>CAUJRU010000087.1:0-1200000 GCA_963277665.1 Viscum album | reverse complement strand
CACATGCATAGTATAAAATACTTAATATTTTTATAAAATTAATTCTGGGCATACCGGGGCTCATAATCGCACGCTGTCTTCGCACCTAACTCTTGAAATAGTCGTAGGAATATTCCAAAGAATGACAGGGCCAAAACCCGAGTCACTACATCCTCCCCACCTTAGAACTTTTCATCCATGAAAATCCATAAGTTCAAGGAAAGAAACTAAACTCTCAACTAGGTCTCTCACGCCAGTGATTTTTCCAACACACACCCTTGCCTGAATGCATCAGTTAGAGGGAATCATCCAACACACCTTGACACTATTCGTTTTGGGTGGCACTAACTCGCCTGCATAGTTTTAATTGCGTCACAAAAACGCATCTTGGTGAGGGAAGGATCCCTCTTCATCATGCATTTGCAGCACGCCGAAAAACACCCACACAAGGTCTTACCAACACCCTAAACAAAACTCGAGAAAGAAACAGAAAGGAATGAGTACCGCTAAATAGTTTCTATTAAAAATACTGCAGAAAGTAGAAAGGACACAAGGCGTACCTCTATCCTTCTGCAGAGCCTCAGGGTCAACAGCCTCTAAGGCCTGCAGTTGTCTTTGCCCTCGCCCTCCAGCTCGTTGAGCTCTACATGGACCACCTGGGGGTGGTGGTGGCATCTAATAATTCCTACCACCTCCCACTACTACACTAGCTCCGTCACCATTTCTGTAGCCATGCGGACCTCCAAACTCAAGATGTTGTCGCTGCCAAGGCGGCCTGTCGACCGGCTCCCTCTCATCAGCATGACGGGTCGGACAATCTCTAGAAAGATGTCCCCAACCATCTCAAGCGTAACACCACCTCTCCTGCAGCTGACCAAAACTTATCTTCAAGCCTTGTGAGCCCTGATCCTTATATCCTCCATCTTGGAGTCACCTCCTGAAATGTCGGCCATGTCCAGACCCCTGCACCTACCACCAGATGCCAGTTTCCGACGTCTCAACTACCACGTTCCCAACACTAACAGGCTGAATCTACTTAGCTAAAAAGATCTCCACCACCAAGGATCTCTCCAGTACTCTATCATAGTTGGGTAGGCACAAGGAAACCACGCCTACTCGGATGTCCCTGTGTATCCCCTGCTCAAAGATCTGAGCCCTAATGAAAGGGTATCGAACCATATCCCGGGAGTAGCATGATAGGTCTGTAAACCTCAATGAGTACTCTGACACAGTCATTCCCTCCTGCCGAAGCTACAGAAGCTCCTGGATCCGTACTGACCTCAGCGTCACCGAATATAACTCTTCCATAAAGAGTTGCTCAAACTCTGCCCATGTGAGCATCTCCTCATCATGGGACTGTGTCACCAAACTTTAACAACGCATGGCCAAACCATGCAAGAGGCATGTCTCTAGGACCACCATTTGATCTGGAGGTGTCCTCACCAGGCGGAAAACTCGGGTGACTAGTTTGAGCCAGCCATCAGCTCCCTGAGGGTCTAGATCACCCTGGAATATTAGAGGTTGCTGCCCCTAGAACTCTTGCATTGCACTCAGCCAACATGCATCCTCATCCTGCACTTCCGGCACAACCATCTGCTTGACAGTTGGTGGCTCAACTGGAGGACCACATGAAGGTCAAACCTCAGAACCTGCGCCCTGGTCCACAGCCTCTATACGGGGCGGATCACCACCACAATCCTGCTGTAGAATCCTCACTAGTTGTCATCATGGAGGCATCCTGAAATACAATCAAGAAACACCATGGTCAATGAGTATATCTAGGGAGCTGACTCAAAAAAAAGGGAGACCCAAAACCTAGTCCTATATGATGCATGTATCATTACGTCCCTGCAGCCAGTGTCTTAATGTCCCGAGTAGAAAGACAGGTTATTAGAGTCCTGGTGAATGGATACATTGGCCGCCGTACCAACACTGGAGTCTTTGTCCTGAAAGCTGAACTTGAAACATCTTAACATAGTCATGATGCAACCTAAACCAAACTCATAGCTAGAACACCTACACTCAGAGATCCCAAAGGTGGAACCTCCTATGATACCACTCGGTCACGACCCGACCCAACGGGGCTCGAGCCACGACTCCCTAAGCCCACCTCTAATAGTCTAGAGGCTGGGGACTAGCGCCGAGTAGGGTATCACACACATGGGAGGCATTAGCCTAAGGTACCTGTACACACGCACCCACCTACACCTCCATGCAATAGTGCAAAGATATATATAAAAACTGAAAAGAAATAAATGCATATATCGAACCCACAATAAGAGTATAGAAAAAGTATGAAAGGTAAAATACAGGGCCAACCAAACGTAAACTTCAAAAGTGTCCAACCTGCTCAGAGGGGATCACTGTAAAAAGTACTCCCCGGTAATCTCCTCAGCACAACTCCAGTAAACCCTTGGGTAAGTCTCACTCACAAAGCTCCTCTTACTCTGGGTCCTCCTGGGAGTCCGTTGAAAGGAATGTGGTCTACATAAGACTCAAACATATGTGGGAAAATCCGGTGTAGGGGTGAGTATTAAAATAATCATTAGGATCCCCAAAAACCCCAAAATAAAAGGGAACACCTGAAAGGCAATAGTCAGCTCATCCCAGCCAGAGGCAACCCAAAAGAGAGAGAAACCCCATCTCAAGACCATCCTCTTCTAAACACGACTAGTCAGATCAGCTTAGATGTATTCCCATACATACATCATGAACATCCACTCAGTTATATGCCCACACATATACCATGAACAACCAGATATAATCTTTCCATGCACCAAGCCTCATGAGGTTCCGACCATATAACCAATGACAAGTTTTACACGATACCAAGAGAAGACACCCCATGAGCACTTTCATCCCAGATGACACCCGTCCGAGAGATACACTCCATTAGGTCTCACATCAACATCCCAGATGCCCATCAGAGAGATCATGATCATTGGATATCGTCACTGAGAATATCACGCTAAACTAGTGGAAACACTGAACTTTTCGGATAGGGGATCACTCCTAGGGTCCGCTAGGGGACACAAGAACCCACCCTAGTATCTCAAAGATCTCATAGATAGGGGATTACTCCAATGATCTATCGGGGGATAGCATAACCCGATCTAGTGCTACACATATCACATCACTCAGATAGAGGATCGTCACCCATGTGAAGATGGTCACGAAGATGCTGCAAACCCCATCTGTTATTACTCGCGATGTAGGGGATCGAATCGACGATGCACCAAACCTACTGAAATTATGTGCTGAGTAGGGGATCGTATAACCAATGATTCCACAACCCTACTAAAACTACACGCTGAGTGGGGGATCATATACCTGATGATGTCGAAACCCTACTAGAATCTACATGATGAGTATGGGATCATGTAACCAATGATGCCACAACCCCACTATAAACCACTTGATGAGTAGGGGATCATATAACCAAGAATACCACAACCCTATTGTGCATGGCCCATAATGTAGGAGATCATTTTCCTGATGATTCCTTAAACCCTACGGGGTTAACCTGCTAGATATGGGATCGCTGCCTATGGATAAGCGGCCACAGCGATACCAAGAACTTGATCTATGGAAGCGAAGCTAGAGGATCCCTCTATGAACCCACTATAAGGATGTCACATGTCTAATAGAAATTCATCCTATTGAGGGGATCAGTAAGCCATACTAAGGCTATAATGCCACACGAACCCTCATTGGAACGAACCAAGGGAGTACACTCAACCACTGCTGGTCTGAACGTTGCTAACACGAGCAACCAGCAACATCATCACACTTCACACCTCTTAGGCCAAAATACTGAGGCCACCACCGTGATCTATGCAAAAAAACACGCAAGATTTGTTATTTACTCACATGAAATAGACAACCTGTGAAAAAGGTACTATTCACCATAGCATGCCCGGGTGGGGCTCATTCCTTGATCCCAAAAATCATCTAGTGGACTGCACCACTGCAATCCCCTCGTAAAAACACCTGAGATCGACTACTCGTTCGTCCAAAACGGACAGCCGATGAAAAATTAACGTTTCTCCGTAAACGCCCAAAAGCAGTCTCGTGGGTCCCACAACCTGATCTCCATCCCAACACCCAAAAACTATCTTGAAATTTATGCCTTACTATGAGGATCACAATTTCACTAACGACACGTCAATCGGACGCTCCGTGCAGAAGTTACTACTGGTCGTAGTTCAATAATAATAAAATATTATTATTATTTCAACGTTTCATAGACCTGGGCCATGAAACCGAATCATAAAATTCTAAAATTGAGTTGAAAAGGTCTGCCTCGATGCAAGTAACGTTTCTCCACAAACGGATCGCTAATTGGAGTTACGGTTTGTGAGTTACGGGGGTTTAAAGAACAACAAAAAAATCCTGGTTGGACCACAGTCTGCCTCGCCGGAAACCACAACATCGCTGCCAAAAACCACTATGCCCTCATTGGAATCCGCCACGCCACTGCCGCACTACCACCGCCCTTGCCAGATTCTTCCATATCGACTGCGGGAAAATGGTTTTTCCACCAGAAAACTTCCGGGAGCCACCGTTTGCACCCTAGTGCTCCAAATTCAGATCTATAACATGTTTCGGAAATCTCGTGGCTCGAACTACACAACCCTTATGAAGATTTGAAAAAAAACAGATAAAAGGGATACTAGGTTTTAAAACTCATACCGCCTACCTCGCGGGAGAAACATTGACGCTTCTAGTCTGGATCTGCGCTCTGATGTGGCTGTTGCAACATCCAGGAGCGATCGCCATCACGATCTGAGTCCGATGGCACCTTGTTTCCTTGATTCTGGCATTCTTTGGTGAAGAACAGAGGAGTTTCCTCCTACTGTGCACCAACGTGGAAATGAGGGATGGATTGATTATTTTCTATTTATTTTCTTTTTTTAATTAATTAACTAACCAACAATCAACGCCCCCTGACCAAACCTCCCGACTCAGAAAAGATTAGGTTTCCCCTAGGGTAAACATGGCATTCTGAACGCAAAGGAGCACTCAGAATTGCGATCTAAGACTCTGTTTAGAAGTTTTTCGAGCCAAATCTCATAAAGAAACTTGTCCCTTTATTTTTGAAAACACCACTTGTGGCTTTTTCCATAGCAAGCATGTGCCCACAAAGTTTACACCCCGTTTAGGGTAAACGACATGCTTTGGACGCAACTGTGCCCTCATATTTCTGATCTGAGATACCGTTTATAAGAAAAAACATCCCCACCACATTCATTCTATAAAAATACATAATATTTTTATAAAATTAATTTCGAGCATATCGGGCCTCAGAATCACATGTTGTCTTCGCGCCTAACTCTGGAAATATTCATAGGAATATTCAAAAGTCTAACAGGGCCAAAAACCCAAGTCGCTACATCACTTCCACTATACCAGAAACCCTTATTGTAATGAAATATGATAACATGTGGTCTTTCCTCAACTATCATGTACACATCACATAGGTTAAGTACCTATTTTATGTTTTCCTATAGTGATGAGGAATTTGCACTAGTTGGGTAGATTATCCACATCCAACCTTGCAAACCCACAAGAATCCTTTAGTTCCATTTAATATTAGATGTATGAATGATCTATAAACTTTAGGGTTTTTATAACATTTTGGTACATTGAGAATCCCTATTTATTTAGGTATGTCCCTTGAACAGTGAAACTGATATGTATTGGACTTCTTTCATCCCTAAGACTTGTAGTGGTTGAGAATATCTTGATCATTCCTTATCTAACTCATGAGATCCTTTTTTTTCTTAGAGTTTGAGTTCCCTTGATTCAATATTTTCTTTTATGGTTTTAGGGAATCCTAATAGTTATGTTCACACTCAAAATTAAATGAAATTATTTTCCCACACATGGTGTGTAATTTCAAATTATTAATAGATCAAAGATAGTCTTAGTGGATTCAGAGTTGGTGTGTTCTGTTCGAACATGATTCCTAGAGATGCTTGGCAAAACATGGTGGATAATATTGGTTAATGATGGTGTCATTGAAAATTTTGGATATAGATTATTCCACGATTTTATACAATAAGGAGGATATTTTAGTGTCTATTATCAATCATATTCAAAGGATACAGTGATATAAAGCTCCTTTGATATTTTTTTTACATTTTTTCAAAAAAATATTTTTTAAAATACCACCAGGGTAAAAAAAAATTATTTTTGAACCTCCCAAAGGTGGCACCTGGTGTGCCGCCTTTGGGGGTTTTTCCACCCAGGGTAAGGCGGCACATGGTGTGCCGACTTCGCCCAAAAATTAAACGCAAAGGCGGCACACCTGGTGCCGCCTTTTCATAAATTTTTTTTTAAAATTTTTAAATTTTTTTTTTATTTTTTTCTTTTGTTTTGTTATATATATATATATATATATAACAAAACTTTTCAGCAGAATTTTTCTGCTATTTAATATCCAGCAGTTCTGCCATTTCAGCAGTCTGGAGTCTGACTGATACCCTCACCCAGGACTCCCTTTTATAAGGGGGTTTCCCCTGAAAACCATACTGCATTTCCGATGTGGGATTCTGGTTCTCCTTTTCCTGCGCAGTATAATCTACATTTCCGATGTGTGATTCTGTTTCAAGTACGCGACTTTGAAAGACTATAAAACATAAACTATAAGACCAATATAAATGAAACATTAAACACTGATTAAACTTATAATAAATAGTTTAAAACAAAAATAATTTCATAAAAAATGTTGATACAAATTAATTTATAAGCTTTCAAAACCACCTACTTGAAACTTAAACATATTTTAAGTACGTGACATTGAAAGCCTATAAAATATAAACTATAATACCAATATAAATGAAACTTTAAAAACTGATTAAACATATAATAACTAGTTAAAAAAATAATTTTATAAAAAATGTTGATAAAAAATAATTTACAAGCTTTCAAAACCACCTACATGAAACTTAAACTTATTTCAAGTACGTGAATTTGAAAGCCAATAAAATATAAACTATAATACCAATATCAATGAAACATTAAAAATTGATTAAACATATAAGAAATAGTTGAAAACAAAAAAAATTTGAAAAACATATCCATGAAAAATGATTTATAAGCTTTCAAAACCTCCTACTTGAAACTAAAAAATGTTTCAAGTACATTCCTTTGAAAAAATATAAATTATAAATTATAAGACCAATATAAATGAAACTTTAAACAGTTATTAAACATATAAGAAATAGTTGAAAATAAAAATAATTTCCTAAAAAATGTCCATGAAAAATAATTTATAAGATTTCAAAACCGTCTTCTTGAAACTTAAACTGTTTCAAGTACGCGAATATGAAAGAATATAAAACATAAAATATATGAGTAATATATTTAAAGTTTCATTTATATTGGTATTATAGTTTATCTTTTATAATCTTTCAAAGTCACGTACTTGAAATATGTTTAAGTTTCAATTAGGTGGTTTTGAAAGCTTATAAATTAATTTGTATCAAAATTTTTTATGAAATTATTTTTGTTTTAAACTATTTTTTATATGTTTAATCAATGTTTAATGTTTCATTTATGTTGGTCTTATTTTTTATGTTTTATAGTCTTTCATAGTCACGTACTTGAAACAGAATCCCACATCAGAAACACATAATATACTGCGTAGAAAAAAAAGAACCAGAATCCCACATCGGAAATGCAGTATGATTTCTAGGGCAAGCCCCCTTTTAAAAGGGATTCTAGGGTGAGGGTTTCTGTCAGAATCCAGACTACTGTAATGGAAGTGTTGCTGTATATTAAATAGCATAAAAATTCTGGTGAAATTTTTTGTTATATATATATATATATAAAACAAAACAAAACAAAAAATAATACTAATAAAAATAAAAAATTGTAAAAAAATTATTTATGCAAAGGCGGCACTTGGTGTGCCGCCTTTGTGGTTTATTTTTGGGAAAAGGTGGAACACCATGTTCCTCCATTCCCTGGGAGAAAAAACCCCCAAATGCGGCACACCAGGTGCCGCCTTTGCGGGGTAAAAAAATAATTTATTTTTACTCAGATGTATTTTCAAACTTTTTTTTGAAAAAATGTAAAAAAAACTCTTTACTATGTGACGTTGTGCTTATATTCAATTACTCATGAATATATTTTATATAATTCATTTATTAATATACATATATTTGGCACTGTTGGTTATTCTATACATTGGGGATACTTATCTATTATAGGATGATATAGTCTAGGGCCTCCCATGTTATGTGAAATGCCTTCAGATTTCAAGTCACTATCCCTTGGCCTATTAGAGGTTAGATTGGGATGTCACATTCAACTTACAACTGGACTAGGTAGGACCTTGGTGGATTAGGTCATGTTATATGTGAGAAAATTTGGCTGCATTGGGCTCTTCAATTATTTAGGTATGTCAGATTCCATACTAGTTATATTATAAAGTAGATTTGATCTATGAAAATTGATGTACATTATTTTGATTATAGATAGAACCCGTCCATAGTGCTGAAGTGGTGATGTGGGGGTTTTATAGTTATACATTAACTAAAGAAGTTTATTCTAATATTTTATTGGGTTCCTTAAGCACATTATCAAGGTGCATCTGAACACAAGTGGTTAGGAGATTCACTCTATTACCCATGATAACCACTAATGTTTGAATTTCAATTCAGAAATGATTATTCGAAACACTGGGTATTTCAATAGGTTGTGTGGAAATAGATAATTGTACGATTTGATTCTTCAAAGAGATGATTTATTATGTCAGGAATCTTCTTAATATTCTCATGTTTCATTATTATAAAGCATATCTTGGTTTTATTATCTCATTCCATTCTAGTTACTCTCTTGTAAAACAGTTTATGAGCTAACAAGTTGATTTTTGTTTCAGTTTTTGTTTCAATGTTTCATGTTGGGTATATTTATACTCACTTTTGTACAGTTCTTGTTCCTACACATGTTTTATCTATATAGAAAATGTATAGTTCATAGATTGGAATGGTGATCATGGAGTTGGAGTTGTTTATATAGTGGAGATACTTGGTGATATAGAGTAGTACTTAGTGGTTGTAGTTGTTGATGGAAACCATCCCTATGATTTCGTATCATATGGTGTCACGTGGAGGTTCCTATTCAGTGTCCCTATTATGAGGAGATGATATTATGGTTTTATACATTTATTACATAAGATAGTGTTATCATGTGTATTAATCAACTATTAGGGTTTCCTGTGAGGGGTTACATTGTATATTTTTTTGAGTATACATCCATTATTATTGTAGCTAAATTTTTCATTAATATTAATGCATGTCATTGATTATATTATTTATATTTTATTTAATTTTGATTATATATTTTTATAGGATAAAGAATCCCATGATTAAATATGACTTCTTGGTGCCAGCCACTAGCCCCTAGCTTAGTGAAGGTTATATTGATGTTTAACACTTGGCTCATCACAAGGTGAGGAGGGGTATTGATGGGTTAGGTCATGTCATAATGGTATTAGAGTAGTTCAAGTCCTAGGTTCATAGTTTAAAGTTAGTGGTCTTGTAAGGATTGGTTGTGAAAATTTATACAATCATAATAAGAGATTTTTAGTTTGACTAACAATCTAGGGAACCCAATGTTTTCATAGAAGATGATGTATCCATTAACCATGAATATGAAAATCTATAAATCAACTTAAAAACCTAAGAATTAGTTGTGGGGTATAGTCAATATGGTTCATGCATCATATAATTAAAAAACATAGTTATTAAATCATTACTATGATAGCTCAATCAAATAATATTTAATCATTGTGGAATTATCATATCAAATGTGAGATTCCACCCTCATATATATAGCTCCTATATTGAGGAAGGGTTTTGAGAGCCTATGTCATTTCTTGAGTTTATATCCACCAATTATCTATGAAATTAGGCATTTCATCAGTGACTCGATTTATAGATATCCTTTCCCATGAGTAGAGGAAGATCACCTTACCTTTTCTCTTAGTAAATGACTTTTTTTTAAAAGTGGTTCATGGTTCCCACTATGTTATAAGAGACCAATAATAAGAAGTTTATTCTATTGGAGTTTTATTAGTATATATTTTATATACTCTATGATAACCCTAATCCTTCTATGGAAGAGCGTTAGTTGAGTTAGTGACTCGTGAATTTTTTCTTCTCTATATACTCATTAGAAAAGGGATGATTTCCTTATTCATTTATATGGAATAATGATCCATTATGGGATATTATTTTTCTTAAACTCATGTGGTGACTCCCCCCACCCATATTTAGAGTTTGATTCATGGTTCAGTATTTCTTTATATCTAGAAACATTCATTATGATTCAAGTTTAGGATATGATAAACCCTATATAGGAAATAACAACAAATTCCAAAAATATATTGAGGCAATAGATCTCACAAGGTACTTCCAAGACATGATTCATTATGAACTCATTCAATATATGTGATTCAAGTGGTGCTTGTTGAGAAATAATTTTGGTTGAGCTTCTTATCTTACAGATACCCACCCATGATTTAACCTTGGTTGAGTGTTAGAAGCAGATAGTTTACTAGAAGAGTTTCTCCCATGCCTTGGGAGTTGGTTAGGGTATTCCCCAAAGATATCCTAAAAGGTTCCTTGGATAGAACTTCCCTTTTTTATGTGGTATTTGGACCACATAACCTATAGTAATAATGAACTATAGAAAGTGGTTACAGTTTGGGGCCTATGGTTAAAGAGTGTTTATATGTATTAGGTGCATCAATCCACTCCCACCATGACCACACTTAGGTAATTTGTATCAAATATGCAGTATTGACCATAAGGGTTTAATTTTGATGCACAAAATGAATGGATATGACAATACGATGTTTGGTTTGGTATATAGTAATATTTATGTTTCATTATTTTGAACCATTATTCAAATTGACATTGAATTGAAATATTCATATCACATCATTTTCAAAAAAAATTATATCACATCATTTGTTCTAGAGATATAGATTCTAGTAGATAATCAGGTTTGATATACGGCTACTAGATAATCTCCATCGACGGAAACCATATGTCACTTATACCCTATGCTTAGGTATTTTTGATATGGAAGGAGGAATAAATATTTCATGAGATTTCACTATTTTTAAGAATACAAAAATATTCTATTAGATTTATTGACAAAACGTTTGGTGAAATTAATTACAAAAACTCGATGAGAAAAAATAATATCAAAATTTTTATTATAAGATTATTAAAAATGAGCTTGATTTCTTGACGATTGGATTTTTTAAAAATTAATCTTCAAGGCTGTTATGTTGGAATAATTTTACACATTAATAGAATGGAATTATGGTGAAAATTTTGAAGTTTGATGGTAATCTATAAGGAATATATATAGTGGAGAGAAGAGACCAAATAATAATGTGGAAGGAATAGGATGTCTTTGCCTTAGCATAAGACTTGGTGTGTTGAAGGTTTCCCAGCATGGGAAAGACCATACCCTTGTTAGTAGGCGTGGTTAAGGTGAAAGAGGAACCAATTGTGGACACACCCATTGAATACGGTATGTTATATGGAATTTATAAACATCAGTAACTTGAAATGTACCATGCCAATTTGTCCTCAAGTTGGACTTTTAGAGAACCTGTACAAAATAGTCCAGGATAATATGTACATAAAGAGGATGTTGTCAAGAATTGTGGAGGCCAAAATGTCTAGTACGACACCGTGGATCTTGGTGTGGTTTGATGGAGGTTTTCTGAAGAAAAAAAGGTAAAAAATAGACTATAGTGGTGGCCATAATCGATGTAAATTACTATATTTAGGGAATGTAGTGAAAAAGGTATAACACATGATATACCACGCCATATATAAAGGTTTATTAGTATAGGGGGACCCCTATACAACATAAGGAACACCATTATGAGTGTGCTGATGTATTCTAGTGGACTTGTTCATCTATTGGAGTTACATACCAAAATGAACAACTATAGGTGACCCCACCATAGTGTCTAATGTTTTGGAGTCATTTTAGGAAAATGTTTTTCACTAAGTCATGGTGAAGGGTGTGTTGATGGGTGATGCACAAAATTTGAGAGATTGAATTCTAGAGAAGCATGAGCCGTTCTTGAATACTTCCATGATCATGTATCTCAGTTTTAGACCATGATTATAAAACTATATGATGGATTTTTTAGTATTACAAATTTTATTTAAATAGAGATTTAATTCACACTACAAAAGATAGATAAATGAGTCACTAATACATTTTTTCGGTTAATTGTAGTTGTAGAGGAAGTCATGGGATATTTGTAGGAGTTATGGGTGGTTTTTTTAAAGCAAAAATATAATTAATGGTTCCCATATGAATGTGTTCATGAACTCTTGATTTGAAGGAGGGTTGACTTGAAGAAATGGTACATGAGATCTGAGGACATTTCATATTCAAATTAAAAGAGGGAGAAGAAAGGTCAATGTCAAGGGCCGGATATAACAATAATAGGGTCTTGGAAAACCATGAAGATATTTTAAAAATAAAATAATAGGAAATTAATGTGAAGAACAAAGAGAATAAGAGTTATAGATCATTTTTTAAGAATAAGGTTCTATATGGAGGTATAGACAATTCATGAAAGAAAATCCCAACATTACTAAAATAAATAATATATCAGAATTTTAGGATGAGCATCATGAAATTGATTATATATAAGGTACTTCCATGTCTGTAAACTATGTTGATGTGATCCTTTCCACCAATAGTTAGCATTATAAGGAACATTCAGGGGAGTAATCCTTTGAAATGTTTGAGTTGTCCCTGCATCATTCAAAGGGGAGTGACCCCTGTAAAGAGCAGTGATATATATAGTGATTTGATGCATTAAACATCATAGTTTTGTACTCTTGGGTTAACCCAATGAGGGTGAAAATTTTAATTTATTTTTTCCCTATTTACTTTATTAATGTTCACCAAAACTGATCAACAAACCTAAGGAACATTTTGTAAAAGAACGTAATAAGTTATCCTTAAGGTTGATTGGTTAATATCCATTTTGGGAAAGTGATACATTTAAAGGGAAAGTGTTTTAAAAAGGTTATGACATAATATTCCTAGATTCAACTCTCCCCCATATTAGGGTAATTTCACACTAATCCCCTATTGAGGGAATAACCATTGGTATTAGTGAAACAAATCCTTTTTTCTTTCTTAGATTTTTTATTAATATATATTTATCTAAAATAGGTGTGAGGTGAAATTTAATCCACAATTAATTCTACAATGTTTGATAGAAATAATTTCCAATAATGAACAAATTTTACCATTGCCTACATATAAGATTCACTAGTAGTTCCATGATATGTTTTAGATGAAGGAATATTTCTACAGTGTAGGAACAAAGTTATATTTGAAATATTTCAAAAAAAATTTATATTCATGAAATATTCAAAAAGGAATTAAATGATTACATTAAATAATATTTGTAGAATGATATTTTAAATAGAATTTCTCAAAGGATTTTTGGATGATGTTGGATGAAATACATAGAAACGTTGACATGGATTTCCTTATGTAAAAATTAAAAAAGAATAGAAATAAGAAAAAAATTCATCCTTGAAATTGTGTCCTCTCAATAATTTAAATTCTAAATATATTTATATACCTATAACTAACTCTTATTTGGAGGGAGGATGTGGTTTTTCAAACTCAATTAAGGAGTTGAATTTTTTTTGATCCTATATATGAATAGGAAACAATGTTAGGTAGCTATTACAATGGATACTCTTATGGTACAAGAGATGATATCTAATTCTTATATAGAAAGGAATAATAATGTATAATCGTGCATGAAGTATTTAATTAAATGTTAGAATATATGTTCATGAAAAAAGATTGTTTGATAAGATAAGAGGTGGCCTTGAATTTCAATATGAAGAAAATGGGAGAAAAGATGAATGAACAAAGTTACATTCTTGAAAAAATATCTAAAGTTATCGTAAAGAAAATTGACATTAAAAAAGAATTGAATATGATCATCATTATACTCAAAACCTTACTCAAGGAAATAAGGAATTTGAGAGTGGATGATGCTTCATGTTTAAGAGTGATGGATTCCAAATTGAATTGGAAGGATGAGTATGTTATAGGGATGAAATGGAAGGTAAATAATTTCAATGAAAATAAGAATACTCCATAAATGAAAGCCTCAATATGTGAACTAATTACATATTTAAATGATATAACAAAAGATAAATTCCATAAAAGTGAATTTTCACAAAATAATTTGTAACTAAAGTTCTACTATTGTGCAATATTTGGACACATCATGAGTATATGTTTTGAAACCAATAAGCTATATTTTTTAGAAAAAATATAGTATTGCCAATATCTCAATCAAGGAGAGACAAAATGATGTATGATCATCATGGAAGATGTTTTATTTTTCCATCCTTGATAATATGATAAGGTAATACAATCTGATTATTGCATGTAAGGGTAACAAATCCATAGAGATATACTCTAATGTTGTGACTTATAAGTATAATTCTTACCCGATAAGAATACATGTAAAGTTAGAAAATTGGTTCATTTTTTCGAATAATAAAAATGATACTCAATGAAGGGTGTATTAAAAATCAAGATCTAGATATTTACAAAAAAAAATAACTTTTAATAAAAGAAATCAAATCTAGAATCAAAATAAAGAGGTGGTACCATGTATGAAAATGTGAAAAAATATGTAAATAAGAATTTAATGATAAAGATGAAGTATTCCAACATGAATCCATTTTCTATACTAGAATAAGTTTTCCAAAGTGGTTCCAAAAAATCCTCTAAAGTAAAAAATATGCAATTGAAACTATGGTCATAGGTGAGATCCATTACTTTTGAAACTCATAAAGATAATTTCTCAAGTATGATAAATTCTAAAATTGTGGAAAAACCCATGCCAAGGAAGGATAAAAATGATCACATTATTGAAGAGAGGTGTGTAAGTGGTATCACATAATGAAGATATTTTGTAAATAGGTTCTGAACTCTAGCTATAAATAATGATGACGAGGTTGAATAAATGATGTAAATCCTTCCCCAAAATCTAAAAAGGGAAAAGGAAAGATGAAAGGTGAAGACTTGGTTGAATATGGACAAACCCATTCCTTATCATGAAGAAATTAGAGGTACCCATCTCCAAATATTATTTATTATTTCTATCTATTTATAAAATACAGGAATAATTATGGGGAATATACAATCTATGGGGTGGTTGTTCTAGAAAATCACATGTGATAGAGTTGAAAGAAGATCTGATAGAACTATAATAAGTGGTCCCCCAACATGAACATCAATAATTGGTGTCATGAGATAATGTATTAGGGATCAAGATTCAAAGGTCGATTATTATTATCTATAATTTAATTATTCCTTTTAATAATTGTAATAATTATAAAATTTAATTGGTATTAAAGTGTATCTCAGAATTGGTATCATTTTTAACATGAGGTGTGATCTTCACTAAATATGATGTAATAATTTTTTATATATTAATTGTGTGAGGTGAATATTGTTTTATATCACAATTAGATCTTGATAGGTTAATGAGCTAAATATAATTTATATTTCCTTGTTTTCCATGAATGGAAAGAATAATTTTATTGGCATTTTTCTAATATTTTTGTTTTCTATACTGCGCTTAGGATCAATAGGCTTAGAATATTTATTGAAATCCTAAATGATAAGTCGTATTATCACTCA
Organism: Viscum album; assembly: GCA_963277665.1. Classification (NCBI taxonomy): domain Eukaryota; kingdom Viridiplantae; phylum Streptophyta; class Magnoliopsida; order Santalales; family Viscaceae; genus Viscum; species Viscum album. Next base: position 1,184,280 of record CAUJRU010000087.1, on the reverse strand, counting down.
TTGTATTTATTAACATATGTGGAGGTTATTGAAAATGGCTTATGGTAGTTTTTTTGGAGTTGTTCATTACAAATAGAAATTGTTTTCATTGGGATTTAGAGGATTTTTATAATCAACAGTTTGTTGGAACCAATGTATGAAGATGGTTTAAAATAAGGGATAAGACAAAAGATGAGAAAGTCCTCCATTTCTACATAGAGAGAATTAAGGACTATGAAGAATCCCTTATGGAAGTTAAAGAGAAATGTGGAGTTGGGCATTCATATATTTTCTTCCCACACATCAAGGGGATAAAGGATTTAAATATAAAGGAGATGCCCCATTCAACGGGGACATTGAGCTTCAAAGGAATTTCCCATATTTGATGGAATAATAAGATCTCTTATTTATTCTATTTAAAATTAGGGAGAGTAAGAAGTATTTGTAATAATATGTGTTGGATATTGTTAGAAAAATCAAAAGGGAGATATTTTTAATAATTTTAAATAATCTTATTGGATTTTTTGAAAATGAGATTATTTATAATAAGAACACAACCTCGACCAGAAAAAAGATATTCAAGGTTATGTCTGGAGAATTGTTAACAATTATCATGATTTTTTGATGATTATATATTTTTAAAAGACATATTTCTAACACCCTAATATTTTATGAAATATTTGTTGGAATAAATTTAATATCTTAGATAGCTAGCAAGATAAAGAACATTATGTTTTAAGGAATCACAACAAACTATTAATATTATTATTTAAACATGACTGTTATTACCCATCCATTAAACTTTTCAAAATTAAAAGAAATATGTATTTTAAATATTATGTGTTACAGTTTAAGAAAAATATATAGATACAAAGGTACTTCATTTTTTTTAGTCTTTATACGTTTCGAAAATATTAATTTTTTTTAAAAAATATTTTTATTTATTTCCGTGAATAAATAATAATAGTAATTTTTGGAAATTTTCGAAATTTATTTGAAAAATAAAACCATTTTCTTAAATATACATGTAAAAATTATATTTGGGTTATTTTTTTGGATTTTTATAAATAGATTAAATTTTTTAAGAATATTAATAATACTAGTTTTTATTGAAAGCTTATTTATAATTTGAAGAATTTAAAAGGGTAATGTTGTATTAAAATTTATTTAAAAGTAAAATTAAATCATTAATATATTTAGTAATCTAATATAAGTCATTGATATCAATTTCATATTGAATTTTGGTATAAAAACTTTTAAAATTTTAAAAATATTTATCTTTTGAAAACCACTTTCTCATCACATTTACTGGTTTAATTTTAAATTAAAATTTTCCAATTAATCAGTGGGATTTTGAAACATTTATTCCATATTTCTAATCATAAAAAGTTATATTATATAATTTTTTAAATTTTATTTATTGATAAAAAATGAATATTAAAAATATTAAAAATTAATTACTATGATTAAAGTTAAAATGTGTTTACCTTAGGGGTAAAGTTGAAAAGATAAGGGGTAAAATGACCTAGAAAATTTTCTAGAACCCATTTTATTTTAAATATATAGAACATATACCCTCTATTGTTTTATAATGTAACATTTGGGAGGTTTTTTCACTTGAAAAACGTTGGTATAAATTATTCTTTTAAAAATATATATGTCTGTTCTCTTTCCCACTTATACAAGGCCATCCACTCTCATCTCCACTTCACTCTTAAAAAAACCATTTTTTTAATATAATACATAACCAAATATATTTATTACATACCTAAAAAAATATTAAAGTCATTTTTGGATAACAAAAATATGATCTATGAAGGCTTTAGGTTAAACCTAAAGTGGTTTTCTAAAGAGGAGGTAAAGTTTAAAACTGTACATTTTTGTTTTACTTAATATTATAAATCCTTCAAAAATTATTCAATTATAATGATATAATAAAACTAGTATATCCCATATAATAATATTTTATTATGTTAATTTAATAACCTAAATCCATCTCTACTTCCATCAAATGGGATACGAAACCATCATTCATGTGTACGATAGACTAGTGCCTCGCGAACCGATGTTATTATTTTTCCATCACCACCCATCAAGGACAGATATAAAGATATATTTAATATTTATATTTTTTGTTTCTGGTATTATTATACCTATTTAATAATAATATAAAATCTACATTCTTACCTACCAACCCATTGGAAAACAATAACATCTCTCGTGTGTAAGACATGCTACAGCCATGTAAACCGATGTGATGTGTTTTTAATTTATGTTTTAAATGGATGGTAGTAAGGATATATTAGATGAAAATAAATATATATGTATGATATTATTAAAAAATTATAATTTTGGAATTAATATATCATATATAAATTCATACTTTACATTCTGTGGGGGATACGATAATGTTGTTCGTGTGTATGACAGACTACCACCACGTGAATTGATGTGATTCGTTTCTTAGTAAAACTTTTCATGAAATGTAATTAGGGTATATTTAATGAATAAAACTAATATATGTCATAAAATTATTCTTTGAATGTAATATATTTTTTACCTTTTATTCATTACATCCTTCAAGAAAATGTAAACATCATTCATGCGTACGTATAGCCTTCCATATCTATGAAAGGTGTATTTCATTTTACAACATTAATGGATTACTATAAATACAAGTATTATGGATTTATGTTGTATTTATATGCTATTTACAATTCATTAGATGATTTAACCATGATAAAAGTGAAATTAATGAAAAAACATTAGAAGATATAGGAAAAACAAAGCAGTTATTGCCCAAAACGTGATTTTAAATGGAATTTTCAGTAAAAGGGTAATAAAAGTTCTTAAGTAAATAATATATGGTATTATATATATTTATGGTTATTTAATATAAGCATAATAATATTATATTTATTATATATGGGTTTATAACATGTATGAATGAAGTTGAGACTTAAGTTAAGGTGATTTTTCTCAATTTTTCTTCAATGGGAAATACGTTATATTATGCACATATCATATTTTATGATATGTATATACAGACCCATTGAAATATGATACCATGAATTTAATTTTTCTCATGATATTTGAAGTTTGATATTAATTTTATTCCTTCACAGGGATTACAATTCGTAGTTACTAAATTATTAAGATCTTTATAATATAATCTCATAGTTTATGGGGAATATTTATGTTTGTCATTATAATAGTGAAATGTTATGAAATATCTGTAAATAAATTCATTAATTTTATTATACTCTGGTTATTTATTTAGAATACAGGTTTTTCCTTAATTTTACTCTCTTTATGTACTCATGTTTCCAAAAAATATATTTTAAAAAAATGAATTTATTTATCTCTTCAGTAAATACCATTTTCCCTTCAATATCCATGTTTTATAAAAAAAATTAGAAAATATATTAGTGTTTCTATGGGATTGTTTATATTATTTTTTACCATTTTTTAATCTTTCAGTAAATGTTTTGAAAGGAATATTTTAGTCTTTTTAAAAAACGAGACCAAATTGTCTTTTACATAAAACTTGAAAGGAATTTCTGTTTAACATGTTCAAAATTTACTAGTGTCATGGACACTTAATATTTTAAAGAATCATTTATAAGCTTCAAATATTATTTTCAAAAATAAATCCAAAATGTAATGATTTTTTAGTTTTAAAAAATTTATTTTCAAAGAACGATTATTTTACATAAGAAATGTTTAAAATAATTTTTAAATATTACTTTATTGGTTTTCAAGTTTATTTTTAAAGAAAATGATTTATGAAATATTTTATAAATTTATTATTTTAAAAAGGTTATTTTCCTAGAAATTTAATTTTACTTTAGAAAATTTCCAAGTTATTTTTCTTTCAAAATTATTTTCCTTCTATGATGTCATCTATTGATGTTATATAATATTTATCAGGAATATAATCCAATGATACCATATTTATTCTCTCTCTAGCTGTTTTATGTCTATAATAATTAAATATTTATGAAACCCATTCCTTTCCATGAGTTATTTTATTATGAGTTTTTGAGATAATTATGAGATACATTTCCATTCCATGGGTTATTCTATGATAGAATTCTTTATGAAATCCATTTCTTTTTAGGGATTCTGGTTTGGTGATTGTTTTATTATATTGTGGCACACCTATGTATGGTTTTCATTATGCGATAGTGGTTACATTATAACCAAATAAGTATTTCATGTTATAACCAAAGAGGGGTGGGACCTATATCTCCCTTCAATGCCTTAGGTAGTGATTAATGTTATATGAGATCAAAGGGTACATGATAGGTTATCCCAAACATGAAATAAGGTACACAAGTGGTTATACCAAGCTCAAAAGAGGGTATACGGTTGGTTATCAAAATCCTAAAGTAGGTACATAGGTTGTTCTCCCAGGACTAACATGTAACAAATGACTATTTGGATAGACTTGACACATGATTTTCTATTCTTAGGTGTATTCCAAAAATCTTTGTCTTTTCCCAATTTTATGTTATCATGGATCATATTCTTTGATTCCATTATGAATCATGTCATCCAAACTACTAAGATTTATTACATGAATAACATTTATGATATATGATATGTAGGGTGTGGTTTTTAAAAGTAATTCCCTTGTTCTTATACCCATATGCTCATGTTATATTGATATCTCCCTTATTTACAAAGACTGATAATTTGTTTTGAACATTTTTTATCTTTCCTTTCCCCGAGATATAAAGAAAGAAATTTTGTATGATATGTCTAAGAAGGTTACAAATTATAAAATAATTAGGTGGATATGATATAGGTTACCTGTGGACAAGTTTTTTATGTGCCCATGATTCCAAAGGAACTATAATTAAACAATTATGGAATCGATCGCTATGACATGTTATGAATATTCATTTTTTAAAATATGTTATTTTCGTATGAGAATTTTGGGTCTCTAAAGACGGTATCTGAGTAAGTTTTAGTTATCCTCTTGAAACTAAAATGAGAAAACCATAGTTATAACCCTTAGGATAATCCTAGGTATAGTATAACATCCCAATGTTTTGGTAAAGAAGAGATTATAGGAATTTCTTGGCAGTAAATCCCTATTTGGATAATACAAGTGGGTGTGGTTCTGGAAAAAATATACCAAGGGTTAATAACATTGAAAAATTCTTGTTGGGATTGACTCAAGCATTACATGGTACACAGAAATGTGCCTTATTGTCCACATGGTTTGATGCTCCTGAGGGATATTATTTGGAAATTGCAAAAATCTTTATGAACTATCATGAACGATTTGAATAATGATTATTAATGACATTGTTTAATCCTAAGGGTTCATATATTAAAAAAATGTTTCATTATTTCGGCATCATATAATTTTTTTTTTAATATTATGCAGTTTTCTACTATGAATATTTTTTCTCACAATATTCATTTGGTTTCAATCAATGGATGGAACAAGAAGGAATCATGTTAACACTGAATATTATGGAAAATTATGTGACTATGAGTAACCAAATTGGATGATTACTATAGATAAAGATAATTTGATTACTTCTAATTAGATATCATAATATATAATTAACAATGTGACCCAAAGTTCTTGTGGTAGTGAAAATATAGGAAACAATGTTCAACTTCCTATGTGTCAAGAAGGATGGAATAAACACCTATAAGAATATTCCAAATAGATGGTAAGATGTTTTTTGTGTTGAAAATAATGTCATAGAGTGAATAATTACTAAGGTGTTCAATGTCTTATGTGTGGATAACGTGGGCATTATCTAAGTCAGTGCACTAAACCAAGAGTTAACTTCTATATCAAGGAAGTATTCTATATCATTAATTGAATATGAAGGATTGAATTATTTATGTATTGGTATTAAAGGATTATGTTGTAGAATTATTTCAACCAGTGGTATTTGGGTTGCAAGAATCATGAAACATATAAGGATTGTGTTAATTTTGGAAGCATATATTTCTCCATGTAAGATTATCTTAAGATTCGTGGATACCTTAATAGGTTTATGAGTTTTAGTTTGATCATAAGTTCAAATTATTTGACACACATATTGAGGTATTATATGATTAGAGTTTATCATGATTTAGGATATTTTGGGAGACATGTAGGGAAATACAACCCTTTATGTTTTTATATGATTTAGTGGAAAAATTTATTTTAGGAGGAATGATTTTAAAATTTGTGGGAATATTATTAAAGTTATTGGTATCCTTTAGGGTTTATATTATATTTGATGTTAATGTAAATATGGTTTATTGAAATTTAGGAGTGTTTTAATAATTATATTCATAGATTTTTGAAAAAGGATAACTCGCAATCTAGGTCATATCCTGTTGCATTTGGTAAGGCTATAAGTATTGAACCCACATTTGAAAGAAAAAAATGGTATAGTGACTACCATTGGCCTATGTGAAAGGGTATTTCTGATGGTAAAATATGTATATAAATATTCAGGATTTTTTATCTCAGTGTTTTTTATGTCAGAATCTTAATGGTGAGAGGGAAATGATTAAGAGGATATTCCAACCAGTATCTATAATAGAATGTAAATGGGAGAAACCCCCATGGATCTCATTATTAGACTCCACAAAAAAATATAAATAAAATAATTAAATACGGGTTATATTGCACTATCTTAAAATTTTATCACATTTCATCACTACCAGGGAATATTTCCATATAGATCATACTTACATAATATACATTAAGTAAGTTTTAAGGTTTCATGGACTACCACATTTATTTGTATCTGATTAGGGTTTAGTGATTTACCTCAATGTTCAGGTTAAGCCTTCAGTAAGATCTTGATATTTAGTTGAATTTTAGTACTTTATATCATACTTCGAAATACAGTCACTCTAGGAGAACACTTTAAACACTATAGGATATTATATGATCATGTTTTATGGATTTAAATGGTTCTTGGAATCAACATTCCTATAGTTTAGTTTTCTTAAAACAACATATTTTAATCGGCCATTCATATAGTTCTTTATGAATCCTTTTTTGAACTAATTTCAGAACTCCAATGTGTAGGAATGAAGTTGCAAAAAGAAAACTCTTGGGACCTGAGCTATTTGATGAAATGTTATAGAAGGTTATAGTCATTCTATAACACATAAAGGAAGAATAAAGTTGAGTGAAACGTTATTCTTGTAATCATCAATGCGATATAGAATTCATAGTTGGGGATATGGTGGGTTTACAAATTTCTCCATGGAAGAAAGAAATGAAAAGTAAGCCCATGGTATATCAGTCTACTTGAAATTCTTGATCATATCGGATTGTATCTTATCACTTGGTGCTTCTGCCTAACCCCTATCGGGTTCACGATGTGTTCTATGTGTCTCTCTTGAGGAAGTACAAACATGATTCATCACATGTATTGAACATAGTGGTTATAAAAAAAGATCCTGATATTTATTTTGAGGAATAACCACTTGATATTCTTGATCATATAAGGGAATTTCTTTGAAATAAGATCACTGACCACATTAAAGTTTTTTGGTTAAACCACAATCATGAGGAAGTTATATTGGAACCTGAGGATGTACAGAGATAAAAGTATCCTTAGTTTTTTCACTAAAGTGATGAATTTTAAGGTATACATTCATTTTAAGTGTGGTATAATGTAACACCCTACGATGATATTGTAACGCCCCAAGATTTTATGAAAAATATTCTTTTTAATTTCATTAATGTCTTGTGTTGTACGCTACAACAAAAGAAGCTTTCACAATACGCATCCTTGACTTTCCTTCCGTTACACGCAATCGCGACCTTCCTCGATAGCGTGTGTAGTACGCAATAACGAGTTTCACTAAACAACGATATGTTATTAAAATATTATTAAAACTAGCCGTTATGAATAGTAATAACCACTTTTTAAAATTCTGTAAATCTTATTTTTCAAAATGAACTTCATTCTTGGATTCGGAGTATCGAATTTAGCCTAAGGTGAAATTTTGGTACTTTTCGAATAACTTTCATATTTTGATGAATAGTGAAAAATTACTAAATTATAATTAAAAACAACTTTTTTAATCGAAATTATTAATAGTGATAAATTATTAATTTGAGTGGTTTTAAAGTATATTTAGAATATATTTTTACAATTTAATACAATGTTGGTCATTGGTTGTAATTTCACATTTAAACCAGACATAATCAAGTGTCAATCTTTTGATATATATTGTTTCCTAAAAACACGTTATTTATTTTAACAGCGGGATTTAATTATAAAATTAATTAATGCAACTTCTATGTTATGAATTTGGTAAAATAGATTTCATTTTTGAATTCGGAATATGAAATATAGCTTAGGATGAAATTTTGGCATTGTTCTGAAAAACATCAATTTTTGATGAATAGTGAAACTACTAAGTGGTAGTTAAAAAAACTGAATTTTTCATAAAACTTAATTTTGCCGCTTCTGTGAATGGAATTTCGAAAATCCGAGAGACACGGTTAATATCAAGGACTAAAATGTGGTTCAATGAGATGAAAATAATTTTTTGGTGAATAGTAACTTTTTACTTTTTTTACCGCGGTTAATAGTAAATAGGGTAACTAAGGGTAAATATGATATTACTATTACCCTAACACATGTCCTAATTCTATTGGACAAGTGTAATTCGACCAAAAACAAACTTAGGAATAAAATATGACCATTTAGGCCCACTTGGATTAGATTAGGACATTTATTATTAATTTATTTAAAGAAAGGTTAAAATAGTTAAAATCAAAGTTTAATAAGTAAATCATTTTTAATATGGGGTTATACATAAGATAAATTCGATTGTAAATATTAATTAGAAAGCTAAAAAGATTTCCTACATGATGGTATTTTAGTTGTAATTTTTATACATCAAATAATTTAATTAATTTATGACACAAAGATGATGCAGTAATTATCTTATTTATGAAATATTGACATAATTGATGTTATAAACACCAAAATAAATGTAATTTGAGAATTTTTATGAATTCCACTACTTTTATAGGTTACTATGATATATTAATGTTTATTTAATAAACTTGGTTCGAACATTTAATTCTGTTATGACTTTCACAAAAATCATATATCAAATAGTGTCAAAATTGACACAAAATAGTTTTTAAATCAAATATTATATTATTAATTGTTATTTTATTCCTAAAAATCTAAGGTTCGGCCAAATGACTTAGATAAGGATATATATATTAATAATAAACAATTTGGGGTTCGTTTGGCATGTTATAGTATGTGTATTAACCATATAGTGAAAGAAAACAAAAAGACACGGTAAAAGTTAAATTATTTAACTTAGAGTTAAATCTAATTGATAAGGTTTAAAATAAGTTCCAAACATGTCTAAATTTGATTGGTTGATGAGATTACAACCCTATATCATCTAAGCTTCGAATATGAGTCATTTTTGGTGGTTTTTAAGTGGGGTTAGATTTATTATAAATTAATATTTTTAAGAATTCTTAAGGTGCCCCTCTCCTCCCCTATAAAAGGACACCTCCTCCCCCTCCTCACACCAATTTGAGCTCTCAAGCTCGGCCAACCCCTGCCATTTTCTCCTCTACACTTCCCTAGAATAATCCTAGAGGTCCTGGTCTTCTCCAAAGACCAATCTTAGTTCCTTAAGTGAAGGATTCAAAGAAGCGTTCCAAAGAAGAGGTAATATCCATTACCCATCTTTTCAATTTCTTTCTTCTTCAACTTCTTCTTCTTTAGTTGTTTCATGATAAAGTAATAACATCAGTATTACTTACATACTGATATGTTATTATAAATATGAAACAACCCTAATTCACCTTCTATCCATCCTACGGAAAAAGGAAATCACCGCGCGTGCGTACGTACGGAATACCGTCTCCACGCCGTGGTGTAATCTATTTTCCGCCACCACCTTAATAGGATGGGTATAAAGGTGTAATGAGTAACTATATATGATTATTATAAAGTTATATTGATACTGAAATAGTATACATACACTTAAACACAATTCCACGACCATGGGAACGATATCATCGCTCGTGCGTACGTACGGACTACCGTCTCCACGACGCGATGAGATTCATTTTCAATGATTAACCATTAATGAATGATTATAAAGTATATATAATAAGTTCTAATGAAATATATTACATAATAATGATACTGGAATTATGTATATTTATATGTATGTCATCTACTTAATTCTATTCAATTCAATAAGGAAACGAAAACAGCGTTCATGCGTACGTACGGACTACCGTCTCCATGAACGGTGTATTTCATTCCATTAACAATATATTATATATATATGTATATTCTGAATATATATTATGTATAAATCATGTTTTACATTCTGGATATAAGTAATCATGATCCAAGTAATCATATTAATAATTACAAGTTAAAAACACGAACGACAAATAAGACGATTTTACCCAAAATGCTACTTTAACATGAATTTACAAAAGACCGGGTAATATAAAGCCATAAGAGAACCATATATGATATCATAACAATGAATATGATTCTGTAATAAGTCAATAACATTATGTAAATCATTATACAGGAGGTTCGGACACGTACAAAGCAAGTCGGACCTAAGGTAAGGGAAATATCACAATCTCATTTTTATCCGAGATTGTTTATTCGTAAGTATTTTCTGGGGTGTATTTTATCATCCACATCCATGTTCCCTCAATATGTAATATTGTTTCCATCCACTTGCAATAGTTTAAATCCAATTTTACCCTTAGGTGAGTTTTTAGTAAAGAATATGAAAGGAATCTTTTGTCGTTTTTTCCGTACGAGGTACTTTTTGACTTTTCCGACAAAAGTACGAAGAATGTTTTTTTTAACTTATACGGCACGAACGGATTTCTACTGTTTTATGAAGCCTTATTTTCATGAAGCTTCCTCTAAAACAATTCATGACTATTTTCAATAAAATCTCTTTCTTTTAAAGTTGCATGATGTTTTGTGAAAAGAAATTGATTTTGAAGAAGAAAGGATATTTTCCTCAAGAATTCAATTCAAGTGTTTTATCAAAATTATTTTCCATCTAAGATAATAAAGAGTTCTGTTTCTATCCATATTTTTACATTGATTTGACTATGTTGTGATGGAATTATGTTTATGAATTCCTTTATCTTATATGAATGGTTTTATGATGTCATGTTGTTTAAGAATCCCATTTTTATTACATGGGTTATGAAATGATGTATGATTTATGATTTTGTGGCACACATAAGAAAGGATTCATTAAGAGATGGGTGGGACCTATATCTCCCTCCAATGCATTGGGTAAAGATTTTATATCTCATGAGATAGACATGGCTGGAATGGTAGGTTATACCGGTTCAGTGAAACAGGACTGAAACGAGGATTACTCGATTCAGAAAGGGACTTTGTCCACTAAGATAGTCTTGGCAATGAGTCTTGACTAACAAGAAATGATTCTCTATGATTATGTGTGTATGCCACAATGAGTAATGTTTTAAGTTATGATTTCATTTCACTACTATGACTTATCCCATGTTATGAAATTATGCTCTCTTTTGCAGGTTAAGATTTCCAAAAATGTTATGTTCTTATGAAAATTATGTGATTGATATTTCCTTTGTTTACCCTTACTGAGCATTTGAGCTCACCCTTTTATGTTTTCTTTTCCCCAGGATATAAAGAAAGGTTTATAGGTAAAAAAAAAAGGGAAGATCTTTATGGGAGATATTGAAGATCTTTCACCACGATTAGAAGATTACGTTCCGAGTTTCCAAAGACACTAAACTATTACGATCCTTGTGTGTGTGTTTTTGTTATGTACTAAGTATTCCGCAAAAGTAATGTAATGTCCATGTACGTCAAGCTTCGGGTCTCTACAGTTGGTATCAGAGGGAGGTTTAGTCAACCTTTGGAAACTAGGATGCGAAAACGTTAGTGAGATCCCTAGAGATATTTCTAAGGTATGTCTAGGGATGTCTCTAAGGTTAAGTATACGTATAGGTTATAGTCCTAGAATTACGCTAACGATCTTCGAATTTAACCTAAGATGTTAGATATTGAGGGTACTAACCCTTTATTATGTTGTTTTCCCTAGCATGATTTTTGCCTCTCACACAATTCTTTTGGGGTTTTAGACGATGGCTGGAACCCGAAGGAACCGTGTTAATGCGGAATGTGATGGGCAATGCAATGATTGTACCCCTGAGCAACCAAACGATATAGGAGCTGGAATGCAAAATCTTGTAGCCATGCTCACACAACTTTCTCAAGCTATGAATCATGCAGGACTTCCAAACGAGCAAAGGAAGGAGCAACATTCTGTTGAATCCTTCATGAGGCAGCGTCCACCTTCTTTCAGTGGGTCTACTGATCCATTAGTTGCTGAACAATGGATTAGTACTACTGAAAAGATATTTTCAGTTCTTCAATGTTCTGAACATGATAAAGTCATCCTAGAAGTGTATCGTTTGGAAGGAGATGCTGATCAATGGTGGAATCTTATTAAGAATACAAGGCAAAGGGATGAAATTGAGTCTATGGAATGGGACGAGTTCAAGAACTTATTTTTCAATAAGTACTTCCCTCGTATTCTTCGAACAAAGATGGAGAAAGAGTTTCTTGAACTGAAGAAAAGGGACGATGAATCTGTTGGTACCTATGAAGCAAATTTTACAAGACTTGCAAGGTATGCTTCTGGAATTATCATCCAACCTGAAAGTAAAGTTGATCGATTTTTCAGTGGCTTAAAACCAAGTCTTCGAAGGGCATTAGCTATAAGAGACTTCAGTAGCTATGAAGAAATTGTGCGTTGTGCTATCAAGGTAGAAATGGAAGTTGGTGTTACATATCCATCTCATGGTTTTGACAAGAAACGAAAGATGGAGTTCAAGGAGAAATCTCAGAATAATGGTGAAAAGAAGATGAATGTTTCCTTATGCACAAAGTGTGGAAAGAAGCATGGTGGAGATTGTCTAAAAGGGACTAGAAAATGTTTTAAGTGTGGAAAAGAAGGTCATCGAGCAGCTGAGTGTCGAAGTAATGGAAAAAGGGTTTCTAATGATAAAGCAAACACTGCAGAGAACGCACCGCCAACACTTCAATGCTTCAAGTGCAAGGAAATGGGGCATTATGCTAATAATTGCCCTAATCCAAGGGTTAGTGATGATCAACATGAGCAACCACTGAAGGCAAAGGACAAAGGGAAATCACATGCGATCACTATTGGCAATGTTGAATATGACAACGATGTGGGGGAATGATTAAGTGTTTATGTAATGGGATTCCAAAATAATGTTGTATCATTGAGTATTGCAATATTTATTGATGTGGTATTCAAAGTGATTGAGATATTTTTTTTTGGAAATAAGATGATATGCGCATAATGAAGACGAGAAAATGAAATGTTTAATAGTATTCATGAGCTCATGATTGATATAAGGACTAAGTGATATCATGGTTTGAGTATAAATAATTTTGAGGATTTTGGTATGTGTAAAGTGTTAACTTTTAACTGCATTCAAGTTTTCACTAAGGTTCAATGGGTATTCAAGAGTATACATGATTAAGGACTTTGAATGTTTGGAATGTGACAAAAAAAAAACATATCTTATGATATATGGGGATCAACGATGATATTAAATCTCTGGTAATTGTTTTCACTATGTTATGAGAGTGGACTGCAGTATTATGGATAAGCCTAAAGATTGGAATGGATTGTGTTGGAAGATATTATTGATGGGATGTTATAGTAGTTTTGGAAAAAGGACAACCTGCAGGACGGGCGACAGCCCATCGCTTCGGACAAGGCTGTGGGAATCGAACCCACAACCGAAGTGCGACTGGCCTTTATCGCCTACCACTGACCTACAGGAAGTCCCTGTTTAGTAGAAACTAGTTTTATTATATTAAGCAGTATGATATATGAAGTATAAGTCCATTTTAGGAACCATATATGATTAATCTCACTATAGATCGACTTATGTATATAAGTTTTGCTAACCTTTTGTTTGAGACAGATGGAATGACCTGTCATTCTATCACATGATCTGCTAACACATCACGAATAACAAATTCAACTTCATTTATTTAAGAGATGAAGTAGAAATTGTTCAAGGCACGAACAAAAGTGATATTTTACCAAAATAAAGTAAGTATTTATTCTAAGCAAATTTTCAACTTTAGGGAAATGATCTTGAAAACCAAAAATGTTTTCCTAGTGATCTTATACCTGATGAATCAGATGGTACCTTATATCATCACAAATCTATGGATTTGTGATTACTGGCTTTTCCATAGCCATGTTCTCTACCACTCTCCATCAGAACATGATGGTTAGATTTTTCTTCCATATCCATATTTTCACCTATGTGGAAACCCAGTGATTAGTATATTTGGGTAATCGTTACATTTCATACTTTAGTTTTTAAAGCCATGTTTTGGTATTCCTTTTTACGATGTGGGTTTCTATCAAAGAAAATTTTGAATAGTAAACCATTTATAACCCCGACGAATTTCAAGGGCGAAATTCATTTTAAGGGGGGTAGAATGTAACGCCCCAAGATTTTATGAAAAATATTCTTTTTAATTTCATTAATGTCTTGTGTTGTACGCTACAACAAAAGAAGCTTTCACAATACGCATCCTTGACTTTCCTTCCGTTACACGCAATCGCGACCTTCCTCGATAGCGTGTGTAGTACGCAATAACGAGTTTCACTAAACAACGATATGTTATTAAAATATTATTAAAACTAGCCGTTATGAATAGTAATAACCACTTTTTAAAATTCTGTAAATCTTATTTTTCAAAATGAACTTCATTCTTGGATTCGGAGTATCGAATTTAGCCTAAGGTGAAATTTTGGTACTTTTCGAATAACTTTCATATTTTGATGAATAGTGAAAAATTACTAAATTATAATTAAAAACAACTTTTTTAATCGAAATTATTAATAGTGATAAATTATTAATTTGAGTGGTTTTAAAGTATATTTAGAATATATTTTTACAATTTAATACAATGTTGGTCATTGGTTGTAATTTCACATTTAAACCAGACATAATCAAGTGTCAATCTTTTGATATATATTGTTTCCTAAAAACACGTTATTTATTTTAACAGCGGGATTTAATTATAAAATTAATTAATTCAACTTCTATGTTATGAATTTGGTAAAATAGATTTCATTTTTGAATTCGGAATATGAAATATAGCTTAGGATGAAATTTTGGCATTGTTCTGAAAAACATCAATTTTTGATGAATAGTGAAACTACTAAGTGGTAGTTAAAAAAACTGAATTTTTCATAAAACTTAATTTTGCCGCTTCTGTGAATGGAATTTCGAAAATCCGAGAGACACGGTTAATATCAAGGACTAAAATGTGGTTCAATGAGATGAAAATAATTTTTTGGTGAATAGTAACTTTTTACTTTTTTTACCGCGGTTAATAGTAAATAGGGTAACTAAGGGTAAATATGATATTACTATTACCCTAACACATGTCCTAATTCTATTGGACAAGTGTAATTCGACCAAAAACAAACTTAGGAATAAAATATGACCATTTAGGCCCACTTGGATTAGATTAGGACATTTATTATTAATTTATTTAAAGAAAGGTTAAAATAGTTAAAATCAAAGTTTAATAAGTAAATAATTTTTAATATGGGGTTATAAATAAGATAAATTCGATTGTAAATATTCATTAGAAAGCTAAAAAGATTTCCTACATGATGGTATTTTAGTTGTAATTTTTAGACATCAAATAATTTAATTAATTTATGACACCAAGATGATGCAGTAATTATCTTATTTATGAAATATTGACATAATTGATGTTATAAACACCAAAATAAATGTAATTTGAGAATTTTTATGAATTCCACTAATTTTATAGGTTACTATGATATATTAATGTTTATTTAATAAACTTGGTTCGAACATTTAATTCTGTTATGACTTTCACAAAAATCATATATCAAATAGTGTCAAAATTGACACAAAATAGTTTTTAAATCAAATATTATATTATTAATTGTTATTTTATTCCTAAAAATCTAAGGTTCGGCCAAATGACTTAGATAAGGATATATATATTAATAATAAACAATTTGGGGTTCTTTTGGCATGTTATAGTAAGTGTATTAACCATATAGTGAAAGAAAACAAAAAGACACGGTAAAAGTTAAATTATTTAACTTAGAGTTAAATCTAATTGATAAGGTTTAAAATAAGTTCCAAACATGTCTAAATTTGATTGGTTGATGAGATTACAACCCTATATCATCTAAGCTTCGAATATGAGTCATTTTTGGTGGTTTTTAAGTGGGGTTAGATTTATTATAAATTAATATTTTTAAGAATTCCTAAGGTGCCCCTCTCCTCCCCTATAAAAGGACACCTCCTCCCCCTCCTCCTCACACCAATTTGAGCTCTCAAGCTCGGCCAACCCCTGCCATTTTCTCCTCTACACTTCCCTAGAATAATCCTAGAGGTCCTGGTCTTCTCCAAAGACCAATCTTAGTTCCTTAAGTGAAGGATTCAAAGAAGCGTTCCAAAGAAGAGGTAATATCCATTACCCATCTTTTCAATTTCTTTCTTCTTCAACTTCTTCTTCTTTAGTTGTTTCATGATAAAGTAATAACATCAGTATTACTTACATACTGATATGTTATTATAAATATGAAACAACCCTAATTCACCTTCTATCCATCCTACGGAAAAAGGAAATCACCGCGCGTGCGTACGTACGGAATACCGTCTCCACGCCGTGGTGTAATCTATTTTCCGCCACCACCTTAATAGGATGGGTATAAAGGTGTAATGAGTAACTATATATGATTATTATAAAGTTATATTGATACTGAAATAGTATACATACACTTAAACACAATTCCACGACCATGGGAACGATATCATCGCTCGTGCGTACGTACGGACTACCGTCTCCACGACGCGATGAGATTCATTTTCAATGATTAACCATTAATGAATGATTATAAAGTATATATAATAAGTTCTAATGAAATATATTACATAATAATGATACTGGAATTATGTATATTTATATGTATGTCATCTACTTAATTCTATTCAATTCAATAAGGAAACGAAAACAGCGTTCATGCGTACGTACGGACTACCGTCTCCATGAACGGTGTATTTCATTCCATTAACAATATATTATATATATATGTATATTCTGAATATATATTATGTATAAATCATGTTTTACATTCTGGATATAAGTAATCGTGATCCAAGTAATCATATTAATAATTACAAGTTAAAAACACGAACGACAAATAAGACGATTTTACCCAAAATGCTACTTTAACATGAATTTACAAAAGACCGGGTAATATAAAGCCATAAGAGAACCATATATGATATCATAACAATGAATATGATTCTGTAATAAGTCAATAACATTATGTAAATCATTATACAGGAGGTTCGGACACGTACAAAGCAAGTCGGACCTAAGGTAAGGGAAATATCACAATCTCATTTTTATCCGAGATTGTTTATTCGTAAGTATTTTCTGGGGTGTATTTTATCATCCACATCCATGTTCCCTCAATATGTAATATTGTTTCCATCCACTTGCAATAGTTTAAATCCAATTTTACCCTTAGGTGAGTTTTTAGTAAAGAATATGAAAGGAATCTTTTGTCGTTTTTTCCGTACGAGGTACTTTTTGACTTTTCCGACAAAAGTACGAAGAATGTTTTTTTAACTTATACGGCACGAACGGATTTCTACTGTTTTATGAAGCCTTATTTTCATGAAGCTTCCTCTAAAAGAATTCATGACTATTTTCAATAAAATCTCTTTCTTTTACAGTTGCATGATGTTTTGTGAAAAGAAATTGATTTTGAAGAAGAAAGGATATTTTCCTCAAGAATTCAATTCAAGTGTTTTATCAAAATTATTTTCCATCTAAGATAATAAAGAGTTCTGTTTCTATCCATATTTTTACATTGATTTGACTATGTTGTGATGGAATTATGTTTATGAATTCCTTTATCTTATATGAATGGTTTTATGATGTCATGTTGTTTAAGAATCCCATTTTTATTACATGGGTTATGAAATGATGTATGATTTATGATTTTGTGGCACACATAAGAAAGGATTCATTAAGAGATGGGTGGGACCTATATCTCCCTCCAATGCATTGGGTAAAGATTTTATATCTCATGAGATAGACATGGCTGGAATGGTAGGTTATACCGGTTCAGTGAAACAGGACTGAAACGAGGATTACTCGATTCAGAAAGGGACTTTGTCCACTAAGATAGTCTTGGCAATGAGTCTTGACTAACAAGAAATGATTCTCTATGATTATGTGTGTATGCCACAATGAGTAATGTTTTAAGTTATGATTTCATTTCACTACTATGACTTATCCCATGTTATGAAATTATGCTCTCTTTTGCAGGTTAAGATTTCCAAAAATGTTATGTTCTTATGAAAATTATGTGATTGATATTTCCTTTGTTTACCCTTACTGAGAATTTGAGCTCACCCTTTTATGTTTTCTTTTCCCCAGGATATAAAGAAAGGTTTATAGGTAAAAAAAAAGGGAAGATCTTTATGGGAGATATTGAAGATCTTTCACCACGATTAGAAGATTACGTTCCGAGTTTCCAAAGACACTAAACTATTACGATCCTTGTGTGTGTGTTTTTGTTATGTACTAAGTATTCCGCAAAAGTAATGTAATGTCCATGTACGTCAAGCTTCGGGTCTCTACAGATATAATGTTTTTTATTTAGAATAAATTTAATTTCTTTAATAGATTGCAGTATACGCAACACCATGTTTTAAAGAACCACGACAAACTACTAATATTTTCATTTAAAAACTACTACAACTATCTAGAAGTTAAAATCAAATGCATGAATAGGAATAATAAAATTCGAAATATTAATTTTAATTATTTTATATAAATAAATATATTATGAAAAAAAACATACTTTTTGAAAAAGTATTTATATGTTTTAAAAATAATATTTTCCTAAAAAATGTTTTTTTCTTATTGTGAAAAAATAATAAAAATAATTTTTAAAAATTTTCAAATTTTATTTCAATAAATAATATTCTTTTTTTTAATCTACATGTAAAAATTAAATTTGGATGAATTTTTAGGATTTTTCTAAAAATATTAATTTTCGATAAATAATGAAAAAATCTAGTTTTTATTGAAAGCAGCCTTTTCAATTTAAATAATCTATAATGTTAGTTTTATTTTATTTTTTTATAGAAAAATTAGTTCAATTAATAATTTATTTTACCAATTTATTTCATTGGAATAAAATCTATAATTAATTTTGATATAAAACTTCATAAACTTTAGGCCATTTTTTCTATTGAGAACCGATTTCTCATGGATTCTATGGGTTTAATTCCAAATTAAAAAATTCAAATTACGGGTATTGAATTTGGAAAATTTTATTATATTTTTTAATTATCATAATTTATATTATAAAATAAGTTCAACTAATGTTTTGTTAAAAATGAGTAGTAAAATTAATAAAAATTAATTACACCGATTAAGGTTAAAACAGGTTTATTGGGGAGTTAATATAAAACAATAAGGGGTAATAAGGCATATAAACTTTTCCAAGATCAATTTTATATAAAAATTTAGTTCTTTTGACCTATAAGGTTTAATATTGGTCCTTTATATTGATTTTGGGCTTGTAAAAAATGTGGTTACAATTTATTCTTTTAAAACATTCAATGTGTGTCCTATAGCCTACTTATAAAAGGCAACCACTACCCTCTTCTCTTAAGACTATAAAAACCATATGGTTTTTTCAAAACCTACCAAGATATATTATGTACATCTATAATAACATATTACATGCCTTGTTGAGATCATAAATCCTTTCTATGAAGGCTTTAGGTTGTACCTAAACAGGTTGTCTAAAGAAGAGGTAAAGTTTTAGACTATGCGTTTTTGTTTTACTTATTCTTATAAATCATTAAAATATTCTTCAATTATGATGATATAATAAACAAAATATCCTATATAATAGGATTTTATTAAATTAATTTTATAACCTAAATTCAAATCCTCGTCCATCAAATGGGATACAAAATCATCACTCGTGCGTACGGTGGATTACCACCTGGCGATTCGATGTTATTCATTTCCCATCACCACCTCCCATGAATGGATAAAATGATGTATTTTATATTGATATATATAATTTAAAATATTATTATTCCTCTATAATTAAAATACCACTTCTACTTTCTTACTCAAAAACCCATTGGAAAACAATTACATTGTCCGTGTGTATAGTGGACTACCACCTCACGAACTAATGTGATGTGTTATTCATTTTTGTTTTACATGGATGGTAATAATAAAAGAATAAATGAATATATATGGTATTTTTAACATAATTATACTTATATGATTATGATATAACATATTCAATCTTACATTCCATTCCATTTGATATATGATAACGTCGTTCGTGTGTATAGTGGATTACGGCCTCACGAAACGTTGTGATTCTTTTTATCACTAATGATTTAAATGCAAGGTAATTAGGGAAAATTTATGGAATATATATATTACATATAATATAAAAATTATTCTGAATAATTTAATATATAATTTTAATTTAATACAATTTATACAAATAAAAAATGTATAAAGCGTTCATGCATATATATTGTAGGTTCCAGGCGCAGCGGAAGTGTTCCATGGGCGTTACCCAAATTTTATTTTTTCCAAAATAGATTATAAATAATATATCTATATGAGTATTAACACCATGATACAAATAATTTATTAAAATAGATAAAAAATGAATAATTGCACTGAAACTGAGAAATAAGATCGTTACATATTATTTATAATTAATTTACTAAAAAAAGAATTATCTTTTTTGGAATTATTTTTTTGTTGGTGAATATGGGGAAAAAGTTTTGGTCAAACATTATTTCATTTTGTAAACCACGTGTATATTTTCAATATTGGTGATTCACACATGTTCCTCGAATCATCATACGTCACTGAAAGAATATCTGGGTGCTAGCACGATAGATCATTGTACTTGCGTCGTTCACCTTTGATTGGTTCAAGAACCACTTCCAAAGAATTATCCTTGATCTTGTGGAGGGGTATTGCTCTCTGTTCCTAGTACAAATCCTAGTGAATAGTGATCTCTAATCTTGAGAGGATTCTCCATGATTTTTATACAAGACCAATAAAATGAAATTGACTTAATGAGAAAACAGCATAACTAGGTTTATATATTTATAGGGTTAAAATAAAATAATTGTACATGTTCCCCTGATTATTTATTTAATCCTATCAAAACCCCATGTCATATAATAATAATAATATAATTATTTATCGACATGCACATTACATGTGAGTTATAATTATATATTATTTATTCAAATAAAATTCAATATTTATTATATCTCACAAGACCTAAAATCACAGTTTTCCATTCCTCCATAATATTTATTGGACCTTGAATAATGATTATTTATTTATTAAATAAATATCATAACATTATTCCTCAATAATAAATAAATATTATATTTACTAAATAAAAATCAATATTTACATGTGATCAACCATACATTAATAATTATTAATCCACTTATATTAATATTTATTTATTCCAGCTGTTAAATAATTAATATTAATATATACTATTTATTTCAGATTCTGGAAATACTTAGTGTGTGACCCTCTATGCATCTTTCTCAATGGAATTAGGTGAAGCAGCCTAAAACCCACGGTTAGCATATAGAAACACACTGAGGAACCCATAGAGAAATAAGTTAATGCTGCAATGACTTGTCACCTCATACGGATGCTTACTGTGTAATATAATCTCTTTATATCAATATCTATAATCAAGAATGTTTTGTGCTAGTGCCATAAACCTATGTGTTCGATGTCTCTTTCTTTGACATCCCAAAAATGAACTTGGACTTAGAACACAAAGGCTTTGGATTTTTTAGGATATATCATTACCAACAAAAGGACTAAGATATCAACTTCCATCAATAAATAGAAAGTGAAAATCATTTCTCTAATTATTCATTATTGGAATATTACTCATGACACACCCAACATATCCTACTTCACTGTAAACATCTATCATCGTGTTTTTTTGTCAATACATATATGTTTGAAAATCAAAATAATCATTAATAATAATATTAAAGTATAATTTTCAATACACACATCCACATATAGGAACATCCAATGAAACATATAAATGTGGATTTTTCACTCGCAGGTCTCATTCTCATAATATCCTAGTGGATATTACCAAGTGAATACACCATGAGAAGGTGCCTCAAAGTCCTATGAGTCTCTACCCTTGATAGCCTATATAATTTGTGTCCCTCAAATGATATCTTTAATTTAGAGAGAATTTATTCAAGAATAGTGTCATAACACTTACAGGTTCTCATCATAGTAGGGAATTGCTATGACCAATTAGTGATATAGCTAATCTTATGACATTATCATATACTATGTCATGCATAAGAACAATAATTATTTGATTATTGGTTTATTAATATTAAAAAAATTAATACATGTTTGTCTAAGGTACAAAAAATTTGGTTCCAGCGCACCAACTCCAACAGATTCCCACTTGCACTACAACCAACTACTAACAATATTTAGTCCACTATCTCTCACAAGATACTCATGATTCTGATGAGATAGTCATTTAATCAAGGGGTACTCCATGTTCTCTTAAGTGGTTACTCTTCTCACCACAACATTACTCATCTAATAGAAATCACTCAAGAGGTGATACTTCCAGAGTATATGCTTTTTCCATTGCTGTGACCCTATCTCTTTTACAGAATCCACTAATGCAGTATAATCACAATACAATGTGATAGGGTATTTACTTTTAGGTTTCACATCAGGATCCTGGATGAAGTTGTAAATCCAAAAGGATTTCTTATCTGCATCAAAAGTTGTTATACTCAGAATCCACCAGAGAATCAGTGATAACTGACTTCTTTGAACTCTTCCAGTTCACAGAATCTTTAATGAGACAGATAACATATCCTAATTGTGAATTCTTATCATTCTAATCTGTCTGAAAACTAGAATAAGTTTAACATCTTATATCCTTCTCCTCATATCTTCCATACACTAGGAATATATCCTTAGTTCTTCCTAGATACTTAAGGATAGCCATAATAGCAGTCCAATATTGTTCTCCTAGATCTTCTTGATATATTCCTACCATGATCAATGCATAGGAAACATCAAGTCTAGTACATAACATGGAATACATGATTTATCCTATCACAGAGGCATATGGGATCTTACTCATTCTCCCTTTCTCTTTCTGTTTCTGGGGACACCTTTTCTTAGAAATATGTAAACCATGTGACACTGGAACCAATCCCCTCTTGTATTTTTTCTATACTAAATCTCTTTTGTATCTGGTCAATATTTGTACTATGACATAGTCCAAGAAGCCTCTAGGATCTACCACAAATGATATTGATCCCTAGAATATTGGTTATTTCACCTAAGTCCTTTGTGGATAAACACTTCTTTAACCAGTCCTTAACAAATTGTAAGATTCCTAAGAAATTTAAAAAATTTAATATGTCATTAATGTATACAACTAGGATAAATACCGCATTCCCACTAAAACACTTATAAACACTTGACTCACATTCGTTCTTAATAAAACCAAATTCTTTTAATGATTCATTGAATCAAATGTTCTAAGAACTGGATGCTTGTTTCAATCCATAAATGGATCTCTGTAATAAGAAAAATCTTCTGGAATCACCTAGAGACATAAACCCTTCTAGTAGTGTCACATAGACATCTTCCAGAAGGTTATCATTAAGGAATGAAATTTTTATATGCATCTACCAAATCACATAGTCATGGTAAGCTGCTATGCAAAGTAGAATTATGATGGATTAAAACATATAAAATTGTGAAAAAGGTTTCATCATAGTCAATTACATGATGATTTTTAAACCCTTTATCCACTAGCCTCGGTTTATAGATACTTATTTTACCTTTTATGTCTATTGTAATTAATACCCATTTGTGTCCAATAGTCTTTACATTAACTAGAACATCGACCAGTACCCAAACTTGGTTCTCATGCATGGAATCCATTTCAGAATTCAGGGATTCTTTCCATCTTGCATCTTCTGAGCACTCTATTTCCTCCACGTAGGAGAGATGTTATTCATTGTCCACAAATAATGAATCACCATCCTTCGTGATAAGAAAAACATATCCCTCTAGTTCTCTTACCTCTCTTATACTTTTATGCAGTGCTTGTGTTTCAGGAACAACTTATTCCATGGGGAACTGTGGAATCTGTTCCTATACCAACTCTTATATATCTTAAGCATCAACTTCATTGAATTCAATCCTTCTCCTAGTATCACTTTTGAGGATGTGATCCCTCTCAAGAAAGATGACTTGTCTATCAATAGTCAATTTATTGTCTGAGGGGTTGTATAGGTAGCATCCATTTGTTTCATAAATATTCTCTATAAAGGTACACTTTATGCCTTAGTGTTTTAGTTTGATTCCTAATAAGGTATTAAAAAATTCCTTGAAACCAAATACATGTGTATACGAAGAAATGGGTTTATTTCCACTCCATAGATCAAAGGGAATTCCATTTTCCTAATTGTTTAGTACTAAGTTTAATGTGTATGATGTAGTTCATAATATATTTACCCAAAAGGACAATGAAAGATCTACATGACTCATCATCTATATTACCATGTCTAACAAGGTATGATTCCTCCATTAACTAAAACTATTCCACTATGGTGTATAAGGTGGAGTGTTTTGAGATAGAATCCCAAAATCTTGTAGAAATACTATAAACTTCTGGTTTATATATTCACCACTTAAATCCAATCAAAGCTTATTTATATTCATACAAAGATGAATCTATACTTCATTATTGAATACCATGAACTTTTCACAGTACTCAGACTTATACCTCATCAATTAGATATATCCATATCTACTCAAGTCATCAGTAAAATTTATGAATTAATAATATCCACATCGAGCTTCTACTATAAATAGTCCACATGCATCAGTATGTAACAATACTAAAAGTTATTTGGCCCTTTTAATCTATTCACTGAATGGTGGTTTGGTCATTTTTCATTGTAAATAAGCATGACATCTACAAGTGGTTTATCTTAGAAGAAGATAAATAACCATCTTTACAGAGCTTTATTAAACACTTCTTGTTTGAAAGACCAATATAGTGATACCACAACTAGGGGTTATATGATTCATGTGAACATGATTTGTTAAAAATTTCCAGCACTTGGATTTCATAATTTGATACATAAATACTTGTATTGAAATGTTCCATACCATAACATATTTTTTCCTTAAAAAATAAACTTCTTTAATCTAAAATTTTGGGAATAAACCCACCTATATCAAAACATGACACAAAAATTAGGTTCTTGGTAACTGTACATAATAAAAATATCTTAAAACTAAAATAATTCATATTGGAAATGAATGGTGGTTGTCACCAATGGTCAGAGCAGCTAGCCCAACACCATTGATATCCCACAGATCAACCTCTCTTCTACTAATCTTCCAAAAATCTACTTGTTTACTGAATTTGGATACATATGTGAGTACCACAAGCTATATCTAATACCCAATGTATAAAAATTTAAGGTTTTCACTCAACAACAAACACACAATAGACTCCCCTTGATTTTGGGTGTAGTTCCTCTTCCAGTGACCTACTTTCCACTTGAAAAACATACTGCCTCATTTTCCTTTCCCTTCCTATGGATCTTCTTCTTCCTAGAAGGATGTTTCTCGGGATATTTAGAGTATTTATAATTATTTATCCCATTTTCTTTGTTCTTCCTTTTCTTATTCACCATAAGGGTCGTGGTTTTATCACACCCCATACCCTTATCATCTTTTAAATTAAAGTAAAAATTTCTAAAAGATTTATATCATTATTTTTCTTATTATAATTGAAAATAAAACTAGACAATGTCTTATAATGTGATGAAATTATGAGATATGGATGCCTATACATTAATTTTCTTATACTTTCATGACATTTACTTCACTGATGATTACATGAATTACATGATTTTTCAACCACATGTTATGCTTAAATGAATGTATAGTAACAACTTGTAATATGAATCATACATGATCTATAGATCTAAAAAATACACATATTTTCATTAAAAATTTAAATATTTATGTATACTACAACCTATCACATTATGTGACCTATCTTTACAACAACACAAAAGTACATATCATAAGTATTACATAGTAAAATAAAAAAAATTAAATCTGCATAACATGGTAAAAGTAAACGGCATGTAGATCTGATCTACACGGCATGTACATATCTCACCATCTACCTGAGACACATGACTAGGGACTTTATGTGTAGTTTTTACCTTATAATATTTTGAGTACATGGTGTGTCCAATTGGACACATGTCGTGTGAACTCCGAGTGACACGATCACTAGTCAGGTAGGTCGTGTATGGAATACACAGACCATATGTGACTCAAATGGTCTATACACTATATACTTGGGATATATAGCATGCAGTCTGGTTGATAGTGCACCATTAAATTTTGGTCAACACACAGTGCAATAAGTGTGTAATTAATTCAATAATCAATGCATAATTTCGAATTGATTTCCGAATCAATTTTGATACATCGAACGTGGCTATATGGTGTGTAACTCCTATTACAAGGAATGTAGTCTGGTGTTGTATGGACAAAATTGTTTTCACCTATGGATGAGTTCCATGATTTTATTTTAGTAATAAAATTAAATGTCTCGATTAGATCTTTGAGATAAAATGGTCGATGAAACAGATCTCGTAATTCGGATTAATAGAACGATTAAACAAGAATTTAAAAAACTAAATTAAAATGTGAAAATCACTAATGAACTTATATAATTATAAATATTTATGTGACCTCTATGATACCACTAATGGGTTCTGGGAACAGCAGAATCATGTGATGGTCGGTACCCATATTTTATTTTTTCCATAATTAGTGATCAATTCAAGATCTATACAACGATGATTGTCGTGATCCACAGAATTGAGTGAAAGATGTAAACAATGAAAAATTGTTCCAAAACTGAGAAATAGTATCATCATGTATTATTTATAAATAATTTAATTAAATAAATAATTACCTTTATTGGAATTATTTCTTCATTGATGAATCTGGTGACATATCTTCCATCCACCATCGTAGAGTTGTAGAAACCAAGTGTAGATTTACTATAGTGGTGACAAACACGTCTTCCTTTAATCTCCAAACATCACCAACGGAATAATCGGGTGTTGTCATGCCAGATCATTACACTTGTTCCATCCATGTTTGAATGCTTCAAGAACAGCTTCAAAATCATTTTCCTTGATCCAGTGAAGGTGGATTGCTCTCCATTGTTGGGAGAGTTCCTAGAGAAGGGATCTCTCTAAAATTGAGATGATTTTCCAAGATTTTGGTGCACAACCAACAAAAAAAATGGCCTAATGAGAATACAACATAACTGGGTTTATAAATTACTATGTTTAAAATAAAATAATTGCACAAGTTCCCCTAATTATTTATTTAATCCTAGTTAAATCCCATGCCAAAATAATAATAATAATTTCATTATTTATCAATATGTTCTAAACTTTAAAATTATAATTAAATATTATTTAAAATAATAATATCCCATATTTATTATTTCTCATGGGTCTTAAGAACCTAGTCTGTCATTCCCCCATAATATTTATCAGATCCTGAATAATGAATATTTATTTATTAAATAAATATTACTCCATTATTCACCAATAAATTAATAAATATTATATTTAATAGATAGAAAATAAATATTTATATTCGATAAATCATACATAAATAATTATTAAATCGTGTGTGGGAATAATAACCTATTAATCCTGATAAATAATAAATAATAATATATATTATTTAGCTAAGATTCTACATACACATAGTGTGTGACCCTCGAGGCCTCTTTCTCAGTGGCATTAGGAGAAGCAGCCTAGAGTCCAAGGTAAGTATCTTGAAACATTTCAAGGCACACATATAGAAATAAATTTATACCTTCATGACATGTGACCTTATACAGAAACATACTCTGTAATATAATCCCTTTATCTCGATATCTCTAATCAAGAAGGCTTCATGTTGGTGCCATCAACCTACGTTCTTGATGTCTCTTTCTTTAAACTCCAAGAAAATGAACTTTCCTTCAGAACACCATGGACAAGGATTTATTTAATCTATATAATTTCCATACAAGGGCATAAGATATTAACTTCCATTAATAAATTCAAGGGACAAATCCATTCTTGCATTATTTATTATTGAAATATTACTCATGACACGCCCAATATATCCTACTTCCTCACAAACTTATGTCATCACTGTTTTAATCAATACATCTATGTATGCAACTCATAACACTCATTAATAATGATACTAAATACTAAGGATCAATACACACATCCAAAAATAGAAACATCTAATGAAACATATAAATGTGGACTTCCTACTGGTGGGTGTGGTTCTCATAATATCCTACTGAATATTACCAAGGGCATACACTATTATAAGATTCCTCAATGTCTTATGAGTCTCCACACCTGATAGACTATGTCATTTTTGTCCTTCAAATAATATCATTAATCTATTTTCATTTATTCAAGAATAGTGTCGTAGCACTTACGGGTTCTCATCATAGTGGGGAACTGCTACGACCTTTTAGTGTGAAAGCTACGCTTAGAAAATTATCACATACTATGTCACAGAAAAGTTCAATAATTATGTGAGAAGTATTATATTAATATTCAGAACAATGAATACTTGATTATCATAATTTACACAAAATATGGTTCTAGGGTACCAACTTCAACAAGCACGACCTACCATCTCAATGAATAGTGTACTTCATTTTATAGCTTTTATGGATTACTATAAATACATATATATATAATATAAATGATATTTATTTCATTTTTAAAATTCTATATATGATGGAACCTTGATTAATGTAATAGGAAAAAAAATCAAAACATACATGAAAAACAAATCAATTGTTGCCCAAATCATGATTTTAACATGGAATTATCAACAAATAGGTAATAAAAGGTCATAAGTAAATTTTATAAGGTATGATATATATAATTCTGGTTCTTTAGTATATTGATAATAAAATTTTATTTATTATACTGGAGTTTCAAATGTGTATGTTGTAATGGAAGACTTAAGTTAATAGATTTTTTCTCAATTTATCTTATTTGGGACATATGTTATATTATCCTTTTATATTCATTTATGAGGTGTATATATAACCAATTTGACATCATATATCAGGTATTTATTTATTCTCAAGATATTTTATGTTTAATTAAATTTAAATCCTTCATGGGGATTATTATTCAATGTTACCAAAGGCATACAGGTTTTATAATACAATCGCATCATTTATTAGGATTGATAATGTTTATGCTTATGATGATGAAATATTATAAAATATATCTCAAGAAACACATGAATTTTATTCTACTATGGTTATTTCATGAGAATACATATTTACCTTCATTTAACCTCTTTATTTACTCACTTTTCCCAAAGAACGTCTATAATGAAAACCAACTTATTTCACTCTTCGGCCAAGAAACACTTTTCATTCCCTATATATGCTTTATAAAAATATTTTAAAAAATAATTTAATGTCACTAGGGTAATTATTAATGTTTTTTATGTTTTTTTCTACCTTTTTTCTAAATTTTTTGAAAATAATATTTATTTCATTTTCAAAACAAGTCCCATTTGGATTGTTCCAAAAATATTAAATGAATCATTTTTTTAATGTGTTTGAAATTTCCCATAATCATGACCACTCAATTTTTTAAATATTACTTTTATGTTTAAAATTTAATTTTCAAATAAAATTATTTCCAAAATATTTAAGGAATTTTTAGTTTTAAGAGGCGATTTTCAATAAAAGGTTTTTTTCCTAAAGAAATGTTTTAAATGATTTTTGAAGCTTCATTTATATGTTTTCAATGTTATTTATGAAAAAAATTACTTAGAAAATATTTTATATAATTCTAATTTAAAAAGTTTATTTTTGAATAAATTTAATTTTCCCCATAAAATTGTCCACTTTATTTTTTGTTCAAATCCATTTTTTATCTAAGATACCATACATTGATGTTACTCAATATTTATAGGGTATAAGATCCAATGATACAATATTTATTCTCTCTATAGATGGTATATATTTATGATGAAGATATGATTTTAAAACTCATTTGTCTTCCATAGGTTACGCTATGATGAATTGAAGAGATAATTATGAGACCCATTACCTTTCCATGGGTTATTCTATGATGGAATGTTTTATAAAACCCATTTATTTTATAATGTGTTTTATGTTTTATTATCTTGTGGTACACATATGTATGGTATTCATTATGTGATGTTGGTTATGTTATAACAAAGTATGATAGAAATGTTATAACAAAAGATGGGTGGGATCTATATCTCAATCTAATTCATTGGGTAATGATTAATGTTTTATGAGATCAAAAGGTACATGGTATGTAATATAGGAGAAAAATAGGGTACAAAGGAGGTCAGAATAAGACCCTAATAGGGTACACAAGTGGTTATCCTCATCCCAATGTAGGTATATGGGTGGTTATCCCAATCATAACATGTTTTGAATGTCTTTGTGGATATCCTGGACATAATATTTTCTATTATTATTTGTATTTCACAAATCTATGTATTACTCCAATGTTATGCTCTCACAGATCATGTTCATTGATTACATTATGATTCATGTATTATAAAATCCCAATATTTTTTTCATGACTCATGTTCAGGATCTATGATATATAGGGTATGGTTTTTAAAAGTTGTTATCATGTTCTCATACCTATATACTAATGTTATATTGACATATCCATTATTCACCTTCAATGAGTATCTGAACTCACCATTTCCTATGTTTCCATTCCACATGATATTAAGAATGGTATTATGTAAGATATTTCTAATTAGGATTCACATTTTAAAGAATTTATTTGGAGATGGAGAAACTCATTTATGGAAAAGTTGTTTATGTTTCCATGTTTCTAAAGGTACTAGACCTAAACACTTATGGAAAAGATCGTTACGATATTTAGTGAATATTTTTTTATTAATATTTAATATTTATTTATAATAAGTTTGAGTCTCTAAAATATTAATGGTTATAATATTAGGTTCTTTTCCCACACAGAGAGAATGGATGTCTAGTGGTAATCCATAAGTGTGAATGTATTCTACAATGAGCCTTTATGGTTAAGAGAAGGGAAAAAGAAATCTTGGAGGAGGAAGATGAGGACCGTGACATTTAACAGAGAATGGTGGTTTAATGTTTCCCAACATTGGAAAGAATATACCATGGTCAGTATGTGTAGCGATGGTTAAAGAGAAACTTGGTTGAACCACACCCATAATATATGGATTTTTGAGGAAAAAATTTATAGAATGGGTAACTAGAAAGGAAACACATCGTAGTTATCCTCATAGTGGAACTCTAGATAACCTGTGAAAAATGGTCAAGGCCAATATGGCCATGGGGTAGGATGTGGTCAAGTATTTCAAAGTCCAACCTATACAGTACTATGCTATGGGTCATAACATGGTGTGATGGAGGTGTGCTAGAGTAATTATGGGAACATAGAGACCATGTTGGTGTCCGTAATCGATGTGCATAAATGCATTGAAGAATTGCATTGTAAAATTGAAAACATGAGACAAAACACACCATATAGCAAGGAATAGTGGTCTAGGTGGAACCCTGTACAACATGGGGAATCCCATTATTGGATTATTAGTGTATGTTGATGGTAATGGTCATCAGGTGGAGCTAAAATCCAAAACAACCAACATCCAGTGACCATATCATAGTTTAGATCATTTTAGAGTCGAAAAAAATGATTTCCAACATGCCATAGCGAAGGAAGTTTCAATGGGTGATTCATATAATTTATAAGAATTATTTATATCACTGTGTTAACTATTCTTGAATTATTCCATAATGACGTGTCTCGATTTTAGACCAATATTACAACATGATTTGAATGAGTTTGATGCATTATACATGTAAATTAAATGGAGATATAATTAACACTACAATGGAGAGATAAATGTTCCATGAAGTAGGTATAGAGGTTAATATGGCCAGGAAAGAAATTATGGGATGATTATGAGGAGGTATGGGTAAATTTATTAATCCATAATGATATTGGCAGGTTTCTACATGATTGGTTGCATGACGTTAATATTTGAAGAAGGAGGATAAGTTCAAAGAAAATGTATATGAGAACTGAGCACATTGTATATCAAAACTAAAAGAGATAGAATGGAGTTATATATATGGGTATAGAATGAATAAGAGTAATGTCACAAAACCCATTTAATATCTTTTGAAAGTAGGAGAAGAGTAAATTTATAAACAATATAAAATAGAATACGAGTTCTAGATTCATTATGGAAGAAGATGGTGTAGAAAGGAGGTATTCACAATTCGAAAAGGAGCATCCTAGCATGACTAAAATAGAGAATCAATCTAAATTTTAGGATGCACGTCATATAAGTGATACTGGAAAATGGACCCAAATGAATATCAATTTTGTTGAGGAGATCATTTCCATAGATAGTGGCCATTAGAGGTAACGTTTGAGTGAGTGACCTTTGGGAAGCTGTGAGATTTCCCTAAACCAATATAAGGGGAGTAGAAATTGTGTAGATTAGTGAGATATATATTGATTTGGTGCATGAAATATTAACTTTTAATGCACCTTAGAGTAGTCTATTGACGGTGAACCAAGTAAAGTTTTGTATCCCTTTTTTACTTTAGGCATACTCCCCGAAACTGATCAAGAAACCAACAGAATATATAGTAAAAGTGTTTAAAATATGACAATTAAGGTTAATAAGTTATGATCCATTCTGTTAAAGTGGTAAATTTAATGTAAAATTTGTTTTAATTGGTTAATAAATTATATACCCAAATTCACCCCCCTATTAGGGTAATCTCACATTAATACCCTATTGAGGGACTAGAAAACATGCTGGTGATGAGAAATAATGGTACATATCAATGGTTAGTGATAAATATATCACTGGTGAGTAGGGATAAAACTCAATATATTTTATTCAATTATCCATATGAAAATAATCTTGGCCCATTTTTTCACTAGTGGTGTATCGATGGATTCTTTTATGGTAATTATATAAGAATTCAAATATTATTTCTAGAGGGAGACCCGTGGTTATATCCAAAAAAGGGACCAAAATATACATCTTTTGTTCATCAATTTATTGTTCAAGTGTGACCAAATATTTTTAAGTGATGGACTTAATGGTTTATTCCTAATGATGAGGAGAACATCAGTCACTTTTCCCTATAGATTATGATTTTTCAATGGTGTCCATATTGGATGTATTGATAGATATTATGAACAAGGATCATATTAGTGGATTGTGGTTCCTGATGTAGTTAATTTGAAACAACCTTTAGTTTCTCTCAAAATGTATAAAATTCGGATATGAAGTGAAGGATGTTTCCCTATAAATTGTGTTTTTAGTAAAGAAAGTTTTAAAAGTTTTATCTTGGGTTCTTGATAAGAAAATGTAGGTTTATCAAAATGGTCTTCATCATCTAATTAAAATTGTAGTGAAATGGATCATTGATTCTAAGTTGTATGTTTTTAGATAAAATAAAAATTATAATGAATTTTCTAAAATTTATCAGTAGTATCTTTTTAAAAATAGTAAAAAACACAATTGGGTTGTTTTTTATTATTAAATTGTATCTTATTTTGTGGTTAAAAATATGTGTGGATTTTTCACTTATGAATAGTAATTAAGACAAGTTTATCTTGTAAATTGTGAACAAAACATCAGTATGTATACTTTGTTGGTAAGAGTTTTTAGTTATGTAAACTCAAAAGAACATGCTCCCCAATATTTATTCTTAATTTAGTGTGAGATTCCTATACTAAGATGTATGAGAATATTACACAAATAGGAGGTTACTTTTCAATGGACATTTTGGATGTTATTATAGATAGGGAGCCTAACACACACATAGGAGGTATCATTGGTGATGAAAACAATCATGGTGGATGTTGATGGTTTATGGTTTTTTTCTTATATTTAGATGACTATTGAGTACGGAAAATGTATTTAGTGGTGAATTTTGATGAGAATCACTTGAAAAATATTATAATCTAATAGATAATAAAATAATAATATATGGGGGGGGTTAATTAAGGCATAATTAAATATTTATTATATGATGATATTATTATCTCACCTTGAGTAATACTTTGAATTCTCTCAAACTTTCCCTTTAATGAGTGATTAATGTAGTAAAAAACATTAGAGATTTCACTTGGTTCACCCACACTAGGATATGTCCATGGATAACACATGAAAATAGTCTTGTGAACTGAATTCATTAAAATTTAACTACTTTATAAATACAATTTTAGAGATGTCTCATCGAAAATCCATGTTCACTACCTTGAATGGTTGGTGTACTCAATGCTCTACTTAAATAGGAACTCACTACTCTATTTTTTGAATCTTCCTTATTCACACATAAGGATGATATAAAAATTCACCAAAAAATTTGTTTCTATTATAGAAAAATGATATCAATTTATAATGAAGATGAGACTCTTGTAAGAACACATTATTTTACTTGAAACCATCTAGATGAGATCTAGAAAAATACCTCTCGAAATCTACAGAAAAAATCTTTTCTCTACTTGTGTTTTTATTCATGTTTTACTCTATGTTTTCATCATAGTATAATCTTCCAATTTTCATATCAATAAATTTTTTTGGATTGATCTTTATATTTAATGAATTTTGATAAGTGTCCCTCATATTAATCGGGGCCAGCAGAAACCTTAAAAACTAAATTGTGCATTGGGTGTTACATTCCATAACCCCCACTGACTTAAAATACTGAGAAGAAAAAAATTTTCCTTTTCTACAGTTCGATCACATATTCTTTAGTTTGAGTTAACCATTGTTTCCCAAACTTTGGAATGTCTAACCTTGCAATGGTGCAGACATAACTTTCTTTGAACTTATTATGGCATGACCAAAGGTGTTATAGTGTGGAGTCATATAGTTTGACTAGATCCACTTCATTCACAGAAATAACTCTACTGAACTTCTCCTCATAAGTCCTTGGAACTTTTTCATTGATAATTTTTACATGGTGATGGCTACGATGTATCCCTTCCCAAATGATGTGGACTCTTATAAGAATGGGGAATCCTAATTACTTGCCTGTGTGAAATTCAAACCCTCCATGTCACAAGGTGAAGCTATTAAATACGGAACATCCCTATTAAAGGAACTATGGTGTAGCCCTGAGTGATGTGACATGAGCACCATAAAATTTCCATTGGAACCAAAAATGACTAAAACATGCACTTTTCTATGGTGACATAGGCTACAGAATAACCTAAAAATCATAAATCCCATATTAAAATTTTCTCATAAAACCCCATTTCCTAAAAACATATTTGTTCCCCACCATCAATAAATGTGTGTATCGAGATCCTCTCCTAGACTCTTCTATGGTGTTTCCCTATGTCATGGACTACATCCCATATGCTTCAACCCTTACAAAGCAGACCACTACTTTATGTGACGTCAACCTGCATGCATGCTCTCTTGCCTACCTAGTGATTCCATGATCAGCTAGCCTAGTTGGTTCCCCTATGTGGTCTATATTTCTCCTCCATATGTGGGTAGATCTGTCATGGATGTTGACACCTGGTTGGATTCACTTCTGTGGAAAACCAAATAAGCCTACCACATTTTCCTTTTTAATATGGTGTATCCTCTCCCCTTTCATGCAACCCTTCTGACTATGGCATGGCCATGTAATTATTCTTAAAATTGTCAATAAATTCTTAATAACTTCTTAATTTTTCCCACAAACACTGCACACAAACCTCCAGTGGAATTTTGGCCAATAATATCCTCCATTGGGGTTGTTGAAAATATTCCAAACACTCAAACAAACACTTTCCAAAAGTATATTAAAGTGAAACTAATCATCAATTATAATATCATGTTATTAATACTTGGTGTGATAAAAAATAATTGAATGAAATGTTATTCTTGATCACTTTTATTGATTTCAACCATTAGAAAATAAGTTCAAACAAAAGTCCTTCCCTTATTTGGAAATGAAATACTCTCCCCTCTACCATTTATTTTCCCCTATCAAAACATACATATAAATTACACCCATTAAAAACTAACCCATATAATAAGACTATGGGGATTAGGGTTTTGTGACCCACAAATTTTGTGGAAAACATTAGTTGGACTCTGAGAGACAACCGATGCTTACAAAAACCCACTTTGGGTAGTGAATTTATTAGGATATCTACAAATTGATCTTGTGTTGACACATACAACAAAACAAAAACTCCATCACCAAACATTCCATTTATTAAATAACATTTTATATAAATTTTTATGGTATTTGAATTTTGGGGAGTATTTTTGTTGAGATCTATCACAATAGAGTTTTCACAAAAAATTGAAATAAAAAAACATACTTCCAGAGACACATCAACAAGTTTTTGTTTTATCTAAAGAAATTGAGTGCATTCTTGAGTTGATGTAATTTACTCATCCTCCACAGTGCTCAATTATATGAAATAATTATTCTTTATTTACTAAAAAACACATGATTTTCTAATATAAATTGAACCACTATAAATTTATTTTGGATCATCTACCAAACCATCCCATTCTGCATCAATAAACCCCACCAAGTTTTACTGTGCATCATTCGGATTTAATATCACATTGTATATCAAATGATGAATGTATCAAATAATAATTATCATGGATTTTATGTGGATCTATGTGGGATCACTATGAAAATGAATAGTTTTACAAGTGAAAAAATTTCTAGATGATTGTCTTTCAAATAGAGTAAACTACCAATAATTTTCTGATACAGGGTCATATTTTCATTGTTTCCCTACTTATCTTTTGAAATTTTTTGTAATATCTCAATTGAAGTTTCCATGGGAATTGATTCCTCTATATAAAATATCTTTAAAATTTTCTTGGAATATTTTTTTAGAAATAAATATCTCATCCACTCTTTTAACAAACTACAAGAAAACAAAAAATAACATTTTACAAATTAAAGACATATCAAATTTTCACCTCATAAATTTTAAATATTTATTTCATTGGTTTTAATTTGAGCCACCAAAAAATATTTCATCAAAAAATTTATCACTATAAAACACTATGAATTTTCGTTTCTGGTATAGAGAATATCATCAACACCTCCTCTATGAAAATTAGGCTTCTTTATACATTGTTCAGGTTCGGAATACCATGCCCTTGGTTATTAATTGAGGCTATATAATTCCCTATTTATCCAACACACCTTTAATTTATCTTCATCAACTATAAAACCATATAATTGACCAATATACACGTTCTCTTAGAGTACACTATTCAAGAATGTATATTTAATTACCATTTTAAAATTTTCAAACACCATATGAATTTCCATGGCTAGAAATAACCAAATTAATTCATGTCATGTAGTAGGTGAATATGTATCATCGACATAAATGAATGAAATATAGGAATACCCTTTGTAGAGAAGTTGTTCTTTGTTCTAAATCACTACAAAATATTCACTTAATTTATTTTGAAACACCCACTTGGTTCTATTGACATTCTTATCACTTGTCCTTGGAACAATTTGCCATAAACAATTTTTTTCTATTTGGTAAATATTCACATTCATGAAATTAACCGAAATATCACCACTAATAGACTCTTTAAAAGGAATTGCTGACACCAAATACATAAAAGAAACTAACTGTTGAGCCTTCATTTTTATGGTTTGGACCAGATCTATCTGGTCTCAAAAAATGTTTCGTTTAGTGATTTCAACCCTCTTTGGATATCTCCACGAACATACTAGAATTTGTGGTCATTATTCACAATATAAGTTTTATCATATTCATATTTATATTTAGTAGGTCCCTATGAATCTTTCACATCATCATCACTCTCATATTTTGAAATTTGGTGATTTTTATTCAAAACATGCTCTTGTGTTACTGTCATTTGTTCATCTTCAACCACAAAAACAAAACTAATTTCAATAATATTTTCAATCATTTCATTATAACACCGTTATGATTTACACTTATATAATATCTAAGAGATATGCCTTCATCTCCTGGAATATCATTTTTTTTATCAATTATCAATGCTAAGAATAAAAAAAATTCTTCAAAGCTATTGAATTTATTTTGGATTAGATTTCTTTTCATACCATACATCATATGGATTTGTCTCTTAATTTTCACATATAATATATCTATTTGATATTTATAAAACTATAAGAACCACTTCTTTCCAATATCATTCTTGAAGATATTTTTCAATCAACATTGTTTGATCCATATTGTTGAATATATAATCTATTATTTCCAGAACCCAATTTTTTAAAGGGTGTTATGATAGTATATAGATGATGTTGAATTCCATGTTTTTCTTGATATTATTTATCTTTATTATTTTTAAATTGTGTCCCATTGTTAGTCGGAAACTTTTAGATCTTCACTCCAAATGTATTTTTAGTTATTCTATGATATAGAGTGACACACCTATATACCTCCATCTTGTGTGTGATGGGAATATTCCATGCCATTCCCCGGTAGTTATGTATAAACAACTCATAATAGCTACATCTTTCCATAGCTTTTGGTGTGACTATACGTAAACAATACACATGCTCAACATCAAGAATCCTTGATTCCCTTGTATTATTTAACTTATAAATTTTTTTGGATAATGTTACCCTTTGACATGAATCACATGTGTGGTTGTGATGATATACAATATGGGGAATGTTAAAAGGTTTATTTATCTTTACCAATATCTCCAACTATGTTTAGATCAAATGTATAAGCCACCTATTCTATAACATATTCTTATCCTCTTTGAATACCATAAAAACATTTTCTTCTCTGATAAGGTATAAATTTGAAATGGTTCTTCTTCCCCTAAGAATAAGTGAAGACTTTTACAGATAGATCTTCATCAGTGCTAGAAATAGCTTTTAGCTGCACTTTTTCAGCATTGTTTATCTAAGCGATGTTAAAGGGGGTCCCTTTTATCAGTTCTCAGAAAATTTATGATAAATACCCATTTTATGAGAACTCAATAATGCACTACTAAAAGGGGTATTTTGTTAGCGCTAAAAAAATCCCTGATAAAAGGGGCATTTATCAGCATTTTTCTTAGTGCTGATAAAATTCAATAAATGTAAAAAAATTAAAAAATAAATCTAAAAATTGGAGAGCTCTTTTAACAGTGCCCCCACCCCCCCCCCCTTTAAAAGCACTTGGAAGCCCCCAACTATCAGCCAGCCTTCAACAGGACCCTTCCTAACCCTTTAACATCGCTAGCCTCCGGCACATGCGTGTGCACCCCTACCTCTCAATGGATTCAAACTCAAGACCTCTTCCCTGCGTGCTGGACACTTTACCACTCCTCCATGTTACTTTGTTCTCTATTTAATGTTATATCTCTATATATATAGTAATATTTATTTGTATATTAAAATGTATTTATATTAATGTATATATATATATATATTTATATTAATATATTTATATTTATATTTATTCATATATTAATATCTATATTTATTTATTTATTTATATATGTGTATAGTTATATTTTTTTCCACATATTTATTCATTTATTAATATATATTTATTTATATATTTATTCATATATTAATATATATTTTTAAGATTGGTTTTAAATACATTTTTAAAATATGTTTTTTTGTGTTTATAAATAACTAAGTAAATAAATACAAACATATATACAACATACATACACATGTATATATATTATATATATGTATATATTTAAGTATAATTATACATATTTATACATATTTATATATATTTTCATTATTATATATTAATATGTCTATTTATATGTAGAATATATAGATAATTTATATCAATTTTCTAAAACACACACACACACACACAAAGTATAGGTATAAAAATATAAATATTTTGTATTTTAAATAAAATGGATATTAGTTTTTGTTTAGATAAGGCTTATCTATTAATGAATATATTTTATATGTAAATATGTGTAATTAAGTATTTATAAAATTAAAATTTTAGGTGCGAATATATAAAAAATATATATATATATATTGTTATATATGTGATTAGAAATAACATTACATTTTAAAAAATGATAAAATTTCAAAACCATTATATCTATATAAATGTATTATTGGTGAATAAATTTAGTCCCCCCAAAAAATGGAAAAAAGATCCCCCTAAATGAGCCTAAAAATCCATCAAATGTTAAAAAATTAGGGTACGGTGACAAAAAACTCAGTGTTAGAGTCCTTTTGGCCCTTATTTTGCTCAAAAAACCTTAATTGGGGTCCCCTTGCGTCACAAAAGCATAGATCTCCTTGCAAGCTTTGATTTGATATGTGGTAGAGCTCAAACAGACACCCGGATCAAAAGTTTTGACCGTTTGAAGTTTGAGTTGTTTTTTCAACTTAATTTAGATCTTTTATTTATTTATTTATCTTATATTAAAATTTTTATTAAATGACTATTATTCAATAAAAATAACAAAATTATTATTTAAAATTATTTTTTAAATTATTTCATAAGCTTTTTTTACTAAATATCTTATATATTAAGTTTAAATTTATATCTATCCTTATCTAAAACACATTTAAAATATATATATTATATTTATATCAATATAAATATATTTCTATATTAATATATTAATATATTTATTTTAATGTTTTTTTGAAATATACCATTTATCAGCGCTAGTAAAAAAAGAATTGATAAGGGGGGTCTTTATCAGTGCTTTTAAAAAAGTGCAGATAAAAGCCCCCGTTAACTGCGCTTTTTTAACATTGTTAAAAATACCCTTTATCAACACTTTTTTTAGTGCTATTATAGGGGTGGTGCTGCGAAAACCTGAATCTGTAGAAGTAGAACCATATTTAACTATGATAGAGTAATACTTATAGAATAATTCCACTGCATGTCTATGGTCACATAATTGGCTAAAACTAAGTAGATTATGACTTATCCCATCAACCATGTGAACATCAATATGCTCAAGGTCCTTTCCTTTAATATTGGCCTTCATGGATCCAACAATCAATAGACCCTCATCATTCCAAAATGACACCATCATTCTTGTTCATGATATTCACCATAGAATATTTTTTTACAGTTATATGTGATGTGTATCCTTTATCCACAATCCACAGACATTACATTCTCATCACCCTCAATGATTTTCAGTATCATTATCCTTTACTAAAGTTACTTTAATTATCCATGTTGGTGAAGAGTATGATTCTTCTAAATCTTTCACCAAAAACTTTTCTTCATCTTGAAACATTTATTTTTTTTGTTTTTGAACCCTTTTTGGTTAAAGATTATAGATTCTTTTTTCTTCAACTTTTATAAATCCATGATGACATTTGTTGAGTTCTTGATGTGTAATTGATTTATTTTCTCCTAAAGCTTTGAAAAAATAGTTTTCCATAAAAATAATGGAATGAA
Source organism: Viscum album (assembly GCA_963277665.1). Classification (NCBI taxonomy): domain Eukaryota; kingdom Viridiplantae; phylum Streptophyta; class Magnoliopsida; order Santalales; family Viscaceae; genus Viscum; species Viscum album. The sequence goes on along the minus strand of CAUJRU010000087.1, from coordinate 1,142,519 downwards.
ATGAATTTATTCTATAAAGTTTGGGTTTATGTTTCTCTAAAAGAGATCTCATATAAATAGATCATATATAGTTGGTGTGTGCCAAATTTCTACAATAAAAACATTTAACTTTTGGGGCATTAGTGTACACCTTGGCTACCAAATTTGATTCCTTTCTAGTGTTGTGAAGACCAACCTTATTTAGGGGATTTTGATCTTATGGTTTTGAGATAACCACATATTTTTCTTTTAACTTTTAGCCACTGAACCAATGGAATTGGAATGTGTTCCTCTTCAAGAATTCCTTTTTATTTATTAGATAATAATGACTGTGTAATTTTATCATCATTCTCAGTGTAAATAATTTTTCTTGTTCTCCGCATATCTGACACAAATTCATAACATATCCTTTCATATCTCTAATCCTCTTCACCATGCCATTGATAGTTTTATCCAAACCATTAATCATTCATGTTTTTTAATTTTAAGTATCATTTCAACTTTTTTCCTTGAATTTTCTGAACATCAAGAACTGAGATTTTAAATTTCAGACTTCTTCTGTAAATTTTCTTATTTTCATGTTGAGCATAGATTCATGAACTATTACATTTTCTTTCTTTGGTATATTCTCTCCACACATCACGGTCTTCAAGGGCATCCTCATGTTCTTCCTTCAATGTAACTGTTTTAACCGCACCTTCATTCTCATCATCACTATCATTATTTCTATGTTTTTTTCAATGGACATCAAAACACCATCATCTTTATAGATTTCAACTTCTTTTACCTCACTTTTCGAAGAAGTTTATTCTTCTTTAGAATGAATATTCATTCTTTTGAAGGACCTCCATTGTGAACTATTTGATAATTATTTTGTCAACTTTTTGATTGGGTTTTCTACACCATCATCTTCCATATGGTTTCTGGGAAATTTGGCCGCAAGATGTCCCCCATCACCCCACAAGAAAAAATCAAGAGGGATATTACCCTTAATCTTACCTATTACTCTTGTTATATTAGAGGAAAATAATGGTATTGCCTCATCAAATTCTTAAACATAAGATTATTCAAGGAATGAGATATTCTTTATGGAATTAATAGTCACCTCCTAAGTGATTTCCTTTATTCTTGAATCGTTGTCTTCTTTTCTCATTTCATAATCCACTATAGTTTTATATAAGCTGTAAATAGAAGTAAATTATGGATATTCATCGTATAAAACCAAAACATTTTTATTATAAAGGTGAGGGATTCTTCTCATGATTTTCGTACTTGCCTTTAAATCTCTGATATCCTCACTGAGACCTCACATATCTTCAACAAGATCATCTATATTATAAAACAAATTTAATCGCCTCATTTGAATTATTTATAAAATCAGTATATTTATTCCATAAAACCAATATCATGGTCTGTTTAATATTTTAATCTCATAAATAAATATCCAAAAGCTTTTCCCACATAACGCATGATGTTTCTTATGGAATTACCAATGCAAATATATGATTAACAAGAGCACTTCACAAAGAATTAATTTCTTTGGAATATGCATCCAATTCTTGAAGATATATTTTCATCAAGGCCCATTTTTCAATATCTATAGTGATTCCAGAAAGGACTGCTATATAAACACTCGTGTCCAAGGATCTAAAAAAATATTTCATCTATCTTTTACGTAACATGAAATTACTACGTTCAAGTATGGGAACACCTTTATGGTTGACAATCATTCCCATGATTCTGAGTCAAAAGAAGAATAAACCTACCTCTGATACCACTTGTCATAATCCTATAGATAATAACACACATAGGAGGACGTGGGGTGGTGAATTAAGACATGATTTCTTATTTCATAGATGACGATCTTGTTCTATCATCTTGAGGAACATTTTAACTTTTCTCAACCTTTAACCCTAATGAATTATGAAAAAAGAAACCAACATAAGAGATTTTAATTAGTTCACCCACATTGGGATATGTCCAAGGGGGATGCAAAAAAATGTACCTATGAATAAAACTCAAAGAAGATTATGATTTTATATTTAAAAATTTGTAGAGGTCTCATTAAACCTCTTAGTTTGATATCATGAATAGTTGGAGAACTCACTTCTCACCTTCAATGAGAAACACACTCCTTCATCGTTTTAATCTTCCTTCATTACACATAAGGTTGGTATGAACATAAACTAATAAAGGAATTTCTCATCATAAAAAATATGTCGATTTTTTATGAGGATGAGACTCTTGGAAGAAAACATTCTTCTACCTTCAACCATCTATATGAGATCTTGAACAACACCTCTTGAAATCTCGAGAAAAAATCTATACTTTGCCTGTGTTTTTTTAAATTCTTTATATGCGTTTTTATCACAGAAACATCATCCCATTTTCAAATCATTACAATGGTTAGTATTGATCATACTATGTCGAGGATTGTTCAAAGTCCCACTATGTTAATAGGGTTTATCATACACCTTAAAAAGCAAATTTATCAATGGGTGTTACATCCCATTACTTCCCATAAGATAAAATAGTTATTAGAAAAAATGGAATTCTAGTAATATGATCACGTATTTTGAGGCGCGACCTCACCATTACTTCATATACTATGGAATGGACAACTTCACCATGGTACAACCAATTTTTTTTTGAACTTATTATTGGATTTTCCGAGGTGTTGCAGCATGGAGTCCTACTGTAAGACCAGCTCCACTTATTTTAGAGAAATAATGCCTCTTAACTTTTCCTCATAACTGCTTGGCACTGTAGCGTGGAAATTTCTCACACAGTGAGGGCACTGGAGTAGCCCTTCCATCTATGAAATGGACTCCTATAAGTATGGGGAAGGTAAAATCCTTGCCTCTTCCAAATTCAGGCCCTCCACATCATAAGGTGAATCCGTGGCTTGGAGCCCTTCCCTATCAAAGGGACTTTGGTATAGCCCTGATTGTTGTGATGTGAGAACCTGAAATTTGGAGTGGCACCTAAAATTAATGAAACTTGGTTTGTGATGTGGAGACACAGGCTACAAAATATCATGAAAATTATGAATCCCATATTGGAATTTTCTCTAAAAACCCCTTAACATAATTAAATAATTGTTCCCTAGAGTCATTATATTTTTTGAGTATCCAATCCTCTCCACCGATTGTGTCATACATCGTGACCAATTCCTCCATGTTTTCGTCCCGATGACATGAACCACTTCTTTATGTGCACACCAAAATTTGTGCATGCTCATTTTACTACCTGGTACTGCAACAGCTCGCACAACATGGCTGCTAGAAACTGGTTAGCCTCATTTTTTCAACACACCAAATAAGGCTGTGGTGTATCAATTTTGACTATATAGTTGCCTCTACTCTATGGAACAACCCTTCTGACTTCAGCGGGTCCATTGAATTACCCTTCACTTTTTCAAAAAAAATCTTCAGAACTTCTTCATTTTTTCTACAAGCACAACACACAAACTCCTATTGGCTTTTTGACAACAAATTAAAACTATTCTTTTTTAAATATCATGATTTTGAAAAATCTTCAGTTAATGGTTCTTGTAATAGTGACAGATTAGTGGAGATATAATTGGTGTTTTTAGTGAAAGAGAGTATCTCTTTCCTTTAGGGTTGTTTCTAGATTTCTCTTGATGGTAGTAGATTAAGTAAATTAAAGGATGCGTTTTTTCTGCATGAGGTAGTTTTACGATCTTCTTGATTAGCAACAACTGTTTATTTATCATTTCTAGGATGCAAATATTTTATCGTGTGGAGGATATAACAACTGTGATTTTTTATAAATTAAGACATAGCCCATTTTTTAGTTTTGAAGTGTCGAATCCCTAAAAAGAGTAAAATTGTAATATCATCATAGTAAAAGACATGAGAAAGGTTTTCCAAATTTTCCACTCGTAATGGAATATAGTTGTTACCCTTGAGTTAAATTTTAATAATTTTCTAAGTTACTTAAATTTCATATAATTAATCATAGTTATAAGTCAATAAATATTTAATCTACGAGTGAAAACATTTATACCTCATAAAAAGGAGCTTAGATAAAAATTTAAACATAATGGTTGTGTAACTAATGAGGTTTTCCCCCAAATTGTGGTATAAACTATTTTCATGGGTGTCGATCTATGGACTCGAATTATTTAGGAATTTATTTAGAATTACGAAATTAAAAAAATAATAATAATTGTGTTTTATTTTTTAGTGATGACATTATGCCGACATGCCATGAGAGTGATAACATAATATTTTTAGATATTATGAATATATATTTTATTATGGTTGACTTCCATGATTAGAGGAATTAAGTTTGAGATATTAATGGCTTGTTTTTATTCAAAAGACATTATATTTAATGGAGAGTAATGTTAGAGTTAATGATTAATAATTAAAGGGTGATTATAGGTTTTCATAGAGGGGAATTCAATTTTTGCTAATGGAAGATATTTTTTTCCTAGGTGTCATCTCCAATGACTCCCCTCCAAATCATATTTTATAAAATTATAAGATTTGGAGAGAAATTTATCCCCCTATTTTTCATTATGTCTCTCTTTACACAATGGTGAATGGTTATTCTTGTTCTTCATAGTGGATGTGACAATGAGGAACGTGGACCAAAACATGATCATTGAAGTGACAATGATGCACCCCCGAGGTAAGACCTTTTCCCCCTACTCTATGCACCTTGTGTTGTATGTGATTCAATCTATTTCCTCTAATGTTTGGATTACATAATCTCATTAATGGATTTTAAAATTATTTATCACTAGTAATATTGTAAAATTCTTTAATTAATTTACATGGGATTGATCTTTTTGAAGATTCATTCTGTGAAAAAAGTGGTTACATTCATTGTGTTAAATAAATAACAATTTTATAGAAAATTAGAAAACCTAAAATTTGATTTAATAGTTTTCCATCGATGATGATTTTTTTGGTGATTAAAGGGAATTAGTATTCTTTAGAAAAAATATTTATTATCAAAAGTTTTTTTCTAATGATAAAAATGACAAAATATTGTAATATTATAATGTTTCTACAATTAATGTAGGAAAAGTTCGAATGTAAATTAATATTTTTTAAAATTAATTCCTTCTCATGTCGCCTGAATACTTTAATTTTTAAATTAAATTAATTATATTGACATTTTAAAATTATTTGATAGATAATTTTATGAATGAAATGGGATGAGATTCAATGATGACAGATTAAATATTTATAAAATGAAAATATTCGATTGGATTATAAGTTAGATTATTTTATAATTTCAAGAAGAATTAATTTTATTCTTTAATAATTCTTTTTATTCATTCATGTGAATTTAAATATTTTAAGTTTTATTAATTTTAGCATGGTATTAATATGCGGATGATGCTTGTATGTTTATCAAGGATTTTATTTTGAGATTTCTCTTAGGTTTATTTATTTAATTCTATTTTATCATGTTGGTGGATATTTATCCCTTATAGAGAAATTAATTTATGGTTAATGAAAAGAGTATCCCAAGCTTCCAGTATAATTTAGTTTGATAATTTTGAATCGATTCTCTTACCCTTCTAGTATTTTTTTCATTGTATACAATTATGAATCCAAATTTGGGTGGTCAAGAACTCTAATGACCATTATACTACACTTTACTTTGATCCTTTCCTTTAATAATGACCTGCACATGGATTTGGGAACTAGAATGATAAACATATGAAAACACATGTTTTCTCAAGTTGGTGGAGGGCGTCAGGTTTGGCTGGTAGTGGAATTGTGTTCAGTAACATGGGTTACAATGATATTATCTTTATGAAAAAAAGACTTTGGGGTTCTAGAATTATTTGGATTTCCTGACACGAAGTCTTTGCACACACACCATGTATTTCTCTATTGAAAATTTTCATGTCACCCTTAATTCCACATGGTCACAACCCCTGATAATCTGATTATGTATATCAGAGAACACATGGACTGTTATTTTTGAAGAATTAAATATCATACACCATGAAACTACCATGTCACATGTCATCTAACATTTTACTGAGTGTCTTTTCATGGAATCTATGTACATTCTCGGTAACTTGGTAAGCTCACCATTGATGTGAACCACTACAGATATCGTGTAATCCATGAATGGTGGATTAGTGTGTACAAGATGTACACACCAAGAAGCCAGGTAAGATCTATAAGTCATATATCCCACAGAGTTTCCATATACTATACAATTACCAAGTTCCATTAGTATGTCGCCAAAAGTATATGTCATCTTATCCTTATATTACTACATGTTATGTGTTATGTTTTCATGCTGATAACTAATTTACATGATAGAAACTCTCAAAAACACTCATCAAAATATACAGAAGATTACACACACTACGTTCCCTACCTGTCATGCTATATATTTTTGAATCACATGGTTTGGGAAATAACAGTACGCGAACAATCAGCCAACATGAACTTCTTTTCATGTACATCTCAGGGACACATAGTGTACTCATAAGTTTGTATATTATTCATATATTTCTGCCTAGGTGTTATTTTTTTGAAGTGTGATTAGTCAATTCTAATAATTTTTTTACATAGAACATGATTATGTGTTTTCCTTTTTCAGATGGTGTTAATATTATATGAATTCCAGTTGATAGAGTTTCATAGCTTTGAAAAAAATAGAAAAGTGTTTGTGAAATATTAGTGAAATCACGGGGGGTGTAAGCCTACTGGTGGCATACCATCTCTAGGGTATTTTTACTCCATCTATATAGTAGAGTATGAAACCTTATAACATAGATTTTATCTGGGTCCTTCATTCACATTATTAGTAGACCTCTTATCCCATTCACACTAGACATGCTTGGGTTCGGGTCCTCTATAGGGTTTGATAACCATATTGACTGATAAACTCATTAGTGAGGTAAAAGTCCCCCATTACTATTTCTAATGAGGGATGATAAGGAAGTGACTGATGTAAGATGGTTTGGGTGCTTTGGATACTTTATTCCATTTGGTATGTTAGGTCCCATACCAGTGTTAAGCTTTAGTGGAGTCGAGATATAGTGATTGATGTACATTGTTGGAAAATAGAGAGACCCACTCATGTGAGTAGTGATGGAAGGTTTTTGTGGCACTATATTGTTTGGAAGAAGTATATTCTATGATTTTCATAGGTTTATTTAGTGCATGAGTAAATAGAAGAATAAGTTTGGTGGTATAAAAATTCAAATTATTACCCTTTATCACAACCAAAGTGATGCTTACATCTTGGTAGTAGACATTGGACACCAAATGTATTTCATTGACATGTGACTCTGGATAATTGTATGAAATAACTCTCCATAGAGTTTTGTTATGGTGTCCAAAAACGTCCTTCTCTACTTTTCTTACTTTCCTATAAAGTATATGTGATTTTTATTATGTAATTCATTTCCACTTACTCTATTGTACCTGAGGTTTCAAATTGAATTGTTGTTTCATCTTTTATTTTTAATTTCAAGGTTCATTACATGGTATATTTATACTCCCAATTTCACTATACTAGATCCAATAGGTGGTGTGCCTATGAATATGGTGTACAGTTAGGTATGAGATTGATGATCATGAAGATATAGATGTTTCTTTGAATAAGGTTCTTAGTAATTTATATTTTGTACTCAAAGGTGGAAATAGATGATGGAAACCCCCTATGAGTTTATTCTGTATGGTGAATAATGGTGGTTCTTCTCAGGTTTCTATATTGTGAGGAGATGATGTTCTCTTATTATACATATATTTCAAAGTGTGGTGTCATCATGTGTATTGATCAACTGTCATGGTTTTTTATGGGGTATAATAATGTTTATTTTTTGAGCATGCATTAATTTTTGTTACAATTCTACTGTTCATTTATTTTTATTTTAGTTTAGGTTTATCTTCTTCATATTGTTTTGCACATATGTTTTCTATTATTTTGGGCTATGATCTCCTGTGTTTGATTATTCCTTCTTGGTGTTAATTTCCATACCCTATCCTATCTCAACCATTCTTGGGGAGGTACAATTTACTCATCACTATCCCAACAGGGGTCTTAGTTGTTTAGTTAATCTAAAAGTGATCCATTTAATGGAACATAAGGTAAAAAGATATAAAAGTAGCTTTAAAAATTTAATAAAACCAACTCCTTTTCTTTTAAAATACAATTCTTCTAAAAATAATTTTCCAAAAAAACTCAAACAGAGTGAAAGAAACAATAAATCATGCCTGCAAAAAAATACAACATATAAAAATACCTTTCAATAATATTAAGAGCATAAAACGCATATAACTTGTTATAAAAGTCTACTATAGGTAAAGTAGTCTATGAGGAATCCTTTTTGGTAAATGATTAAGAGGCCAATTCTTCTAAATATTATAATAAGAAAAGTAATCCACCACTCCATATATAATTGAGTGTTGAACTAATATTTTAAAATATTATTCTAAACCATTAAAGATGAGACTATCACTACTTTATAGACTCCTTTACCTAAATTTTGATATTACCCACCACACCTATTGAACAAGATGATTTTTTAAAGATAAAATAATCATGATCTAGAATGATCATGGAACAATAATATCTGATTATGATATAGAAGATAGAGTCTTTATAAATTATCATAATGAGTTATATAAAAAATTGAAAATGTTCAAGGAAACTATAAATAAATGTGCTATATAGTATTTCGGTTTTGTGAATACATTAAAATTATTTAAAAATATGATTTAAAAATGGAAATATAAAATTAAATACTTAAAATAATTCATTCAAAGGATCTAGGAAAGAAAAAACATCTTCTTAACATAAAAATTGAAATATATAGGCAATTCACCAAACACAAAGAAATGAATGGATGTTATGAAATAAATGTAGTATAAATCATAGTAGTCACTTTTCTTGTTTCAATTTCCTTGTACTTAAATTTTAAATATTTTATCTTCTATTTTTGAATCTACAGTTATCATTCATATTTTTAAATTTCTTTAATCACTCTTCTATGATTTTTTTTTGAATATTAAAAAGAAATATTGTAACACCACCATTTTTAGGATACAATTTAACTCCTTAAACACTAAGTATATCTTTCATATGTTTTTATGTTCGTTTGAAAGAATCTAACTTGAGTGCAAGATAAATCATAAAAGATATGAATCATAATTAAAAGGGTTTATTGTTGTTAAGTATAATGCGAGTAAAACATATTACCAGTTCTGAAATACCATTATAGAGATAGTAAAATAAAGATTATTTAGATGTTAAATACATATATTTACATTATAATTAATTTAATAAAAATAAAATAAATTATTTTAGAACATAATAAATTATACTAATTTATTTTTTAAAATATATTTTATTTTAATGATGAATTTTCTTAATTTTTTCATTTTTTAAAGAATGATACCAATATAATATATTTATAAATTTCAAGGAATGGTTATTAAAATAAATTAAAAATTTCCATGAAATAATTAAGGGTATGTAAGGATTACCAATTTAGTTATTCATGGCTAAACAAAAACATTTTACTTAAAAAATTATATATATATATATATTAAAGTTAAATTTAGCATATTTTCAGTATGAAATAGAATTTAATATTATATATATATATATATATATAATCAATAAACATTCATGTGTTGAGTATTAATTAATTAGTAATAATTATTTAATGTTAAAAGTATCATTTTTAAAAGAATTTTTTATCTCTATTTATTTTCATAAATTAAAATTAGCAATGATAACCATTTATTTTAAAGAAATATACAATATATATATATAATAAAATTAACTTAATATCTATTCAATTATCATTACATAGTAGTTAATAAGATAATAATTATTTTTATGCTAAAAAAACATTTCTCTAAAATTTTCTTCTTATATGTTATGTTTTGTCATATTAAAATTAATTTCTCTCACATTTAAAAATTTATTCAAATGAAATGTATTTAATATTTGTGATCTAATTGATCATATTATTTAATAAATTCAATTTTATTTTTAGGAACACAAATAATTTGTAGAGGTAAAAGTTAGATTCAACAACATAGAAAAAAGTGTGATTTCCAGCGAATTGTTTTAATAATTGTTGTGTATTTTCATTTAAGTAAATTATATTGATCCACCTAAAATTATTAATATAATATATATATATATATAATTATATAAAAACATGTTTTAATTAGTAATTTATATGAAATAAAAATATGAACGATTAATGTTTAAATAATCATTATTCTACAAAAATAGTTTTTTCTTTAATTATTATGTTTTAATTTAAAATTAAATATTAAGATATATATTAATTGAATTAAATTTACAAGATTAAAAAATTTGATTAAGGGCATCAATGTTTGGTAAGATATGTCATATTATTTTTTTAGAAATAAAAATGATACCATGGTAAATAATTTAACAACATAATAAGTGGTAAAAAGAGGTTATTTATAATGGCTTAAATTTTGACCGATTAAATTTTAATATTGTTATTTTATAAGTTATTTTTAGGTTTTTTAGATAAACCTAAATTTCCCTCCCATGTTTCCTCCCATAACTCACCCAAATCCCATGTGATTCCATCTTTACTCTTCAACAAATAAAAGATTCTAAATAAATGTCCCACATTTTCACCTTTAAAAGGTTCTTTATTATACCCACTATGTACCTCTATTATCCTCCAAATAACTCTTTAATATCTATTAATTTTTATCACCATGTTCCCTATCCCACATTTGAAATTATCTGGCCATAAGAAGGAACCCAAAATCCTTCACTCTAGGGGAAATTGTTTTAAGAAGAAGAAATCCATTAAATTAAGTAACTTTTCATTTATCATATATTTGAATTAAATTTTTATCTCTGCTATTTCTAAATATCATTCTAAATTTTAGTGATATTATGTTAACATAATTTAAATTCTGAGAAAATTTTATTACTATAATTTAACTATATAATTTTACTTTTTCATTAGAATAACATGTTATTGTTTGGGTCAGTATGACCACCTACATAAATGATGCCATAATATATTCACCTTTTCAAACATGATCATGTATCAATACTTTAGTACTATAAATATATAATAATGAGTATTATTTAATGCCATTAATATTTTAATATATCAAGAACATAAAAGAATGAATAGTTATTATAACCTAACTTGTTGTTATCGACAAATTTCTTGAAACATGCTCATCATGGATTTTGTTCTCATGAAAAATAACCATACCTCTCATAAAATGAACATGGTACTGAATAAATCATTAAAACACAATGATTTTACTATGTTTAATAATTTGGGAATGATGCACTTGTTATCAAAGAATAAGGGTCGATGTTTTCATTTCGAAACTAGTATAAAAAAATCCAAAATATTAACATCCAATGATAAAAATCACCAAAAAATAACTAATATAGGAGTAGTGAACATCATGAACTAACCCAGGTCAAACCTGAACTGGTCACCTGATTTGGCCTGCAACAAGGCTCGAAGGGCGTTCCCGATCTCCACAGGCTATAAACTAGTGTTAGGAATCAAGATGAGAAAGTTCGGAATAGTTTCTCCCATAAATAAAATAAAGAGGAATAAATATTAACTAAAATAAATAAACAAACCCCAGATGTGGAAAAATAAATAGAACTGGGTGGCTAAAAATACTTCCAAGTGACCCCATGGGTCTCCACCAAACATTGAAACACACTGGCTACGAGAGAGATCCAAAACATGAACATGAAACTGAAAATATAAAGTAGGCATGAGCACTAAGATGCACTATAGTAATGCCAATATACAACAAAAACCTATTCTGTTACATTTAAGAGAAACCAAATCATGCTAGTTTTAAAATAAGAAATAATAAAAAAATGATTTTCAGTCTTTTCAAATTCATGTCACAATTTTACATTTTCAAGGAAAATGTTTCTATTGCACTACATTTTAGAAATAGTTCCCAAGCATGCTTTAAAAGTTTAAAATGGGGAGAAATAAATTTTGATTAAAATATTTTGTTCACAAAGTAAAGGAAAAGGAAAAACAACTGAAATGGAAATCATGTCACAAGCACCAAGGGAAATACCTAACAATGCTAGTGTCGGTTCGAGACCTAGGATCCTTGCAACTTAGTGAAATGTGACTTATAAACCACAAACATCATCATTATCATGAACGGGCCACTGGTAGGGGACACCCTCATAACCTACTGGTCTCCAATCATCATCATAATTTAGTTAGTGTTGTAATTGTCAATCCTGCTAGACGAAAATAGGACAAACCACCCAAGAAACATCTAGCTTACTATTACTAGTCAGCCCACTAAGGTACTGGGGTTACCCATGTGCTCTATTCAAATCAGTGCTGTGATTTTATAAAAAACAATAACTGAACACACCACTTTCTTTTTTCAAAAAAAAAACCAATTAACAACCCTCCATCGATCTCCCACCTTAAGCGCATCCCCCTTTTTAGTTCACACTAAAATGTATAAGCATCTACACCATAAACATATCATACATCACATATTAACACTTTCATCACATTTCTAAAAATATGGGTAAATGTATCAAGAGGGTATTTCTACTTTCGCAGACCATTTTCAAAGTTCAAAACATGCCACTTTAATTTTAAAGGAATGTTTTTCAATTTAGAAAAGAATAATAACCATACAATTTGGAAAACCTTTTTAAAACCCAATAAAAAAATCAAGGCACCAAAAACTTAAAATTTGTTTGAAACCATCCTTTAAACAATACAAAACTTATAAGAAATTAAAATTAACAATTAGCCTCAAATTCATACCAAAACACATGCATTTTTTGAAACAAACCAAAACATGAAATTTCTGATTTTTAAAATCACACACTGGCCCATATTCATTCAAGTCACCATTCACAACTATTATACACACACAAAATACCTTTGGAAATAGTTATCACAATCCCAAAACCATTTAAGAATACACTTTTTATGTTTTAACATTAAAAACCAATTGAGCATTAGAAATGTATTACATTTTCCAAACAAGGTCGAGAGGGCATATCAACAAGAAAATCACACATTAAAAACCAATATAAATTATGAAAAGCATGTTCTGAACTATTCATATCATTAAAAACCGAATAACATATATTATACATATACTACATAAATATAAAACATATTTTAAAAAAATTAATTCATAACAAAATTCAAATTAAAGGGGTTAGGCATACAGAACCTACCTCAAACAAGCCTCTCTTTGATGATGACCACCTGAACTGACACTTCTCACTTACATGAACATTTATTTACACATATGTAACAACTGGGTCTTGGTGATAGCACAACCCCCCCCCCCCCCCCCCCCCCCCCCCGCCGCCTTAACATGGTCATCGAGTCCTGGCCAGCCAAGTACCAACAGTTTCCCCGCAGAGACATGATCCCCACCCAGGGGCCCACCCACATGACTAAACGGGTCATCTGACTAATGATTTTCTGGACAAGCCAAGACATGTACTTCCTAGTGTGTTTTCTCCTCACTCACACACATCCTGGGAATCTTTTTAAAATTTCACCCATCCTGGTCACCACTCTAGGCCAAGCACGCTTAATTATGAAGTTCTAATCAGGTAAGCTCTCGAAAAGGAAGATGCACCTTGTTGACATGTGTCATATCATTTAGTCATTTAACCCTTTATCATTCAAGGGTGTTACAATCACCCCCTTTAGAGCATAACATCCTCGTTGTGGGCCCTACAAATCAACCTCGATAGTGCACCACAACTCAGGCTGGGTACCACCTTTGATACCAAATGTGACAACTGGGTGCTAGTGACAACACAACCACCTCGCCTTAACATGGTCGTCGAGTCCTGGCCCACTAGGTACCACCAGTTGTCACTTACATGCACATTCATTTATACATATGTAACAAATGGGTCCCGGTGATAGCACAACCACCCCGCTTTAACATGGTCAGCGGGTCCTGGCCTGCCAGGTACCACCAGTTGCCCCACAGACACGTGGTCCCCACCTAGGGGCCCACCAACATGCCTGAACGGGTCATCTGACTAAATATTTTCTCCACATGCCAAAACATGTCCTTTCCAGTGTGCTTTGTTTTCACTCACACACACCCTGGAAACATTTCCAAAAGGTCACCTATCTTGATCACTACTCCATGCCAAGTACGCTTAATTGTGGAGTTCTAATCTGGTAAGCTCTTGAAAAGGAAGGTGCACCTTGTTGACATGTTTCATATCATTTAGTCATTTAACCCTTTATCATTTGAGGGTTTTATAATCACCCCCACCTTTTAGAGCACAAAGTCCTCATTTTGGGCCCTATATCTCAACCTAGACAGTGCACCACACATAAGGATGTGTACTGACTTTGATACTAAATGTGACAACTGGGTCCTGATGACAGCACAACCAGCCCGTCTTATCATGGTCGTTGGGTCCTGGCCCTCTAGGTACCACCAGTTGTCACTTACATGCACATTCATTTATACAAATGTAACAACTGGGTCCCAGTGACCGCAAAAACCACCCCGCCTTAACATGGTCTTCGGGTTCTGGGCCTCTAGGTACCACCAGTTGCCCCGCAGATATGTGGTCCCCCCCAGGGGCCCACCCATATGCCTGAACGGGTAATCTGACTAATGATTTTCCCTACATGCCAACACATATCCTTTTCAATGTGCTTTGTCCTCACTCACACACACCCTGGGAATCTTTCCAAAAGGTCACCCATTCTGATCACTACTCCAAGCCAAGTACGCTTAACTATGGAGTTCTAATCAGGTAGGCTCCCAAAAAGAATGGTGCACCTTGTTGACATGTGTCATATCGTTTAGTCATTTAACCCATTATCATTTGGGGTTGTTATAATCACCCCCCTTTAGAGCACAACATCCTCATTGTGGGCACTACATATCAACCCAGACAGTGCACCACACTTAAGGCTGGGTACCACCTTTGATAACAAATGTGACAACTGGGTCTCGGCGACAGCAGAGCCACCCCGCCTTAACATGTTCATCGCGTCCTGGCCCACCAGGTACCACCAATTTTCACTTACATGCACATTAATTTATACATATGTAACAACCGGGTCCCAGTGACAGCATAGCCACCCCGCCTTAACATGGTCATCAGGTCCTGGCCCTCCAGGTACCACAAATTGTCACTTACCTTCACATTCATTTATACATATGTAACAACTGGTTCCCAGTGACTACACATCCACCCCGCCTTAACATGGTCGTCGGGTCTTGTCCTGCTAGGTACCACGAGTTTCCCCACAGATACGTGGTCCCCACCCATAGGCCCACCCACATGCCTGAATGGATAATCTGACTAATGATTTTCCCCACATTCCAACACATATCCTTCCAGTGTTCTTTCTCCTCACTCACACACACCATGGGAATCTTTCCAAAAGGTCACCCATCCTAATCACTACCCCATGACAAATATGCTTAACTGTGGAGTTCTAATATAGTAGGTTCTTGAAAATTAAGGTGCACATTTTTTACATGTGTCATATAATTTAGTCATTTAACCCTTTATCATTCGGGGGTGTTATAATCACCCCCCTTTAGAGCACAACATCCTCACTATGGGCCCTATATATTAACCTTGACAGTGCACCACACTTAAGTCTTGGTACCACCTTTGATGCCAAATGTGGCAACTGGGTCCTGGTGACAGTAGTGTCACCCCACCTTAACATGGTCGTTGGGTCTTGGTCCACCAGGTACCACCAGTTGTCGCTTACATGCACATTCATTTATACATATGTAACAACTGGGTCCCGGTGACACCAAAACCACCACGCTTTAACATGGTCATCATGTCATGGCCTTCCAGATACCACCAGTTGCCCCAAATACACGTTGTCTCCACCCATGGGCCCACCCAAATGCCTGAACGGGTCATCTGACTAATGATTTTCCCTACATGCCAACACATGTACTTTCTAGTGTGATTTTTCCTCACTAACATACACCCTGGGAATCTTCCCAGAAGGTCACCCATCCTGATCACTACTCTAGGCTAAGCATGTTTAACTGTGGAGTTCTAATTTGGTAGGCTTCCGAAAAATAAGGTGCACATTGTTGACATGAGTCATATCATTTAGTCATTTAACCCTTTGTAATTCAAGGGTGTTACAATCGCCCCCTTTAGAGCACAACTTCCTCGTTGTGGACCCTACATCTCAACCCAGGCAGTGCACCACACTTAAGGTTGGGTACCACCTTTGATACGAAATGTAACAACTAGGTCTCGGTGACAGCACAACCACCCCACCTCAACATGGTCATTGGGCCCTGGCCCACCAGGTACCACCATTTGTCACTTACATTCACATTCATTTATACAAATGTAACAACTAGGTCCCAATGACACCACTACCACCCCACTTTAACATGGTCGTCAGGTCCTGGCTCACCATGTACCACCAGTTTCCCTACAGACACGTGGTCCCAACCCAGGGGCCCACCCACATGCCTGAACAGGTAATCTGACTAATGATTTTCCCCACATACCAACACCTGTCCTTTCTAGTGTGCTTTATCCTCACCCACACACACCCTCGGAATCATCCCAGAAGGTCACCCATCCTGATCACTACTCCATGGCAAGCGCGTTTAACTGTGGGGTTGTAATTAGGTAGGCTTCTGAAAAAGAAGGTTCACCTTATTGACATGAGTCATATCATTTTTTCATTTAACCCTTTATCATTCAAGGGTGTTAAAGTCACCCCCTTTAGAACACAACTTCCTCATTGTGGACCCAACATCTCAACCCGGGCAGTGGACCACAATTAAGGCTGGGTACCACCTTCAATACCAAATGTGACAACTGGGTCCCGGTGATAGCATAGTCACCTCGCCTTAACATGGTCGTCGGGTCTGGGCCCACAAGGTACCACCAGTTGCCCCACAGACCTATGGTCCCCACCCAGGGGCCCACCCACATGCCTGACCGGGTCATCTGACAAATGATTTTCCCCACATGGCAACACATGTCCTTTCTATTGTTCTTTTTCCTCACTCACACGCACCCTAAGAATCTTCCCAAAAGGTCACCCATCCTGATCACTACTCCCGGGAAAGTACACTTAACTCTGGAGTTCTAATCAGGTAGGCTTCCAAAAAGGAAGGTGCACCTTGATAACATGAGTCATATCATTTAGTCATTTGACCCTTTATCATTCGGGGGTGTTACAATATATATATATATATATGTGTGTGTGTGTGTGTGTGTGTGTGTGTGTCTATATATATACCCTAAGATACATTTCACATGTTCCCCACGCCATGAGGGAATGTATACAAAGACAGAATATATATATATATATGCCTTACCCTATGCATTAAAATATTGGAACTCTCGATACCCGCAGGCCAAAACCACCGTAGCGAGGTCCAATGAACACTATAATAATTATCGATAGCTCAAAATCCACAAATTCCCAATTCAAAATTAATCCAAAATGGAGGAATTGAAGAGTCCTTACCTGAAAACCATGGAGGGACCCTATGATTTTGTCAATCATGACAAGGGAAATCCTCAATTAGTCTAATAAACCCTAAACAATAAGAATCAACCAAAATAAACCCCCAAAACCATTAAGGGTTTGGCTAAACCCTATACTCCACAAGGAAGAGAGGAAAAACACCAAATTGAAGGAGTAAATGGGAGAGGAGACTCACTAGAGAGAACCCCACACAAATAAGGGAGGAGAAGCAGGCACCAAATGAAGAGGTGGAACGCGAAGAGGCCTCTACCGGGGAGGGGGGATCGTTCGACATGGAGGAGTGGGGGTGTGGGGTCTGGGTTGCATGAGCTGGGAAGGGGAGGGGGCTGATCGTGCAGGGAGGAGTCATCGGCGAAGAGGTGCACTGGATAGTGGGGGTATCGAGTGGGGGGGGGGGGTTACGTTGCTGCGAGAGGGAGGGGGTCAGGTCGCATGAGTGAGAGCTAAAAGAGGAAGAAGAAAGAGACCCTTTGGGGTATGAAAAAAAATCCCTAAAATAAAATAATAATATTAATAATATTAATAATATTAATAATATTTAAACATTGTTTCTTTTTTATTTCATTTTTGTCACATTTTAGTTTTCATCTCAATTTATTTATTTTGGATACTGGGTAACTTCACGGTTCACACATGATTTACCAAGTCGGGAATTAATCATGCACTATCCACTGCCAAGGCTAGGCACCCCTCACATGGTTACCTGCTTCTAGGTGCACATTTGAGAAAATTGTGCTCCAACTATGCTATATGGCACTGTCCCAATGATATACCCTCACGAATGGTTTCCACCTGGTTACTCTTAACCATGCACAACACGTTCACATGACCCATTTTTTCTTGAAAATTTTAAAATTTAAACTAGACTGGCCCACTATAAAAATGAAAATAGTAGTAATTAATATAATTAAAATAATTAAATTTTTGAGGTCAGGCTGTGACAATTCCCCTTCTCCCAAAAAAACTTTCTTCCACTAGAAAGTCACCCAGCCAATCGAGGAATCAAACTTGAGTTCAAAACTAAACTAAGCTAATGAATTCATGAACATAGTTTTACCTTTCACTCCACTAGTCAAACTCGACTAGATCTAAGGGAAAACACAATAAGAAGAAACATGTGGAATAGTGATAATACCTAGTGACTCCTGAACTATTTCCTTGTATTAACAAACATAATTACAAAAGGAATTATAAAACATATGGTTAAAAACAGAAAGGAAA
Source organism: Viscum album (assembly GCA_963277665.1). NCBI lineage: Eukaryota > Viridiplantae > Streptophyta > Magnoliopsida > Santalales > Viscaceae > Viscum > Viscum album. Next base: position 1,123,786 of record CAUJRU010000087.1, on the reverse strand, counting down.
AAATTTATAGGACTAAGAATAGAAACATGATGGACCCCAGGTCCACCAACCCAAGCCAACGACCAAAAAAACAGAATTATGTTCCTCTCTATCTCTTATTCTCTACATCCCCTTATATTTATTTATAAATTATTCAGCTCTATAATCCACTTCTAGAATATTTTTTCAGCTAACTTTCAGAAAACATTTTCTACTTATAGAATATTCCACCACTATAACCCACTTATATAATATATGTCTTGGTCTATATCAAAAATATGATGTTTCTACCCACTACACGAACACAACTTGCATGTCCAACATTGAGACTCTCAGTACATACAATTACTCGAACTATGATTATGAACCAATGAGGAAACCCCCAACATAGACAAACTTCTGCACAAATTAACTCTTGACATAACCACAATAAGATCCATGGTGACTCACTCACCATTTAAGAACTGAACAACATAGGCCAACCAACATGGACCAACATAAGAACTTCCAACCAAAACTAAAAATCATCAACACATTAGAAAACCGACAAAATAATTCAACCGAATAGAGAATTGAACCACAGTTCATCATTTATATAAGAAAAAAGAATATCTAAAATGATCACATACAAAAACAAAAAAGGGTAAAAAAAGAGCTAACCACACAAGAGAGAAAATCGTCTCGAGACTCACATTTACAAAGAGACAAACTTCCAAGGGTTCGCTTCTATAAAGAACAACAACTAGAATTAAAAGAAAAAAATACCACAAATTCTTCTTGAAACCAAAGAGGAACTTTCAAAACAAAGAAAACTACAATAGAGAACCTTAAACTGTCCCCATTCCAGCACCAGAGACAAAATCTAGACAAAGGTGCCAAACACCCAACTATTCCTTACTACGTGAAAAGCTTCACTCGGAGACCTGTGGCTGGAGCTTTGATATCTTGAAGCATCTACTACACCCACAGTTATGAGCTAACCATATTGAAATAAAACTTCAATTTTAGTGGTGCGACTCACTGGACCCCTTCAAACAACCTAAGCGACCATGCCAAATAGAATATATTTTCACATATGAATGAAAAATTATTCTATTTTTCAGCTAATGAAGGTGGGAGACAAACCAAGAAGACTCGGGTGTGGTCCACAATCAGGAAAGGCTTTGGATCAACCACTCAATTCAAAATCTTGGTAGAGTCATCAATGAAAATACATAGATAAACACTTTTTCATAATTTCCTTAAAAAACCTAACCACTTTGGTTTTGAAATGTTCAAACCACTATAGATGGCCAAAACCAATTCCCAAAACCGAAATTAATATAAACAGAGAAGAATGAATCCTAGAGTCTGGCTGTCCACTCTTTACCAAGGATTTTTTTTGGGGAATACTCAAAAAAAGTGGTGGAAAACTGAATGAAACCCCATCACAAACTGAAATCCCACACTTAAATCTCAAACCAAAAATAGAACTCAAATCACCATTCTGACCATAGTTCAGAACGTCAAAACCAAAATCCCCTGAATAAGGACTCCAAACATGAAAAAAACAGCAAAAAATTTCTCACTCACTTTTCAAAACATTTAAATATCCCTTTTTGAAAACCATTTTCATCAAATACAATAACTTAAATACCCACCATTGGTATTCCATGATGTCTCATACACACACACACACACACACACACACACACACACATATATCATTGTGATAGCTCAAGAACCCATCCACACACACCACCAATTTTCCACTTTCCACATGCGTACTTCCTTATATGTGACCACTCATAGGAATACCAAGGGTCAATTCAAAACACTTCTCATTTATAAAATAGATCATTCAACGTAAAGAAAAAATTCCCAAACAATTTAAAATTTTCACTTATTATAAATAAAATACACTTCAAAATTCCCAAATATTTTCTGTTTCACCTTCAAAAACGTTTTTCCAAAATCCAAAAAATAATTTCCAATGAACTTCCCATTTATCTCATTGAAACCACACATTCCACTAAAAAACAATTTCTATTTCAAGAAACATTTTCCACACCATAAAATGCATTCCATTTTGAGAACCACTTTTCTTAGAAACCATTTCCATTTTCAAGATCTCCTCACGCCAACCAAAATGAAGGACAAACATAACTCACATCAAAATTTCCAAAAATAAGGAACCAATGTCTATTCCAACACGACACCATGGATTATAAAATCAAGTTCTGAGTGATAATCAACCACAGGAAGTATCTTGAACCATGCACTCAGGATACACATGGGTTGCTACTCCATGAAATCTTGTCATCTAACACCAACTCACTCCCTTTTTCATTCCATTTCTACCCAGATCAAACAAAATAAAAATTCAAAATCTCATACTACACATAGAAACTCAAGGCTCATGAAGAGGAAGGGTTCATGAAATCATTACTACACCTTCCTCTTGAGACCCTATAGTCCTAATCTCTATGGTACATGACACCTCAAACAATAAGGGCCTTCTTTGATACTATTTTTTCATGAAACAACATTGTTCAACCCTGAACCGGTCACCCGATTCATCCCGTGACAACACTCAAAGGGCGATCATGATCCACACGGGGTGAAAACTAGTTCTAAGCATCAAAATAAGATAGTTGGTAACATTTGGACCATGAATAAAAGATATATGTATAAATATAAACTGATCAAAATAAATAAACACTATATGGGAAAAAAGAAATAAAAGGATGTGGCTAATCATACCTCCAAGTGACCTCATCAGGAAACAACAAACATGGAAACACAGGATCTCTAAAAGTGATCCAAAAATATAACCTAAAATTGAAAATATAAAGTAGGTGTGAGCACATAGATTCTCAGTAGAAATGCCAATGTACAACAACACCCTATTCCCCAACCTTTAAAAAGAAACCCAATCATGCTAGATTGAAAATAAGACATAATAAAATAATGTTTTCATTATTTTGAAATGGATGTCGAAAGTTTAAATTTTGATGTAAAAGGTTTCTATTCCACAATATTTTTGAAATGGTGCACAAGCATGCATTAAAATTTAAAATTATAATGTAATCATTTGAGATTAACATATGGTTTTCACAAAGAGATAACAAGCATGAAACAACTGAAATAAAAATAACGTCACAAGGAATATGGTAAATCCCTAAGTATCTAGTATTAGATTGTGACATAGGATCCTTATACCTTAGTGAAATGTGACTTATAAATAATGACCATTAGAATTCTCTTGCACGAGCCACTAGTATGGGACACCACCATAACCTAGAAATCTTCAATCATCATAATCATTTAGTCAGTGTTTTAATCATCAATATCACTAGATTAAATATGGATGAACCACTTTCGTATCATCTATAATACTAGTCCTAGTCTACCCGCCTAGGTACCTGTTGTTACCAATTTACTCTATTCTAGTTAGTGGTGAGATTTTATTAAGAAAATATAGATCCACACACCGCTTTCTTTATAAAAAAAAGCACAATTAACAACCCACCACTAATCTCCCCCTTAAGCGAATCCCCCATTTTATCTCACACAATAATGAATAAGCCTCTACACCATGCACATATAACAAATCAATTATTAACACTTTCATCACATTTCTCAAACTAGGGGGAAGTTCCCCAAAATGGGTTTTCCACTTTCGAAAACCATTCTCGAAGTGCCAAACGAGCCTCGCTACTTTGCATGTAATATTTTAATTTTATAAAATCTTAATCACCCCCACACATTCCAAAACCTTTTTAAACCCCAATTAAGCAACCAAGGAAACACACTTTTGAAAATTAGCTTCAATCCATTCATAAAATAAATAATAACTTTTAAGAAATGAAATTTTACAATTAGCCACAAATTCATACCAAAACAAATGTGATTTTTAAAGCTAACCAAAACATGAAATTTCCCTTTTTAAAATCACACACTAACCCATCTTCATTCAAGTCACCTTGAACAACTGTTATACACAAACTAAATACCTTTGGAAATACTTATCACATGCCCGAAAATATATAGTAAGACACTTTTAAATATTTAACATTTAAAACCAATTGTGCATTAGAAATTCATTACATTTTCCAAATAAGGGTGAGAGCATATATCAACAAGAAAAAAAAAATGTTGGAAACTTAGATAATTTATAAAAAGAAAATGAAAAACCCTTTCTATCATTCACAACTAGATTGCATAGCTTATATATATACTACGTAAATAAAAAACATATTTTTAAAATAATTAAGAAATAATGGAATTTAAATTAAAGGTTTTAGGCATAGGGAACCTACCTAAAACAACATCTCTTTGATGACAACCACCTGAACTGACACTTCACACTTACAAGAACATGCATTTATACACATATATATAAATAACCCTTGCTAAATTTCACATATTCCCCACCCCATAAGAGAATATGTACAAATAGAATATATATATATATATGACTTACCCTATGCATGTACATATTGGAACTCCCAACACCCACATCCCAAAACCACCACAGGGAGGTCCAATACACACTATAAAAATTACCAGCAAGATAAAACCCACAAAATCCCAAATTAAAAATATGCCAAAATTGAGGAATTGAAGAATCCTTACTCGAAATCGATGGTGAAACCCACTTAAATCATCAATCATGGATAGGGGAATCATCAATGGGGATAATGAACCCAAAACAACAAGAATTGACCAAACAAAAACCCCCAAAACAATTTTGTGTTCGGAAAACCCTATGCTCCACAATGAATAGAGGAAAACCACCAAAAAGAGGGAGGAAAAGGGATAGGTGACTCACTTGAGAGTATCAAACATGAATAAGGGTGGAGAAGCGACAACCAGATAGAGAGGAGGAGGTGTTTCGGGAGGACTCAACTGATGGGGGTCACATGACATGGAGGACCGGGTGGGGTGAGTTGGGTCGAGTGAGTAGGGAAGGGAAGGGGGAGAGGTTGACCCTGCAAGGAGTTTTTAATGTGAAAGTGTACTGGATGGTGGGGGTGCCGAGAGTAGGGGCGGCGCGCTGCTTGGAGAGGGAGGGGGATTGGGTTGCACTAGGGAGAGGGGAAATGTGAGGAAGAAGGAGACCCTTTGGGGTCTCAAAAAAATAAACTAACCCTAAAGTAAAACAACAATAATAATAATAATATAATAATAATAATAAACATAATATTAATAATAATCAAAATAATGATATTATTTTTATTATTATAACATTTATTTAATTTTATTTCATTTTTTCATTTTATTTTTCATTTAATTTTATTTATTTTGGATACTGGGAAACTTCATGGTTCACGTAAGGTTTACCAAGACACATACTAACCATAGGCTAGCCACTACCAAGGCCAGACACCCCTCACATGGTTACTTACTGGAAGGAGTATGGTGGATCAAATCGTGATTCAACCGTGCCAAATGGAATTGTCTTGATGATAGACCCTGATGTACAATTGTCACACAGTTACTCTTAATCATGCACAACCTATGCGCAAGTCCCCTTTTGATTGAAAATTTTAAAATTCTACCCACACCGGCCCACAATAAAAATAATGGTGGAAATAATTAAAACAATTAAAATAATTATATTTTTCAGGTTGGGGTGTGACAGTGAAATATTTTAATTGGATAATATAAAAGTTAATATACATTAATATGTTTCTTAAATAAGTGTTTATTTTTGTTTGTGTTTATTATACATGAGGTTAAATCACTTTCGTGGAAGTCATGAGTAAAGGTAAATGTTTTCTTTCTAATCTCACTTTGAATTTAAGGTTTCTTAGGAATGAGTTTTTTTAGAGTAATTGTATGATTTTTATCTTAAAAAATATATTTTTATTATCCTCTAGTCATTATTGTTGTTTTCATGACTTCTTACCACCCCCCCCCCATTGGTTAAAATTTCATCAGATAGAATGTCTGTTAGTTGAGCTGACCTTATCTATTGTATTTTTTTTGTAATGTTTATCCTCTGTGACTATATCATTTATATTGTTTTAGACCTCCTTATTTCTAAATAAATTATTTATTAAGGTCTTTTTAAATTTATTTTAATTTTTTTAAAAAATAAATCAAATTTTAACATTTTTATTATGGTCATTTTCAACCAACATTGACCTTGTTTATGAAGGTATGAAAGGAATCAATTTTTAATACAGGTTTTGAGTGAATGAATTTTCCATCATATTATTTATTTTTATTTAAGAAAATCACCCACCAAGATTTCAATGTTTTGAAAAGTAATTCTTATTCTGATTTCTTCATAGATTATTTTATTTTTTAAAAAATGTTATCAAAGGTAGAAGATATTTTGTTCTTATTTTTCAATGAAATTTTCTAATGATATCCTAAATGTGTTCTTCATCTATGTCAAAAATAATTTCTAGTGATTTTTATGATTTGATAGGAATATACTATAATGAAAAAATCCTACTTCTTTATCTATATTTCTTATAATAATATCTTATTGTTGTTTTCATAAAACATGTTTATTTCCCAAAGGGTAAATATGATATGATGAAATTCTGAATATTTTCAAGTTTTTAAGCACAAACACACATATATACCATTAATAACTATTAAAAGGGTGGGTTTTTATATCCCACAAATTCATTAGTTAAGGTGTTCTAGGAATTATTCAAAAAAGTGTACTTGATTTGTTAGCGCAAGACCAAAAGGTTTTACACATTATCAGTCTAATCCTATAAGTTTAAACTTGTAGTAGTCCATGCCCGAATGGGTACAAAATTTGTATCCCAAAAAAATATGGGTACATATGTAGTTTCCAAAGAATAAAAGATTGCATGGTTAGTATCTTAAGACAGAAATGTACACCAGTAATATCTTATTCTGAAAATGGTATTTGGAGAGTACCCAAAGCCCAAAAGGGTACAAATGTTGTGGATGAGTTCTAAAGGGAACACATATAGTATCCCAAGAAAAAATGGGTTTATGTGTTGTTATCCTAATATAATTGTGTTACGGTTATGTGGTTATATCAGTCTATTATGTGATGAATGTGTCTGTTGTTAACCTTGAAACATTTTATTTTTTCAACTTTATGAATTTTTTATTTTTTCATGTTATGTTTTCTGAGGTCATGATTATTGACTCTAGTTTCAACACTTCTATTACTTGTGTCTAATGTTACTCTAAAAGATTAATGTAATGACCTATGATTTTTGATATAGTAATTATTTGGTATTATTCCGCTGTGTTATGTCCATGGGACTTGTTTATGTTCTCATAAACATGTTTTTATCTTGTTGTCAATTATGATCATTTATTGGAATCTCTTATGTCTACCAAAACCAAGAAAATGATCTCACCACTCTCTTATTCTTCTATTCCCAATGTTATGAAGAATATTATTTGGTAATATGTGTATAAAATTATTTCATGTGAAATAATTATTTATGGGTACTATTAAAGACTATTTGTAAAATAAGAAGATCATATTGCTAAACTCAAAAGGAACTAAACAATTATGTTCTAGGATTTTGTGCAATTGCTAAATGAATTTTTTAATCAATGGAAGTTTTGTAAAATATATGTATGTCCAAATAATGTTGTCACACATGGTATCAAAGAATATGTATAATGTCATTATTTTAACACCGAATTTTAGAGTAAGTGTATAGGGAATTTCAGTTGATATCACAATGTGGTTTAGTTATTTTTTTGGGTATTATGATATAAATAATAATAGGAAATATCCTAGAATATTATATAAATAACAAAAAGTTATATAGGATGAACCTAAAATGACATAAGTTGAAATGAGTGTCCTAATTTAGAAAAAATTGGGAATGATTTTTATGAACATATGATTTCATACTCTTATTATTATTTTTAGATACTCAATTTTAATAAAGGATAGGAAACACATAGAATCGCGTTAATAATGACAGTGATGGATAATGTAATGATCGTCCCAATGAGAAACCAAATGGGATGGGAGATTATGTTAAAATTATTATGGTTATTATTACTAATTTATCTTGAGTTATGATTAAGAAAATGAAACATAGTGAAATCCCAAACATAGAAAATATGTGAAAAATGATTATTTTTAAAATTTATTTGAAAAAGACCATGTAGGAAATAATATTAAATTTTATACATGTGAAAAATGTCAAAAGATAGACATATGAAATTTATATAAAGGAATGAGAAAATGTTTCAAGTGTGGAAGTGATGTCCATTGATCTCATGATTATGAAATAAATATAATGAGGTCGGCCAATATAATGAAGGGTGTAATGGTCCCAAAAATGAACTACCTCCACATTAATAGTTCAATTACAATAAATTTGGGTATTAAGAAAATTAATTCCATAATAAAAGGGATAATGAGGATAATAGAAACAAATAACCTCCAAAGCTAAATGGAAATAGGATGGATTATTAAATCATATCTATTGAAGTGGGTTTTGAAAATGATGTGGTGTATGTTATAGTCATTATCCACTCAATATCTGTTAATATATTTTTGGATTATAGAACTACCCAAAAATTTGTATCTGAAAGGTTTTCTAATATCATAAAATCGCCACCCTAATTTTTATATATTGAACTATCAGTTAAAACTAATAATGATATAATTATACAATCCCAAATCTATAACATCTCCCAGATATAATTTTATAGGAATACAATTATTGAAAATCATATTATTCTCCAATTGGTTGATTTTTTGGTGATTTTATGCATGGATTGGATCTATATGCAGAGAGGAAATATTTAATTATGGATCATTAAGTCACATTTTATATCCCAAATCAACCCACAATCATCTATTAGTGAAAATATGGCTATGAACTCTCTATGGAAATTATTTCTATTATTTGGTTCTTAAAACCGAATCATGTGGATTTTTTTAGTTAAAATTGTTAGGGAGAAGCTCTATTTTGTGGATATTACTAAATTATGGATAATATAAGATTTATAGTATTTCCCAAGATATTAAGGTTGATATGTTGTAATGCCTTGTCCTGAATTATTCATTCTGTACTGGAGTGACACATGACATCATGCGAACCTCCTAGTTTGAAATAGTTTTATCCCTAGGAGTGAGGGTATGAACATCAAAAATAGGGAGAATATTCCATAATTACTAAAATAATTACATTATAATCATATCAAGAAGAGAATAATAACATAAAAGGGAACAAAATAAGTTAATAAAAAAACTATTATAGATGAAATGACCGATATCTCCAGTTAATCAAAGTAAAAAACAAATGACACCCAATGTGTAGCTCAAGCCAGAGTATAAGCAAGAAATAATAAAATAAAGAAATCCATTATGAAATCACTTTAGATTTGTTCTTAGTATCACCTCTAAAGACTAAGCTCCACCCCCTTAACTCCCTATCACTTGGTTCTTTACATTTCTAGGATCCAAGATCATGAAGTCATTATGTTCATCGAGATACCCATACTGGGTATGAGTATAACCCCAATAAGACACCACAAATGCATGATTATCATAAGTGCATAAATATATAAGGTTTATTATCTAACACGAATGTAATACAAAAGTATTAATTAACCACACAAGTGTCAGGTTATCATGTACTAACTAAGATGCCACAAACCTAAACCCCACCTGCATCGACAATATACCATTAAGGATGTCAGGGTCAATCACTGAATGTTTCAAAAAATTCCAAAAGGTCCACAAGTTATTATAACACCCTACATATATCAATTTTATGTCTATAGTTCGCATTTAAGAAACACCTCACACCCCAACCTAATGTGGTCTTCTATCCTTTATTGATGATATGTCCCCTTGACATGCCCAATGAATTGGATCATAATCACACATTCATTCTCTTTATCACTTTCCAAAATTGCAACACATTATATACACATCACCAATGCATGGTATACTCCTATATCGACTTGACATGTTTGTGATATTATATTTTTGCCATAAATAAAACCAAGTTCTTGGTGTTTAACACAAAACCCACATTCCACCTCAAAGGGAAATTATAGAATATTATGAGAAACCCAAAAATCAGGATACTTTAATCAAAGTTTCATATGTTATGAAACAACCACAAGAATTTCATTTCATATTAAGAACAACTAGTCATATCAAGAATGATTATCACAAGGCCACACCCACAAACTCCCACAAGAAACGCATGTCAATCATGGGTCTCAATGATCAGGAAACAAATCATCATATCATGCCAAAAAAATAAACATATGTGGTATGAAACTTCATACCTCAAGATAATTCATGAAAAATTCCTTGTTTTGATAATGGGTTCATCACTTGTATTACACCCACACACCAGCTGGATTAATCCTTCACACAAAGGATTCCCTAGATATAATTCCAACCCATCTTAAAAAACATTATAGAATGAAATTCAAGAAGGGGAAGTATCATATATATATATTAAAATCAAATTACACAATAATAATAAACTTCCATGGTATATATAGATTCATTGTAAGGAAAAATATAACCAATTCAATTGATTTGATGATGATCTTATAGAAAAAATTAAAAAGAACTAGACTACAAATAAAAAAGAGAGGATAAGAAAAGGGAAAGATCCCCACAATCCTAGATCAAAGAGAGTAGGGTTGAGAATGAAGGAATTTCCCTAGGTCATTTTCTAGGATGTTAGATCATCTAAAAACCTTCTACAAAATTATATCGATCTGAGAAACTAGTAAGAGGATGAGGTTGAATCATTTAATAGATGTGATAATGATTTAATAATGCATTAAACATACCCTATGGATGACCACACTTGTATTCATTAACTAGTGTAAATTCACCAAAATTATTAATGTAATAATAGTTCATTTCAAATTATAAAATAATGATCTGTATGATGTTTTAAATCTCACTACAACTATGGTAGCATCAATCACAACAAGCCCAGAAAACTAGACACTATAATCCTCCATGTTGTAGTGTCAAAACCTTTCCTATTTTGGAATCATTATGTTTTCTATCATATTGAGTTGATTTTTTCCATATATACTAAGAGAACTAACACTAAAAAATTCCCAATACTATGACCCATCATGGGTGTATCAGTCTAACCCATTTCACATAGGTGGGTTCCAGATATAAAACAACCTCCATCATAGTGTCCTCCTTCACATCTTACACCTAAAAAAATGCTCAAAAATATATTTCATCCACTAATAAAAGTAAAAAATTTATGAAAACTAAAATTAACAATAATATGTCTCAAAAACACTATTTAATGTATTTAAGAACATAAATTAATGTACATTTTAAATCCAAGGGTGTTAAAAATCTCACACTCTAATGATTTCAAATCCTCAAGAAGTTTCTTTAGAAGTATCTGTTGAATAACTCTGGAAATTGAGAATAAAAATTATAATCCCACAACTAAGTTTACTCTTGGATCCAAGCATAATGATAATCAACTCAAAAAAGTTGAAACATCTTTTCCCTTAATAGTTTTTCTCTTCATTGTATAATTCAAACAAGGTGCTCCACAAACGATGCATCCAGTTCTGACTCAAGATTTTCAAAGTTGGTCACATACATATGGTCATTCCTATACTTCCGGAGCTATGAAACATAGAAAACATTATCCATGACTCAATATCATGGTTGGAGGTCCCTTTATAAATCCACTACTATGAAGTGATTAGGAACTAAAATGGTCTTACAAACCGTGGTTCCAACTTTCCTTTCCACTGAAAACGGTGATGTACCAACTGAGGTGAAAACCTTAAGAAAAATGATTCACAAACAATGCAATCCAAAGGAAATATCCTATAGTTAGAATGTGATCCTTATATACCCTGAGGGGTAATGAACTATTTCCTGATCAACTACAACCTCTCAAAGGTCTCATGTACTAAACTCAGTCAAACAACAACTATCTCATCCACCTTATGCCAACAAAATGGTGATTGGTAAATATGAACATAAAGAGACTCAAAAGGTTATATTTGAATAAAATACAAGAAACTATTTTTATATAAAACCATAACCTTGTTTATGAAATCTTCCCATGCTCTACTGAAGTATTGGACGCATTCCTGAAGCATATCCCCCAATATCAAAATCATCCTCTCCGTAATCTCATCAGTCTACCAATGACACACCATACATAGCTTCAACTGAGTCCCTAAATCCTTTTTCAAGACATAAAAAAAATATTTAAGACACATTCTCTTGTCTGATATCATACATGAAGGAACTCCATGTAGTCTTACAATATATTGGATATAACGATTTACCAAATCATCTAGAAAGTGTGTTTCTAATATCGATAAGAAATGTACCACCTTTTTCGGCCAATCATATTTACCCCATAAAAAATATATACCTCTCATAGTTCTTGGTAAATCCATAATTAATTCCCTTTTAATTCCATCCAAATTATATATAGTTGACAAATTAGTTATTCCCAAGTTGAATCAAAATTGTCTAATGATCTCTCGCATTATTATCTTAGAATGAAAACTTATTTTTCTTTTTAAAAGGGTTTTATTAAAGATTAATTATGGAAATAGGTTTTAAGAGGATCATGGAAAATTTTAGTTTAACTTTATCATATAAAAATTTAATTGATTAAGAATGATATGTAAAAAATAGCAGTCCAATCAAAAAATGGAAGAAGGTAGTAAAAGAAATCATCACGTCATTATTATTCCCCTAAAAAATGTCAATCCAAGAAGCATTTTTAATTCAAATAAATATAAAAATTTCATAAAAATTTCATTTAAAAGTAGGAAAAATAAGAATTCAATAAATCTTCCCCCTTTGGATATCTTCCTCTCCATGCTTTATCCTCCTATATATCCTCCTTGTTTAACACATTATGGGTATGCACATGTTGCCTCTAAAAATTGTCTAATCCACCTTATTAATTTCCCTATCACCATTTTTTGATGATTCATTTCCATATAATTATATTTATAAAGTCTCCAACCCATTTCATAGAAATCTTCAAAATTAACACTTCCTATACATGCCCAATAGTGTACTATTAATATTTTCCACATATATTTTATTTCAATCCAGATTACACCTTTAATAATGTCCATAGATGGATTCAACACTATAATAGAACTATCTTCTAGATCTTTTGGAACCACATTCCACTTCTGGTCTCCAAGATAGAAGATCGATATCCAAAAAAACTCATAATTTTAACCAAGTTGGCACCCAACATTCATATCATCACAAAATAGAAAACAGGTGTAGTGATAGAACTATCTAGACACATGTGAGATATTAAATGTCAAACTGGTGCATAAAAAACCAATAAGATCCAATAATAGTAGAATTCACACTATATACACTCAGTGGATACCCTCGTAAATCATCCCACAACTTTATCAGTGGATTTTAAAAAAATCATTCCAGGAAAAATATGTATTACATTTGTTTATGATAGATTTTAACTCCTTAACCATGATCACATTCTTTAGTTACTCTTAGGAAAACAATCATGCACATGGTGTGAATCCATTTTCATTCATGTAGAAAAAGCTTTGAACAGTATCAAGTGCCCCTTCATCTTTTCTAACTTGAAACTAAAATTAGATAAAATTACATGAGCATAATTCCCCCCCCCCCCCACACCAAAATCAATTCAAATATATTGATTTTAAATCTTCAACAACAAATAGCTCCAGTTTCATATAATAATATATCAAATTAAATCTTGACATCTTCTTAAATCAATGTACTGTGTTGGTCATATTCTTTGGCCCAGCTCGGTTGGAATTAAAATTTCTTCGACATTGGTTCTTTTTTTCTAAATTAAAAAATTCTTGCGACCTAGTGATGATCATGTCCAAATTTCTTCTATTATTTATTTAATTTTTATGATTCTTTAGTTGAGATCTTATTTCGGTCGACCAAAATTTAGGCTTCCATTCTATCACAACTTGTAATGACTCACACATACTTGTAAGGGAAAATATATACACATATTATACTTCACTCATATGAAGTTGACAAACTTCAAAAACTCAAACCTTTCTATAGAGGATGACTCACACAAAACTACTAAATGATTCATATGTAATTTTTATTTTTCACAAAAACATTTCCGCTTCATTTTACTCCTTTTTAGTTATAGGAGTGAATAGTATTCTTTTGCACAAAATATTAAAACATGTGAAGATTATCAATTGAGGATGTAAAATAATACTTTAAACAGAGTTGAACAATGAATTTATAGATTAAAAAATAATATTTGTAAAGTATATTCCAATAATTGATATTAAATATAAAAATATGGAAATTATAAATATTATCTTCAAAATACAGAAAACATCTACAATAACACCTAAAATATTATTTTATTTAAAGTAGAACCATAATTATCAAATGTTTTTATCTTAATATATATATAAATACATGAAAATAATGTTTGATAAATTTTAAATTAAAATCATTGATTTCATTCAAAAATTCAAATAATTATATTTTCAGTACAAAATGATAATGATTTAATATATTTACAATAAAAACTCATTTTATCATAATTAAAATAATCTTTACATAAAAACTATGTGGGAAACCTGTCTTCACATAAATACACATTAAATTACACCATATACAAACTCATTCTTGTCCTCAAGAAATCAGTTAAACAAATTCATTGAAGGCTAATTAATCTTAAAAGAGAATGAATTTTAATTCCAACCAAGGGGTGATTATCAAAAGTGTTTTCCACCATGTTATTTTTTATGTAAGAATGTATGATTCATCCCTACAAATAAAAAAGTTTTATTGAAAATAGGTTTATTATTTAGAAATTATGATCAAATTTAAGGTTTATAAAATAATTTAGGCCAACATAATTTTTTACTAATATTTCTTATAAACTTATATTTTTTCCCCTTTGGGAAAAATCATACAATATTTACTGCATAAAATAATAGGACATGACTGATATAAGAATGATTATGATAATTAAAATAATGCATGATTTGTTAGGATCAAGTTATATTTTTTTGTACCTGTTGTAAATACATAAATATGTGGAATTTATTGTTGAAGAAGAGGAAAGTGGGTAAAAAAAATTACGTTATGAGAAGCTACTGGAAATATGGATGAACGGAACGCTTCTACAAAGTTGTTAATTAAAATCACCTCATCAGACCCAGTCCATCAACATGATTCATCACATTAAGATAATCAGAATGATAATTTTATGAAAAGTCAGAGACTACTGTGAATCAGTCTTAGTTAGAATCGGTCTTAGAATTTTTCTGAGTGAGTCTTCAAAAGTGCGGGATGTCATTGTACTTCAATGTTGTAAATATGATGACTGTTTGAAATTTTTAAAGTCTTAAAAATATCACAAGTATTCAGTTATAATTTTGATCCAAGATATATAAGAATTATCTAAAGGGAACCTACACTGGTTCATTAGACACAATATTCCACTGATCCACCAGAGGAATCATGAAAACCAATTCATCAGTTTGACACATATACCAATCCATCGGTATGACATAGATATAAAAACATTAGACATGAAATAGGAACCAATACATATACACATATGGAGATCGAATTTACACTTGGATTATTAAAATTGGACAAAGAAAATGTATAAATAGAATTATCATAATGAGGAAACAATTGAACGTATAATAAATGTTTGAGTTTCTATAGTAGTGAATGGAGGTGACTGAAGTATAATGAAGGTGAAATAATGGTTATGGGTTAATTCTTTTTATGTTTTATATGGTATAAATAACTTAATTTGGATATAATTTGTTTATTTTTTTTCTTCAAGTGAGTCAAGAGACTTTAAATTGGGTATGTATCAGTTGAGTTAATAAAAAGGGAAAAAGTTTTTAAGAGGTGTAAATAAATTCACTCTGATAATCTATCTATAATAAATTTCTTCAGATGCATTTTTCATAAGAAATTCCATCATAATTTTGGTGAAGAAGAAATTTCAATTAGAGTAACAAAACAAAATATGATCTGACTCCAAATATTATATTGAATAATTATGTGTAAATTCATAGAATTATGAAGTTTTTAAAAAATTTGAGATGTTTCAAGAATCTCCAAGAAGTAATAGGTCAAATATGAAGACTTAAATTAATGAAAAATTTTAGAATTTAGAATTTTGTAGAGTAGGAAAAAGAATTCTTTTCCCTATTATTAACTTTCTAGGATAACTATAAACTGATGGAAATGTTATTTCATACATTCAAATATTAACGTGTTCACAAGGTGAAGCTTTGAAAATCATGCTAAAGGTATTGAGTTTCTAACAAGACATTCATTTTAGGTTAAATATAGGAAGATCCATCTTAGTGAGGTTCAATATAATCATCAAATAAAGTTCTATTGGATGATGTTTTATCAGAGAGAGTCCATCGGAGTCAGACCATTGGAGGGACATCCATCAGAGTGAGGTCTATTAGACAGAGTTCTATCAGACAAAAGGATAATAACCTTAATTAGATGGAGTCTGATTAGATAAATCCCATCTGATAGAGGTTATGATACTGAGGATGATTAGACTGAATTTTGCTGAAGAAGTTTTTTTGGATAGAGAATCTAGAAGCATTTTTAAGACCTACATGTTGCTCATAGAATTATTCATGTTTTTTAATATTTTATATAGGTAAAATTTGATTCAAATTACATGTTTAGGAAGTTGAGAAGTTTATGAAGTGTATTAAAAAATAAGGAAAGTGAATCATGAAACTATGGATAGTTATAAGTTACTAAAAATGATTTTTTATTTTCTATCATGCATAACCATCTATTAGAAGTGGATATGAAAAATACATCTAGGGTTTATTAGAAACTATGATAGGAAATTATCTAATGGTATTTTAGATTTTTTCTAATTTTGTGCCTTTGTATTTTGGAAATAAGATAGTGAAATAAGCCATGTTGGTGGAACTATCAAATATGGAAAGGGGTAATCCTTAGTACACAACCATGTAAATATCATGTTCTACCTTCTTTTTACATTTATTTCATACGAAAGGTGAGGACGAGAAGTTATATTTGAGTAGATCGTAACTCTATGAATTTTCATAGGTTAGGAAAAGTTTCTAATGTAAATAAGAAAATTTTTTATAAAAATAAAAAGGTAAAAATTATCCCCCCCCCCCTCTTAGTTGTATATATCCATATTGGGAAGAACAATATGTGACAGATAAGGTTCCCTCTAAAATATCCTTAATTGAGAATTGAGGAATTCAATTAAATGAATAAAAATGTTGTTCTTGTTTTTTATGAAAAAACTATCATAGTTGGAAGAATAATATGATACCCAATATTATATCTCTTAGACATTAAGTTATAGATATATAAGTTGTGGGATTTTCTCCTGTATATGAAGCTATCATAACAGCTTCAAAAGAGATAATAATAGAAGATGATGTAAATGATTAGAATTCCTTATTAATGGCTCTTACTGATAATGTTTATAAAATGATTATGGGGTTACCAATATCCATGAAGATGTTAGATAAGTTGATAAGTAGTTATAAGGGAAATTATAAAGTTAAATTTTCTAAGTTAAAAATATGGAGAATTATATTTGAGGATATAAAAAAGGATAATGATGAATGTATTAATAGTTAATTTAAATGGGTCAATGAGATTGTTTGTATCATCAGATGTTTTGGTGATAAGATATAAGAGTACAATTTTTAATAAGTATATGAGAAACTTTTTAGATAGTTTGGATGATAATGTTTCACCTTTATAAAATCATGAATATTTATATTTAGATAAAAATCATGACATTATTATGGAATATAAAATAATAAATCCCCTAATTTTAAGAAAAATATGAAAAACATATGACATTATAAGCTTTTTCAAAAGTGATAAACCAAGATAAATAAGTTGAATAATAATATAGTGATTTAGAAGTAGGGTAATAGGTTTAATATTTCAATAATATTGTTTCCCTCATTTTGAAGAAATAAAGGAAGTGAAAATAGAAAGATTAACTATCGAATGTTGGAATTGAAATGGGAAAGGAATTTTTTTCACACAATTATCCTAGGAAGATAGTTGAAGAGTTCAATTCTGACAAATTTGATAAGAATTATTAGAAACAAAAGTCTAAGAAACATAAGGAAATATATCCATATAATTATAAGAAGAAAAGTAATTTGGGAAAAATAAAAGAGGTTTCTTTTAATTTAGTGATGAATTTGATCATCAAATCATCTTCATTATGAATTTCAGAAATGGAAGTAATTCTTCAGACCGTGACGATGATGGTGAAGAGATCATTGAGATTGAGTGGATTCTAAAAAAAATCGGAAAAAGAAATTGAATATAATACTCAACTCAAAAATGAAATAAAAAATTTTGGAGAAAAATGTTAAAGGTATAAATTTTTAGAATGATGATCAAATGAAGAAATTCGAGACAAATCTCAATTTTATTAGATCATAGAATGTGAATATTTGTGATCTGGAGAGGAAAATAAAAGGTTAATAAGAAAAATTAATAGACAATGGGAACCTCAACATGAAATAATCTACACAAGTTGAAGAAAACAAGAAAAAAATGAAGATAAATGAATATGAAATGATGGTAGATGTTCTAAAAGTTATTCTATATGAGAAATAAGTTCAGTTGTTAGAAAAAAATCAATGTTATTTACAAACCCACGTGAGATAAGGAATATGAGAGAAAACTTCACCAAGGCAGTCAATGTTAAAGGTGAAACTTTTATAGACAGTGAAAGTAAGGGTTTTCAAAAGAAAATTTATGAGAAAAAATATTTCATAGAGAAAGATAATAGTTTTTAAATAAATTATCATTCTGAGTAATTTGGTCTATTATTTATGAAGAAACAAAAATAATAAAGTTCTTAAATATTTTACAATTAGTCTAAAATATCAATATTAAAATTTCACTATTGGTGTTGTGGAGTTTTCATAAAAAGAGCATACTGATGTTGGTATATTAAGTTCTTCCACGAAACATGTACGAATCAAGGGGGATATATGATGCGTAAATAAGATAAAATGTTCCTAAACATTATTTGGAACCAAAAATGAAATATCATAAGATTAAAAAAGATATGTATGATAATAAAGTTGAGAAAATAAAACATGTTATGTCATAAAAGAAGGAGTTTTTAGTTATTTGGCCAGAACAAGTGGTCGTGGATAGAAATTTAAAAAATGAAAAAATATCATTTAAAGAAAATGTAGAGAAAAATATTTATTAATATGTGATTAAAGTTAATAAAAAAATTTCCTTCATATGGTGATTTAAATATTCCAAAAATATTCAATAGGTGTGAGAGGGATATGAATGTTACTAATAATTGTTTGAATATATTTCTGTAATAAGGGGAAGGAATGAATAAGTTGTTACAAACTCCGTATAACCAGAAGGTTACTAAATTTGAATAATATTTGACAGATTAATATAAATATTTTATTGACTAATAACTTTCAACAAAATCTAAGATGGATGTCCAGAAGGAAGAAAACAAATACAAATCCAATAAGAAATAAAAACTCAAGACCAATAGAGGAATATCAATGAAATTTTTTCTTCTAAGAAACTATGAGGTTCCTCCTTATTCCCAAAATATTTTTATTTGTACTAAATTATAGGTAATTGAAATATTTGAAAGATGCTGGGAATTGAGACTCATACAATTATTGAAAGAAAATAAGCTTACAAAATACACTTTTTTAGAATGTTGTGTTTATTCACTTGAACTTTCTCATATGTTTTTTGACATGGGTTCATGTTAATTTTTATCTTAAAAAATATTCTCAAGGTTTCCCCATATCTGTTAATGGGTAAAGAAAAATAAAAATGTATTATATGAATGTTGTGTTTTTAAAACCTTGAAAACCTTGATTATACACTCTTGTTTTCTACCTCGTGTTCTCCAATATAGAGTTAGAGTTTTTTAGTTAAAGGATCACTGTTTAGAAACTCATTTTATACTTATGTTCTCCTAAACAATAGTTTCAATATTTTAAGATGAAAAAAATCCAACCTTTTGAAGTGAAATAATTTTCCAAAGAGGGGGTACTTTTCATTACTTCCCTTTTGAATTTATTGTAAGTAATGGGGAGAAGATATATTAAGGTGAATAATTTCATTATAGGTGAATAAAAAAAGTAAGGGGAAAGACTTTAGGGGAAGAAGATATAGAGAATACATAAGTATTGAAAACAAACACAATGGGGGAGATTGTAATCACCAGATTTTGTTTTGGTTGTATTTTTTATTTATAGATCAATATGTGGAATGTATTATCAAATAATCTAAAAGTGGGTAAAAGAACTTACATGATGATAAGCTATAGGAAATCTAGACAAATTAATGTTTACTACAAAGTTGGCTTATTGGGACCACCTCATTAGACCTAGTACATCATCATGATTCATCACATCAATAAAATTTGAATGAGAATATTATGGGAAGTAAGTGAATATTGGGAATCAATATTAGGTAGAATCAGTATTAGAAGTTTTCTCAGCGAAATTTAAAAAGTGCGGGAAGTCAAAGTACTTCCATGTTTCAAATATAATGATGATTTTATGTTTTCAGTATTCTAACACTATAATAATTCTTTTATAATTATGATCTGGGTTTTATGAATAAAATGAAGATAAAGAAGAATGATATCTCATATTTATTTTCTATTAGAAAGACTAATATTCTTTCATAAGGAAGAATAAAAAAATCCAAATGAAGAATCATCAGGATATGCATCAGTATAAAAATCATTAGATGAGCACCGAAACTAGTTCATCAGATACGGTATGCCACTGATACACCAGAGGAATCCTAAAAATTGATACCTCAGTATAACATGGATCTTAATCCATTAGTATAAAATAGATATTGATCCATCATGTAGTAAATAGGAACTGAAACATAGACACATGGGGAGATCCAATTTAAAATTGGATTCATATAATTGATCTGAGAAAATGTATGAAGAATTTTATCATAATGGGGAAGTAATTGAAAATTTGAAAAATGTTTTAGTTTTTTAGAAGTGATTGAAGGCTATTTTTCTTTTCCAAAGGTAGCGCCTCAGAAAATATAAGACACAAATTATTTAAATAAACAAGAAAATTACATGAGTCTGAAATAAGGAATCTTATTACAATCTTTATTATAAAAAGGGACAAGCTCAGCAGGTATGCTATCCATCCATGTTAAGGTCTGGTTGATTCCCTTGTTATCAAGACCATCAACAACCATGTTCACTTCACGAAAAGTATGAGTGGCAATGTGGTTGGTATCTTGAAAAAAACAAGGCAGCTCATCCAACGGGTAGTCAAAGGCCAAGAAAGATGAACCATCCCCTCCCAAACAGCATGGACGGCAGTGGTGGAATCACTTTCAATCCAAAAATTGCATAAGACCTTTTGTTTGGAAAAATTAATGGTATGAATCACACCCATCATCTCAGCCTCCAACGATGAGGTGGTGCCATAACTGCCAAAGAAACATCCATGGCACTGACCAAGATGGTATCTAAAAATAGCCCCATAACCTGTGGGACCTGGGTTTCCTTTGGAGGCACCGTCAACATTCACTTTGTTCCATCCTGGAAGCGGAGCTTGCCAGGGTACCTCAAAAGTACGTCGCGGTTGTTTGTAAATCCTATTAATCCAAAGACAATGAAGAATCTCGAAGTCTCCAACTGAGTTGTCACAGTGGGATTTTTGTGTCATTGCAGCATCTTTAATCACAATGAGGATACGCATTCGACCTGCATTAATATTAACTGAGTAATTTTTGTGTATAATAGCATTTCTATCATACGAGATCACATGAAGAAGTTCAGCAACAACACTTAGGAAAATATTTTTAATCTGTTGAGAGGAATCAAGAACCACACAATATTTTAATTGAGTGATAATAGTGTCATGGAGAAACCATATGCAATTAAATATGTTATAAATAAAATTCCAAAGATCAGAAGTTGTATCATAAGACAGAAACATATGGTTAGTATCTTCTCTGTGTTGGTGACAAAAAGGACACATGGAGAAAAGATGGACCCCAAAAGATTGAAGACAGACTTCTGTGGGAACATTATTGTGAGAAATGCGCCATGCCAGGGTAATTCTCGAAGGTTTAATCCAGAGTTCATCAAAATAATTCAACCAGAAAAATTTTGCATCAGAGTTGGGAATATTTTGATTATAATAACTTTTGGAATCAAGGATGCCATTGTGGGAAGGTTCCCAAAAAAGAAAATCTTCCGAGCAAGAAAAAGGGTAATTATCAATGACCTGAATGATATTATCAGGGATATTAGAAGTAATAGATTGCATAACCTCTTTTATAGAGCAGTTGGTATTTTTTGGGAGAAAATTAGGAGACACCATAGAGATAAGAGGGGAACCGGTCCAATTATCCAGCCAGAAATTTAAATAAGAGGTCGTGCTGACCATCCATCTATAATTGGTCATAATATTAGTAAAAGAATTATTGATAGAAGGGAACATCAATGAAATAATGTAGTTCCAATTTCCATTCTTTATCTTCAAAAGGAACCATTTTTAAGAAATTCAATGGAGTTAGAGTTTCTATGAATCAGCCTCCAGGTGAGTCTGGTTTGAAGGGCATCATTGAAGATTTTAATTTTTTAAGCCAATACCGCATTTTTCTAAAGTTTTTCAACAAGTGGCCCAGGGTATTGTCACTAGCCTTCGTTTAAGAGTGCTCCTAGTCTAAACAAAATTCTTTATGTAGAAATTAATTAGCTTTATAAGACCAGTGGGCCATTTATATACCATCATTGAGTAGACCATTTTGGAGACAATGGTAGATTTCACCAGGCGGATTCGTCCAGCCATGGACATGGATTTGCCCTTCCAAGAGGAATTTTGTTTAATGACTTGATCTACAATGTTGAAAAAATGAATAGATTTAGGTCTTCTCCAGAAGATAGGCACTCCAAGATAGGTTAAGGGGAATGTTCCTTCTTTGATACCTAAATTATTTATAATATTAATTTTTCTAAGAGAAGAGAAATTTTTTCCAAAGAAGACATAAGATTTATTACAATTTATACATTGTCCAGAGACATCTTCATAGTGTTAAATATAATTTTATATATTTTGAATATTTTTTATATCCCCTTGTAGGAATAAGATAATGTCATCTGCATAAAGAAGGTGCTTATGAACATTTAAGTTCCTGGAAGCCTGAGTAGGTTTAATCTTATTTTGATCCAAAAGAAGAGTGAGTAATCTGCTTAGGTAATCCTCCTCAACGGAAAAGAGGATTGCAGATAAAGGGTCACCCTGTCTGACCCCTTTTGTGCATTTAAAGTAGCCCTTTGGGGAACCATTGACAAGGATAGAGATGGAAGCTGATTTAAATAAGGTGTTTGTCATATTTATAAAGATGTCTTTAAAACCAAAATCTTGAAGAAGTCTGAAGATGAATCCCCAATCGATGGTGTCAAAAGATTTCCTAATATCAAGCTTAATGGAAATATTGCTTCCTATTACGGATTTCTTGAGGGTGTTGGTACATTTAGAGGCAAGACAAATGCAGTCCTCTATAGCTCTTCCCTTGATGAAACCAAATTGGTTCCAAGAAACAATTTTACTGCACAACGACAAAAGTCTGTTGGAAAGAAGTTTGGCGATGACTTTGTAAATAGAGTTAATAAGAGCAATGGGCCAGAAGAGAAGAATTTCTGAGGCATTTTCCACTTTATGGATTAAGGTGAGAAATTGAGCATCAAGACCATGAGGAATAAAACCATTAGAAAAAAAGGATCGGAAAAGCCTATAAACATCGGTATGAACGGTTTCCTAGTATTGTTGAAAAAATGCATTGTTAAAGCCATCAGGGCCTAGGGAACTATCAGGATTAAGACTAAAGACTGTCTCTTTTATTTCATAATCGAGAGGCATACTTAGAAGGGAAACATTGTCTTCCTCATTAACTAAGACCTAAATGATCCCAAGAATCAAATCTTTATTGACATTAGTGCCATTGAAAATTTTATTGAAATATGAGACCACATGAGTAGCAATGCCCGCCTCAGAGTCAATGAGAGTATCATCAAATCTAAGTAGTGAGAAAGGCCTACAAAATTTCCTAACCCTTTGGAGAGAATTATAGAACTTTTTGTTTCTATCCCCATCAGATAGCCATTTTGTTTTAAAAGTATATCTATGTATGTTTTCTTTAGGGGAAAGGAGAGCTTTAAGATTTATGGAAGTATTGATTTCAAACCGGGGGTCAAAAGAGAAATCAGAGGTAGTGTGGGCAGTTTGAATTTGGATAAGATCATTTTCCAGGGTGGATATGTCCTTGTCCATTTGTTTATACTGAGTATTACACCAACCTTTGAGACAATGTTTGAGGTGTTTTAATTTAGTGATGCATAAAAAAGCATCATTGTGTCGGTTCATAGAGACCCTACACTTTTTAATGATATTTACACATTCTGGGTTTGCAGACCAAGCATTATTAAATATAAAAGGGAAAATAGGTTTATTATTATTAGTTTTTGAAACTAGACTTACCAAAATGGGATGTTGGTATGAGTTTAGTTTGGGTAAGGTGATGTTATAGATGGTGTCCCAAGAATCGAGAGAAGATATGTTCGTGAAGTCCCTATCCAACTTACTAGAAATAGTCCTATTATAATTTCTTCTATACCAAGTAAACATGATGCCTATGATATTGATCTCTATGAGGTCACAATCCTCAATTGAGGCTCTAGATTCTCTTGAAAATATAGTTGATTGGGGAGGACCAAGTTTTTCACAAGGGGAAAGGATAGAATTAAAGTCACCGATCACAAACCAAGGATCCAAAATGTTTCTAGCTAGCCCAAAAAGATCATTCCATAGAGATCTTCAATCTTGATATTTATTTTTTGCATAAACCATGGTATATCAAATATGCATGCCATCTAGGGTGAAGTCACAAGTCAGCATTTGATCAGAAATTTTGATGACCTTAATGTTCTGAAAAGAAACGTGATAAAAAATACAAAGAGGTTCCATACAATTATCTTCTTTGCAAGCCCATAATTAATTGTAGCCATAAGTGCAAAGGTGTCTGAAGTTCATAGAAAAATTGACTTTTGGCTCAGAAATAGCAAACATTTTCTGACGATGAGTCAAAAGAAAAAATTTCAGGACATTAAAAGTGGAAGGATTTGCAATACCTTGACAATTCCGATATAATATATTCATTGAAACCATGTTTTAGAGTCAAAACCTCCATTTTTCTTCCTTGAACCACCCGAGCCTTTCTTCATTTAAGATCTCCTAGTTTTTGGGGAAGGGGTAGTGGTTTTTTACCATTCCTATTTACTCATGGGAGAAACAGATAATATTTTAGAAGGATCATCATTGGCATTTGTTTGATTTGCATTACCTTCAAGCGATGCCAGAACAGAGTTCGGGCTCGTGGATTGAGTCTGCATATGCATAACCCCTGATATTCCATTGAAATAATCCATCAGAGTCTGCTTTTGAGTGCCATAAATTCTATCTAGAGGGTTCTAAACAGCAGACTCTTCATTTGGTGCATCACCTATAGTGAAAATTTTATCAAGAACCGAGTCACTAGCAGTAGATGTCGATTCTTCATGTCTCTTGATATCATCAGTAAGTGTAACACTTAGGCATGTTGGGTGACTAGTTTCTGTGGAGGCATCATGAGGAATCAGTTGATGTCTGATGGAGCCACCAACACATTCTATGGATAAAAAAACCTGAAACACCAGATTTTTCATTGTTGTGGGTGTAATTAATAGTCTCATTGAGACTCCCAATCACAGGGACCATCAATTCTGTCATAGAGGGCCCAGGTTCTGAGGTGTTGTGAAGAACATAATTATCCAGAAAAGGATCTGAATGATTGTGGACAAGATCATCAAGGTGACAATTATCCAGCACAATTTTTTCAATTTCCTCATGGATGGATTGATCCAAAGTGGTTTCTTCCTCCTCATCCACAAGCTATGCCCAATTTTTACCCGAAACCTCTCCTAATTGAGTCACCTTTTTAACCTATACTTCTGATTGAAGCCTAATGAAGTCTAATGAGGTCCTAACAATGATTATGGTATAATGATTTAAATGTTTTAGCTGGTACAGAGCATTGAAGTAGAAAATCATTTGTTTGTTCTATATCTTCTAGTGATTCATGAGAAAATGAACAGAATATGTTTCAACTATGTTCATAAAATGTAGAAAAGTTTTGAAGAGGTGAAAATATGTTATATAAGATATTTTTTCTATAATAAACTATATCAGATGCATTTTTTATAATAAATTCTATCGGACTAAGACTGAGGAAGAAACATCAATTCGAGTCACAAAACAAAGGATGATCAGACTTAGAAACTCAAACTAAAGAATTGTTTTTAAATTCATATAAATAAGTAGTTTTTAAAAATTCTAGTTGTTTTTAGAAGATCCCGTAATATTTGAGAATAATTTAAAATGTCGAGTATGAAGAAATCAATGAACAAGAAAATTCAAGAATTGTGAATTTTGAGTGGGATGAATTATTTTTTTATCACCTTTACAATTATGGAATCACTGTAAATAGAGAGAAAATTACATTCATAGTTGAAACAATTCACATTTGTATAAAGAAAATGTTTGACAATTTTGGGATACATATTGACTTTTAAACCGTACTATTATTTTCGGTTGAAAAAATTGAAGTTCATTCAATGTGAGTTTCAATTTGATCTTTGTAAAAAGTTCCATCAGACGATGTTTCATCAGAGTGAGTCCATCAGAGTGATACAATTAGATTAACATCCATCAGAGAAAGTTCCAATGGATGGAGTTCCATTGGATGAATAATTGGTGAGTTATTGATTGAGTTTCAACTCATGACTTGTTCAGAAAGCGACAAAAAGATTCCATTTAAAATAATTGGTAAAAGAAAAAAAGGGTAAAATTTTATTCAACAACTCATTTAAAAAACATATTTGAAAACATTTTAATAAAAAATGGATTCTAGAAGAAGACAGGTTCTCTAACTAAAGAGTTAAATGAAGTCAGGTTTTCATCTAACATTTTATAAATCACCTTGAGTACCAAAGAGTGGGAAAATGGTACTAATACATGAAAAATGTCATGAATTACTAGAGGAGTGGAAAATTAAAGGTTTTATTAAACAATTTTCATACTATTTCCTCTAATGAAAATACCATTAAAAGATAATTACATTTATTGTCGTGGAAAATAATCTTTAGGCATTCCCAAGTGTCCCATACGACTTTAAAACATTTCAAATCATACACCTCATGAAGGATTTACATTAAACGAATCTTTAAAATACCCTAATGATAAATTAATTCATTATATAATATATTAAAATGGTCATTAGATACACCACATAATAAAATTGGGTAGAGTAAATAATGATTATTTCACAAAAGAAAAAAGTGAGATGAAAGCCTCTTACTTTGGGTTTCCTTTAGGGTGAAAGACATTTAACTTCATGTATAATAAACTTATGTTAATTATTTACCTACTTAAGAACAGTTTTCATATTTATAATTACTTTTACTTCACTTATTACAATGTTTTATAAAACTATATAAACAATTATATTTACGTCGGTTGTTTTGAAAAATTCGGTTTATGTGTGAAAAAACTACATTGGTAGGTCAACTATGGTCAAGTGTTAATTATATAAAATATAAAAACAATAATAACAAAACAATTATACTATTTATAGATTAATTATAATTTTATAATAATTCCTTAAAAGTTAATATAAAGCATGAACCAATGTTAAAATCCCGGAGATAGCAGAACGTATGTACACATGAGTAACATTCCCATTTTTTAATGATCGTTATGGAAAAAAGGTATGTGAAAGTATATATTTTGATAATGATAATTATATCACAAATACATTTTTATTTACTAATATATACTTATATATATTGAATTATTTTTAGGTAAAAGGAATCACATCGTGTTGAGGAGTTGATAGTCCACATGTCCACGAACGACGTTATCACTTTTTAAGTCTGTCAAAGGGTAATAATGAAAATGATATAGATTATATTCCAAAAAAGGTAATTATGTCATGAATAAAATATATATGTTTTTGTATTTCACATATGTTTAATTCAAACCATCCTTTATGTATTCTATATATCATGTGAATGATTCACCTTGTGTTGAGGGGGCGGTAGTCCACACTTCCATAGACGATGTTATTGTACTTACAAAAAATAAAAATTATAAAGGTATGTGTTGTAAGAGAATTAAATAAGATTAAATACATAATAAATATCATATATAACATATATAAATAGAGTTTACATCTTCATATACACGCTGAAAGATGGTAATAGTAAAAATTAATGATTATCATTTCGTGAGGTAGTAGTTAACCGTTACATAGAAAATGTATGTTTATTACCCATTAAATGGAAATGTGTGTTAGTGTAGGTATAAGCCTCAAAAAAAGACATAATATTATATTGAGGATATGTTTGTCTTAATATAATCATGGTCTAAATATAATTTAAGGTGCGGAGGAGTAAATTATTTAAAAGAGATCATTGGAAAAAAATTACCTTTAAAATCAGGTAACTCCTTTTGGTTTATACGAAAGGGATTCTTTGGAAGGATAATTGAACAAAGGGAGTATTAAAGGTAGATAGGAGGGATTTTGGGAAGCTATTTGGGAGGATATTTTCCAAACCTAAGTGGTTTTAAAGGTGTGACTAATGGTAAGAAGTGGTGGCCATTTATATTGGATGAAGAGTGGCACTCTTGTATTATTTTGAAAATGGAATTCTGACCACATTTTTCATGTTTAAAGTGGATCCAATAATTCTATAATTTCCATAAAATATATTATAGCTTCTAAATATGTCCATAACATATCTCTTTGAGATGTTTATAGGTCTTGTTTTTTGTCTTAGTTTTAAGGTTTATTCCTTTATTAATCTTAATTTAACCTTAGTCTTTATAATTAATTTTAATCACTTTCACTAATTTTTTTCAATTTTCTCCCCTTATTAGAAATTATAAATTATTTTTCATCCAAAAATGGAATCTATTTTTCTAAATTCCAATCATATAAGTGAAAAAAAATTATTTAAATTTAATCCCATGTGTGGGATGCAAATATTGATTTTTAGAGTAAAACTTCCCGAAAGTTCACTATATTTTTATAGTCAATTTCATAGTGAAATTTATTCCAATAAACAAAATTTTATATACTGATAAAAATATTATCTAATTAAAATTTAAAACCAATTAAAATTTAAATTTAACAATATAAATAAATTAGATGAAAAAGCAGTTTTGAACTAAAATTCTATATTTTTAACTATTCATAAAAAATGATATGTTTATGAAAAATATCAAAAAAATATCCTAACCAAAATTTATATTTATTATTAAATTATAGAGATCATTTTGACATATTAAATCATTAAATATTCAAAATTCATATTTAAAATTGGTTCACCATTAAGATGAGGTAAAATTGCCTTTATAAAAATATAGGTTTTTTTGTGTAAAATTTGGTTAATTCTTATCTTATGCCTGTAAAACCTAATGTATGAATATAAAAGATATTTTACTTAAAAGGGAAAATTTATATTTCACTAAAATCATTCACTAATTGTAATTAATTGTGTTTAAAAACTCCACTAGAAGCATGAAAATAATAATATTTCTTTTCATATCCAATTGATTCTTATTTCTATTTCTTATTAATTCGTAACCAATGAGTTTAGTTTATTTTTATATAAACCATAAATTTTGATAAATTAGTTATTACTATACATAACTTCTAACATAATTTCTAGATTATATCATATTATATTAAATAATAATATTTTAATATTACATTATTGGTTGGCGAAACTCAGTCTTGCATGTAATGTAAGCAATCAAGGAAGGTCGTTCTTGCGTTTAATGAAAGTTATCATGTAAGGTAGCTCTTACATGTGATTAAAGCTAAGTTAGTTCTTCATGCATTACAAGAGAAAGAATATATTATATTTTTTTACGATTGTAATGTATTAGGTTATTATATTCCCTTTTTACACTTGTTGTTACATGTCATAAAAACTATTGAATTCAAATTTATACTTTAGAATTTTGGGGAGTTACATCATGTGGTTTTACATTAATATAACTAATAAGTGAAAAATAATATTACATTATTTAGATTAAAAAATTATATAATAATAAATTTATAAATTTATAAATCTCCCAGTATTTTTTCATAACCTAATATCCCTCTCTATAAGTTTCGGGATATCTAGTCACATGGATATTCTAGAGGAAAGGATTCATATTTCCATTATCATAAACCAGAATTGGGACTAAAAAGTTATTTGAATGGTTTTTGGTATGCCTAAATTTCAAACGGCATTAACTCACAGCTCATTGATCTGTTGAGTGGACTCCTCAATCCTAAAATACTAGATAAGGATGTACTCAACCCTTGTCTCTTAGTTACAAAAATTCCTACTTAGTAGGTCAACCATTGATGTGAACTGAGTTTGATTCAACCCAAGAAACAAAGATAAAATAACCTTATAATTGAAAACACCCCAACATGAGCCGGTCAAGACCTTGAAACAATTTTTATATATTATCTAAAGTAGTTGAAGGGTATACTGATTTAATTAATATGATTTGAGGGATTTTACATTTTTTGAATAAATTTCCCATTTCATCCTATTACATCCTTATTAGTATTAAATAAATTTTAATTAATTGATTAAGAATTTAATAGTTAAAAGTTTCATATATACTTGTTTATTTTAATTCCATTTTTCATTCTTGTAAATCTAATAATTTTTTTGATCATAAAAAAGAATCTGTAAAGAAATTAACCATTAAAAATTTATAGAAATAAAATATTAAATGTTCTATGACTATGATATTATATAATGGTTAGTTTATAAAACCGATAATAAACTGAATCTCAATGTTGGGTGAAAGTACCTTGAACCATATATATGGAATTGGTTTCACCTCAGCTCTGAACATTAACCAAATCTATTTTTATGGCGGTGGAATCTATTAAAATATTTTTTACTCAAATCCAGGTGAGGGGTATCAAACTATTGGTTTAGAAGGATTTCAGAAAAGAAAATGTGGGAACACAAGACCTTACAAAATGAATAGAGGAGATAACATATAAACCATCAATTTAATTTAATAATAATAAAATTAAAATAAAACCACTGACATATAGAGATCTGGTCTAAGATTTTTATCACCCACACAAATGTAATGAATATAAATTTATAATCTATCTATCATTAACTTTAATTCATTATTTAATTAATATTAAAAACCTTAAATTAATCCAATAAATAATATTATTAATTAATTAATTTAATTTATCATAATTTTATCCAAAATATCTTAGAAATTTCTATCATCCATAATTTTAAAAAATCAAATAAATATATTTTATTAATAATTTATAATGTACACATGTGTATGTGGAGGAAATGACTTGTTCCCATCCAAACTACTCGACATCGTCTTTTTACTATGTATTCACATGAAATCTAGCATAAATTTAATATAATGTAATTATGAGTCATGAATTATCAATAAATTATGTATGATAATATGTAAATTACAAAACATATGATATTATTGATTCACAAGTAATACACTACATATAGAGACTATACACATCTTGAAGTTTAAAATATAATAAGAAAATTAATTTTTATATATAATTAACAATCATATCACATGGTGTGTACTATAAATAAATGGAACATTGACAGATGTAAATCAGTTAAAATATATAAATATTTTTTTCCATGTCAAATTAATTATATGTGATATAATGGGTTATATAACTTGTACTTGGTATATACGCCATGTAATTCCTTTTTCGCATGTCTGCGACACACACCTAGGGACTAGGAAATTTTTTCAACCATATGCATGTATAAGGTACAAATTTTGTAATCTAGCTACATCTTGTGTTTCTTTAATGTTAAATGAATTTCAGTCCAATTTTTATGTAATAAATGAATGAAACGACTTATTCCCCCGTGATTTTTTCGTGAAAACTTATGGACTACATGATGTGTAATTGATATACTCAACATATTGTCTATAAAATCATGTTCGGGCCTAACCTAGACAATTTTTAGTTTTCATTTATTTAATTGTAGATGTTTTTATTTCAAGATTCTCTAAATTAATTAATGAGTAGTCCTAGTGAATTAAACATTGGTACATAATGTTAACCTTTAGGTTTCATGCCATATACTATTAAGTTATTTGAACAGAACCCTTAGCACCTCTGGATGGAGACTTAAAATTTTATTTGGGTTCATTTAAGCTTGTATTGGTAATATGGGTGACGGTGATGAATAAAATAACAGGATTTTGATATTTGGATTAAGAAAAAAATACTAAAATAAAAACTAAATACAAAATCATATAATCCAATAATGATGAATAAAAAATTGCAATATAATTATGTTACGAATCTAATACAACATATATGATGTAAAGATTGTGTTAGTACCTATTGGGAATAACTAACATGGATTTTTTTCATCATCGATGAATAAAATGAGATGTACATTATCAATAATTTCATGACCAATAGAATTAAATTGAATATTAAATTAGTTATAAATACCAAAACTAATAAAGGAGGATCAACACTTATAATTCATAATTAATTTATTGGTATATTTGGAATTATCTTGGTTGTAAATTCTTTATTTCTTTATGATATGGTCCACTAGTCTCATTTTACTTTCATTGTTTTGATTTCAAGGGTATAATCCCTCTTTCAGTGTTCTAAACATGCTCCAATTCTCATAATGTCATTAGAGAATCATGAGATTATAACATAGTCAATCCTAATCATGCGATTCATCCATCATTGATATCAATATGAATTCATTCATAGATAAAATATTTTTTAGGTTCTCAAAAATGATAATGATCATGGTCAAGGATTGGTCCTCTAATTATTTACCATGTTCTTGAGTGTTTTCTCTCTTGGGCTTGAGAAAGGTTTCCATAGATTTTTTGTGCATAACAAGTGGATCATCTTATAAATAGATATAAATAAGTATTTATTGAGCTAGTATAAGGTTAACAATTTCATATAAACCCTTAGCTAATTCCTTATTCCTTAGTGAATCTCATGTCTAATAATAATATAAATATTATTATTATTTACTTTAAATGTATCATACTTATGAATAATAAAATTTAACCTCTTAAATAAATAAATAAATAAATATTTAAAAGATTTTTAATATATCATTTCCAACTAGACTATTAAAATTAGTATGGTTTTCCTCCTTCGTACTTACCGAACCTTAAATAGTGATTATTTATTTATTTAATAAATAATTTCTACTTTACTCATTGATAAATATAATAAATATTTTATTCACTAAATCTTGGGAATAAATATTTATTATTATTCAACTAACATATGTATTTTTCTAAATAGCCCACGATTAAACCATTGTGATCAACCATACCTGGGTAATTATTAATAATAAAAACATGAATTATAATTATTCTATGTATTTTAGTTAGTAAAATAATTTGACTATGATTTTAGATACACTTATTGTTTGACCCACTATTCACCTTTCTCAATGAAATTATGTTGAATCATTTAAATTCCAATTTTAGTATATTGGATCATGAAAAAAACACATAGAGAAATAAGTTAATATCATTATGACATACAAAATATTATGAAAACTAAATAGGTAATATACTCCTTTTATCACAATATCGCTAATCAAGTAGGATGCATGCTAGATCCATCGAATAATATGTTCGATGTATCTTTGTTTGACTTACCAGAAATAAATATGCCCAAATAACACCATGTCCATTAATTTTAATGGGTTGTTCCATTTACATCAAAAGGTATGAGATATCAACTTTTGTAAAATAATATGAGGAACACATCCTTTATCTCATTATTTATTAATTCAATATCCCTCGTGACACACCCAACATATCATACTTCACCACAAACATATGTCATCATAGTTTTGATCAATGCATCAAAGTACGCGATTCATGATTTTAATTAATAATAATCTTAATGTATAAGTACGAATACACACATCTCTAGATAGTTAAATCCAATGACACTTGTAAATATGGATTTAATAATATCGAGACATGTTCTCATAATCTCATACATTAAAAACTATAAAGGGTGTACATAATGACAATGCAGCTCAATGTCCTATGAGTTTCCACCCCTGACAGAAAGTATTATTCACATTCCATCAAATTATAACATCAATTTGTAGAAAAATATTAGAGAATACATTCATGAAACTTATAGTATCTCACCATTATGATAAACTACTATAACCTTTCAGTGTGTCAATTAATATTAGGAAATTTCCAAACACTCTATCACCTAAATGAAAAATCATGACATGAGAATAATTTATTAATATTGAAAAATATTAATATATCTAGTCATAATGTTCTTATAAATTTTTTCTAGGGCACCAAATACAAAATTTTATGTTCTCATAATCACCATATCTTTGAGGCAACTAAGGATGAACCCCTTGAGGAGAAGTATTAATGTATTAAGAGTCTCCAAAAATGGAATGTGTAAGAACCCGGAGCTTTGTTTCAGGTAGGCCTTTCCTTTTTCTGGAGTTTTTCTAGAAAAATGGAGTTTCTGGAAAATTTCGAAGTACACGCCATGTAATTTCTGAGTACCTGTCGTGTAGTCTTCTCCAGCACTAAGCTGTGTGTTGGTCGTGCCCGGGCCACACACATGGTGTGTAGGGGTGACATGGAGGGAGATTTTGGCAGAGTACAGAAAGACCCACTACATGCTGTGTAATTTAAAAATACACGTCATGTACTTATCTTTTTTTTTACAAAAAGAATTGGGGTCATGCCAAATCACCATAATCATCTTCTTCTAGGTTTGGTTCGACTGGGAGATGTCGTATAGCCCCAAAACTTCTATGGATTCCCGAGCCTCCATCCATTCTCTGATTCAAGCATGGTCGATTGCATTGGAAGCGCAGCGGCGAGTTCTTCCTTCTGCTTGATCCGTGTTTTCCAATTCTTCCTCCTTCTCATGTTATCTAAGGTTGAACGTTTCATGATTTTTCTCAGATATAAGATGTTATAGGGGTAATTAGCCATCGTGTTTCAATTATATCAATATCCTAGGATCGAGGTAGGTGGCTTGTGCCTTACCATTCAAAGTCTCGGAGTTTATGTGCAAATTTCCACTGATACCCGTGAACGGGGTATTGCGTGTTACCCCTTTCTGCCTTCGTTGTTTTCCTGCCTTTATTATATGCTTGTGTGGAGGTAATTTGAACATGTTTGAGGATAATTTGTTGTGCTTGGATGTTTTTGCCCTTGATTTGTTCTGTTTAGGACCATTGGGTCTCGTTTTCCTTTGGCAGCTACACCTGTTTTCAGGCCTTGCGGTTATAGGTTGAGGTGGAATTCATGACATGCTTGTTCCCTTGTAGACTGTTTAGCTAACTATCTCTATAGGTTTACTTTGGTAATCCAAGTAGCTCTTTAGGTGTACTTTGGCCTTATAGGATTATTATGCATTGAATATCATGGGGCTGAGAGAACCTGGTGCTATAGACTATAAGCGATAGACCAAGTGAGCTTCCCAAAGAGTCTTAGATATTATAGACTACAGAGGGGATGGACCGAGTGAGCTCCTAGAGAGAGTCTTGGATTTTATAGACTATAAGAGGGTAGACCGAGTGAGCTTCCTCAGAGATTCTTACCTTATTTGAATCATTTTAAGAACCTTCCCAGGCAAGAGGAGGAATTGACCGAGTGAGCTTCCTCAGAGAGTTTGTGGTATACCTGAGGCTATAAGAGGAATTGAACAAGATAGCTTCCTCAGAGAGTCTCTAGACCTTGGGGCTAAGAGGGTTAGACCACGTGATCTTCCTCAAGAGATTCCCTAACTACCCTTGACTATAAGTGGAATTGACTGAGTGAGCTTCCCCAGAGAGTCTCATAAATTCGTATGACCAAGCCAGAGGGGTTAGGATGAGTGCATTGCCCAGAGAGTTGTGGTACTTCTTTGATAAGACCAGAGGGAATGGCTGCGAGTATTTCCCAGAGGGTTTTCCTGCATGTTAGCTGTTTTTCTTCACTATTTTTGTTGGTTGTGGATTGATTACTGTTGTGTATCATTCTACTTTACTGCTTACTGTTTACTGCCTATTGCTTTGATGTTGTTGTTTACTGCTTAGTGTACTATTACCTACCATACACTCACTAAATATTAGGCACAGATCTTCGGGTGGTTGCCTACTGGGATTTTTGTCTCACACCCTGTTTGGGACATGCTTTTGGGCCCAATAAGACTATGTTGTTGCAGGTATAGACAAGGGAAATCACCCTTTGACTTCTGGAACTTGATTTCTTGGAGTAGGGTAGCATGGGACCAAGCTTTGGATTGCGATGCTGAGGAGCTGTTTACATTTATTTTGTACTTGTTTTGGTACTGTAGTGTTTTCCAGTATTGTGACTTGTTTGGCTGCTTTCCTCGTTATGTATCATGCATCAATTCATATATATACATATGTGCTCCATTTTGTTGATTTTGTCTTCCGCTGTTTATATTGTTGCTTATTAATGCTTCTTCTATTGCATGTTTATTTTTCTTCCGCTGTGTACTCTACCAATGAGGGCATAGTATCCTCGCTATCACACCCAAGGCCCTCGCCGTTAGTTGGCAGCCTCTGGCATTTGGGGAAATGCGCATGAGGCCATTTGACCAACCGGGTACGGGGCGCCTCTAGGTGGATTCTGGAACCGGGACGTTACAGAAAGCTTGTATCATCTGTATACCATTAGAAAATATCATCCTACCATATAACAAGTATTTAATATTACTTCAACTGAAATTCCAGTTTATTATCATATGAGGTAACTACTATGATCTTTTAGTGCGACATGTGTCCTTAAGACATTGCCACATGCAATGTCAAACAGAAGAACAAACATGATGTAATAAGAAAATTATTAACATTCAATAACCATGAATACATATACCCATAATGTAAATTGAAATTGTTTCTAAGTAAGAAACTCTAACACAAATAATATAGGGTTATTTTACCTATAAATTGAAAAAAAACTTAACATCATTTTAAAAAATTCAATTAAGTATGATGAATCAAAAATAGTTTTATTGAATAAAATAAAACCTATGTTCCAAAACCTCAAGAATAAGTTTATAAACATAACCTACTGTTTTCAAATGAATTATTTTAATCTTTAATTACATACACTACCACAAATACAGTTTTACCTGCTGTAACCTTTATCATCCCTAACGAAAAAGCGCTGATAAAGGGGGGTGCCTTTATCAGTTCTAAAAAAAGGATGATAAAAGCACCCCTTTATCAGCCCTTTTTTTACCGCTCAAAAAGGCACACCCTTTATCAGTGATTTTTTTAGCGCTGATAAATGGACCACCTTTATCAGCGCTTTTTTAGTAGCGCTAATAAAGGGGGGCCTTTATCAATGCTTTTAAAAGCACTGATAAAGGGGCGACTTCAAAAAAACATAAAAATATTATATTAATATATAAATATAGTTATATAGTTATATTGATATAAATTTAATATATAAGTTTTAAATATATTTTAGATAAGTATAAATATACATATACACATAATATACTTAATATATAAGATATTTAGTGAAAATGGCTTATAAAAAATTTTAAAAAATATTTTTAATTAATAATTTTCTAATTATTATGGAGTAATAGTCATTTAATAACAATTTGAAGACTAAAAAAATTAAAAAAAATTAAGAAATTCAAAAATATGTTGAAATCGCAACTCGAACATCAAACGGCCATAACTTTTGATCCGGGTGTCTGTTTGAGCTCTACCACCTATCAAAAAAAAGCCTGCGACAAGATATACGTCACTATGACACGGGGGGACCCCAATCAAGGTTTTTTAGAGGCCAAAAGAGTCCTAGAAGGCCTCTAAAACTGAGTTTTTATTCAGGGTACCCCGATTTTTTAACATTTTGTGGATTTTCGGCCTCGTTTAAGGGGGTATTATTGGATTTTTTTGGGTAGGGACTGAATTTATTCCAAGGTATTACATTCATATTGATATTATGTTTTTGAAATTTTATCGATTTTTATAATGCACTACTATTTATAATCAAATATATAATAATATATACATATTTTGTATATATTCACGCATAAAAATTTAATTATTAATATAAATAATAAAATATATTTACATATATAATATATTAGATTTATCTAAATAATAACTAATATATATTTTATTTAAAATACAAATATATGAATATTTATATACCTATATATTAATCTAACTATATATATATATTAATCTAACTATATATATATATATAAAACTACATATATATATTAATATTACTATATATATATATTAATATCACTATAAATATATATATATTAATATCACTATAAATATATAAATTAATATAACTATATTTATATATTAATATAACTATATTTATATTTTAATATAACTATATATATATATTAATATAACTACATATTAATATATGAATAAATATAACTAAATATATATATTGAGATATATATTAATATAACTATATATATTTTCATATAACTATATATATATTAATATAACTATATATATATATAAATGTAACTATATATATATTAATATAACTATATATATATTAATATATATATATATATATATTACTATACGAATAAATATAACTATATATATATATATAAATAGAGATATATATATTAATATAACTATACATAAATATTAATATAGCTATATATATAATAATATAAATATATATTCCCATACGCATAAATATAACTAAATATATATATATAGATATCATGAAATTGAAAAAAAATCAAAATAGTGGAGTGGTAAGGGCTTAGGCACGTAAGGTGGTGGTCTCAAGCTCAAATACTGGTGGAGGCAGGGGCGCGCGCGCATGGGGGAATATGGGAGCAAGAGCTGATAAAGGGGGAGGGGGAGCATGGGGCGCTGTAGGGTGGAGGAAAAGTGTTGTAAAAGGGGGGGATCAAGCGCTATAAAATCCCCCGATTGGCAGTATTTTTTCAACTTTTTTTATTTTTATTTTTTTTATTTTTTTTACCTTTTATCATCGCTTTTTTAAAAGCACTAATAAAATGGGTCCTTCATTAGCACTAAAACAAAAGTTTTGATAAAGGAAATGATAATAAAGGGGTCTTTTATCAGTGCTATAACAAAATGCTAATAAAGGACCCTTTTATCAGTGATTTGTTCTAGCATTGATAATGGGGACCCCCCCCCCTTTATCTTCGTTAGCTTTAACAGCGCTTTTCTAGTGCCGTTAAAGGCTATTTTTAGCACTGATAAATAGCATATTTGTAGTAGTGATATTTGGTTTGTAAAAAGGTTTTATAAATTTGTATATCACGCTTATATAACAATTATTTCATAAAATTTTGGTATATGTAAGAAACTATATTTTTTACTAAAAAAAAATCCTTTTTTTAAAATCTAAAAGTTTAACCCTAATATAATTTAAATGTTATTATTCCAAATATAACATTAATTTTATCAAATTAATTTTCTAAACATTAGTAATTTATTTTTTAAATAAAATAACTTTTTAAAAAATAACAATTTTTTACACAAAAAAAATTTTATTACCTTTAAAAAAGTTAATTATGAGTCAATTTAATAATATATTCATTATATAAAAATAAACAGTGTAATATAAACCCATTTTATCAAACTAATATTTATTTGAATTTTTTAAGTAATAATAAAATTATATGTTTGATAATATATAACATATATGTTTTATAAAAAATTAAGTATTCCTTCTTTGTATCAATTATTAAATTTAATATTTTCTTGACTTTCATTTATTAGTATTTTCGTTTAAATTTAAAATAATATATTTATATATAGATCATTTTGGTTTTTTATTACATGGTGCTTGTGTTTTATATTATACTACATTACTAAATATGTAACATGTTTAATCCAAATAAGAATTTTTTATATACAAGTCTAGGTTTCTACATTTATAATAATATTTCACAAAGCCATTTTAAAATATATTTATAATTATATTGTAACAAATAATTATTAATTTTTTTGGGTGTTTTGTGTATCTCAGACTATTTGATTTATTTAAAGGGAAATACATATAAAATCATTGGGTGTTTGAACATCTAATCCATGTCAAGTCTGAAAAAAGTTATGACACTTGAAGCTATATCAAATTCATTCGTATTTATGGAAGTGTAAACAAACATTTACAAGATATGCATCAGAAAAAATTAGGATCTGTATAAAATAATTTAGGGAGATAAATGGTTTTAAAAATTTGACTATAAGTTCCATGTGATATTAATTCACCATCCTAGGGAACTATAAGTGGCGTGGATCTATTTTTACATAGTTTTACTATATCTTTTCACTTAATTTTTAATGATTTAATTAATTATTTAATCAATTTATATTAAATATTTGTACTTTTGTATTTTTATAATTAATTTTGTTAATTAAACAATTCTATAATTAATTATGAATTTTTAGTTATCAAAATAATAATTTTAAAATTACTTAACTTTTCTAATTTAATTATTTCTTAATTAGTCTTGTTAAGTGGAATCTGCTTGACTTTTTAATAAGTTAATATCAATTTTAAACAATTATTTAATCAGAGTAATTATTTTTAATTAAGTTAGTCTTTATTTTAATAATTTATCTTTTAAAATTGTTCCATTAAAATATTTTAACTTTATTAATTATTATTTTTAGTCATCCTGCTAATCATTTAAGTAAATAATTTGTGTTTTAAATTAAATTAAGTAGTTTGATTTTAATTTTACGTGATCAATTAGTTGTTTAATTAATTAATGTAGTGTTATATAACATTAAATATTTAATATTATATATATAGATAAATTATTAAGTCACTAAATATTGATTTTAGTTTACTGGTGAGGTAGACATGAACTTGCGGTGACTTATTTGGGTCACAGATGCTAATCTTTATTATTTGCTGCTACTCTGTTTTTTTAAAGGTTGGGGTCAAAGCCTCATTTTTATTAATAAAGAAAAGCAAAGACCTCTTTTAACTAGGTAGAGGGAGACCCTTTACATAGAGCGAAGGCCCAATGGTCTTGTAGCCCATTACATAGCCCGTAGACCCAAATTTTTGGCCCAATTCCCATTCTGTTTTAATTAACGGTGTTTAGCTTTCATGTAATTAATTATTTTCAATATTTGTTTTAAATAACTTATGTTTTAATTCTCCAGTTCAATTTGTTTTTTAACGTTACTGTTAGTTTTTTATCGGCGACCCTTGCATCGCATTTCCATCTCACCCTCACCTCACCGTTAGGCTATCTCCAGCTGCACCTCACAGATTCCCAACTCCCCTGCATCTCACTGTTACCCTGCTGCTTATCGGTGACCCTTTAATTTCAATTTTACAGTGACCCTTCGTTTCCATGCACCTCACTGTTGCACCTCTTTTTATCAATGATCAACTTTACTGCTTTATTTCCTCCTACACTTCACTGTTAGTTCATTATTTTCTCATCCTCTATTCTTTCACCCTTCTTCAGCTAACCAGGACAGATGATGTAATCCTTGGAAAACACCTCTACTTCTTATAAACCCCCCCATAAATTTAATTTTTCACATTTCAACATTGTTTTCCCCTTCCTTCACCACACCATCCTCTCTAGAAAATTCGCCAACAATTAGAACATTCAAAGTTTGAATCTTGACTCAACCCAGTATAAATCAAATTCAACAATCACTAACAATCGTACTTCTATTTACATAGATTTTGAAATGAAACGGACTGTGACTCCCCACTAAGAATGCCACAGAGGGGTACTGAAGCCGATG
This sequence comes from Viscum album, assembly GCA_963277665.1. Taxonomy (NCBI): domain Eukaryota; kingdom Viridiplantae; phylum Streptophyta; class Magnoliopsida; order Santalales; family Viscaceae; genus Viscum; species Viscum album. The sequence goes on along the minus strand of CAUJRU010000087.1, from coordinate 1,081,868 downwards.
TTGTTGTACTCCTTTACTGTTTATCAACATAATTTAGTCCCTACTGTCACTTGGAGTTAACCAAGTCCACCCCCTGGACTGTCGTTGTGGAAGCTCGCTGAGGTCTCTACCGCTGGAAGTGCGCATTATCTCTAGAATACAGTGACCTGATATTCTCTATCGCTTGAAATAGGATTCTAGTCTGTTGAGATGCCGCCATCACCGAATCAGAGCCACCTCAAACCAGAGACCTGCAGCGGCTGAGGGGAATCCCAGTTATGGAGGGTTCAGTATAGCGTGAGGCAGAAGAGGTCCGCCGGTACTGAGCTGCTGGAGTGTCGCGCCACCATGCTAGCCAATGAGGAGGTCGCCGAATCGTGGTCGAGCCACTGAAGGATAGGATTTCGCATCACCGATGCTGATGGAGGTTGTCGCACCGTGCTGGAAGAAACAAAACCCCATATGAAGAGAGGAGCAGGAAACCACGCCATGTCACTACTTTGCTTGGAAGAAGATCAAAACCCTACCCCCTGGGGTAGTGCCGATTTGGGGGGGGGGGGGAAGTAAAAAAATTAAAAAAAACTATTGAATTATAGCTTAGTTAATATAAAAACATAAACTAAAAAAACAAATAGAAATAAATATTAATAATTTTAAATTAATAACTTATATAAGATATTTAATAAAATAGAATTTTCAATCACGAATACATTTTATTTAATTAATTAATAGTTATTTCTAAAATCAAAATAGATTATAATGTTAAAAATATTTTAAATTATAATTTAATATTTTGTTTTAATAATTATTTAATAATACATTTTTTTTATAAAATAAAAAACTAATAATAAGTTATAAAATTTATTAAACCCACTAGTTCATTTAAATGTTAATAATGTACAATTTCAAAATAATAATAAACTTAATGGTTATAATTTACATTAATAATGTTAATTAATTAAAATAATAATAACTTATAAAAAATTTAGCATCAATATTAATAATTAATAAAACTTCTTATTTTAATAATAATAATAACTCTTTTATTAAAAAAATTTCTCAACATATAATACATAATTTATCTTTTATATGTTTTATTTCATTATAATTAATCGAAATATAATTACAAAATGTTAGTAATGATAATAAAATAATTTATTTAACAACTTTACTTAAAAGTTTATTAATTCTTTTAAAAATACTTTTTAATAAACTAATTTCTTAAACTATATTTCTTTATTTCTTTAGCGTTTCAACTGTTTTGTTTATTTTTCTTACGCAGGTTCATTCAAGAGTCAAAAACTCGTCCAAGTGCTTCCAACTAACTCATCCGGAGTTAGTTACATGAGAAAAACTAGCACGACATGCCAATCACGAAAAAACGCACGTTGTGCAGTGCATTTGTGAAGGGTTTTCAAAGTAGATGGAAGATGTTCTGTTACATGCAGTAGGAGACAATAGGTACTTAAAGCAGAGAAACCATCATAGAGAACTGAGGAGAAACTCATTCATTACACATACACACCAGATTCGAGCAAGGACTCTCATTCTGATTCCATGCCACACAATTCGAGTGAAAAACTCCCAGGAGTCACCAAGAGCAGTACTTGTGATTGCAGTTGCAAGAGCGAAGAAACAGTACATGATATTCTTCTTCAGAGGTAGGATATCTCTCTTCATCTGTTTTTCTATGTTTTACATTGTATAGGATACTGATATTTTGACAATGATCTTAGTTTAATTTCATTTTCTGTAGAATTTTGAGTTTTATTGGTTAAAACGTTTATATCCCTCAATTAATTTCTTTAATGAGAATCTGATTCATTTGGAAAGATTGAATCCGGTTCTTGAAAAAAAAAATTGAATTAACACCAAGAAAAATATAATTCTAAATCTATGATCTTTTGGCGAGATCTATCATTGAGACAGTTCTTCAAACTTTCAAATTTGGAATCATCAGAACTCTCGGCAAGATAGTTTCTGATGATAACCTTTTATCAATTTGATGTATGTGGTTTTTGATGTGGTGAACATCGAGAACTATATTACAGAGTGTTATTTCTTATGGCGAGGAATAATTAACAACTATTTTTTCAAGGTGTGAATTTAATCAAATGAGTATCATTCATTTAATCCAGTAAGGTTCAAAACTCTTGATCATACTTTTTGATCTACCCTCATCACTCTTGATTCCTTCTATAATTAGTTTTAGTTTACACTGTTTCATTTTTGCAGTATCATTTTTGAGTATAGATAATAGATAATTTCTAAACTTGTTTCATTGCGGCTTTATTAAAAATAAAAAAAAAATTGAAAAGTGAAAAGATTTCTACCTCATTACTAACAACAGTGAGGTTATTAGTTTTAAAACCTTATAATTCACTCACCTGCCTTCTCTGTGGATCAACCTCGCACCACTGTGCTAGTGTAGGTTATTAAATGTAATTTTGAGGGTTGTGACGACCTTCGGTATGTTCAAAATTTTTCACCATTACCGGGGAAGGAATGCGTTGAGTGTTCTAAGTTTTAGAAAATTTAAAAAAATAGAATAGAAGAAAAAAACAAAAAAAAACAAAAAAAACTGTTTAAAAAGACTGTGAACTAAAACCTAATTCTTATTTTGAACATTTAAAAAATATGTATCAATTGTGAAACTTTGTGTGTTAAAATTGAAAAATTTTAGTTTCAAAAAAATGGCCTGTTTTGAGGACTGGAATCATCTACTTGAATTATACTGGGTATGTTGTAGCTGTTATGGGCACACTACTTGGAAATGTGTCTATAACTAGCCACAACTTGAATCTTCCATTGAAGAGGATGAAAAAAATTTAATCTAGTCCTGACACCTTAGCTAAAATTGACCTAATTGATTCTAAATTGGACACTAGGGTGGAACTAATTAACACTTGGTTAACTAAAACCCATGAAATTCAACTTAGATATTATCAGGAGAAAGATCAAAGAATAAAAAGATTAGAAAACATGATATTGGAATTACTATATAAGTTTAAAGAACAAGAATAATTTAAAGAAAATGAAAAACACAATGTTTACATAAGATTCAAAAATCAAGTGAAGAGGAAATTGATAGTGAAACCGGATAAGAAATCATTCTCTTTGAAAAATATGATTTTGTTGAACCAAATCTAGAAATAACCAACTCATTAAACAAAGAGAATAACAATTAAGATCCCAGAATGAACTTTAATGCTATTGAGTTGGAAAATTTTGAAGATGAATTGAAACAGATTCAAAATGAATGTCCACTTCTATTCATAATTCCTACATTGGAGAAAAATCACTATTTTAGGAGTTTTGAAATGGAAGTCATTCGGGTAGAAGAGATTTTTGATAATTAAAATTAGAATGTTAAAATCTCTTCACCCAACTTTTCTGAATTTGTGAATAATGAGTATGAACAAAATATTGGCATCACTCTGGAAGAGAATCTTAAGCTTGAAAATATAGAATCTGAAATCTTTGAACTTGAACTGAACACTTCTGTTTCATATTTTGAACCTGTAAACCCAATAAATTTTGAACTGTTTTTGGATGATGGGTATGATGGAATGATATTTGAAGAATGACTAACTGATGAGTTTTAATTTCCCTATTCTCATAGTAATGACTTTTATGAAACTTTTTGCAATGAATTGGAAATCATTGTTGACCAACTTGAGGAGAATTGTCTTAATTTGAGCATTATAAAAACTGAATTTATTGAAACTGAATTGTATAATTCTTCTCCTGAAATTGAATTACAACACCCAATTGACATGGTTTTAGAAAGTTAGCCTTTTGAACTTGAACTTAAAGTTTAGTTTGAACACACACTTGAATTAGGTAGAACTGAGCTGATAGAAGCAGTAGATGTTCATTGTGATTTAACAGATGAGGATCTTTTGGAAGATATTTACAACATTGTTAAGCCTAAATCTTTGAATATTGAAATAATAAATTATCTTCCCTGTTTGTCACTTACATCCTCAATTGTGAAGGGTGCAGAGCCTTTTCATGATTCTAATAGTAGTCCAGAGAGGTAATCCGTCATCAGTTCAAATGTTCATAATTCTCTTCTGCACTCTATTGAATCTCGTCTTGAACCTGCTAATTAGCATTTAACCACATGCACCCTTGAATGTGAATCCTTGAGTGTTGAAGTTGAGAGAGAAAGCCATGAAAATAATGTCAAATCCTTTGAAGCACATTGTACTATGTTTTCCATTCATGTGAACTCAACTCTTGGTAACTCTGAAACAATTCTGGAAGTGGAAAGCATTATGATCACAACTGTTAAAGGGTGTTTCTTAGATATTTTTATAAGCTATGAGAGTTCGGTTGTGTTTAGTTTTGGAGCCCACAATTTTCATTGTTCTGTTTAAAATAATAGCGATAAACACATGTGGTGGTTCCAATTAAGGAAACCACATCCACCTAGTGACTACGGTTAGTTGTTAGGTGAGTCTGGCTGGCGACTTTAAACCTAGTGCTGCATGGGAGGCAAACCATGGTTTTTCTTTTGTTTTCAATAAAAATTTGTAATTAAATAAAGTCTAACTGAAGACTTTAAATTTAGTGCTTCATGGGAGTCAACCCACGCTCTTTCTTTGTTTTCACTTTTGTATTGTTTTTTGTTGAATAAAGTTATTCCATTTTGCCTTCTGTATGTACTGTCTATGCTGGTTATTTGTCCGTGGTTTTCATGCTTTTTATTTTTAGGATTATACTATTGGTTTCATGGAGGATTTGAATTCCCAGACTGGAGGAAAATTGAAAAATATATTTAGGGAAGTAATCAATTCATAATTGCTGTATTTATTTTTCTGCTCCTATTGACTTTAAGGATAAAATCTGCTGCATTTGTTGCTTTAAAGAATTCTGATTTAAAAAATTATGCTTCTTTAAGATATTCTGCTATATATTTGTTGAAAATATGCTGCATATATTTTATATATATATATATAACTTTTGTTGCATGTCACTGGGTTAAATTAAAAATCTGCATGTGCCTGTTACTGTGAACTGAAATTCGTTGTTTAAAACTCATTCACTGCATTAAATTAAATGTGGGAGCTACATGCTTACTGGTTAGTGTGTTTTTCATTAAAAAATTTTTTCTATGGGGTGTTAGAATGCATTTTTTCTGTTATATTGAACATTCTTTTGAACCATAAATTTCAGATTGCTACACCCTATCCACTCTGCACCCATAAGTTGCATGCCTTGTTTGACCTTTAATGGAAAATTTTTGTCACTGGACATCAATGTTAATGCTTATACATTCTAATGAACCTGCTGATTATTTTTTCATTGTGGCAAAAAATATCTTTGAACTTCATTGAGACCCTTTTTACATTTCATAAATCTACTTAATTGAAAATCTTTTTTGAACTGTAATTGATTAATTATTCTTCTCTATATTTAGAATTCAACTTTGGGGACAAAGTTGGGTTTTAAGTGTGGGGGAGGGGGTCAATTCTTAACTATGGTAAACTGTGCTTTATTGAAATCCCATCAATTCCCACTTCACTTAAAACTTTTTATTAAAAAATGGTTAACTTTTTTAAAAACTTTCTCACAATTTTATGCTTTACACTATACACAATTGGGTCTTGCCTTAGGACAAGTTCATTACTGGTTGTTAAGAACTGCTTAGAATCTAAAATTGATGACGTTGGATGATTGCTGAGTGGTCTTGTTTATTGATTAAATGGATATCTTAATTTAGAGTCGGTCTCTGAAAGTGATATGGGTAACCTTTTAATGGAATTATGATCATAACCCTTGGAACTAAAAGTATGATTCTGATTCTATGGGCCACTTTCATATTTTAATTATAAAAAGTAATTTCTTTAATGAGCCAATGTAAATAATTTTTGATATAAAAATTTTGGAACTAGAGTAGTATGTGCATCTGGGATCCCACGGTGACTCTCACAGTCCCTAGATATTGGGTATGTTTCTATTAACATTAAGCCCTCTGTTCATCTTGAATAAGTGCATTGCAGAGTGCTTAGCACATTATACATGGCTTGGGAAAAAATAAATAAAGTATATAGGGTAAAAAATGAGCTCATTATGGTGAGGGGAATGATGAACTCTAGATGAATAAGGTGTCAATTAGTTTATATGGGTGTCATTTAGGTTGAATTATTAAGGTGATTCAAAAAAATTAATAATTTTGGAACCTATGATTCAGTTAAAGTACAAAGTTCCTTGGTTAAGGTCTTAATTCCATTGATATTTTACCTCATGTCACTCTTGAAATTAGAACCTGAGATTGGATTGAAGTGAATCATTAAGTTGTACCACATATGAGGAATGACATCTTCTTTGATGGATGGTCTTTGTGTTCTTAATTACCCTTGAGTATTTGTTATATGCAAGATTCATATGAGTAATTCATTTTCTTAAACCCTGCTCTTATGTTTTGTCCTCTGTTTTGAGTGCTGGACATGTTACAGTGTGATCTTAATCATTAATACACTTTACTGTTTTTCAAAGACAATAAAACATGGGATTATACGAGGAAAAAACAATGGTTAAGTGTGGGGGAATTTGATGTGGCTCTATTTTTACATAGTTTTGCCACATATGTTTACTTAATTTTTAATTATTTAATTAATTATTTAATCACTTTATACTAAATATTTGTACTCTTGTATTTTTATAATTAATTTTGTTAATTAAACAATTTTTATAATTAATTATGAATTTTTAGTCATCAAAATAATATCATTAATCTTACTTAACTTTTCAAATTTAATTATTTCTTAATTAGTCTTGTTAAGTGGAATCTGCTTGACTTTTTAATAAGTTAATATCTATTTTAAACAATTATTTAATCAATGTAATTCTATTTAATTATGTTAGTATTTATTTTAATAATTTCTTTTTTACCATAGTTTCATTAAAATATTTTAACTTTATTAATTAATATGTTTAGTCATCCTGCTAATCATTTAAGTAAATAATTTGTGTTTTAAATTAAATTAAGTGGTTCGCTTTTAATTTTATGTGATGATTTAGTTGTTTACTTAATTAATCTAGTGTTATATAACATTAAAGATTTAATCTTATATATGCAGATAAATTATTAAGACACTAAATATTGATTTTAGTCTATCGGTGAGGTAGACAAGAACTTGAAGTGACTTATTTGGGTCACAGATGCTAATCATTATTATTGACTGCTACTCTGTAATTAACTTGTATTGTTATTTTAATTTAAGTCTTTTATAATCATAGTTTATTGATCATCCAGTTTTAAATTTAAGTGTCATCTATTTAATAATCTTAGTTATGGCTTTAAATGGGCTGACCTTGTTGAAGAGGAAGAAAACAACAAAGAGCACTCCCTAAAATTGGAATCTGCTGCTTTAGACACTCTTAAACAGGACCATGGGCCTAATCCCATTTCCTGTACTGTTGAACAGATTCAAGACTCCCTCACAACTCACACTCCTTCTCATAATCCTATATCCACGGCTGTGCAACCTGATCCTCAGGACTCCTTGACTTTCATTACTCATGAATCTCTATCTTTGGCAAAATATCACCATCATATGCAGGATACTCATCATGGAATGCCGCACAAGGAGGTTCCTGCCTTCCATGATGAAGGCATGCTACTTCCCCCCTTACAGCAAGTCCAAGAGACTGCTATTCCGGCTGCAGAAGTCTCAGGTAAGCAAAGGTCTATAGATTTTGCTGCTACTCACTCTGTTTCGAAAGCCTTACCAGGTACCTTCACTGATCAGCCGCAACTGAATGCTCCTCATTCTGTTTCGAACATCTCACCAGGTACCTGTAATCTCTCAGTCCAGCAAGATAACTTGCATGTTGAATTTGTTAATGCTGACAATAAAAATGCTCTAACTACTTTTCTGACACCTAATTTTAATAGCATACAAGCCCCGGCTTTAACGGCACCTATTCCGTTAGATGATTCCTCTATCATCTCTGATCCTTCCAAAGGAAATAAAGCCCCTGCCTTAACCCCCAAATTGCCAAAAAATGTCCGAAGATCTAATAGGCATAAGGGCTCGGATGAAAAAAAAAGGGAGTTCTAACTCCAAGCGTAGATTTAAATGAAGATCCTCTTCTGGAACTGCAAAGGTATTGCGAACCTTGACACCTTTAATATTTTAAAAATAATGGTTAACACCCAGAAGCCTTTAATTTTTGCCATTGCTGAACCTAAAATTATGTTTTCCACTGACTTAGTTCACTTTTGTCGTTTTGGATACAACATCATTGGTGCTTGTCAAAACACCAATAGCTTTAATACTCTTTGGACCTTTGCCCATCCCTCCCTATCTAAAGTTAATGTTTTTCATTCTTCGGATCAAAATTTCACTTGTGACTTTATCATTGATAATACTCATATCTTTTGTTCCTTTATCTATGCCAAGAATAAATATCAATATAGGAGGTCTCTCTGGAGGGACCTCTCCTCTCTTAATTCAAAAATCCATTCCCCCTGGATCGTAGCGGGAGATTTTAATGCTATTCTTTCTGCTGATGAAAAAATTGGTCCTCTTCACTCAAATATTTCTATGAGGGATTTTAAAGATGCTATTGAAAACTCCAATCTCACTGAGATCACTCTAAGCGGTGCCAAATACACGTGGTACAGGAAACATTACAATAGAGTGGTTACGAGCAAATTGGACAGAGCCTTTTCTAATGATCATGCTTTAGATACTTGGGATACCATCTCTAGTACCACCCTTCCAAAGCTTCATTCTGACCATCATCCTATTTTGGTCACCATCTCCCTCAACATTCGCAAACCTTCTTTCCCCTTTAGATTCAACAATGCTTGGTTCTCTGACCCTGACTGTTCTAATCTCATTAATCATTTTTGGTCTTCTCTGAGCCATTCTGATGAGGATTTTTCTTGCCCTCTTAAATTAAAATATCTCAAACGTAAGCTCAAATCTTGGTGCAGCACTAAAGCAATTCAAATTGACAATGACATCCTCTCTCTTGAGAATGAGTTGCATCAAATCCAAAACAACAACACTCACTTAGACTTCGCCTCTGATCACAATCAAGAAACCCAAATTACTATGAATCTAAATATGCTTCTTGCCTTCAAAGACAACATCCGCAAGCATAATTTTAGAATTAAATGGCTAACGGATGGTGATCGCAACACCAAATTCTACAACTCTCTTAAAAGAATTCGGAAAGCCAGTAGGCCTCTTGCCTCCCTTAAAGATGGTAATAATATTTTGGATAATGAAGATGACATTGCTCAGCATGTTGTCTCTTACTTTGAATCTTTATTCAATGGGCCTTGTTTAAACAAGGAACACATTAATGACGTCATTCCAACTCTTGTCACTGATGTTGATAATAGTTTTCTCTTGGGTGTTCCTCTTGATCATGAAATTAGAGACACTGTCTTTGGATTGAATCCTGACAGTGCCCCAGGACCTGATGGGTTCACTAATGGTTTCTATCAAAAATATTGGGATATCATCCATGCTGATGTTTGCAAGCTCGTTAAATCTTTCTTTGCTAATGGTTTCTTACCTCATGGTTTAAATTCCCAATTCCTTGCCTTGATTCCCAAAGTTGATAATGCTGCTGAGATCCATCTATTTCTCCCTATAGCTCTGATCAACACTCTCTATAAAATTATCACCAAGCTTATAGCTATCATACTCAACACTATTACTGATAAAATTATCTCCTACAACCAATTTGGTTTTATCAAGGGGCGATCAATCCAAGACTGCATTTGTCTTGCTTCGGAATGCATTAACATGCTTAATAATAAAAATAGAGGCGGAAACATTGCCATTCAACTAGACATTCATAAAGCTTTTGACACGATGGACTGGAATTTCATTTTCAAAGTTCTTCATGGATTTGGCTTCAATGATAACTTCATATCTAGACTTAAAATCCTCTTTCATTATACTCATGTTTCCATCTTAGTCAATGGATCGCCTAGAGGGTTTTTCAAATGTTCTAAAGGTGTCAGACAAGGAGATCCCTTATCTGCTATTCTTTTTTCCATTGCAGAAGACTATTTTAGTCGTCTGCTCACCCATATGGTTGATCATAACAAGCTCAAACCCATTCAGGCCTACAGAAATGTGAATGACCCCACCCACCTCCTTTATGCTGATGACATCATTCTTTTTCTAAAGGGTGATCTTAAAAACATCAGAACTCTTAAAGCTGCTATCAACCACTACGAGGAGGTCTCGGGTCAACTCATTGGTTGGAATAAATCTTTCATTTACTTTGGAAAAAACTTCCCTTCTGCTAGAAAAAATAATATTATCAACGAGCTTAGTATCAAAGAAGGTACTATCCCTTTCAAGTACCTGGGAGTTCCCATCTTCTGGGGTAGTCCCAAAGCCTGCTACTTTTCAAGCATTGTTGACCAGGTTCTTCATCAACTTTCCTCTTGGAAAGGAAAATCCCTCTCCATGGCAGGGAGAGTTTGCCTTGTAAAGTCTATGATTGTTTCCAAACTTGTTTACTCGATGATGGTTTATAAATGGCCTATTAGTCTCATTAAAAAGATAAATGTTCACATTAAAAACTTTGTCTGGTCTGGCAGCACTTTGGACAGAAAACTGGTGACTATTCCTTGGGCTAAGTGCTGTAAGCCTATAGCTATGGGTGGTCTTGGTATTAAAAACATTAAGTACTTCAATGAAGCTCTGCAAGCCAGACTAACTTGGAACCTGATTCACAATGACACCCCTCCCGTTGCATTTATCAAAAACAAGTTTATTGATAGATTGAAAAGAGCTAATAGAAGTTTCATGACCTCTTCCATTTGGCCCTCTGTTAGAGACACTTATGACAATATTATGCACAATGCTAGATGGATGGTTTCGAGAAACTCTTCCATGAGATTCTGGTTAGACAATTGGACTGGTGACCCTCTTATCTCTGTGACTCCCCTCGACCATCACCCTGTTGATATCAACTCCACTGTCAATGATGTGATTAATTCTCACTTTGATTCCCTCCCTGACAGCATCACTCAAATTATTGATTCCTACCATTTTCTACCTCGAGTGATTTCTTGATTTGGGAGCCTTCTCATAATGGGATCCTTAATACCAAAAATTTTTATAATCACTCCTTACACAACACTGAGATTGATATGAATTGGATAAAACTTTTTGACAAACCTTGGATCAAACCTTCTAGATTCACTCTTATTTGGCGTCTCGTCCACAATAGAGTTCCCACTGATGTTTGTCTTCAAAGTTTTGGTATCCAAATTTGTTCAAAATGTCGTCTTTGCAATCAGCATAGAGAATATACTAACCACTTATTTCTTTCTTGTGCTACTGCCACCGCTCTTTGGAACTATATTTTTGACACTTTTGATTGCAGATGGCTGGCTCAGAACTCAATTGTTGAGCAGCTTAAGAGATGTGTTGCCAAGGATAACTCTCAACAAATCAGAAACTTGCTCCTTGCTAGGATCTCAGAGCTGATACATGTGATATGGTATGATAGAAACTCGATTCTTCACAATAATTGCTCACACAACATTAATGCAGGTAAAACGCGTATTCTTATTGCTATTCGGGAAGCTGCGCTGATTCAGAATGGTTCCTGCAACAATTTGGTGGATGATTTTATGATCCTTCGACGGCTTCGAGTTGAGGCCAATTTCTCGAAACCGCTCCGCACTCTAGAGGTTTTTTGGAGACCTCCCTTTCCAGGTTGGATTAAAATTAATGTGGATGGAGCTTCTAAAGGAAATCAAGGTCCTGCGGGTTGTGGTGCTGTCTTCAGAAATCATCATTGTAATGTTATGGGATGCTTTTTTGGAGGCTGCGGTACTGCAACCTCTCTGCAAGCAGAGATGCTAAGTGTTATTCACGCCACTGCTTTTTCTCTTCAACGTGGGTGGAACAACTTATGGATTGAAAGTGATTCTACCACTGTTGTTCAAGCCATTTGGAAGGGGGAGATTCATCTTGCTTGGTCAATTACTACGCACTGGATGAATTGTCTTCAATCTCTTCATGACATCAGTTTCATTGCAACTCATACTTACCGCGAAGCTAACATGGTTGCAGATTCTCTCGCTAATAAAGGGATTGCTCAGAATCGAACTTGGCTGGAGGAGCTCCCAAATAACTTGATGCCTTTTCATCGTAAAGATTGTAATTTGATCCCGTCTTTTAGACTCTTGTAATCTTTTTTTTCTTTTTGCTAATAAATATGCTTTGGTCCAATGACCAAAAAAAAAATTTGTAGTTTAATAAAAATCATGTTTTAATTAGCGGTGTTCAGCTTTCATGTAACTAATTATTTTCCATATTTGTTTTAAATAACATATTTTTTAATTATCAAGTTTAATTTGTGTTTTTTTAAGGTCACTGTTAGTTTTTTTATCGGTGACCCTTGTGTCGCATTTCCATCTCACCCTCACCTCACCATTATGCTATCTACCGCTACACCTCACAGTTCCCTAACTCCCCTGCATCTCACTATTACCCTGCTGCTTATCGGTGATCCTTTTATTTATATCTAATAGTGACCCTTCGATTCCCTCAACCTCACCGTTGCACCTCTTTTTCTCCCCAATCCGCTTTCCTTCTTTAGTTCCTCCTGCACTTCACCATTAGTTCATTATTTTCTCATCCTCCATGCTTTCACCCTTCTTCATCTAACCAGGACAGCTGATGCCAACCTCTGAAAACAACTCTACTTCTTCTAAAACCACCATCAGTTTGATTTTTCACATTTCAACGTTGTTTTCCCCTACCTTCACCACACCATCCTCTCTAGAAAATTCACCAACAATCGGCACATTCAATGTTTGAATCTATACACAAACCAGTTAAAATCAAATTTAACAATCACTAACAATCATACTTCTATTTGCATAGATTTTGAACTGAAACGGACTGAAACTAACCGCTAAGGACGCCACAGAGGGGATCTGAAGTCGCTGCTGTTGTACTCCTTTGATGTTTCTCAACTAAACTCAGGTCGTACTGTCACTGGGAGTTAACCGAGTCTACCCCCTAGACTGCTGTTGTAGAAGCCCGCTGAGGTCTCTTCCGCTGGAAGTGCACATTGTCTCTGGAATACAGTTACCCACTATTTTATGTCATTTGAAAGAGGAGTCTAATCCGTTGCGGCGTCGCCATCACCGAATTAGAGCCACCTCAAAATAGAGACCTGCTGCGGCTGGGGGGAATCTCGGTTATGGAGGGTTCGGTGTAGCGTGAGGCGGAGGAGTTATGTCGGCACTGAGCAGCTGGAGTGCCGCTCCACCATGCTATCAGAGGAGGAGGCCGCCGCGTCTCCCTCGAGCCGCTGAAGGCTGGGATTCCGCGTCACCGGTGATGATGGAGGTTGTCGCACCGTGCGAGTAGAAACAGAACCACGTATGAAGAGAGGAGCAGGAAACCACACCATGCTGCTACTCTTTTTGGAAGAAGATCAAAACCCTACCCCCTGGGGCAGCGCCGATTTGGGGGGGGGGAGTAAAAAACATAAAAAAACTAATTTCTTTTAAAAATACTTTTTAATAAACGAATTTCTTAAAATTTAATTATTTATTTCTTTATCATTTTAACTATTTTGTTTGTTTTTATTATGAAAGTTCATTGAAGAGTCAAAAACACATCCAAGTGCTTCCAACTAACACATCTGGAGTTAGTTACGTGAGAAAAACTAGCACGACGTGCCAGTCATGAAAAAACACACGTTGGGTAGTGCATTTATGAAGGGTTTTTGAAGTCATTAGAAGATGTTCTGTGACATGAAATAGAAGACAGTAGTTACTTAAAGCAGAGAAACCAGTATAGAGAACTGAGGAGACGCTCATTCCTTCCATGAACACACTAGATTCGAGCGAGGACTCTCATTCTGATTCCACACAACACAATTTGAGAGAAAAACTCTCGGGAGACACCAAGAGTAGTAATGGTGATTGGAGTTATAGGAGCAAAGCACCAGTACACGATCTTCATATTCAGAGGTAGGATCTCTCTCTTCCTCTATTTTTATATGTTTTACATCATACTAGCTACTGATATATTGATAATTATCTAAGTTTAATTTCATTTGCTTGAGAATTTTGAGTTTTGTTGGATAAAACATTTATCTCATTCAATTAATTTCTTTAATGAGAATCTGATTCTTTTGGAAAGATTGAATCTGGTTCTAGAAATTAATATAGAATTAACACCTATAAGAACATAATTCTAAATCGGTGATCTTTTAGAAAGATCGATCATTGAGACAGTTCATCAAACTTTCAAATTAGAAATCATCATAACTCTCGGTGAGATAGTTTCCGACGATAACCTTTTATCAATTTCATGTATGTGGTTTTTGATGTGGCGAACTTCAAGAACTATATTACAGAGTGTTATTTATTCTGGTGAGGAATAATTAACAACTATTTTTTCAAGGTGTGAATTTAATAAAATGAGGATCATTCATATAAGGCAGTAAGGTTCAGAACTCTCGATCAAACTTTTTGATCTACCCTCAGTACTTTTGTTTCCTTCTATAATTATTTTTAGTTTACACTGTTTCATTTTTTCTGTATCATTTTCAAGTATAGATAATAGAGAATTTCCATACTTGTTTCATTACTGCTTTATTAAAAAGAAAAAAACAAAAAATTGAAAATTGAAAAGATTTCTACCTCATTGATGACAACAGTGAGGTTATTGGTTTTAAAACCTTTTAATTCACTCACCTTCCTTCTCTGTGGATATACCCTACACCAATGTGCTACTCTAGGCTATTAAATGTAATTTTTAGGGTCATAATGACCTCCGGTCTATCCAATAAGGCTTAAACTGGATGATATTTGTGATGTTCTTTGGTGATTTAAATATAATTATTATTATTATGATCATAATTCAATCCAAGTGATTTTAGTTATACAGATTGAATAATACGATTTGGTTGTTCCATGAAGTTAAAAATATTACCACAAATCAATCTATGGAAGAATAAAAATGAATCCAATAATTTAAACTATAATTGGGCATGTTGCATGGATAAAGTAAGGTCACAAGATATCATGGAGTTGTGGGTAAGTATTTCAAAAAAAATGATAATCTATGAAATTTAGCTTCTATGTTGGTTTGTGATGAGTGGATAAATCATGTATGAAAATGTGTTTCAGGATCCAACCATGAAAGGAAAAAATAGAAATAATTTTTTTAGCATGTTGTGATGAAAAACATCTCATTGGAATTCCTATATAAGAACGTGAATGACGAAATGGATTAATAGGTTGTGGATTTTGTAGAATATTTGAAGAATGGAAATATCTAGTCGCTTGGGAGACTAAATGAAGATATCTATGAATTTATTGAATAACAATAAAAATAAGGAGATTTAGAAGGTCATTGAAATTATATATTTTGAATGTATTTTGAACAGTTATAAATGGAGGGTAATACTATCGAAATTATAGGGTTGTTTTAAATAATTTAATTATAAAATTATTCACATGTTATGGTAGTTAATATATTAATAAATAGTGATGGTTTTTTCAGAACAACTTTATATTAAAATATTAATGAACACTATTATAGAATAAGAAAAATCTATTTCTAAATACCACTATCAAACATTATGGGTATCAAATTCATCCGAAGAAGTAAAATAATTATATAAACAATATTCCCCATATTTTAGAGTAATATCTTACATGAATTCTTAAATCACCTAGAGATTTGAAGAAAGTATTCATGTTTTTGTTTTATATACCATTTCCAACTAGATAGATCCATTATAAACAAACTATCAAGAGATAAAATGATGCCAAGAGATAACCACACAAGAATCATGGATGTATTCTTCCATTCCACTATAATCAAATAAATTTTAGTGGCTACATTTTTTTCTTTGTCTCACCCCAAAAAAAAGAATAAATTACCCATACAATTTCCAACCCTTATAAAGTTTTTTTTGCGTCTTGTATTTCATTAATTTATGTTACATAGAGGTGAGAGTGAAATTTGAAAGAGATCTTACCAAGACATTAACCAGTCACAAAGGGTTATTTCAAAGAATAAATTGAAAAAACAACAAAACTGATTCAATACCCTTCTAATTGATACATCACAACTTATCTAGTTAGTATACTCATCCAACATTTCTGGTCTTAATGTATGTTGATCCAATAGTCATGGATTGTTTTGTGACTCACATATGAGGAGTTTATTTTGAGTCAAGGCTGGTTTTGTAACCATTCAATACTAATGTAGGTTATGGTTTATAGAATGGTGTGGTTATAGGTTTACAACTAGCTAACCCTTCTTTCATGGTAGGTTTCAACCCCCATCCTGGCTAGGATGTCCCATATTGATAGTGAGTTGGATAGATTCATAGTTATGTGAAAAATACATCATAACTATTTCCCTTAATCATGGCTAGGATGTCCCATATTAATAGTGAGTCGGATAGATTCATAGTTATGTGAAACATCCATCACAATTATTTCCTTTAAACTCAATCATGAATACAAAATAAAAATCAATAAAACCAAATAATAAATTTAAAACATAAAAATAAATTAAATGACCGACTAAACTAATATATATTTGTTTTTATGTATGTATGTGTTTATATATATATTTATAATAAAATATAGTAAAATATAAAGATAATATAAAGTAAAAATGAGACAAAATAAAATGTTTTCTTATTATAAAAAGTCATGTTCAAATTATATAGTTATAATTACTAATATATATATATATATTAAAAATTATATAACCTAGATATTATATACAGTAACAACAAAAAATAAAGCTTTATTAAAATTGAATATAAATTTTTCTATATTTTTAAATATATATATATATATATATATATAAATTTTACTATATATTTATATTAAAATATGTAATTGTTTGTTTAAATAAAAACTATATAATATATAAATGTAAATTTATTTTCACATTAGTGTATAAAATATTATTAATAGTATATTTAAATGGAACGTTTATTTTTATATTTAACAATATTTAGTAAAATTATTATGAATATTTATATATATATTGATATATATATATATAGTTACATATTAATTTTTTAAAAAAATAAAGAAAAAATGGTAAGGCCTCATAACATGTGATAAAAATATGATCTGGGTATTTAAATATTGTTTAGAAAACATGAAATCAATTAAATAAAAAAATACTTGAACATAATAATAAAATTACATATTTAAATAGATTTATATATTTTTACTTCAAATTAAATAAAACATTACCTAGGTATTTTAAAAATTAAGTGAAAACCACAATTTCAATTTTAATGAAAAAATTGATTAAAAATCCATTTATATTGAGCATCACTAAGGGGGATCATCGGTGAGGAATATGAATTTAGTGAGAGAGAAAATATTAATAGCTTTTTTACAGGATTGAGACCATTAGTGGGTTCAAGGATCATCATCGGGGGTGTTTTCACCAAGGAAGTAGGGGGAAAGTAATTTCCAAAAGTGAAATAAAACTGGAGGGGTTGGTGTATGGGGAATTTTCCATGAAGTAAAGAAAACAAAGTAAAATTGAGAAGAGAGGTTCAAAACCTCACTCAATCTATATCATCATCCAAACTTATCCACTAGTATTTGGGTTTTCTAATTGGAAAACATAATTGTGATCCATCTCCCATAATAGAATCACCTTAGGTACCCAAAATTTTGAATTAGAATTATATTTTTTTACATTCTTGATGTCATTTCACATCTAAAATGATGATAATATTTATTTTTTACTGTCTAAAATGATGAAATCAGGTTATTTATCCCTAATTTGAATGCACCATATACTCCTATTATTCTTTCAAGCCATACGAACATTTGAGGGTTTCCATCTATGAAACACGCAATGGTGAAAATATAAAAACAAATTATTCCATCAGTCTCTTTTGTTATTGATGGGACCCTAGGCTATATTCTAGTCTATGATCCTTTCATGTAAATATGTGTACATGTTTCATGGGATGAAGCACTATTTTAATAGAAAAATATTGTTTCTCCTCCTTTAACATCATGTTCAAATTAACCATCATTGGTCGGGAGGTCGTTCAAACTGGCCTTACTCTGCAGACCTCATAATCCATTGAGGTACAAACTCCATCCTATTGTACTGATGTCTATATCAACTAGGGGTCATGAATTTTTTAATATCCATCTAGTTCTATCACTTTTCTTGGAAGATATTTAATATGTGGAAGCTTATTAAAAATTTTCACTTCTAAAGAAATTTAGTCTAAATAATTTATCTTTTCCAATATTCATAAAGCATGTCAGTTCCTGGAACCTCTATTTCCCTTGGAATGTTTTTATTTTTGAACTATATATTTTTCTATATTAACCTATTTTTGGAGATTTACATTATAATATATTTGATTAGGGAAAATAGCTCGTACAAGAGATAAAGCTTTTAAATTATTTTTCAAGTCCCATCACATGAATCTTTTTTATATTCATCATCGGTTTCCATATAGATTCAAATTCCAAGATTTACTTTTATTATCATAATCTCATGATTATCAAGGTAATTTTAAATTATTTTCGTAACTTCTTATGTGTGGAATAAGATATATTGCATATGGAAATCACCACAATAGCATAGATTTTCATAGAATGGATTTATACTCTCCACTCATAGATCAAATATTCTTCCAGATGGTTTCGAGTATCTATTGCTGGAAAAACTATTTTACTAAAATCCAATTTGACATTTAATCTACTCCCATATTTATGGACACTCTCTCTCATAGTATTAAAGTAGGGTTCAAACTGATATACATTTCTTGGATAATGAGGTTATTGAGGTTCCTCCTATGATATAGGCTTACCCTTAGTATTTTATAGGTCTTGATAAAGGATGAATCTCTTAAAAATTCCCTCAAGTTGGTGGATCTTAATCATTTTGGTTTGTAATTAAGAATGTTTCCCAATAATATCTAGAGGGATCATTCTCATATGTAGATTTATTTTTGAAGTCATCATACTTTTTTTAAGAGAATCTCATAGTCGGGTGTCATTCCTCAATAGCCAGTCCTTTATTAATAGTGGTTTATACACCTTTTCTATTTTTTGAGATAGGAATCCATGGAACTAGGGATGGATCTAAACCCATGAACGACATTAATGGTCACCCCCAGTGTTTTTATTTTTTTATTTAGATTCTTTTTAATGTTAAAGAACATTATTACTAATAAATTTTTGGTTGTGATGGATTGTTCCACTCTATTATCACAAGAGGAATGAGGATACTAGTCCTATTATCTTCTCCATCTACTTGGTTAAAAGAGTTTGAAAAAGATACAGTTATCTAAGAATAAAAATATGCCTCTTTGAATGTCACGAATTGACCCAGGTCAACCATAAACCGGTTACCCGATCTGGTCCGCGGTATGGCCCTAAGGGAATTCCTGGTCCCCATGGGATGGAAACTAGTTCCGAGAATCAAACTAAAATAGTTGGGGATGATTTGGACTACAAAAAACCAATAAATAAACAAGAAAAAATAGAAAAAAATAGATAACAAAAATAGTGGGAAGAAAATAAATTCATACAACCAAATGTACCTCTTAGTGAACCCATTGGACACCACCTAACACAGAACCACGCTCACTAAAATAGTGATCTGACATTAGAGAAACCTGTAACTGAAAAGATAAATTTGGTTTGATCAATGAAATTATCAATAGGAATGTCAAAAGTAAACCAAAAAATCCTTGTTTTTTCATTTCCTAGAGCAATCCATTAACACTTTTTTGAAATATATTTAAGAAAATAGGTTTTCACACATTAATATACAACATATATTTTCTTTTAAAACAACCCACAAAACACTTCTCTTTTCAAAAGACAAGTTTATACTTTTGGAAATCAAAACCCCAAACCAGGAAATATTGGCTAATCAATCAACAAGTAAACAGGGAGAGCTGAAAGTAAACTAACAATGTGATTAGAAAAACCAAAAAGATAGAGATATAAACAATAAGAAAAATAATGTAACAATTAGTGATCCTAAAAATCCCTAGAATACCCATGGACCTACTTAGGTTGTAAACACCTACCATGTTATGGTGAATCCCCTAAGTCAATAACCAACCGACTACTCTAAACAGCCTCACCAATGACACAACCCACCTGGAAAAATAGAAAATCCAAGGGGTAAAAACCTGTTTAATTGGGGCTGATAAGAAACGGTCACTCTATCCTAGATAATATTCCCATGAACCCATGGTAATAATAAACTGTGTAAGTGGGAGGCCCACACATGCATGAATCACCTTACTTGTTTCCACTACACTTTCCTACCCCAAACACAGACAAAACCTATACAATAATACCTATAATGAAATACTAGATAGGGGTTCACATTATAAATATATTCATACACATTTCACATCACACGAGGTGCCAACCAGGATGTTATATCATATGATAATTCAAACCATACCTTAAAACACAATGAATTTTCTAACTGGGCCATTAGTTAATTTAAACATTTAAATAATTTATTCAAAAACACATAAGTTTCCAAACATTCCTTTAGTTTTACATAATCAAATTCCTTTATGAAAAAAATTTACAACAACTTACAAGACATCATCAAAAATAATTTTAAAATTAAAAATCAAAACATATCCTTAATTCCTAAACACACTTTAAAAACATTCCCAAACCATTCCCAAACTCAGAAAAAATAATCTCTTTCAATATTACTACACCAAATGAGGCGTTGTTTCACATGAACATTAAAATCATTTCACAAACATTTTGAGTTTCCAACTATGAACTGACATTTGTCAAAAACTATTCAATTTGAAGTTACAAAGTTCCAACCGGGCATCATACTTATGAAACTAAAATGCATTTACAACATTGATTTGACATAATTTTCCAAGGTCAACACAAAATATAACTTTTAGATTAGAAATGCCAAACGGGACACTTTAATTGAAAAAATATGATAAAAAGACGCAACAAATAAAAATTATAAATAGGATTTCATACTATTTAGCGATCAACCTTACATTCCAAATTAAAAAACTTGTCGTGATTTCACAAATAACATTAAACAACACTTGCTTCAAAATTAAGCCAAACAATTTCAACCAATCCCCAAACATGAAAACAGACCTTTATGAACCATGAGGTCCCTTTTCCCACATAATCATTAATGTCACACCACTCCACATACATAGCTCAAATCAAAATTGAATCCATTAATAAAACAAACTCAAGGAAAAATACCAAAAAAATATTAAAACTCTACTCTAAAAACTAGATTGGCATTTCATTACTAAACTCTGTTGCACATTAACCCAAATTCACAAGTACAACTAAATTATTAAATTTATTTAGTGTTTCGACCCTCACAAAAAGGTCTAATTCTATATTTAAATAAAAAATTACATTTTTCGAAACATATTATAAGAATAATCACATAGATTAAAATAAAGGATTTATTTGAAAACCAATTTTAAGAAATTCTACCAACACCAAATCATCAAAAAGAATCAAATGTATACACCAAAATTGTGTGGAGAATGTTTTTAAATTTACTAAGTTAATCTAAGTACTAATGGGATGCAACACAAAATAAAAAATCATGGAGACACCTACCATGGTGGAGTGCAGATGCAACGACACTTCAACAGAATGAAAAACTAATCCTCGTAGACCCTTCACACAACCTAAAATACAATGGAAGCACATCACACCTAAACCCTACCTATAATGGTTCATCCAAACCCTATTCACCTTATGTAAATAAGAAAACCTGCAATATAGACTCACTAGGGGGAATGTCACACGCTAGAGAGGATGGAAGGAGGAAGACTGCGCATCGAAGGGGTCGACCCGAGGAGGGCGCATGTCGGGGAGGTTGGCTAGAGGTGACCATGTGCGATAAAGGTGGCCGTGCAAGAGGGAGAGATCCAGGGGTCGCCAATATTAGAAGAGGACATGTCAGAAGGGAGGTGCGACTACCAGAGGTCCCCAGAGAGGAGGAAGTGTAGGTGAGGGAGGGAGGCATGATGCGTAGGTGGAAGGGGAGGTATGCACACGGATGAATAAGGTGGTGGAAGGGGTGACAGGTTAAGAAAAACATAAAAATAGACAAAAAATATGCTTAATAAATAATAATAATAATGATAATGATAATTTTATTAATTTAATTTAAAATAATAATAACATTGATAACAATTTAATTATAATATTATTAATAATAATTTAAAAATAATAATATTATTATTATTATATACACAATAATATTACTCTTATTATGGTTTAAAAAATTACCCCATTTTATTGTCATAATATTTATTTATTATAAATTTAGTGCAACTGCATGGTCACTTGGGTCGACCACACGGTTACCGCTAATCGTGTGATGCCCGTGCAGCAGCCCAAAACCCACCAAAATTATCCAACATAAAAAAATTTAATTCATCACTCAACCTGAACCTCAACGAGACTATTCAAATCCAAGTCAAAATAAAATAAAATAATTATAATGGCTGGGGTGTTCTAATTCTCTACAACAAAATACTTTTTACACCCATAAAGTCACTAAGACAAGGGATAAACAAGACTTGAGTCCATGCCTATATACAACCAAACGAAACAAGGAATTCAGGGGGTGACAATTTATTCCCTAAGGCATTCCCAGCTGATCTAGATGAAACCACAATTGAAAAAATGGGAGAAAATGAGATTTTTCTCCCCACCATAAATACGCAACCAGCACGGAAACATTGATACCCAACCAACAACACCAAAACTTAAAAGGGGAACCCACAATGGGAGAAACTCGAAAAAATGGGACATGAGGAACTAACTCAGCCTTTCCACACTTTATAAACAACAACCTCACAAAAACCCCCAATGTTAGGGAAAACTCACGATAAGAACTTAACCCAAATAGAGAACCCTAGAACAACTACAAACATCAATTATTCTACATGAGCATACATCTCTAAAAGAGAACATTTTAACTGAGATCTACCAATGTAATGTCCAAACACACTTTAAGAAAAATGAATGATCTAGAAAACCATATTCAGACAAATATGACTATTTGGATTTCAATAGAACAAGTTTCTCATAATCTCCCTAGAAAAAAATATAATTACTATGGTGGAAAAACCTCAATAGAAAAAAGTAAAGATAAATGGTATGTAATTTTTCCAATCCCAACATGAAATAGAAAACCCAGACTAAGTCTTCACAAACCCAAAAACTCCATACTGTGCATGAGATTGACTTTGAGACTTATGGTTGGAGATCTAATGGCTGAAGCATCACCTACCTCATAGTCAGGCACTGGCGTCCCTTGGTCATAACATATTCTTTAGGAAACGCTTTCTGAAAAACTTCTCCAGATGACCCAGATAGTCGAAATGGTGACACATCTTCAAAGGTATGTGACATGAAAGATTCGATTTCCCAAACTGACAACACCAGTGGCACACAGAAGGATGATTTAGCAAACTGGAGGCCAGAACCGATGAAAGAGATTTTTCAAAATCAAGACCCACTAGTACACCCTGCTCTCCAGATGGGGAACCTTCATAAGCAGCAATAGATATAGTATTTCCAACCACCTATGATCCGGAGAGTAAATCAGCCAAAAATGCCTCCTACAACAGCTTCTCAAACAAAGTTCCTTTGAAAAGAGGAACTTCACCTTCATCTCTGGATGAAGACTCCCTACAAAAAGAGAAGTCTTCATCAGATCCTATGATGCTACCTCGAGATAAAAGAAAACTTGTTCTTTAAGGTGGTGAATGTAGGCCTTCACCAACCTCTGGCTTTGTTCAATACCCAGAAGATCTTCTTTTTTCCTCACCTTAACTTTTTCTGGTATGAACCATTGGATGGAGAAAAACATAATCTCATCCAACATCATCCCAAATTTTAAATACAATGGGGAAAACAACTCCCATTCACCCAAATATGGACATTCAAATGACCCCAGGATAGCTCAAACCTGAACTGCCTCAGGAGTCCCCAACATCATGAAGACATGCTCTACCTCTTAAATCCACAAATCTACCTCTAACGGACTTTTGTTATTTCAAAGAACATGCAACATCTGAGAAGGACCATAAAATAGGAATGATTCCTCAAAAACTTTGGGGACCATTCTAGGTGGCATTTTCATTAAAGCATATAAAACACAAACTATAACTGATGTCAAATAGAAGTACAATCAAAAGTAACATCCTGATCCAAAACAACCAGCTCAAAAACAAAACAAATACAAAAAAACCAAAAAAAATTCTTTCAAAAGACACCAATTTCATTTAAATTATAAAACTACCTTCCACTAAGTCCACTTTCAAAATACCAAACCCTGATTTGTAAACCAAATTATATTTCCAAAATTATTTCCCCTTTCAAAATCAAACTTATAGAAACAATTCCAAGCCTTTGGTTTTAAATAAACAGTCATAGAATCTCGTGAACCATCACATGTGTGTCCCTTCATTAACATCCATGTGTGCCAACACGCAGTTCCCACACATACCCACACACATAAAAATGATCATAAGAAGAACCCAAGGCATCCTCTTAGCATGTCTAAACAAGCACCAAAATTTCAATCAAAAATTATTTCAAATTAAAAAACCACTTAACCATTTCAAATCCATTTAAAGGAAAAAAATTTCATTTTTGGAATATACACACACCAACCAAAACCAAGATAAATCATAACTTACACCAAACTAGTGGAAGGGGGATGCACATCTATGCCTAACTTAGAGGAATAGTAGTGTGTCATGCCCCAAGTAGGTCATATTACTAATAGGGAATTGAACCATGAACTTGGAAACCACATTTGTCATCACATCATGTGAGAAGACAATGTGACATCGGCTCACCTCCATTATCATACCTCAATCAAAAACAAATACACAAGACTCAAATCTCGGACTACCCTTCGAAACTCGTGGTTTGGAATAGGAAAGGGTTCATGAAACCCTTCTCGTACCTACCTCTTGAGTCCCGAAAGTCCTAATATACATCTACAAGATACCAAAAATAACAAGAACCCAGATCTAATACCACTTTTTTTCTCAAACCAACCCTGGTCAACCAGGAATCGGTTACCGGAGCTATCCTACAGCATGTCCCAAAGGGAATTCCCTAGCCCCACAAGCTGAAAACTAGTGTTGGGAATCAAAGTAAAATAATTTGGAATAATTTTTCTAATAAAAGAAAAATAAATAAACAAGAAAAAATAGAAAAAATAGATAACAATAACATTGGGACTAAAATAATATTCTGCAACCAAACATAACTCCGAGTGACCACGTGGGTCACCACCTAACACAGAACCATGCTCCTTGTAAGAGAAATCCAACACAAGAGGAACCAGAAACTAAAAAGATAAAGTATTCATGAGCACCAAAATTTATAGTATAAATTCCAAAAGTAAACCACAGAATCATTGTATTTTAATTTCCTAAATAAATCAATTAACACTAGTTTGAGATACTATTATAAATCTAGGTTTTCACACTTTAATAAACAACACGTGTTTTCTTTCAAAACAACCCATGACACAATTTCATTTTCAAAATATTAGTTTTCCATGTTGAAAACCAAAAACCCAAAGCAAAAAATAATTGCTGAGTAAAAAACAAGTTGACAGGGAAAGCTGAAAGAAAATTGGAAGTGTGATCAGAAAAACCAAAAGATGTGAGATATAAACAAGAAGAAAAATAATGTAACCATTGGTAATCCTACAAATTCATAGAAGACCCCTGGACATACTTGGTTTGGAACCACCTACTAGAGTATAGTGAACCCCCTAAGTCAATAACCAACTGGATTCTCTAAACAACCTCACCAGGGGCACAAACCACCTAGCCTAATAGAAAATATAGGGGTCACCAACCAGTCAAATCAGGGATGATAAACAACCATCACATGATCCCCTAAAAAATTTCCCAAGAACCCATGGTAATAATAAACTGTGTAAGTGGGAGGCCAGTGCATGTGTGACTCACCTTACCTACCTCCACTACACTTGTCGACCCCCAACAAAGGCACCTCCTATATGATAACCCATAAAAGGAAATCCTAGATAGGGGTTCCCACTTGATATATATTCATACACATATCACATCACAAAAGATGCCAACCAGGTCGTTATATCATATGAAGATTCTAATCATACCTTAAAACACTTTGAATTTCTTACTTGAATGTCACTTCAATTAAAGAATTAAATAATTTATTCAAAAAAATATAAGTTTCCAAATGGGCCTTTAGTTTCACATAATCAAATGCCTTCATGAAATAAATTTAAAACTACTACCAAGAAATCATCAAAACTACTTTAAAATTGAAAATCCTAACATGTCATCAAGTCCTAAACACACTTTTGAAACATTCCCCAACCATTCCAAACTCAACACAACTAATCACCTTTGATAACATGATGCCAAATGGGTCATCATTTCATATGAACATTCAAATCATTTCACAAACATTTTGAGTTTCCGACCGGGAAATCGCATTTTTCAAACCATATTCAATCTTAAGATAAAAATTCCCAACCATGCCTTATACTTTTGAAACTAAAAAACATTTACAACATTTATTTCACATCATTTTCCAAGGTAAAAAAACACAAATTTTAGATTAGAAATTTTAAATGGGCCACTTTATTTCAAAATCTATGATAAAAACACACAACACTTAAAATTTTTAAATGGTTTTTTCAACCATTTAGGATCTAAACTTCTATTATAAAGTTGAAAATAGGCCTTGATTTCAGTAATAACATTAAAAAAAACTTTCTCCCAAATCAAGATCAACAATTTCACACAATCAGTAAACATGAAAATAAGCGTTCATGAATAATGAGGTCCTTCTTCCAACAAAAAAATAAAAGTAACCCCACAACACATACAAGTCACAAATCAAAATTCAATTTATTAATAAAACAAACTCAAGGGAAAATACCACAGAAATATTAAAACACCACTTTAAAATATAGATTGGCATTTTATTAATCAACTCCAATGTACAGTAACCCAAATTCTCAAGTGGAACTAAGTTACCAAAAAATTTCAATGTTCTAATTATCACAACAATGATTAGTTATATTTATAAATCCCAAATTAATTTTTCTTCAAAACACATTATAGGAATAATCACATATATGGCAATGAAGGATTCCATTGAAAACCAATTTTAGAAAATTATACCAATGTCAAATAATTAAAAAGAATAAAATATTGGTTCCAAAAGCGTGTGACACATGTTAATAAATTTAAAAAGTGAATACAAGTACTAATTGTTTGTAAAAGAAAAGAAAAATCATGGAGACACCTACCTTGGTGGGGTGCAGATGCAACGACACTTCAATGACAGGGATAACTGAACCTCGCAGACCCTTCATAAATTCTAAAATCCAAAGGAAACACATCACACCTAAACCCTACCCATAAAGGTTCGGCCAATCCCTACGAACCCTATGGAAGTAATGATAACTACAATGGGGACTCACTAGGGGGAAATTCGTACACCGAGGAGGATGGATGGAAGAATGTCATGCACTAGAGGGGTTGGATGGGGGATGTCGTGTGCCAGGGAGGTCAGTCGTAGGTGAATTCATGTGGGAAAGGTGGTCACGCGAGAGGGAGAGATAGGGGGATCCATCAATGGAAGAGAGTGTGCCAGATGTGAGGTGCTACCACTAGAGTTCTCCGAAGAGGAGGAAGCCCAGGGGAAGGATGGTGGTAGGATGCAGATGTGGAAGGGGAGGTTTTCATAGGAAGGATGAATTGGGGGAAAGGGGAAATGGGTTAGGGAAAAAAATAGTCCTCTAAATAAAAATAATAATAATAGTTATAATAAGAATATTAATTTTCTTCAATTAATTTTAAATAATAATAACACTAATAAAAAATTAATAATAATAATATTAATAACAACTTAATAATAATAATATTATTATTATTATATACACAATAACAAAATTGTTGTTTTGGTTTAAAAATTTATCCTATATTATCATCATAAAATTTTATTTATTTCAAATATTGGGAAATCGCACGGTTAGCTGGGCTGACCACACTATTACTATAAACTGTGTGGTGCCCGTGCATTGGCCCGAAACCCACCAAAATTAGAAAACTTCAAAAAAATTAAGTTACCACTCAACCCAAACCTAGATGATACTATTAAAAACCAAGACATAATAAAATAAAAATAATTTTAATGTTTGGGGTGTGACATCTGATTCCTTATAATCATTTGTCGGAGTTAGTGAATAATTATGATTAAATTCATCTATAAGGTTTTATCAGAATAAGAAAGTGGAAAATAAATAATCCACCTCTTTGTGAGGGGTGATAAAAGAATCCTAGTTTAGCACCCATTTGAGTGATTTATCCACCCACACATATGATTTTTTAGGTGAATGGACATGCTCAAATCATTTTCCATGTATAATACACTTATATGGAATACTAGGGGAATGAAATGCTCATAAAAATGTGGATACATGTCTAAAATAATATAAAAAAGTGAATAAATTTTATTCCCATTATGGAACCAAAATAATAAAAACTATCATCGATAAATATTACTTAATGGTGTGTAGGGATAATAAATGAATGGAATAAAAATTAATAAAAATATTAGGATAATCTAGAATAATATTCTTCAGGTTTATTTCCACAAAGAATCATCCAACTAGATCACTATAGAGGTCATATAATCCATTATAGTTTTCTTCATGAAATTATTGTATACCTAGTTTTTGGTATGAGAAAAGAAATTCATGAGGGGGGAATTATCATCCATTAATACCAAATCCAATTATTTTTTTTATGTGATGAATTCAAAAGTATTACCAACTAATCAAAAGGATTTGGGTATCGATTTAATCAATAAAGGATATGGAAGACCATTTAGGTTTCATTTTTATTTATGGATATATGGATCTAAACATCAATGCCGACAAATTTAAATGGTGAAATAATAAGAGAGGTAAGAGTATAACTGAGAGTAGGGTTGATTGGTTCTTGGATAACATGAATATAGTCTCTACATTCTCGTGTACTCCAATCTCACTCCTAGATCAGTCTGTTTTCGATCACTCTATGTTGCTGCTTTAGATTCAAGTGTTTTAAGCTCCAATTAATAGATACAATTTATGCGGTTATACAGAGTATTAAATATTTAATTATCATGTTAACAAATTTTAAAAATATACTAACCAAGATCATGCATGGGTATAGTTCTAGACTTAATTTAATATAATAAAGGAAGATTTATTAGAATTGATAAATAGTCAATCAGATCCAGAATCATTATTAGATACTTCATGAAAAAAAAAATATATAAGATGATGGAGGCTACTAGATCCAATGGAATTGTGAAATTTTCTACTACATAATTATAAGAATGTATTTTTAGAAGAATGGTTTCTGGATAGAGAGAGGGACACTCATGAATGATCATGAATTAGGATGATGGAGGAAGGTGATCATAACATAAAATTTTTTCATTCAAGCATTTGGAATAATATTTTATTTTAAAATATCAACTTATATTTTAATGATAGAAATATATGCAGTGATACTAATACCATAGGCTTAAAAAGGATACTAATTTAGAAGATCATCTAATAGGCCTTTGAATTAGACTAGGAGAGGAGAATTCTCTTAATGATGATGGAAATATTTTTTCTAAAAAAACACTTCACATAGTGGATAGTATAAAAATAGATATGTGAAAGTAATCTCAGAGGAGTTTGAAATATTAGAGACTGTAAAAAGACTTATTCCAAATATCACTCCATTCCCTGATGTCCTTCCTAGAAAATTTTATATTTTTGGTTTGGATTTCATTGAAGCAGTCCTCACTATGACAGTTTAATATTATTTAAATGGGTTTTATCTCACCCTTTCTACCACATCAATGGTTTTTTATTGGTTCCCACGATGACCCACCCCAATATAATTTTTCAGTTCTAACCCATTAGTCTATTTAATTTCTATTAGAAGGTCTTTATATCAGTTCTTAATATGATACTATCAAACCTTCTTTCTCATCATATGTCAGAGTAACGTCAGGTATTTCTCAAGGCTAGTGTTATTCAAGGGACATAGTATCTTCTCAAGAAATGTTAATACAGTTTGATATAAAATATATTGATCCAATTTTATGATCAAAATGGATATGGAGAAATCAAATGATAGAATGGAATGTGAATTCATTTTTAAATTTCTCAAGTAGTGAAACTTATCTAAATGGGGTTTTTATCTCTTATTTTGTTGTATATTCAATTCATTGTTTACATTGACAATAATGAGGAGAAGGTTTGGGTTTTTCAATTAATTTTAGGTTCGCCATTATGTTGATCCTCTATCCTAAATATTATTTATCACTCTTCCTGATATTTTAAGTAGGATCTTAATATATGAAATTTGAAGTGGTATGGTGAAACATTAAAAAAGGAAATATGGATTTATTGTTGTTTAAAATTTTTTATTTATGGATGAAAAGGTTTTCTTTATAAATTAAATAATAAACCTCAGAAAATATTAAAATAGATTATTATTGAACACTGTAGAAGGAGTGTAAAATACATCAACACCAATGAGAGTTCTGTATATATTCAAAAAAAATTCAAGAAGGAAAGAAAAAAAATAATCAAATATAGACTTTGATTTTTCATTAGAAAAATTATTATGGAATACTTGAGAGCTACCTTTTAGAATAAAAGATTTTTAATTAATTATTTTGAAAGATCTCTTAAATGGATTATAATATGAATTACCAATTGGAAAATAAGTGTTTCCTCAGTTTCTAGCATGATCACCCTTTTCAATAGTGTCCTTAATTCTATTCCCATGCATGTTCTAGTAGTAACATAATCTCATAAATATAAAATTAGAATCATAGAGATTATTTTTACCAGATTTATTTGGGCTTCATTTCAAGATTAGATACCTCATAAGGGAATTTTGGAAAGTAAACATAAGTCCTTCATAGAGGGAGAAATTAACATTAAAAGGTTTGAAGAGGAAAATTAGTGTAGGTAAGGAAAAAATACATGGGATTCATTTGTTGGACAATATCCTGGGGAAAGATTAATTCACAAAAAAGTAAATTCCTTTATAGATTTAGTGGTTCTAAGTGAATTATGAGGTCTATAATATATGTAACAATCATTATGAAAGAATTTTTTATCTTTAAAAACAATTCAAGATGGGTTATTAGAAGTGGTGACATTCTCTAATTGAAAAAAATATATTCGAAAAAATCTATTATTCCTAATGTTACTTTTCCTGGAAATATGCTTTTTCTAATTTATTTTTCATCCAAAATTCATTGATTCTATGTTAGACTTGGATAAAAGTCCCTTGTTATTTAAAATACATTTTTTGAGGAGAATTATGTGTGTTTGTTTAGCCTGATAGTTGTGGGATTATTCAATATCTCATAATTTCATAGAATCGTACACATTCCCCATAGCGAGGCTATATGTTCTAGTCACTTATGGTGTAACCTCTTCCCATGCAAGATGATTTTTTTAATTTGATGTATTCAAAACCATGTTTTCCATGTAGATGATGAAGTTCATAAAAAAGGAATCGTGATGGTTTAATAGTGAATATATTGTTCTAACACAAATATGGAATTTATACATTGCCTTTATATTAAGGGTAATGGGATAGATATTTTTAGTTTAATATAGTAGGTTTAAAGGATGTTGACTCCCCCTAAATCAATGGATATTTTCCTTTCATTTTATTTTTAGGAACACATAGGCATTCCTTTGGAATTTCAGGCTAGGAGTAACTTCCTAATTTCTAATTGATAGCTTTTATGGGATTGTTCTAATAAACTATGCTCCAGTGAGACCAAGAATACTAAATGTATCCAAAATAAAAAACTCTACCAACTACAAAATCATTTTTTTCTCTAGAGAAAAGTTTTGAAATTCATGTTCCAATCAATAGATGGATCCTGAAATCTACTTCTCGTCATAAAATCTTTATCAAGGATTGAAAATGCCTTTATGTGTTCTGGTAGGTTACAAATTAGGGTCTAGATCATAAATAAAATGGCTCTTGTTAACAATATATCATGTGAGGTTGTATCCTTATTCCTGATAATAAGGGATCGTGATCTTATATTTCTCATTATTTTATGGTAATGGTAAATATCTGATTGCTAAATCCCAAAAATTACTTTCAATATTATCCTTATGAATTTTAAGTAAAATGTTCCTATCTTTTATTTTGGTGGAATCAAATCTACTCGTTTAGTATCTATTGGACCATTTTATCATACTACTAGAGAATTAAAAACACTATTAGATCTTATAGAGACAAATCCCAACAAGGGGCGGATATATTACACAATTGGTGAGAATGAAACTTTTCTTTGGTTATCCTAGCCTCTATATAAGTACAATATGAAGAGTTGATAATTTATTCAAGTATCAGTTCCCTTCCTATGGAGTGTAAGCACATTATTTGTGTTTATTCTCTCTGCATACATCATTTTCATCATCCAAAAATTTTCTTTTTTATTTCTTCCATCTATATAAACATCTTATTCATAAGTAAATTTTTAAATTGTCAATTAATATTGCTATTAATGTTTCTATACAAGTATTTTTAGGACTATTTATACATGACAGTGTCTTTGATATTTTAAAACATGATTTAAAATATTATTTCATAGAATTAAAGTAAGTCATTATATTTTTATCTGCACAATTTTATATGTCAAGAAACTTTTCAAGTAAAATATTTTGGTGACATGATTATAATACGATATTAATTTCATTTATTATTATAAAAGAGATATTTAGATTACAATATGATGTTTTATTGCTGATAATTTTCAGAATTAGTTACATTGGTGTATTTATGAGTGTCATTGGTATGAAAACCCTTTTCTTTAGTACACATAAATTAATTATTTATAACATAAAACAAAATTTAATACAACCAAAATATTATGGAGGCCTAATTTAACTTGGATAATTGGTATATAAAATAACATCATAAAACGGGAAAATAATTTTTTTTATTGAAAACATCCTTAACATGCTCTTAAATTTTCACTATTATTCTAAAACTGCACAGGATAACCTTGGGATGTACATAAAAAAGTAGTTCACTATAAATCTCAGAAAAGGAATAAAAAAATAATTTAATAGGTTAAATAAATACATGTCATCCAAGAGGAATAAATATATATCATAAGAGGTGGGAATCATAATAATCAATAATGAGTTAAGATATAACATGATAACATAATGGCAACATGGGAATATAGAAACAACTTGAAACATGGAATCATAAATATAATTCAAGTTTAAACATAAATAAATAATACAATTTTGTATTTAGGATAATCTTTGATTCACCTTACATGGAATCTAATGAGACATAATCATTACCCAATGTAGTGGAGGAAAATCTGGTCACACCCTCCATAATCATATCATGTACATGAATAAATGTACCACATAGATCATATAAAAAATGATCATATATCATCACATTTAGTCCAAGGATTAATTAATATGGGTAATATTCAGTTATGTCATCACTCAATAAAGTATAGGTAAATCTTGGTGAATACCCTTGAGTGTAAATATTTATGGGTATACACTTCACAAATGTTTTTCATGGAAGATTGTATGACAATTTCAGAAGCATAAAAGGGCCACATAATGGTTTATTAGAGGGATTAATGAGATTTAAAGGGGATTTTAATCATTTTGAAATAATTTGTGTAGTGATAGGGATATGTAATAAAATAATACAATAATAAAAATTAGTAATTATATTGCATATAACAAAAAGGGTTCTTGAATAAAAGTTTGGCATGGAAAATCGTAGGATAATTTCAGTAGCATAATAATGGTACATAATGAAACATTGAAGGGATTAAAGAGAGTGAAATTGTTATATAATCAAATGAACATAATAATAGAAGTCATAGGTATGTGTGGTGATGTACTCAAACATGAACAAAAGGAAAACAAAAGGCATAACACAAAAGAGGTTCTTGAATAAAGAGGAGTATGAGAGGTTCCTTTAACTTCAGGGTGTTCTTAAATTCTTGGGATTATATTATTAAGATTATGGGGAAACCTTGGGAGATATATATAGAGGTAATAAAAAATTAATATCATTCTATAAGGGTTTTTTGTGTTGATAAATTGTTGATTGGGTGGGTTTGTATAGTAAAATATTAGGTAATTCTTTATTAATTCCCATGCTTAAGTTTTGGACTCTACAATAATAAAATATAAAATATAAAAAATTCCATGGTTTTTTCCAATGAATTCTACCAAAAAGGAGTTTTTTTGGTATTTTATACTTCCATGAACCAAGAAAATTAAAATAATACCTTTGGTGATTTGAAAGTGAGCATGTTTACAAAGAATTAATTTTAAAAACGTAAAATATAATATAGGTTTTGTGGGATTCATAAAAGGTTTATAAAATTATTAAAATCAACTGAAAGAAATATTATTTTACTGGTTAAAAAATATTTATGGTTATTGATACCTTTGATGTCACATAATATATTACTTTTGGGCCATTATGATTTTATAATAAACAATATATATTTATATTAAATTTGATTTTTACCCAAAAAATAGAATGACTCAAAAAATTATTAAAAGTTTTCCATTGGATAATTTATATGATATGAATTTAAAAATAATATTTATCTTTCAAAAAAATCTCAAAATATGAAAATTTATCTTTTTAAATAAAAAGAAACATTTATTGAAAAATACTTGTTATTTACAGTAACAAAATTTTGTCCCTTTTGAAATTTATTTTCGACATCATAATTTTATATTATAGACTATCATTAATAAATATGTTTTTATAATATTTTTTTATAAATAAATAATTTGTTTCTAAAATTCATGAATTCATCAAAAGGAACGTTTTCATTGAAATTGTTTATTACCCCAAAATACAATTTCAGTTTTTTTTGTATTGAAATCGATTTTTTATAAAAATAATTATTTATTCATTTATAAAACAAAATAAATAAGGAATAAATTTATTTCATAGAAAATGAAATAGGCATATTCATGTTGATAGGGTCAAATATATAGACCTTTAGTACAACAAAGAACACCATATGGGTAAGGTGTAGGGCATTGATATTTTTTAGGGTGGTTCGATGAATGTGGTTTGGGTCATGGTCACAATGAGATTGAACTTCTCCAATAATTTTTTACTAATTCTTTAGATATTTAATCATGGATTGGTCTTGGTAAAAGAAAAATATTAGAGATACTATCTCCAATAAAAGATTTTATAAATGGTCTTCATAGGGTACGATCCAAAAAGTCTAGTCCATCACATCCTATTTATATATCAATTGAATTTATATAAACCATTAGTATATTAAAATCAGAAGATCATTATTTTTCAACTACATTAGCAATGGTAATGATTCTTAGGGGCTTATAAATCTGATATAATATATAATGGTCGAAAATGACCAAATTAATGGATGTGTTTTCTAGAACCACATAGTATAAATGAGGCATTTAAGTTAATAAAAATAGTGAGTTTCATTTATAAAAGTTCATGTCTTTACAATATTCTCCCCATTTGGAAATTTTTCCATTGAAATTTTATTTTTAGACATTATACCATATGAGGATAACTCCTTTTCATTACCTCTTCTGGTTCCCATTTGGGTTCCATAAACTTGTGGTTTCACAACAACAATTTTAACATATGAGTTGTATTGTTACATAGAACATTTTCTCTATAATCCAAGATCATTAGCAGATTCTCCTCATATGAGACATCATTCTCCAATGGTAACATCTCTAGATTGAGTACATGTAATGGGTTTGATATTTACTCTCTCAAGAGGGGTATATATATCACATCATGTATGTGAGATAGGTTAAGCGGGAGTTCTAGTCGATATACAAAATATTTGATGTGATCGAGGATCTCAAATCAGAAAATGTATCATAGACTAAGAATTTACTTATTCCAAAAACATCATAACATTCTTATGTGGTGATATACAAAGGAATACTTTATCACTGTCCTCAAACTGTAGTTTTCATCAATGATTGTCTACATAGATTTTTTGTCGACTTTGTTCATATTTCTTAAAATGATGAATGGTTTGAACATTCTCTATCATATCTTGGATAAGTTCATGTCTCATCTGCTTTTACTCTCCAAAATCATCCCAAAAATTCATAGTCTGAGACATCTTCCCATACAGAGCCTCATAAGGTTCATTTTGAATGATTTAATGAAATATTTTGATTCTAATAAATCCAATATGGGAATGTATTGATCCCAACATTCTTATAAATTCTTTTAACATGATCTTATCATATCATCCAAGTTATTAATTGTCCTTTCAGACTCACCATCCATCTAATGGTGATAAGAAGTGCTGAAGCTCTATTCTATATTCAGGGCTTGCTGAAGACTTATCAAAAATCTCAAGGTAAACCTAAAATCACAATCAGTACAATAGATATTGACACTCATTTGTTTCTCACAAATTCTCTTATATATATTGTTGAATTGGAAAATATATAAATTTCCTTGAGAGAATAAAAAATTGGTGAATTTATAAGGTGATTAACCCCCACCTAGATGGAATTATGAACCTAAACTTTCCTGGGGATTCCTATGATGAAATCTATTATTATTTGTTCCAAATTCAAAACTTGTAAGGGAAATGGTTAAATCATACCCTTATAATTCTATCATTAATCCTTAAATAACTGACATACCATGTATTAAATATCTCTCTTCATGTTATCCCACCAGAAATGTTTTTCCAAATATCAACACATCATAGTGTTTTTTGGATTAATAGAGATGGATGAACCCTATGTCAAATGAAGAAATTACATCATAAAATATAGATTTTATTGAACACATATCTACCTTATAAACTTTAATACTCCATCTTTAGTAAAGTTGAAATCCAGAATATCTACTGCAATCTTTTATAGTAACTTATTACATTTCAATTCCTCCTTCAACCTCTTCAAAATGAATGGTCATGATGTTACTTGATAATGTTAGGATGGAGATCCTTTTATTATTACCATATCTATCCTATTCATTTCTAGGAAGATTAGATCCCTTACATTCCTCGTTAGTGATAGAGTTGTGGTAACCTTTCTACTTATAGAATCTGCCACTTTATTTTCATTCCTATGATGGCAATGGATTTAAAAACAATAATCGTTGACCGTATCTAACCAACTCTATTAGAAAATATTAAACTATTTTTGTGTGAATATATACTTGAGTCATTTATGATCCATATATATATATATCACAATTCTCTATATAGATATAATGCCAACAACTATTTAACATGATGATCACTATCACCATCTATAAATCATGATTTGCATAGTTCTACTCACGAGTATTTAGTTAGTGGTTGGAATAGTTGATCAATTTTTTAATTTTCCCTATTACACAACCCAATAAATTTTAATATGCATCATTTTATATCACAAATACTTCCCCACTAGTGGGTAATGTGAGCAAAATGCTTTATAAACTATGGTGAGAATCCATCCAACCAACCACTTGACCCAACCCATGTCACGAACTTAAGGGAATTCTTGATCCCCCTAAGATGACAACTAGTGACTGGGTGTTGAACATCACATTTAGGAATTATTTAGACCCTATAAATCATCCATAAACTAACCATGATAATAACACATCAGATCATAATCAATAATCATAACAAAACGAATTAAAAATATTACAATTTAAATGGTTTCCAAATTTAACCAAAATCCAAAATCCCAAAATGGGGAGAAGAATCAACTATGAAACCATCATCCATGTTATTATAGTTTCAAGATCCTCATGCCACCACCACCAAAACCCTTCAAAATCAAAACCACTAGTAACTAGATCTACCTAACCACCACAGAACAACTTTCCTTTTTTTGGGAAAAACATAACAAGGTGTATATATACCTTAGGGTGTATGTAAGATGTGATCCAATGACCAGTAGGATATCACCAAAATAGTTATCATGCTAAAAAATAATAAAGAAAATCAACATTCTTGTTTTTATAACAAATAAAGAGGTATTATTAAATGAGGTGTGCTTGGAGAATTAAAAAGTAAAGTAAATAAGACAATAAGCCTAAGGATAAGAAATGTCCCATATGAGCACCATGGGTAATCCCAAAGGCACTATGGTTAGAGGGGTAATAGTATCTTCATACCTTAGTGTTAATTACAAAATAACAACCATGTTATCACGCATGCGCCACAAAGGGGGAATCACATCCCAAGGTCAAGTGGTCTCCAATAATATTCATATGTTTAGCTGGTGTTTTAGGGTCAATCCTACTAGGGGAATTGGGACTCAGCACTACCATGATTCCTAGAAAACTCAACCTAGTCTGACCACATAGATTCCTAAGATTTATTTATGATCAATCCATCATCCTATATCATTTGAACCACCACATACACATACAAACATCTGAAAATATGAGCACACATGAAAAACATCCATTTTAATTGGTAAAAACCCTTTCACCCCCTTATGCACAAAAACAAACTTATGAAAACATGATTAGAACCACCCAAACAATATATTAAACCCATTTAGAAATTATAGAAAGCATAATAAAATCATTTAACAACGTTAAATCATAGAACCACCAACCTCTAGTTTTTGAAACATTTGAAAACCAAGTGGAAAGTAAAAATGCACCAAGAGGAGACCCTAAAAAAGGAAAAGGAAAGCCATAAACATCAAGATCCAACCCATGGAAAAAATGTTCAGAATAATTTATGTAAACCAATCTACTGAAGAAAAGAGAACATATGAGAGAAGAAGAAAGAGACAAAGGAAAATGAAGAGAAAAAAAGAGGATAGGCTCACTAATTTAATTTTAGAAGATATAAGGAAAAAATCACTAATATATCAAGGTCTAATGGAGCAAGGGAGAAGGATGAGGATCACCTACGGAAGAAGTGGTCGAATACGAAAGTACGAGGTTGTTAGAGTCATAACATAAAATAGTTAAAAATTGTAAATTTAAAATTATTAAATTTCTAGGTCGGCTGCATGGTTTGGATGCACAACTTTCCAAGCCATGCACAAACACCGAAGCACCAAATTCTAAATGTAAAAGCGGCTACATAATCATATAGGGAAGAGTACATGCCAATGTGGCTAGTAATGCACTTAGGAGAGGACCAATAACCTTAGCACATAGTTTACCTACATTCCTATGCAGACTGGATAGTACCATTGTCTTGGGAACACAACATCCATTGGGATGGAACATAGTTTCTATTTACTATGTGCTAACTTATTTCAGTTAAAACCCATCATTTTCTCCAAAAATTAATGAATTATGAGATATAGATATAATAACCAAAACTAAAATGAAGAATAAATCAAAATGAAACCATGAATGTGAAAATTCTTCCCACCATGAAAAGTGTCCACCCTCAGAAACTCCAATTGAAGTATGATATGAGAATAAGAATTGATATTTCTCCTCAACAAAATACATCTACTTCCATATAACATTATCATCATTACTAGGATTCCATAGAATATATATCAACCATGTGAAATTCCATAAAATTACATTAAATTATTAATCCACAATCTGTACTGGTCTCTCAAAAACAAACAAGTCGAATTCCCTCTCTAACTCTTCCCAATAATAAAAGTGAGACCTGTTAGGATTATACTTCTTTAATTTTGAGACATTGAACACATTATAAATTGACATCAACTAACACATAAAAGTGAACTGTTATTCTAATTTACCAATTCTTTCGGTGATCTCAAAAGTTTTGACATACCTCAACATTATCTTCCCTTGCTTGTCAATATGATGATGACCCAACCATGGGGCCACCATTAGAAACACATGATCACCCACAAAGAATTTAAATTCTCACCACCGATGAATGGAATAAGACTTATGGTGTCTATACGCAATCAGCAAACACTGCCTGGTCAACCTAACATTATTAGATATCCCATGTACAAGTCTCAGTCCCAAAAATGATTTCCCACACACCTCTTCTTCGAACAGAGGCATCTAGCACAACCAACCATAATGTGCCTTAAAGTTATCCATTCTTATTGAGTATTGGAAGTAGTTATTAAATTAAAACTCCACCAATCATAGATAGTTATACCATGAGCCTCCGAAATCAAACACACATTCTTGGAGCATGTCTTCAAAGATCTGATTCACCCAATCTTTCTGAACATCTATTTGAAGATGGTATGTAGTACTGATGTTTACATATAACCTCATTTCCTTCAAAATGAATTCACAAAATATACAGTTAAAGGATGGTCCCTATCTAACATGATATCTGATGACACACCATGAAGCCTCATTATCTTTTGGACATATAACCATCCCAACTCGTCATCCTTGTTTGAGTCCTTTATCAGGATGAAATGGTATGATTTTTTTCAGAAGGTGATCCACTAACAATATATAATTAATTCCATGTGGTTTATGAGCTAATAAAATAACTAAATCCATAAGGACTTCATCCAACATCTAGGTAGGAATGGCTAGTGGATGAATAAATCTGGAGGACCTATAGTGCTTGACATTAACTTGCTAATAGGTATAACATCTGGACATAAATCTAGAAATGTCCCATCTCATACCTAGATACCAGAACTGATGATACACTTCATAAAACATCTAGGTTGTACCAGGATGAATGGACCATAGAGACTAGTGTCTATCCTACATCACTGCCTTCCATAAAGAAAACGATCGGACATGATGACCCTTGAATCATATTATTCCATATAAAGACAAAGACTACTCAATGGGAACCTCCCCACCATTTAGAAAATTTTTGGAGCATATACACAACTCATCATTCAACTTATATTGACAAATCAGTTCATGAAGGGAGGGTTCTAGTAGAACACTGGAAAAGAATGAACCCACACTGTCCTCCAAGGCTTCCAGACACATCTGAGAGAAAATCCCCTTCTAAATCCACTCATCTCTAGAATATTTTAAATATTTCATTGGAACTTTCCTGCTTAAGGAATTTTCTACGAGATTACCATTATTTAGGGTATACACGATATCAAAATTGAACCCCTGAAGGTACTTGATCTAATGACACCACCTCAAATTCAGATCTTTCTGAGAGAAAATGTGGTAAAATCTATTATGATCAAAGTAGACTATAAACTTTTCCCAAAATAGATATTGATTATATGTCTTGAATGAATCCATCATCACTAAAAATTCCATGTCATGTGTTGGGTAATTATTTTTGTGAGTTCGGACTTAGTATGAACCATACGCCACCACCTGGTAATCCTACACCAACACACACCCAAGTCTTGTACTTGAGGCATCACAAAAGACCATGTATCACTTTCTGGATTCTAGAAAGATAAAATTAGGAGATTTTATCACCCACTACTTAATCTCTTCAAATGGTTCCTAATATTCTGAACTCCAATCAAACCTTACCCCTTTCTGAGTAAAAACTATGATGGGTGAAGTAATCTGGAAACAAATCTCTAACAAACCACTTGTAATACTATTCTAGGACCAAAAAACACTTGATCTTGAATACATCCCTTAGTTTTGTTAGAACCGGGCATGCAGCGGAAGCCCCAAACAGCTGTGTTTTAAAATCATTCTACCGACGGTCGATGTAAACAGGTCGACGTCGGAGAAGAGTAGCCAGATACTAGCTAAGGACCACGCGTGGAGGATTTTAAGAACAAAATTAAACTGTAAAATACCTGGTTTAAATCCAAATCCATGCACGATGTCTGCTCGTCGTTGGTGATCGCTGCTCAATGAATCTGATGTCGAATTCCTCTAGATCATCCACATGTGCTTCAAGGAATCCACGAGAGCACCGTTTGTCATAATCTGGGTGCTAGCACTGATTTGCGACGATGCCTTCGACACTCCAACAACCACCGCTTTGCATCGCTAGCGATCCCTAAGAGGGAGCTCCATCCGAGATCCTTGGATCTAGGGAATCTCTCTCTAGAATGTGGGAGAGAGGAGAGGAGAGATAATCAACATGAATAGTATTTGTCAAAGTCCCTCCTGCTTATATTTGTAGTGCTTAATTAAAATTCCTGGTATCGTCTCACCGGCACCGAATACTTAACGCACTATCAACGAAATTTTATGACTACTAAACTGAGCCATAAATATTATTATTATTTACTTGTAGTATATTAAAATATATTACATGATAATAATTAAGTCACTAACCCGACTCGTCTCTCCCATAAATATTAATTGAACCTTGAATAATTTAATATTCGTTTATTAATATTTTTTCATGTATTTACTTAAAACTTATAAATACATTTAATAAATAAATTAAACACTCATTATTCTAAACTCGAATAATATGAATTTATTTATTGCATTGGTGATCGTTTAACTTTGGACAATTCCCAGAACCTTGTGGTGGGTCCCACTATGTCCAATTCTCCTATTCAACTGAATAGGGCAGATTCTTGAATACGCTATTGTGTGTGACCCTCTTGGCCCTTATTTCGACAGCCATGAATAGTATTCAAAGACCAAGAGTGGGATCTAGAAACCCCTTATAGCCCCTAAATAAATAAGGATTGTCGCAGCAGCGACAACAAACCTACGAACATGCACTGTATAATATAATCTTTTTGTCTATAATATCTCATAAAGCAGGACGCACTCTCGTGTCATCGCCCTTTTCTTGCTTTATTGTGTGTTGATGTAACTGGATGGATTTACCCTCGACTGCCATGGG
Organism: Viscum album; assembly: GCA_963277665.1. Taxonomy (NCBI): domain Eukaryota; kingdom Viridiplantae; phylum Streptophyta; class Magnoliopsida; order Santalales; family Viscaceae; genus Viscum; species Viscum album. The sequence continues at coordinate 1,039,048 of CAUJRU010000087.1, read as the reverse complement.
CATGGTCTTATAAAGGTACTTCCATCCATATCAACATGGCCAGAGATATATTACTTCTGTAAACCAGAAGCGCCAAATCCTTTCTTGACTATTCAACCAATGTCATGCCACCAACGACGCACTCGACACAAACTACCTCGCCAAGACTTCATCGCCATGGTTTTCATCTTGCATCAAATTATGCAATCAAATGACATACATTGGTAATGATCTCAATTCAGGAGACCCTTACACATGATCGTAGATAGGAACGTCTAATGACACCCAAAACATGTGGAGTTCCTATTGGAGGGTCTGTCCTCATGATCTCACTACTAGAGATCACCAAGTGTGAACTTCATGAGAAGAAGTCTCAATGCCTATGAGCCCCCAGAACCCGGTGGTCAGACATCTACTATGTCCTATTAGTAAGATGTATCTAGACCATAGAACACATATTTAAGATTAATGTCATAGTATCTAGAGGTTCTCATTATAGCCTGGTAACTTCTATAACCTTTCGATACGACAATTAATCTTTGGACATTACCATTTCAATAGTGGATGCAAAAAATGCTACACTATAATGGTAAGATGACATCATGCATAGTTAAATCTATACATGATATTGTAATCAAAATCTCATAATAGTTGGGTCTAGGGAACCCAATTTTTCAACACTCCCACTTGCACTAGAGGCAACTTTCTAACCAAACTTGTTAGATACTCACATGTTAAGCATCATGTTTCTACTGAGTAAAGGCCTTAGATACTGGGTCCACCACAATACCGCCGTGTGGCTATTCTACTATAGCGACCTCATCTCTTTGATTAAAACTTGTCTAGAGATGGTATCCCGAGTATATACCATTTTGTCCCCTGTCATAACTTGACATCATGGCTAGTAAGAAAATCATAATCTACCATATGATAATACTTTTCTCACCAGGTGCGATTCCAAGAACTGGAACAAATCATTGCATTTAACTTCTTCTTAGATATCTTAGAAGCTGCAATGTACTCGGTCTTGTAGATATGGCCACCACAGGCTTATATGAGCTTAACTCGCTCATCGCCTTTAGCCTAAATTCAATACTCGATCACATTGATCTATAGAAGACTAGTTTTATCCCCAAAAACTAGTATCCTTTCTTCTCCACTTTCCAGGTAAAAATATTTTGTACTTGTTGAAGTACAATTAGATTGTTCTGACTACATCCCTTACAGTGCTCCGGGATATGATTGTTATTTGCCTATTGTAAAATATACCTTGGAAATATCGGTTCTTGTACATATCATGGCATACGTGATTGATCCATCGCTCCGATGTACGGATTTAAACTCACCACATTTATCTCTTCCATGTCATGGACAGTTCAACATGGAGAGATTATGCCATGTGACATAGGAAACAATTCATTTCTTGAATTGTTCCAACATGTATTTTTCAATACAATGTCATTATATATACGATTGACTAGGACCAAACAACCTATAGATCTATCTTAGTAGATCTTGTTCCCTATAACTTAGGTTGCCACTTTAAGTCACTCATTGGAGAGTAAATTTCATTTTGGTTTTAACTAACTATCAGACCAATGTGCGTTTTCCATATGTTACTAAACATATTTCCTTATAAAAAATTGATGCTCCCACTAACCTTGTGTCGACACATGGAATTTTTTTTGCAAAAGTATTTTCTATGATCATGTTGCTTACTTTAATCCTAAACCGGAATTCAGTAACTTGTAACCTTTATTAGCATTCTGTGATGTGACCATCCCTTTCTGGTTGCGTCGTATAGACACCATCCATAATTGGTGGTCATAACATCCAATGCTAAATAAATTGATCATAAATATTAGCTATGATAAGTAAAATTCTAATGGATTTAGGCATAAAAACTTGGTGAAACCAATCGACCCTTATTGGTACTAAGTTTGTACCATCCATGTATCAAATCACTTGAATACCCACTGCAGTATTCAAAATAATAGCCCCCTTTTTGCAATTTGATACATGGAATCCATTAATTTAATTTTAGTTAGTCTTATCAATTTTAGATAATTTCGATATACCACTTACTTGAAGGAAATATTATTCACTTTTAATAATATTTCACCGACCACGGTGAATATAAAAACCATCACCATGGTTTTATCCTTCCTACATAGTATGTGTCTCTGGAACATTCTTTGTTCCACATGCACTTGTGGAACTAGTTCCTATGCCAACTACTTGTGCATTTTGAGCATTGACTAAACACAAGTAAATATAGCTCCCACTATCTCTAATAGAGATGCACACCCTTATATAGAAGTGTAGTCTATTACTTTAATACCGACTCTTCTATCGTAGGGATTTCTGTAACATCCTAAACAACTGTTAGGACTATTACACTAAATGCACAATGTCTTTGTCTTGACACAAGTTTGTTTATGTACTAACAAACTCTTTGCATACAAACACACGTTCTTATGAAATAATGGGTTTACAACATACTATGACTCGTATGATATCCATTTGTCATTTTATTTGGAATATAGTTGTGGGATATCGCTGCTATTTGCAAATCATTTCAAGAAATATAATGGAAGTTTCTGCCAGTTCCAACATTGATATTACTTACATAAATACTTTGATGTATAAAATGTGGGTTTAGGAATTACTCCACAGTACATTTTTTTGATCAATGTTGATATGAAAGACTTCATAATCAATCCTCCCCATTAACATCAATGTCGTGATGTCGATAAGGTAATGTGCGTTTAGGAATTGCTCCACGCTACATTATCATGATTAATGAATACTTGGTTGAGATATTCTTCAGTATCCCAACCTGAAGCAACTCATATCTCCTGACCATGCAAATACTTCACTTTTATATTCCTTAATTACTTAAAATAATCTTATGATGTATATATACCTTTAGATTATATTTGGAATAGTTCAAACTTTCGTGTTGTACTTTTTCCAAAAGCTTTGTGACGTACCTTTATTTCTAAAGGCTCCTTTGTCCAAACTAAAGACATCGATAATACCATAATCATTTAGCTGTGTTGAGCCTAAATACCATACTTGGTATATTCATGATGTCTATTTTTAGTATTACTTGACAAAGAATTATCCTGTCACAACTGGGTATAAGTATTACATTTACATTCATCACTAATTGCCTATGATTCATGTATTACTGAACTAGTGATTGAGCTTACAAAAAACAACATTCATTGCAGAAACGGAAAGAATATCTCCTTTCATCCAAGGACACATGAGATTAATGTTTGTGGTTATTCTCAACAGTAATTCAACATGAATCTTTCACTTGGCAATTAAAGAAGTCGTGTACTTCTCACGATTGGCCAAGGTATCACCCTTTCACAGCGACTTGGAGAATCCACCTTACTACTAGTAATGTTTCTATACTTACTTGGTTATTGTATTTAAATACACATATGTAAAAATCATATAGTATTAAATACCCAAGTAGTAAAAGGAAACATTTCATTGATGAATATGCCTGATGTATAAGCGACAACTTGCTTCTTTAAATCAGTTTATTAGATTTAAACTTACATAGTTTTATTTTATAATATGCAATGAAAATAACCTCTGTTAATACCTCATTAATTGAAGGATGTTTTAAATATTTCATTGGAATTAAATGCCTTTGACATTTTCACATTGTCTTTCAATTTGTCCGCCATAAGAATTAAATCGTAATTGTTTTTTATTATTATTCACTTGGCGAACCTTTAGATAGGTAATGAAGCGTTTACTCAATACTTGTTCGTTTTTCAACTTAAAACGAGACTTGAGTAATGTGTGGAAAATGATATTTAAATATCATGATCAATATTTAAATTTACACATTGCGGTGTAAACTTAGACCTTTTTTTTAATATCATTGCTTTACTTTCTCCTTGAAAACTTCTTGGAGATGAGACTTTATGTTATATCATCTATGTCATGGTGTAGCGACTGCAACTTACACCGAACATTGATGAAACCATAATTATATAACTATCATGTGCTTTGTACATTAGTCTCCTGTAAGAAATTTTCACTCTCGCTTCATGAGGTCATTTAACAGTGTTGGGGACACTGACACCATGAGTTTCCTATATCATAATACTATGCGCACATGCCTGTACTATTCATGGATACTCGTGTCAGTGTGGACATTTACTTTTTCCATTATAATATTGCAGTTTTAATCTTGTGGTATAACTTGCCATTGTTTTTTTTACAAAAATAAATTTTAGCCGACGAGTGCCTTTTATCTGGATTACCGATTTAGACATTTTGATTAATTACTTAAGTCATTTAATATCTCCCACTAATTTATAGAATTCTAGGAATCCTCTGTGCTAGAATCGGAATACTCTATCTCTTGAGTATTCTAGTGGAAAGGATCCCGGAACCACCCCTCATAGTCTACAAGCTAAGGCTATGCCACTACTTGGAGGGTTCTAGGTGGGCTTTTGGCTGGCTGACCGCTTTAACTTGCGGTTCCTTGATCTGTTGAGTAAAGTCCTAGCTTCTTAAAATCAAAATTTTATTTACTCAACACTTACCTCTAAAATGATAGCAAGTTATCTATGGCTAATCCTTACTAGCACTTTAGTTAAGTCGAACCATCATTCTTATATGGACTCCCCAGTAGTAAGAGGCACCCTCATCGCGTCACATGTTCATTTTATCTTGGATGCTTGTTTATTATTATACTATGTGATTGCGCAATAAATTACACATGCACAAAAATAATAAACCATGCAGAAATAAAATGAACACCTGATCATGAGCCGGTACTATTGGTTTATCCGTTGAGTGAATAACAGACCAACCTAAAACCCTAGGGGTAAGTACCTTTAGTCATGTGGCTTGCAACTTGAATAGAAATGTCTGCTCATCCAATGAAACCAACTCCTATCTAGTGTATCACCATCACTTGGCGCGAAATGCGTCACCGGTCATCTCGTCATTACACAATTACACTCGCACGCAGGTGATGGGGTCTCGGGAGTAAAAATGTACAACTCTGAAAATGGGTTTGTAGGCCCTTATACATATAACGACTCTGAGATGACACACAGATCTCCTACATATTTAAAATAATTATTAAAAACCATGGAACAATTGAATAAATAAATTAAAACAAATAAACACCAGACATGCATTGGTAGGTCGACGGCTCATGACCAGCATATATGCATTAAACTTGTGTATATTAAACTAAATGTAAAATAAAATTACACTTTCATTAAAAATAAACTTGAGGGAATTTTAATTGAATTAAAAATTTCACTCTAATTTTTAATCCAATGAATACGTCGTTCGGTCCCGTTTAATTAATTTATTTTAAAATTAAAAATTAAATTAATCAATTAATTAAATTATCTGCAAATAAATTAATTACGCCGCTTTAATTATAAACCAAAGTTAATATTTAATTAATTTAATTCAAAACCGAAATTAAGTTAATTAATTTAATTAACTTCTCATTCAAATAAAATTTCTCGAGCCCCCTAAACCCTGTGCAGGGCCTATGCGGGTCGGAGCGAACCTGCGTAGGCCCATCTCGGGCAGCGCCGACCCCGTGCGGGGTTGTTCTTGACCTAGAAAGCCAGTCCACGCTCGTTTTTGGCTGGGCAGACCTGCCCGATGACCTGGCAAGGAAAATTCCCTTCTTGCAGACCAAAAAGACCCCCAAAAGGGTACCTCGCGGTGGTGTGTGTGCGGCGCTGCGGGTTCCGGTGGCCTAGGGACTCGAACAGGGAGGCGTTGGGATGACGGCGCTTGCTGCGCATCCGAGATGAAGCCAGAGGGTAGCCTAGTGTTCCACAATGTGAAGGCGAAGGGAGGGGGGCTTCGGCCTGGTCTTGGTACAGCGCCTGGCAGGGCACCTGCTGCTGGCTACATGCAGCGCATTCGGGGAGCCGCGCGATGCAAGGAAGGAGGTCCTGCGGCTACTACACGGGGTGTGGCGCCTGGGCCTGCTACAGCGGGTTCAAATGGCAGGCTGATGGAGTGCCTGCTAGGTCGAGCGGGTTCAAGAGGGAGGCTGTAGGTGTGCCTGCTTGTTCGAGCGGGTTCAAGCGGGAGGCTATCGCAGGTTCAAGCGGGAGGTCTTGCTGGTCCTCTGGCCTTGGGAGGAGCCGTGACCAGGATCAGGATGGAGGTTCCAGGCAGAAGCAGCTAGCCTTCGGCTGGCAGGGGAGACTCAGGTCCGTGGGTCCCCGGGTCCGCTGCACCCCAGTGGTTCTTCCCTCTCCGCGGAAACCTGCTACAACACGGTGCATAGGAGAAGGCGTGGAGGGGTGCCGACGCTCTTCTGCTGTAGTTGAGCAGGGAGAAGGCGGCCCTTGGGGTGGAGCCTATACGGGATGGCGCGGCCTAGCGGCTGTGCGCCGGGATTTTTGCACCGCGGAGTGGAGGGAGAGGCGATGGCTGGAGTTGCCGATGCGCATGAACAGGGGGACAAGAGGCAATGGCTGGGGCCAGGGCACGATGAACAAGGCTGCTACTGTGTGCTACAGTGCGTCAACCCCCATTTTTTTAGTATTTTTATTTTAACAAGACCCAAAATAAGGTCTTCTTCCCCCTTTTTAAAAAAAACTTTTAGACTTACATTGAAGTCTTCTCTCCCCTTTAAATATTTTTTCCAAAACCTATATTATGCTTTGGAAAAATAATAATAATATTATAACAATATCAATATTATTATTATTATAAAATTAAATAATTTTATTATTATTATAATAATATAATTAATTTTTAATAAATTAATATCAAAACCAAATTGATTTTCCGGTGAGTATTTCATACCAGAAATCAATCTCGAATCCGAATTCGAAACTTCGGATGGCTGCAGACTGACCATCCGATATCCGATTCGAATTCCGTCTGCGGTGTTGGGACCGCTTCGACACCCTATTTCAATTTTAATGCAAATTTAATTATTTCATTTGACTTAAAATTGTCACGCGCCCCTCTGATACCACTGGTTGGAACCGAGCAAGCAGCGGAAGCCCCAAACAAGTTAGTTTTAAAATTTTTCCACCAACGGTCGACGTCGGAGAAGAGTAGCCTGGTCTTATCCGAGGGTCACCCATGGAGGATTTTAAGCACAAAATTAAACTGTAAAATACCTTGTTTAAATCTGAATCCGCGCATGATGTTTGCTCGTCGTTGGCGATCGCTGATTGAAGAATCCGAAGATGAATTCCTCTAGATAATCCACACGCGCCTCAAGGAATCTGTGCGAGCATTGTTCGTCATAATCTGGGTGCTAGCACTGATTTGCGACGATACCTTCGAAGCTCTAACGACCACTACATCGCATCGCTAGTGATGCCCGAGAGAGAGATCCATATGAGCTCCTTGGATCTAGGGCATCTCTCTCTATAATGTGGGAGAGAGGAGAGGATAGATAATCTCCATGAATAGTATTTGGCAAAAGTCCCCTCCTCTTATATTTATAGTGCTTAATTAAAATACCTGGTATCGCCTCGCCGGCCCCGAATACTTAACGCACTATAAACGACATTTTATGACTACTAAACTGAGCCATAAATATTATTATCATTTACTTGTACTATATTAAAATATATTACATGATAATATTGAATTCATTAACCCAACTTGTCTCTCCAATAAATATTAATTGAACCTTGAATAATTTAATATTCTTCAATTAAAATTTTTTCATGAATTTACTTAAAACTCGTAAATACATTTAATAAATAAATTCAATACCCATTATTCTAAACTCGAATAATATGAATTTATTTATTACATTGGTGATCGTTTAACTTTGCACAATTCCTGGACCCTTGTGGCGGGGCCCACTATGTCCAATTCTCCTATTCATCTGAATAGGGTAGATTCTTGAATACGCTATTGTGTGTGACCCTCTAGGCCCTTATTTTGATAGTCGTGAATAGTATTCACAGACTAAGAGCGGGATCTAGCAACCCATCATAGCCCCTGATGAAATAAGGATTTTCACAGCAGTGAAAACCAACCTATGAACACGCACTGTGTAATATAATCTCTTTGTTTAAAATACCTCATAAAGTAGGACTCACTCTCGTGTCATCTCCCTTTTCTTTCTTTATTGTTTGTTGATGTAATTGGATGGATTTACCCTCGACCACCATGGCCATGGTCTTATAAAGGTACTGCCATCCATATCAACGTGGCCAGAGATATATTACTTCCATAACCTGGAAGCGACAAATAATTTCTTGACCATTCAACCAATGTCATGCCACCAACGACGCACCCGACACAATCTACCTCACCACGACTTCATCACCATGGTTTTCATCTTGCATCAAAGTACGCAATCAAATGACATACATTGGTGTTGATCTCAAGTCCGGAGACCATTACACATGATCATAGATAGGAACGTCTAATGACACCCAAAACATGTGGAGTTCCTATTGGCGGGCCAGTCCTCATGATCTCACTACTAGAGATCACCATGTACGAACTTCATGAGAAGAAGTCTCAATGCTTATGATCCCCCAGCACCTGATGGTCAGACATATTCTATGTCCTATTAGTAAGATGTATCTAGACCATAGAACATATATTTAAGATTAATTTCATAGTATCTAGATGTTCTCATTATAGCCTGGGAACTGTTATAACCTTTCGATACAACAATTAATCTTTGGACATTACCATTTCAATAGTGGACATAGAAAATTATATACTATAATGGTAAGATGAAATCATGCATGGTTAACTCTATACATGATATGGTAATCAAAAGAACATAATAGTTGCATCTAGGGAACCCACTATTTCAACAAGTTTCTCCAATGAAATCCCTACATCAATCTTCTCAGGGTCTACTAAAACCCCATGTTTCAAAATCACAAGACCGAAAACATTATCTATCAAATTCAAAAGGTACATTCAGTGATCTTACCATATAGTTATTGATCCCTAAGAGTTCCCAACATTATGCCCAATTGTTTCTCATGTTCTTCCCCATTCCATGAGTAGACAAGGATTTAATTCACAAACACGATGAAGAATGATATATAATGATGGAATACATGGTTCATAAACTCTATGAAGAACTCTAAAGAATTATTAAACCCGACCAACATGAAAAAATACTAGAAGTTTCCCTACCTACTACAGAAGGTTGTTTTAGGAAAATATACCTCTTTGAATCTGACATGGTGATACCTAGAATGCATGTAAATCCTAGAGAAATAGATTTACCATCTACAGTGATCAAAGATGTCATAAATGTGTAGAAAGGGGTATTTATTCTGGATCATTAACTTATTCAACTTCTCGTAATAGATACATAATTGGAGAGATCCATCTTCCTTATTAAAACAAAAGAACTAGGGTGTCCCCTAGATAAACACTCAAGTGAATGAATCCATTGGATTACAAATAATTAATCTATATAATAAATTCCCAGAACATAATAGGGGCCATACAATATGAGGCAAGATATATATTTTGTGTTCCCAACGCCATCTCAAAGGATAAATTCATATCTTGTCCCACAGGAAAGCCTTATAAATCATCGATAAACACCTATGTGGACTCATATACCACTAGAAGGTTTTCACTCTCAAAACCCCCATTATCACCCTCTAACATGAGAAATGATATTTGGAAAACAAAATTTCCCAACATCGAAGGTACAGATCCTACATGGCCTGACTGAGGGGTCTCATTCACCTTGAAAACCCAGAGTACTCCCATCAGGTTACATGAAGATTATAGAAATCCTATACTTTTACAAATAATATTACATGATATTACACATAATAAAAACCAAGTATTGAATAGTTTGGTGTCTTTGGAAGACTAGGTACATGATTATAAAACATAAGACTAAAATTAGAAAAACCTATTTCATTTAATCTCTTTAACGAGTTAATAACCCCTTTGATCTCATTTAACTACATAAGAAAACATGGGTAATACATTAAAATGAGATGAGCTAAAAATCTTATTAGGTGAATAAACAATGGGAATAAAGCATAGAACATGAGTTAGAAGACATAAAAAGGTAACATAAAAGGAATAGATCATGAATAAACATATAGAGGAATATTATATAGAACATTGAATCATATGATCATGGAAATATTGGAATGTGTATACAACATATAACATTATATAAGCATGAGTCAATTATAACTTCTTACACTATCACATGGTGGGAAAAGGTACAATAATGGATTAGGTTTACTCACTAATCACATACATAACATCTCATGAGACAAAAAATTACCCAATACGTTGGATCATTATTTGGGTTCACCTATCATAAAATTTAAGGCATACATGTGCCACATAAATAATACAACAAGGAATAAACATAAGGTTTACCTAAGGAAAGAAATGGGAATCGTAATCAAGTAATAAGGTATAACCAAAGGTAGTATCATAACGGTATCCATGAAAAAAGGGATTAAATAATTTATAGAAAATCATATGATTCGAAAACATTGTGAATAATGACATCCAACGGAATTGAATACATGAAAAAGAGTGATTAATAAACTTTAGAAATGATCCACTTTAGTGCAGTTTAAGGGAAAAAATATTAAAGAGTCTTTAAATTGGAAAAATGAATAATTTTTTATATACAATGATAAATGAACTAAAAAAAATTCAATATGAAATGATTTATTTTAGAAAAATATTGGTTTCTTAAATTTTTTTATGAAGTTTAAATTATAATAGGTAACAAATGAAGAAATTCCCTTTGATTGGGATTGATTATTGAGAGGAATTGAGAAGGGAACCATTTAAAACATGTAATTCCCTATATTTGAAAGATAAATTGAGAAACATACATATTTTTGATACATACACACAGAATATAAGAGGAGTATATAATTATAATGAGTAAATAAATTGGGTAAAAGAGATAGAGAAAGAAAAACCTAAAGGTAGTTTAGAGGTTCTAAGAGATCCCTTACCTAATGTCTGAATGTGTTCTGCACTTTCACTTAATATCCTGGATAATAAAATTAGATTATTTAATTACTTAATTAATAACTTATTCTATATTTATATGATTTATTATAATTTTACTAAGTTCATTTATAATAATTTTAATGAGTTCTAGAGTTCAATTTCATCGTTTTGGGTGCGTTCGTTTCACGGTTTCATGTTCAGTTCACTTTTGTAGAATTATGGAAGTCATTTTCAAATGGAAATAGTTCTCCAGAATTTAAATTATATATTATTAATTCACTTCAACAAGTTTATATGATCAAATATATAATATTTTGTTTCAAGTATGAGGGCGATTCATTTGATAAAGTGTCAATGATAAATGTTTTGTTTATTTTGGCAGTTCTATGATCATTAGAAACTAGATTAACTTTATTTAATTATTTTATATGTATTAGTTTTAAAACATAATAAAATTTATACATATTACAATATGTTTTAACCATAATAATGGTTTTATAACCATCCTTGAAGGTGTTAATAGAAAATGAAAACTCATCACCCGCAAACTCGGTTAACCGACATATCACGGATGATGTTTTCATTTTTAGAGTAAAAGTATAGGTGAAGAGATTTTATGATGAATATTACATTAAAACAATAAATTTATTGTATATATATGATACTGGAGTTATTTTTCCACATTTTATAGGGTTGTTAATGATAGGATAAGAGAATAAAATAAATTAAGAGGCAAGGATTGAGGATTTTACCTCTTGGATATTGTCTCCTTGATAACCTACTTAAGGCACCTCAGGTTGGTATTTTTTTATACCAAAATCTAATATATGCGAGTAAGAGTCATGGAATTTTAAATATATGGAATATTTAAATGCTACATGTCTTAGAAGGTGTGAGGAGAAGGGGTCGTGAGGGGTGGTATTTATGGGGGTGTTTTTAATAATTATATTCAGTAGTATATTATTTTTTCTCAACACTATCAATAACATTGATTTCTATAAATGAATAAAGTAAATTGTTCAGGATATATAGAACTAATATATTATTACATCATTACTACACCATTTGTGGCTCAAAAATTCTTATAATGTTAAACACCAAAAATTACCATATTTTAGTATTCACAAATAATTTAACTATTTTAGAAAAATCCAAAAAAAATCACCCTATCCATTTTTAAATGTGTAAAATTTAAAATTAGAATAAATTCGTTGAAAATAATTTTCTAAATATGAGAATTATTAATTTAAAATAAAAATGTTATTTATTCAAAAAAATATTGATTTTAATATTATAATCGATTATTTGACCCTTTGAAAAATTAATTAAGGTCACATAAATTTATTTTATAATTATAGTTAACTTAATATTAATTTAAGAACATATTTCAAAAAAATAAATTTTATTTTAAATCAATATATTAATAATAAAATTGTAAACAAACATTTCATTTTACAAAAATACCAACACTAAATTTATCATTTTTAAAGAATTTATTTACTCATAACATGATATAAATATATCATATTTTTATTTATAAGAAACCTAAATTTTATTTTATAGTTTAATAGGCAAGGTTACTATTCTAACATCCATATTACTATTCATAATATTCATATTACTATTCCAATGGTCATATCTATAATGGTCATATTGATTCCTTAATTTCAACAAATTCATATTATTTAATTCATTATTTATTATATTCTATATAATTTCATATTAGAAATGAATATTATATAATTAAAATAATGTTTTATTTCTTAGATTTGTTCATAAGTGTGGTCATTCTAGTTGACCAAGAAGATCCAGATATTCCCATTTTCATTATCTTATTTTACATTTATCATCCCTCTTTAGTATTTGGAATTCTTATTGGTTTGTTTTATGAAAAATGTATAATGTATTTATTGAATTCTATATGTGAAATAAGTGTTTAATGACATAATAAGGGAAATTCCATTGATAAAATCTAGCATCGTTAGATTCACCCAACTTATGAAGATTCACCCACGAAATCTTGTTTAAAAACTAAGGAGAATATAGGTGATGGTATTTCTCCGTCATCGATTCTTTTGGTTTCCATGTCCCCTATTCAAACTTATGGTTTCTTCATAGTACCTCGAATAAGTGAGTGGTTTTTTTATAGAAGCTTCTCTCTAAAGTCTAAAATCATCACCAGATGATCCTCATAAGAGATATCATTTTCCAGTTGTATCACCTCTGATTTAATTACATTTATTGGATTTTGGATGTTCTTACATTGGAGGGATATGTGGAATAAATCATGTACTTAAGACTTGGTTGTTGTAATTTCTAGCCAATAATCCATAGCTCCAACCTGGTTTAGAATATTAAAGGGGATAGTGTGTGTAGGACTTAGATTTCCTTTCTTTCTAAATATCTTGACTCTCTTCCTCTGAGATATACGTGTGAATAACTTGTCACCAAACACAAACTCTAAGTCATGTCTACGATAATCTTCATATCTCTTATATCGAATTTGGGAAGTATTTATATGTTGTTGGATGGTAATTACATTTTCTTTCATTTTTCTTGATGATTTCTGGTCCCTTATGCTTACGTTTACTAGCTTAATCCCGACATGAAAGTGTTATACATCTTTTCCTATAAAGGGATTCATATAGATGAATTATGATGCTTGAGTGGAAACTATTGTTGTAAGATAACATGATCAATGGACGATATTGATCCATTCCTCCATTGATGCCCATTGAGAATGCTCTCAAAATTTCTTCTAATTTCCAAATAGACTGCTCAGATTGACCATCAGTTTTGGGTGATAAGTCATACTCAAGTCCATCTCAGTTTTTAGAGAATGTTGGATAATTTTCTAGAATTTAGAGGTAAATCATAGATCACAATTAGATATAATTGATAATGGTACTCCATGAATCCTTACCACTTATCTGAAATATACTCATTAATGTTGGTCTAGTGAGAAGTCCCATCGAATCACATTAAATTGAGAAGTCTTTGCAAGATGATCCAAAATGACCCATATAGAATTATTTCATCTAGATATCAATGAAAGTCTATTGACAAAGTCTATAGTCATTTTTTCCATTTAAATTTAGGTATGGGTAATGGTTGCATCACCCCCTTAGACATTTTCATTTTATCCTTCACTGAAATAAATACCTAAAACATTGATTTATATTTAGTGATCCCTACCAACATATTTCTGCACAAATAATATTCCCAGAGATATCGATATATCTTTTTACTCCCTGGGTGAGTAGAGAATATTAAGTAATGTGTATCATTCAAAATCTATTTCTTTATATCGACATTGGATGGTACACATAGTCACGACACAAATTTTATAACTCCTTTTTCATCAATATTCATCTCCATGAATTTACAATTTCTAATAGAGTTCACATTCTTCTGAATTTCCACATCATTTCATTGAGCATCATTTGTCTTCTATAAAATGAATGGTTGAGAATTCATTTGTGAAATGAATGATGATGTCCACTCATTTATTATTATCTCATTCATCCTTTGTAAATATAATAATATTTGATCCATATCAATTCTCATCATTGACAAAGTTTCAAGATCCTTTCTACTTAAATCATATGATAGTTTATTTTCATTAAGAGGATTATTATGGATTGAGTAGTCATTCTCCTTCATGAGCTCTAACCACCTTAAATGGTTCATATTATGCTTCATCTATAAGAATATATATTTATAGATCTTATGGTCAGTATATATATCATACATCTCTCTAAAGAGATAATGCCACCATATTTTCAATGTGAAGATAACAGCTATCGACTCATGACCATGGATGGGATAGTATTTTTCAGGAACATTCAACTATCTGGAGGCATTGTATATTACTTTATCATTTTCATATTTATATATCACAATACCTTATTTCAAGAATCATTGTATACCAAAATGTGTTCCCTACTTATCTAAATTTTAAGTACTGGTGTAGTGATAATACTCTTTTTTAACTCTTGGAAGCAGTATTCACATTCACTAGTCTAAAATGACATTACTACCTTCTGATTCATCTTGTTTAATGGTTTTTACAATCATGATGAGTTTCTTACAAATCATTTGAAATACTAATATTTACCTAGGAACCTAGAGATCTCCATTACAAATGTTGTCTTGGTATGTCCTTAATTACCTTTTCATTAGAAGGTTTTATATATATCCCTTTGTTATAGATAACATGCCACAATAATGGTACTTGTTCCATACATAACTCACATTTACTATACTTTTTATATAGTCTCTCCATTCACAAAGTATTTAGCACAGTATAAAAATTATCCTTGTGTACCTCCTTACTCTTGGAATATATCATAATATCATTTATAAAAACTATGAAAAATTTGTCGAGGTAATATATAAAGAATCTATTCATTATTTCCAGGATCCTTTTTGGTGAATTAGTGATTCTGAGGGGCATTACTATGAAATCATAATGTCCAAACATCATTCAGAAGTAATTGTTGGGAAAATCTTCCATCTTCAACTTGAGTTGGTGATATCTGAGTCAAAATTCAACCTTAGAGAAATGCATTTCCCCACATAGTTGATTAAACAATAATCTATACATGGTATGGTATACATTTTCATTATTATGATTTTTTTATGTTCACAATAATAAATATAAAGGCATATAGTTCTGACCTTTTTCTTGATGAAGTGGATTGGCGCACCCCATAGTTAAGAACTTGTCCATATAAAATCCTTTCCTAGATTCTCTTTTAAGAACTAATTTAGTTATTCTAAATAAATTTTGACTATATGAATAGAGATCCAGGTATATGATCACTTGAGAAATCAACATCTCATTCAAGAGGAAGACCAAACAATTCATTACAAAACACATCAGTTTAGTCCCTCACAATGGTCATGTATTCAAGAATTATCCTTTCCTTTATATCAACCATATAAGATAGATATAATTTCATAAAAAGAAATAATATCCCCTATTTATATGATGATTCTGATGGAGTTTCATCCTCCTCCTTACACTTTTATAAAACTGGGGGATGCCTTCAGATGGGAAGAGTGATCTGCATTTTCGAATTGTGGATGATGTATTTGTATAAAGATAGTGAGACCAAGCCTAATATAGAATAAAACACCACCAAATAAGTTATATGATATTTTATTATTTGTTCGGTCCAAAAACATTAACCAATGAGAAGTTATATACATTATATATAGTAATTTCCACATTTTTTGTTCTCATAGATGACTCAACCCTTATATTTTGAGGTGGTCTCTGAATAATTCTAATAAACATTAAAGATATGAACTTATGTGTATAACTAGAACCAAATTTTACGTTTTCAATTCTTGAATGAATAACTATCATACCTATCACCATGTCATTTTTTCTATGCACCTCATTAGCAGTGAATATTCCCTTTCTTACTACATTGGAGGATTCACCACATATTATCCCCCAAATCCCTTTGATTAAAACATTTTATCATAATGTGCCCATTCTCATTGTAGTTAAAGAACTAAAAAACATTCATAGTGGTCATCTAGACCTTATTTTCCACCTTATATTTAGTTGATTTCTTTATTTCACTATAGAATTAATTAATTTGGTGTCCCACTTTTTTAAACTTGAAGCACTTTCTCATTCACATTAGGAAGTTTCTAAAATAACTATCACCACAATTTTGAAAATTAGAAATCTAGGTTTTCATTCCTCCATAATATTTTTAGGTTTGACCTACTAAATAGAATTATATCTTATGCCTCTTGTCTTTAGTCCCATGAGACCATTGATAATCACTAATCTCAAACTCAACGTTAAGGGCATAAAAAAATAATCTCGACATAACTGTGAGAGTCCCAAATTTCTATGGATTTTTGTAGACCCGAATTCAACCCACTAAAGAATAGGTCCACCTTACTTTTTTTTGACAAATACGAAAGTATATCATAAAATACTTGTGATTTATAATTATATGCACAGATAGAATCATCTTAAATTTTCTTTATTTTGTGGAAATCCCTATCTATATTAAAATGGATTGTTTGGGTAAGATATTTTTTGAAAAATATTTTCTTAAATTCTCCCCATTTCAAGGAATCAATTTTTTCCTTAGACATTTTTTTATCAGTTTCGATCACTACTCATTTTCCTAATCAAAATGATATACTAATGGTATGGAATTCAATTCTACATAGAAATGAATGAAAGAGAATATATTCTCAATGGATTTAATCCATTGTTCTATAATGAGGTGATCATAAGATATGATAAAGATATTTGGCTTTTATTGAATAATAGATTCAAACGCAACATGATATTTATTTAGAGAATGATGGAGTTCCATACAATTCATTTTGTAATTCATAACATTATCCAATTGATCTAGTACTTGAAAAATAAATGAAATAAAATTAGGGGGGATTGAATACTTAGCTACTGATATATAAAAAGGAAACTGTGAACATTTAAGGATAAACTTACAAATGGAATGTATATCCTAACTTGTGACTCCGAAGGTTTAAATCTAGGTTATCGAGCGTCAGAATTATTGCTAGGGTTATTACAAATATTTTCAAGTCTTAATCCTTAAAAATAACTAGACCATGCTCTGATACCAAATATAGTGACCCTATCCTTTTACACATAATATTATATGATACTAAGTAGAATATAAACCAATGATTGAATAGACTAGTGTCTTTTAATGACTAGGTACATGATTAGAAAAAATGAAACTAGAATTAAAAAAACAACGCTTATTTAATCTATGTAATGAGATTATAATTCTTTTTAAGAACCTATAAATATATAAGGGAATCCGGGGAATGCACAAACAAAATATGTGAGATAAAAATTCCATTAGGGAATTAAACATGGGAATAAATCATATAACATGAGTTGGAACGCATAACAAGATAATAAAAGAGGAATGGATCATGAATAAACATGTGGAATAATAATATATAGAACATGGAATAATTTTATCATAAAATTATTGGAATATGATCACACCATATAACATGATATAAACATGATCCAAAGCTAACTTGTCATGGCCCGTCCTCGGGGCCTATGTCGTGACTACCCCAAGCCAGCCTTCCATAGGCCAGGAGCTGGGGACTTGCACTAAAAGTGTAATTCCTGATAAAAAGGGAAGGCATTGCCTTTAATATGTAAACAAAAACAATAGAGTACGCAACTGGAAGTAAACACTAAGTAAATTTGTATAAAAAATAAAGTGTTGAAAGGAAAGGGGGCCGGAAATACAAGCCCAATAGTAAAGTACAAATAACTGAGAAACTAAATAGAAACTACTGAGTTCTCCTCTAGGAATACCACCTGAAGGGTGGGTACAGATTGCCTCCTTAGCACCTTAGGTCTATCCGTCTGCTTCGTGTATGTCTCACCAAGTGGTCCACCTCTGGGTACCTTCCATCTCTACAACTCACTACCTCGATCAGTGATGTCAGTCATCTGTAACCAACACAATGAAGTACGGGCATAACCCAAGCAGGGGTGAGTATAACGATACTCAGTAGGGACCCCGAGACCCCTGAAGGTCTCCCAAAATCCATGAAGGATAAACCACAGAAGAAAGATACAACCACAAAGTATCAACAAACCCTACATAGGTATATACCCATACATATACCTATGTTACCAACCAGAGTTCGGCTCCACCTCTCGAGCCCAAGCACAACCCAGTCCACACAAGAAGTAAAGTTAATCACTTCAATGATATTGATTGAAAGACAAGACTATGATCACACAGGTATACATATTTCATATAGTGATAGAGATTATTACATGTTGTCAGTGATTCATCTAAGATGTCAGAACCACACAGGATACTGGACCAGCTAAGCTGTCGGACACACACAGGATACAGGGCCAATTATTCTCTCGGACCCAGATAGGATACAGGAACAGAAGTCATAATTGTCAGACCCATGGAGGATGCTGTTACAGTAGTCAACGCTGTCAAACCCACAGATGATTCCGATTCAGTAGATGTCACAGTCAATCCCATGTAGAATTCTGGTACAATAGTTTTTGCTGTCGAACCCACGTAGGATTCTGGTACAGTAGTCATCAGAGCCAGCTCTATGGTGACCGCACACAACACAATCGATTCCGAGAGGGTCCGCTCCTCGAGTAAAGTATCGATACATCAACTATAATGAAGTCCTATGTTGATGTATGTTGTAATTCTGTCTCATCAAAAAGAACCCAACGTGACAAACGGTGCGTCAATCGGACGCCCGGTCTGAGTGATATTGGCATTTTCGTTCCAGGGGCCCGGTTGGATTTACGCTCGATCCAAACCCAAACGTTTTCCAACGTTTTCCAAAACTCACTTAGAGTATTTCAAAAGTAACACCTCATCACGAGGGTCCCAGTTCCACAGACGGAGCATCGATCGGACGCGTGGTGTAGGAGTTGTTCACATTTAAGTGAAGTCGGTCCCGACCCATCAATCCAAGTGGGCTGGCGGTTCGGCCCGACCCGGCAGGGGGGGCGGCCCGGCCCGGTTTGGTGGGTCCGACCTGGCTGGGGGGTCGGCCCGGTCCGATGGGGAGCTTCCCACCTGTGGACCCGGCTCGCGCTGCGGGGCAGTCCAGTTCGCCCGGCGACGCCACCTTCCCATGTCTGGTCGGCCGTAGCCGGCCGGTTCTACCCGGCGGACGCTGCCCGCACAGCGGGCCATGGTTCTTCTCACATGGCACCGCGGTTCTTCATCCCGGCCGACTGGTTCGCCCAATAGAGTGGCCCACTGTTGCGGGTCACCGTCTTCTCCGCCGCGCGGCGCCCGTGGGGGTCGTGGTCCTACAGACCGACCGGTTCTTCCAGCCCGACCGAAATGAGGCCTCCCAGTTCGTCTTCGGCTGAGCGACCCGGGGATGTGGGCCGCGGTCTCCCTCCACTGGGTGCCTTCGTGCACCGCGGCTCCTTCTCGTGGACCGGCCGGAACGGCAAGCTGGTTGTCCCGCGGTCTGGACTGCCCAAGCGGTCGTCGGTCTCCCTCCAAGCGGTCGGCGCGCGGCCACCACTGCCACCTCCACCTACGGTTGCCGAGGCCTCCACCTCTTCCATCCCATGTTTCTTCTCTGGCATTGTGTGACGACACCGCTCCCTTTTGATTTTTCCTCCGATGTCAAACAACAATAACCAACGGAGGGATGTTGGGCCCAGTTGGTTCGGCCCGTGCCCTCCGTGTTAGATGATATCATATGGCCAACGATGAACCAAGGCATTCATCGAAGAACGAAGGTATAATTTTATTCATTTAAAATTAATCAAATCCCCCTACCTTGTATTTGATGTTTGTACGTTGACGAGTCACGAAAGATGGGCATCGCGGAAGACGGGCGTCGTTCCGTCAACGTCGGTGGGAGAAGAGCTCAGTGAAGTCGAGTCGAGACGACTCC
Source organism: Viscum album (assembly GCA_963277665.1). NCBI lineage: Eukaryota > Viridiplantae > Streptophyta > Magnoliopsida > Santalales > Viscaceae > Viscum > Viscum album. The sequence continues at coordinate 1,018,660 of CAUJRU010000087.1, read as the reverse complement.
CTCGGTATACTTCATGGGCGGTGGTGCTTCCCTTCCTTGCTCCGGTTAAAGAAGGTAGAAGGTTTTGCTTCATGTGCTTCAGAGACGTGGACCGTTCTTCCTCGAGAGGTTGATGTTCTTCCAATAGTTCTCCTCCTCTCCTTAGTTCTCCCTACAATGCTTATTTCGACCCAAATAAAATAATATAATCTCTCATTTTAGTGTTGGAATAATGAATTAAAAAGAATTAAAACAATCAAATTAATTAACTAAGTTGGTTCACTTAATTAAATGCCAGGAGTTGGCAAGAATTTCAAATGTCTCAATTAATTAAATACAAGGAATAGTTGGCACATTAAGATGGAAGTTCGAGAGTTAAAGGGGTTCAAGGGGATTTCAGGGGTTTGAGCTCGTGTGGGCCCCACCACAAAATATCCTCTCATTGGAGGTTATGTGGGGGTGGGACCCACATCCAACTTCCCTTTGGAAAAAATAACCACCACCCAAATAAGGTTATGTAACACATAACTTTTATTTAATTTATTAATAATCTCCAAAAATTAACTTCCGCTCTCAACCAAACACAACTGCGGTAAAGGTCTCCTTAAGAGAATACCACCGCTGCGAGTTTATCGGTGTCCTCATATTTCAATTCCGAGCACCTGTTCAAAAGGTATAAAATCCCGCACATACGTTTATTGAACATACCTGAAGAAAACATTAGAAATTGATTCTGGGAACACCAGGCCTCGGAATTAAGCGCTGTCAGAAACTGCGGACTCGTAAAATTCCAATGAATTCAAGAAAACAAATTTCCACATACTTTTTGGGTCATTAAATTCTCCCCACCTCAGGGATTTACATCCCTGTAAGCTACAACACACACAAAGAAAAAAAATGGGGGTACTGAGCACGCATCTGAGCCTCCTGCTCCCATGTGCTCTCTTGGAGGTTCCTGTGCTTCTAGCGAATGCGCACCAAAGGAATCGACCATTCACATAGGACTCGCTTTTGTCGATCCTCAATCTCCACTGTAACCTCCTTGAATGTCGCCCCGTCATCTATGTCCAGCTCCCCATGGTTGATAATGTGGGACGGGTCGTGCATGTATCTCCTCAGCTGAGATACGTGGGAGACACCGTGCACCCAGTGCAACTAAGGTGGGAAGGCCAGGCGGTAGGCCACCTCACCTACTCTACTGAAAACCTATAAAGGTCTGATGAATAGTGGAGATGACTTGCCGCATAGGCCAAATCTCCATAGACCTCGTCGAGGTGAGACCCTTAGGAAGATGTGGTCTCCATCCTTAAACTCCAGTGGTCTCTGTCTCCTATCAGCATAGGAATTTTGTCTTCTATGTGTAGTCTACATCCCCTCCTGGATGATCTGCACCTTCTCTGTCATTTCCTGTACCATCTCTGGTCCTAAAAGTTCTGTCACCCCTGGGTCAGTCCAACATAGTGGTGATCTGCAAGGTCAGTCGTACAGTGCCTTGTAAGGTGTCATCCAGATGGTGGAGTGGTAGTTGTTGTTTTACGCAAACTACACCAAGTGTAAGTGATCCTCCGAACTGTGACCAAAGTCAAGGACGCATGCATGGAGCATGTCCTTGAGATTTTGATTTGTCCTCTCAGTCTGACCATCCGTCTGAGGATGGAATTCGGTGCACAAGCGAAGCTGCATCCCGAAAGCCTCCTGCAACCCCTTCTATAGCTGGGAAGTGAATCTGGCATCTCGATCGGAGATGATCGTTGATGGCACACCATGAAGCCGTATGATCTCATGAATGTAGAGGCGTCCCAATCTCTCTTCTGAGCCCTTCTCTCTGATCGGTAGGAAGTGGGCCGATGTGGAGAGTTGGTCGACGATCACCCAGATAGAGTTGTGTCCCCTGGATGTATGTGGAAGCCCCATCACGAAATCCATGGATATCCCGTCCCACGTCCACTCTGGGACCTCTAAGGGATGAACCAAGCCTGTTTGAACTTGGTGATCTGCCTTCACCTGCTGACAAGTGAGGCATCATGAGACAAACTCTGATACCCCCTTCTTCATACCTAACCACCAGTGCTATTATCTGAGGTCCTGATACATCTTTGCCACTCATGGATGTACTGCTAGAGGGGAAGTGTGGAACTCCCTCAACACCTCCTCCTGTAGTGAAACTGGTACCATAGTACGTCTTCTAAAGAGGAAGACGTGCTCCCCACCTTTAGAAAATCCATCTGGTGTCTGCCCGGAAGATATCTGTGCACGTCGCGTCTCACAGTCAACGTCTTCATGTTGTGCCCCTGTGACTTGCTAAATAAGTGGAGGAGGGACTGTGAGAGACTGTAGAAATGCTACTCCAACTCTATCCACAAAGGATATCTGCAACGCAGCTAGATGCTCTATCACCTCTCCTAGCAGCTGAATGCCTGATCTCCTGCTGAGAGCATCTACTACAACATTCCCCTTTTCAGGAGTATAGACTATCTCGAAGTCATAGTCATGGAGGAACTCGAGCCATCATCACTGTATTAGGTTCAGATCCTTCTATGTGAAGATATACCTGAGACTCTGGTGGTCAGAGTAGACTGTAATCCTCTCTCCCATCAGATAGTGTCGCCACATTTTCAAGGCGAAGACCACTACTGCTAACTCCAGGTCATGGGTAGCATATTTCTGATCATGTTGTCTCAACTTCCATGAACCATACGCGATCACTGATCACTCATGCATCAGGACACACCCGAGTCTGGTCCCTGATGCATCGTAGTAAACTACGTACCCTATTCCCTCCTCTGGTAGCCTCAAGATGGGTGCACTGGTCAACCTCTGCCTCAGCTCCTGAAAGCTCTGCTGGCATCTGTCTGACCATACGAAAGGTTTCCCCTTCTTAGTCAATGCTGAAAGTAGTGCTGCAAATTTGGAGAATTCTGGAACAAGTCTTTGATAGTACCCATCCAGTCCCAGGAAACTCCGCACCTCCATCACAATCCTGGGTAGCTCCCAAGCAAGTACTGCCTCGATCTTCGATGGATCTATTGAAACTCTAGCCTCCGAGATGACATGTCCCAAGAAGGGAACCTCTCGAATCCAGAACTAGAACATCAAGAGATTACCATAAAGCTGGTGCTCTTGGAGTGTGTCCAGTACTATGTGCAAATGGTAGGCGTTCTCCTCCTCAGTAGTCGAGTAAATCAGTATGTCGTCAATGAATACTACGACAAAGTGATCGAGGTAAGGCTGGAAGATTTTGTTCATGAAACTCATGAACACTGCTGGAGCATTGGTTACGCCGAAGGGCATAACCAAGAACTCGTAGTGTCCATACCGACACCTGAAGGCTTTCTTATGCACATCCTCATTTCGAACTCTGAGATAGTGATAGCCTGATCTAAGGTCTACCTTCAAGAACCATCGTTCTCCCTTAAGTTAATCAAAGAGGTCATCAATCTTTGGGAGTGGGTACTGACATCATTAAAAATTAAAAAAAAAGAGGTAAAAACAAAATAATTGTTCTGCCAATGCTGACATGAGTGTGGTTTGTTTGTTTTGTAATCCCTATATCCCTCACCTTCTTTCCTTGTGGATCTAACCTACACCATTATACTAGTGTAGGATGATAAATGTAATTTTGAGGGTTGTGACGAACACCTGACTTTATCAATCTACTACATAGATATAGAAAATTCATGACTTCTCTCAAATTAACTCAAAGACTCTTCAGTCGACATCTAGCCCTCCTAACCAATTCAACACTTCTCAAAAATATTGTAGATAGTTCTCCTTCAACCACCAACACATGTTTATTTACTCCTTTTCTGATCATATTTTCAATTATCACAATTAATATATTGTTGACAATAGAGACAAAATATTCAGCAATACAAAGGGAATCTCAATGATTTTTCAAAAAATTATTGAACATTATTACTTATAAAATAGAGTATATCTTCAAATAAGACCAATATAATATTTATATTTTATTAAAACTCTATTTTTTAGGTTAAGACTAAGAAACATATCATTTATTATATAAATAACTCTTAAAATATATATTTATTTTATAAAATTCAAACTTCTGAAGTGGTATCTAATGGAATACCTTGATAGTTATGTGATGTTTTCCACATTGGACTCAATCGATTTATCATGCTTTCACTTGAGTTTGAGAAATTATTTTACCATTGAGATAAAAATATGGGAAAATAAAATTTATTTCATTCTATTCAGTAAGCACAATTTCTTCATCTGGCTGTGTTCAGATCATTTTCCACCTCTGAATCATCTCATATTCAAAATGATGAATAACCAAAATTAGTCATTGAATGTTTAAGTAAAAATAATTACACTAGATGGATTATATGAACCAAAAGATTTTAATGTTATTCATTTTATATAGAATTTTATGACAAATTATTCCTTCTGTTTCAAACCAATTCCAAATAAACAAAATGGTTTGCATTATTAAATATAATAACTGACAACATATGAATAACCATTATATGAATAAGTAATAATTTAGTCAATTGAATCCTAAATATAAATAATAACACCCCATGATCAACATAAATAATTACATAATTAATTAACACCTAAAACACTACAAAGAATGATTGGATTCATTTTTAAACCCAAAAGGAAAAAATTTTTAATCACATATTCTTTCACAATCAATTTATTTCACCCATAATTCAATATTATTCACTCATAATGTCAAAAACTAAATATGAATATACTCTCCCAATAAATACTAATCATTTCCCAAAATAACTTGAATCACCATGTACTAAAACCTTAAAATGAACAAGTTAATATTTATTCAACAATTTATAGAATCACAACTAAAGAATATATTTTTTAAAAAATATTAATATTGTATTCCCAATAAATTCCCTCTAATATATCACTAATCAACTTAAAATTGAGTCAAATAAGACATAAAAAGATTATATTTAACCACATTTAAACATATTATCCCTTTATGGTATCTACAAGACTTAAATTATGCCTAATTAATAACAATCAAAACTTTAATTTATTTAAAAATTGATTTGATACGAACTATAATGTCTTCGATATGTACTCTCAGATCTGGTCATAAAACATAGTTTTTACCTACTTTCTTAGATAACAACTAATAAAACCCCAACATAACCATCCATAATTATAGTATCAGTAACTAATATTCAGTAATTTACATACACATAAGATTTTAGAATTAGAGTTTAAGGAATTAGGGTAAACTGATAACTAAATAACCCATTTCATTTATCTAAATAGATGTTTTCCCACTAAAACAACAATTTCTTATCATTCAATAAGTCTTCAATATTTCCCACAAATTCATACACACCTGATACCCTTCAAGAAAAATTATACATAAAAATACTCTTATTTAGATGGGGAATGAAAATATAAGAAAGGGTGAGATCAAATTCTCTCTAGGGGTAATATACATCGCAATGTACCATAGAAAAAACAGGAAATGAATAATATGGTTAGAATTAATAATAATATATTAATTCCATATAAATTATAGTAAGACCTTGAAATATATACATGGATATCATACCGGTGTAAATATTCACATGGGTAATAATAATTGATTTTATAGTGATGGAATGCATAACATCAAACATCTAATTCAAAATTTTAATGCCTCATGTTAATAATATACGGAAAACTACAATTTTCAATACCCCATGATAAGAAAACATGCATATATAGGTAAATAATACACTGAATACCCAACCAATTCTATTTCATTAGACCTAGTAATGCATCAAGGGGCTATATAATTTCAAACCCCACTCATCATAATATAATTCCAATAAATTTGTTATATGAAAAAAACAATACAATTCATAACCAACATTCCTTGGTGATCAAACAATTTACATACTGATACAATATGAATAAATAATGTCATAATATCTCTAGTTTATAAATAAAATAACATCATGTTATATCCCTTTATCATATATAACTACTAAGGGCTATATGTACGGGTCTCACATAAACATTAAAACAAATCACCACCAGACCTGAGGTCCTGGATCTGCTGCTAAAAACAAAAAACTTACAATATTGGATTTGATACACATCTATGTTTATATTATCTTTCACTCATTTAAAATATGATGACCTTTTATTTTAGAGTTTTAGATAAATAGGATAAATCAATAACTAATAAATATTAATTCCTCAACTCAAATGGAAACATTCTTAAACTATATAAGATGCTAATAAATAAATAATGATCCTTCAACATCACAGATAACTCTCCACACAAGACAAAGCTCTTTGATTAATATAAATAATAATTTTATTAATAGCCTAGTGAAAGGGAAACATATAAAAGGGGTTATATAAAATGATCAGTAAGTGTAAACATAATAATAAATCATAGCATGAGATAATTGAGCAAGAACATAATATCATAATGTGGATTCTCATATGTATGGGATCATTGAATAAAACTATGATATCATATGTAATTAGTTTAAAAGTGACCATAACATAAGATCCTAGCATGATATTATATGTTTTGAAAACATAAACAAGAAATCATAAGAAAAATTCAATGATTTATGCCTCATTAACATAAAAAAGTCTGCTATGATAAATACACATTAACCCTAATTGGATATGTTCACTACCTACAAACAATGAAATATTATTAGATTTAAACATTAGCCATTTCATTTGAAGAATACACGATTCTGTTCTCACCCATTAAGTAATCAAAATCATAAAAATACTTTCCACATGGTTTCAATCAACATATCATAAAAACCAAAGGACATAAAATGGGTTTTATATCATTTTAAAGTGGTTCCCTAAGGAATCATTCATGATTTAATTAGTAAATATGACATGATAAACCCCAAGAAAATTAATATGTATCTAATCAATTTAAACATCATTTTATCTAACAGACCTACCCGAGTCCTCTAAACAAGCCACCCAATATATCCTATCATGGTGAAGTATAGAAAAGATAATGTAAAAAAATGTTATAAATATAAGAAAAAAACACATACAACCATAGTACTATGTAAGAGAAAAATATACAACTAAATCCTTACAAAACAGTCCAAACAGGATAAACTCGAAAAGTATGAATCAGAAAATACTAAAAAGTATCCATGTGACCAACCATTTCCTCCAAACCATCCCATACCAAAAAAAAACGACAATAAGAAAATCAATCACAGTACAATATGTTCATCCCATTACCTTCATCTTGAAATAAAACATCTATAATTTCCCAAAAGCAAAATTGAGATGATAGCACAAAGCTTAATAACATGCCACCATAGAGTCTATACAAGGTCAAATATCAAGAATGAAATAGTTCTAGATTTTAAAATAGAAAATGTTTTACAACATGTTTTCATATATCCAAACTCATTTGGAAATCATTTTCCTTTGGTCTTTCATAAAATTATTTCATTTACATGGAACCAAGAATATGAAAAGTAGGAGTAATAAAATTGTAATTCATATTCATACACCCAAAGGAATGAATGTAAACAAATATCCATGACATAATTGATCATCTAAAACCACGTGATACTACCTCAATTGAAAATCATGTGAGAAGAAATCCATAAAAAATCTATCATGTGATAAATAACTATAAATAAAAAATAACTTTATATTGGGATCTATACTATGAGAATATATAGTATACATAATATATCCTAAACCTGTCATATGTTGGTACCAACAAATATTGAGTCTTTCTTCCATCCATTGATATCCTGAAAGCAAACCCTAGTGGTTTCACACACACTAGGGTCACCTATGTCCCATTACCAATGCACCCAAGGTTCTGAAGGTTCATTATTTATCATAATACATTTTAAAACCGTTATCAAAATTTATAAAACATTTTCAAATACAATTCAATATGTTTCAATTTTTTCAAACCCATTTCTAATCCAAAACCACCATTAAAACATTTAATCGATTAATTGGTTTGAAAACCCAATTTTTAAAGAAAACCCCATTAAAAACAATTATATTTCCAGGAAATACCTTGAAATCACCAATCAATTCAATTCAAAGAATATAAAAAAATAATTTAACAAGAATGATAAGCAATTCATATAATTATCCCACTGTATAGAAAACCCTACATAAAAATAGTGGTAGACCCAATCCCCTTGAAAATAGAGACTTAGGAATAGTATATTGGGTCATCATGATCCTATATCCACAAGAAACAACATAAACCCTCCATAGAACACAATAGATAATTCATACACATCCCCTTTGAGTTCTAAGGGATGAATGGATAAGGGATCTAGTGAGGATCTAGAATGAAATGGAGAAAGAGGATCAAACATCAATATACCTCAATCCATTCCCTCAATAATTACAGAATTCCATATATAATCCAAAGAGAGATACCTCAAAAATACTAGGGAAGGTTTAGGATGAGCAAAATTGATATTAGGGCATGATTGGGCTTTAAAAACATTTTGGTAAAAAGGGTAAAATCCCATTTTTAATAGTTCAAAAGGGGTCACATGGTTTCCTAGGGAAATCCTGAAAATTAAATTAATTATTCACCTTAACCATTCTCCCCTAATATCTTTTCAAGGTGGGAAAATGTCTTTTCCATGCAGTTAGTTTAAATTTTCATAAACTTTGACCCCCCCCCCCCCCCGTGTCCAAAGGGTTCATGTTTTTTACTAGGGGTTGCACAGTTAGGGAGAACCATGCTCAAATCATGTAACACCCATCGAAAGTCTCCAAAAACCATTTATTATTCCCTGTACATTCCTTAATGTTTGTCTAATCATGAAAAAAGCATGAAAAATATCATCAAAACCTAACAAAGGCATACCACCTGGTTACTTCATGGTTAAACTACTCATTCCCCTTAATCATGTGCCTTCCCATTATCCCAAAATTCCATTGTTTTCTACCTCAGGTCCCCTAAATATTCATGTCCCCAAAATAGAATAACCAAGGATAAAATAAAGTATACATATAACGTATAGGGTGTCACAATTATCCCCACCATAAGAACATTCATTCTTTAAAATTTTTCAAGACCTTGGACATGAAAAAATAGAAGACATATACTGCCTCATCAACGATTCCCTCTCCCACATCTCATGAATATCAGATCTGTAATTCCACAGTACCTGATTGAAGGGTATCATTTTAGAGAACAATACCGTATAATGTAAATCCATAATTTGAACCAGTAACTCAAAAATTCTGGTATCATTCTAAAAATCAACATCCTCTCACCCAATCACATGGGAATGATCTGGGTGATACCTCTTAATTGGGAAAAATGAAAAACATCATGAATCAAAGTAAATAAATATGGTAAGTCAAATAGGTATTCCACCTTTCCAAGTCATTACTTGATAACAATGGGGCTGAAAAACTTCGGTGTCAAATTTCCCTTCTTAACAAACCAATGAAGTCCAATGTGCAGTAAAAATTTAAGAAAACACTGATGACTATACTCTAACTCTAACTGTCAACAGCGTAGGTCTACATAATATTTCTGATGGATTTTTTCTTCGACTAATCTCTTATGAATGAGACTCGGAAAAAACTAGGACTTATCTCCCAACTATTATCAGTATAAGGGAGATCTATATAGACACTCATACAATGTTTCAAATGGTTCCCACTTTATTTAATCCAAATAAGTATTTTAATTTGAAAATCCACCCAGAGAAAAAAATATTTCTCAATATCAAACAAAATAAAGCATGCATGCTTGAAGAATACCCTCAAGAACTTGGATAACTCTCTCTATTTTTTCACCCATCTATCAATGATTAGTAATGCTCATTTTCATATTAGAACCCATCGCCTCTGATAATACTTTTCAAAACCTATATGTGAACCATCGGTCCCTATTAGAAACAACTATAAGGGGAACCCCATGAAGTATCACAATCTCTCAGACATACAAGTACCAAATTCATTCCACCTTTATCATCTCCTTGATAGATAGAAAATAATTAGATTTCATGAGTTGGTTAATGATCACCCAAATTGAATTCATCTCACTAGGATTCCATGTGATAATAATGATGGATTCCATGAAAATATCATCCCATTTCCATACTAGAATGGGTAAAGGTTCAGACAAACTACAATTTCTTTGGTGTTCAGCCTTAATTTTATGACAAGTGAGACTCCCTGAAATGAAAAAATTAAATGCACTACCTCATCCCTAGCCACCAATACCAATAAATCAAGTCAAAAAACATCTTGGTATCCATATTGTGCATATAACAAGAAGACTGGTGTCCACCATACATCAAATCTTGCCTCATATAAATGGTAACAACCAACTTGATTTGGAACCACAAATCTCTACTAGGAGACCGAGAGCACTCAACCATGGTCTCCCCACCAAAAAGTCTTTTACTATAGAATTTGGAACATGGTGTTTGTCACCTAATCAAGATAAACTCACTCCAATAAACAAGAGTCATCTTTTATATAATCCCAGAACACCTATCCATCAACCTATTCTACTCCCAAAATCATCTCAATAAAAAACTCATCAGAGACCATTCCTCAATTGATTCATTCATGGCTTGTGTTATTAATTTTATTCTCAATGCATCAAAAAACATATTCCCTTCCTCAGTAGAATGTACAGTATAAAAATAAAAATTATAAATATACTTCACCAATTGTATCTACCATAATTTCAGATCCATATGAGTAAAAATATATTTCATGCTCTTATAATCAAAATACACTGTAAATCGCTCCCCAAATAATTAGTGATGACATGTTTTGAGTGAATGAATAACTACTGCTAACTCAGGATCAATGTTTTGTAGTTCTTCACATAAGTAGTTAACTAGTTAGAGCCATAGGCCACAACCAATTTCCCCTACATCAATAAATATCCCTAGACCATACTAGAAATGTCACAGAAAACATCATAACCCGAACCCGGTTATAAATAAATAAAAATTTGTGCTGAATTCAACTTCACGTTTATCTCCTCAAAATACCTCTAACGTTTTTCTTTTCATTCAAACTTTACATCTTTATGGGTTAAGGATTTCATCTAAGATTTCATCTTCGAGAAATCCAAAAAAACATCTATAGTAAAGATCCAAACCCATGAAGCTCTTGATCTCAAATAAATTTTAGGATACTCTGTGGAAATAATAACCTGTATCTTTTAAGGTTCCACTAGTACTCCCCTGTTAGATATTTATATTCCCCAGAAATGTTACTTCCCATATACAAAAATCACCTTATGGAAGCTTACCATAAAAAATATGTTCCTTCAAGGTTTGAAGAACGATATACAAATAGTCTATACACTCCTTACCTATATTGGAGTATACCAATATGTTATCCAAAAACTAAACAACAATTGAGTCCAAGAACTAATGAAATATTTAGTTAATCAAATCCATAAATATCATAGAATAATTGGTGAGACTGAATGGAATTACCAGAAACTCAAAATTCCCATATTGAATCTTAAATGTTGTCTTAGGAATATCCTCTTCTTAAACTCTCAATTGGTGGCACCTTGTACAAAGGACAGTCTCTGAAAAATAACATGACCCTCTGTGCTATTAAAAAAGATCATAAATCCTTAGAAAATGATATTTTCCGATTAAAATATTGATAATCCACACTGACACTGAGCCTCTCATCTACCTTATTATAAAATAGTTTTTGGAGAAGCCCATGGTGACACTCTTTTATTAATAAATACCGTATCATTTATTCCCTAGCGATTTAATTTAATTTACACTAACTCAGTAGGTTCTATTCGATGAGATTTAATAGAAATGGGCATTATACTATGGAGTAGGTCAATAGAAAACCCAACCTGTCACTATGGTGATCAAAAAAAATCAACTAAAAACTCCTTGAGGTATGAACACACCACCACATAAATCAAACTACCCAAAAAATAGTCAAATATATCAAGAAAAATCTCAAACAACTATCTTAATATTAACCTAGTATGAGGAAAACTATGTCCCACCCTTCCCAATCTTGATTTCCACACTCCTAAAAAACATGACTGACCTCATCAAAATATAAAAAAATGAACCCAATGATGATAACATTCTATCTGGTCCTTAACTCTTATAATATAATCTATGACAAGTATAATGTTGAAGATGTCAATATCAAAAACCAAAAATTTACATAGAACCTCGTAGTCGACTATCATCACCCAACATGTGGGACAATTGAAAGCTTGTTTGAACCTCTTTCCTAAATTTGTGGATGGATCCAACAAGAGAAACATAGGTTCCAAATGTAACCCCAACTCATCAACTAAATTTGATGATACCAAATAATGAGTAGCGCATGTATCAAAAAAATCTTACACTATAGAAGATGAAATAAACACCATACCTTTAATAGTAGATGGCCCTACATTAGATTCCTCTTACACAAAATTAGTCACATAATACTATCAGGTAATAGCCACATAGAAATACCCCTTGGCATGAGGATTTTATCCACCACCCCAGAAAGCATCATTACAAACCTACAAACCCTTGGTGAGAGTGGATCCTTCTGTATTCCCTAGTATATCCTTTCAAAAAAAACTAGATGGCCCAATAATATATAATAATGAAAATTAAAAGGATAATCAATATAATTAAACCTCGTATGAAAACAACTTCCAATCTAATATTAAAAAACTGTTATTTTCCATACAAATCCCCTAAAATGGGTCCTTAAGAAAACAGACCACCATTACAATTTATTTTCTTTTTAAAAGATACATCCTAAATAACAACTACACCATCTGAAGCTCAACCAAAACAAATCAATCTTGTTTTGTATGCCTCATCCAAATATGACTTCTCTAATACCTTAATAATGTTTAGAAGGAATAGGAGTATCAAAATTGACTGAATATCAAGCCTCAATCCAAACTAAAACCTATGAGCCTTTAGGTACTCATTTGTAATTTTCTCTGAATTCATATTCACTATCTTAGCAAAAAGAAAGGAATATTACAAAATAATTTGATTCCCTTGATCTATTGTTAGAAACACTCAAGCCTTCATTTCATGTAATGTGTGAGAGTAAAATTGGTCATTAAATATTTTCTCGAAAGATATCCAGGTAATGTCCTCATACAAATTATCTTGCATAATGGAGTCTCGTCATCACATTATTAGTCTTTTGAGCATATACATGGAGAAACAAAACATAGAGTCTTAAATAGTATTTTAGAATATGAAAGTCCTATCAATCCACTCATTCCACTCCTCATAATATTAGGGCTCCATTGACAGCACGCCTATTGTAGGGAGTATCAAAAAGAAATTTATTTTCCTAATGCATCATAGTGGTTGGCCAGGGTTGTCACACATGAGGAGTCTTCCCAATAGTTCAACAATTTAATATGATTTGTACTTTTTTTTGTTATTTTTATTTATTCTATGAATATAAAAGAATTTGAGAAATTTTATGAAATTCTATAAAGTAAACTAATATGAAATAATGGAATATGATTATTGAGGAAAGAACTTGTCCTTTTTGGTTTGGTTTATGGGTTCCATCACTCTCATTGTTGGGGTTTAAATTTAGTTTGATAGTGTAATCAAGAAATCTCACTCTAAAACTACTATTATTTTATTTATTGTTGTGAAATATCAAATACCTTCATCAATCTTAATTTAACCCCCTGTAATTCTTGATGATGATACACCTCAGTAGAGAGTGTGAGATCTTCTAAGACCTAAATCCATTGTACACCATTTAATCCATAGAATGGATTAACTCCATCATATGAAGAGCTTGAATCTAGTATAAGGGAGGGAAAATATTTAAACAAATAATCCAAATGAGTTTGAGTTTAGTATCGTAGTTTGAAATCGCCACACACGTTTACCTCACTCTTCCTCACCACAAAGTTAAAGAAAGGTTTGAATTTAAGTTCCATAATGAAATGGAAACACCATATACCCCCCCACCCCAGCCAAGCCTCTAGTTAGGAACTAATTTTATGGGCTAGATTGTCACTGTGGGGAGATGAGAAGAAGAAGAGAATAAAACAAAAAAATAAGAAAAACGGTAGAGATATATAGAGAGAGAGAAAAAATTTAAAAAAAAAGAAAGATAGAAGAGGATGAGAAAATTTAAATATATAAAAAAAGGATAAGTGGAAAAAGGAAGATTAAATGACAATAAAATAAGAAATGAAAATTAATGAAATAAAATTAAAATAAGAAAAAGTATCAGAATAGAAAGAAGAATTAAATGGGTGGAACACTTAAGTTGAAGAATTAAAATACATGAATTATTAATAAAAAACTAAAATAAAATTAAATATGAAATAAAAATAAACTAAAAATATTAAAATAAAAAAAATACAAGTATTAAGGATCATATTTATACCAGTTCATTGGCTCCTCCTCCATGGGTTCAGGCTCTCCTTTTAGATAGTTGGCTACCTCATTTTATTGGCACAAGGAGGACCATGTCTTCCTTTATTAAATGGTATTCTAAAATATCAGGAGATCTTCATTTAATATTTTAATTAAAAATCATGTGAAGAAACACTATTATAAAATATGAAACACCTAAGGATCACAGGTTATTTAGATTTTTATCATGTATGAGATCTACACAGGGAAAGCTGCAAGATCCCATTTAGAACGTGCATGGGATGTATGATATATTCCATGAATAAATATAGGTTTTCTTGGATGATATTACACTTCCATGGTGGATGTGGAAGTGCTTAGTGCATGTGAGAGTGGTGATCAGTGGAGGAATATCATTCATCCATACTTCGAAGTGTCCAGATAAATACTTGAGGTTCTCTTGATGTGATCCAAGGTGGAATGGAGATTTGGTGGCTGAGAGGGTGATTGGGATCATGATTTTGAGTTGATGACATGGTGTCTCCTAGTATGTTTAAATGATGTAAGGAGAGGATTATAGTGGTGGTATGTAGTGAGGTCGAGTGGAGTGTGGCAGCGGAGTCTACTTTCTTTTTCAAGCACAAGACACAAGATTTTTAAATGATATAAACTATAATGAGAGTTTCATCACCCCACATCGAATCATAGGTTGGGGGGATTTTTGGTATACCAACCAAGATGTGGGAGAATAATCCTAAATTTTTATCTAAATGGATGGTCTCCTACATGACATTGAAAACCTGGGATGTGCGCACTATGCGGCTCATATGGGCTTTGTACCACCTTTACTCCATGTACGATTCACCACATGTAGGCCACCGCACAGGAATGATTCCCACATGGTACGTCAACTCTAGAGGATACTCTTGATGGGTTATGTGACCGAAAGACCTTCATGGGATAGCTAATTGGTATGTGGGCCCTTTTTGGAGGCCTACATAGGCTTGGACATTTTTTTAGTGAACACCTGAGAAAATAGATAGAAAAATTTCAAACTCACAAAATATCAACAAGAATAATAATATTAATACCAATTTCAAAATCATAAAATTTCTATTTTTTTTAAATTATTTTACTTCCATATTCATATTTTCCCACATTTATCTAAAAAAATTATAATTCATGTGCATTATTCATATAATTTCACTAAGAATCATTGAAAAATTATTGAAAAATATGCAGCAAATATTTGGGTTTCAAATACGCTAACACTTAAATGAAGTTTTTCCACAAGAATAAAATATTAATATTGGATTTAAAGGGAACCAATGTTTCCATTAATAAAATTTCAAAGTAATAAAAAAAATCCAATGTTAAATCAATATTTTAAATTCCACAAAATATCAATTCAGTTTTTCAATTTTAAAATAAAAATTATAATAAACTATTTTACTTTTACCCTTTTTAAAATGATGGTATTTGTCTTCTAATTCATTCAAGTTCATAAATTAATTATTATCAAAATATCAAATAACTATTTACCTCACTTTTGAATATTTTTACTCATCTATCATAATGAAATTAAAGAAGAGTTTTTCCCATATCATGAGAACATGCTTCTAGTCCGTAGGATTTTAAAGGAACCCTTATCTTGACATTGTAAAGACAAAACACACATAAAATTATGAGGTATTTAATTATGTTTTAAATGTCTCTAGGTCTTAGGATTTGTAGGAATTACTGTTTTTAAAAATTAAATCCCAAAGAAGAGGTTTATCTTCTATGTAAAATGCATGATATCAAAAGTAAAAGTTTAATGATATTATACCCTTAAATTGTAACAACTCTAATTTCCCCTAAAACTCAATGTACATTTCATGATAAAATAAATCATAAAGAATTATTTGTACAACCTCTTGATTTTTTTTTTCTAATGTTATAATTGTTTTCAAATAAATGTTTTCATATTGATTTCTTTTTAAAACTTTACACTCATAATAAACCTCACATAAAACAACTAACCACATATGATAAAATTGATCAGTCTAGTATTGGTGATTTTTTATTTTTCTAAGTCAAAACACATTCTTTTAATTTTTTTTCCATTTTCACTCCCTTTTTCAAAGGGTAACAATAAAGAATAGTGAATGAACAAATAACCTTTATCAATACCAAAAAATGGAATCCCAAAACTTTTTCCTTATAGTATAAATCATCCCTTCATTCATGAATCTATTTACTTACCCACTTCATCATTAAAATATCATGAAAATACAAATAGGATGGTAGGAATAGGTAAAATTGGCTTGAAACATGACTTAATCCTAACAATAAAATCCATGATCTCTATTGGATAAATAATGATTTAGTTAAAAGTGGTCTATTAAGGATAATGGATTATCAAAATATATCTTAATCATTTCAAATGTGTTTTTGCAAAGTCATTAGATTTTAGAAGTTCATCTACAAGTTATGGAAGGTGACATCTCCCAATATCACTCAAGAAATGTGATAAAGAATAAACTAGAAGTACATTGTTTAGAAATTCTATCAAGAATGGGAAGTTTAATGTTAGACAATCAATCAAGTCATGATTAATAATAATAAATCAATTCACATAAATTTCAAAAATGCAAAGAATAAATAATAATTGGGAGATTTAATTTACATAAATAGACTAATTCCTTTAAATTATGTGTCCTCATTTTAATATCTATTCTTTAATTTAATCTTAAAATTCTTTATTTTACTCATTAAATAACATTAACATTGAAATATAAAACCTGGAATCACAAGTTTCCTAAAAAATCATGTCTCTTAGATAATTCAATTAAAGTGTGAATTCAAGTACAAGAATGCAATTTCAAATTTAAATCATGAAACAGATTGTAGGAAATAAATGTAGAGAGTTTGAAGATAAACATAAAATTGAACTCCCATTCCCATGAAGATTAGTCCACATTTTTACTTGACTATTTGTTTCTACCTTGTGCCTTAATGAACCTAAAATATAAATTTACTCACATAATCACTAGGATCGTGTAATTTAAGTTCAAAAAGATAATATAGAATGGTCAATAATAGATTTTATCCAAATTCTAATGTGGGATGATTATTTTTAGATGTGTTCTACCACATGTGGATTTTAACATCTTGTGATTCTCTTTTGGTCTGAGGAATTACCCATGTATAAGTTATAGTAGATCCACCCTCATTCAGAATTATGTAAAGCTTGCATGGAGGGAGTAGGATGAAGTTTGGATCATCCTTTTCCTTCGTTTTTACTTATAAAACCATCTATTTTTTCAGTGATGGATCAACATAGGTTGTAGTAATTGAATATTTAAAGGGAATGTTAACAGGTAATTTTATTTCAAAAAAATTAAATTTTAATTACAAGTAAATTATATCTTTTAATATGACTAGCCTCTATCTTAATTTCCTTAGGATCTGAAACGTGGACTTCCTCAGATTCTTCCTCAAATTCATGTTCATAAAAATTATGGAGCTCCATGTGTTCCTAAATAGGTGAAGGTCCATTTTCTTCATCTTACTCCAAGGCATGGAAGGAATTGACCAAATATAAAAATTAAAAACAATAAGGATTGATACTCAAATCATAATGAATAAGATTAAAACAATAATATAAAATAATATCTTCTCCATAATTTGTTTCGAGTTCAATCACTACCTTACTGGTGAGTTCCTCTTAGAGTAGGATGGTTGTAAGTCGATGTAGGTAGTCAGTCTCCACCATATGTTTTTCATGTTTCGCCACATTTGTAGTGTATTCTTCTTATATGGATAGAGTGACATGAAATGGTACATGAAATTAAACTTTTTCAGGATTGGGGAGATCAAGTTGTAACTCATACTCATTCTATAATTCATCTAGATATTATTAATCTCAAATACTTAGCTTAGTAATAATGTCTTCCTCATCATGAATCCACATTAGATCACCATGGTCATCTTGGATCTAGTCCCTCAAATGGTTGGGTTGTTGTCGGTCCTTGAGATTGACCTCAAATTCTTGAATGCCTTTAGTAAAATTTGGGAAAACCAATGGTATTTTATTTTTGGATTCAATTCTTTTCTAGTCAGTTCAGAGTTCATCGACCATGCTCTAAAAATATTTAGGAAAGATGCATATCTTCGTGCCTCTTTGGTCCTCATTGACCGTTATCATAAGAGAATCAACTCTTCATTTGAGATCCAACTCAATATAGTTTGTTTCTTTCTCTTTCACATATTTTTAATTGTTCCATGATTTGAAAAAAAAATATCATTTGGAAATATCAATGAAAACTAATTTTTTATGGTTTTTTAAATTTATTAAATAAGGATAATCTATAAATAATTTGAAAAATAAAAAATATAAGTAAAATATAGATTATATCCCTATAAATAGTGCTAGTTTATAAATCTAACCTATGGTAGGTCCTAGAAAAAAGATTATTTTTCTAATATAGACCATATGCTCACAAGGGTCAACTCACATGAGGATGTTTATCAGTTGTTCACCGATATAATCTAATTCACCTAAATTAATTATTTTTTGTTATCTTTATTAATTCTATATATGCAATGAAATTTGAGAAAATATAACAAATGATAATAAGTAAACTAAAATGAAATTATAGAATTTTTTTAGTAAAGAATAAATTTGGAATTTTTGGTTTGGTTTATGGGTTCCATCACTCTTCTTTTTGGTGTTTACATTTATTTTGATAGTTTAACAATGAAATATCACTCTTAAACTACTTTAATTTTATTTAGTGGTGTAAAATATTGAATACCTTAATTAACCTAATTATACCTCCCCATACAATCTAGGTTGTTGGCACACTCCAATCGAGTGTAGTTCATCTTACAGAAGATGGCTCTATCATATTCCATTTCATTCACTAAATGTCTCCAATCCATAATATAAAGAGATTTTATCTGGTATAAGGGAGGAAAAATATTTAAAAATAATAATTTAAATGAGTTTTATTTCAGTTTCATAATGGAAAATCTCCACACTCATGCACTTCACTATTTATCTCTACAAACATAACAAAACTTATGAATTTAAGCACAAAATAAAATTAAAACTGCACTAACCTACACCAAGAAAACACTTGGGTTACACCCTAAATATTTAGGGGTAGAGGTCACTATGGGAAGATGAGATGAAGAGAATAAAATATAAGGAATAGAATAGAGAGAAAGTGAGTTAAAATAAAAAAACACCAAAGACAGAAAGAACAGGATGAGAAAAATTAAAATCATAAAACAATAAAATAAAAATACAAGGATAAGAGGTATAAAGGATAATAAAATAAATTAAATTAATAAGATTAAAGGAAGAAGAATACAAATATGAATTATAGAACGAATAATTAAATGAGTGGAACGATTATGTTGAATAAATATATGTATGAATTATTATTAATAGAACAAAAATAAAATTACATCTAAAATAAAACTGAACTAAAAAGAATGAAATAAAAACAAAGAATAAAACTAAAGAATCATTTTCAGGCTGGGGCAATAGATCCTCTTCCATGGGTGTCGACTTTCCCTTTGAGGCAGTGGTATACCTCCCTTTATTTGTGCAATGAGGACTCGTCCATCCTTCTATGGGTGGTCTTTCCAAATATTGGGAGATAATGATTTAATATTTTCATTTAAAATACCTTGGTGACCTGATATTCTGAAATATATAACACTCATGGAACTTGGTTTATTTTTATTTGTAGTGTGGATGAGATCCAAATGGGGTAGACTATAGGATATACTTCAGATCATGCATGATATGAATAGATCATGCCATCAATGGAGGCAGGGTTCCTGGAGGACGTGGAACTTCCTTAGTGGTTGTGGGATTGCTTCTTGTATGAGGTAGTGAAGTGAAATAGAGGAATCAAATTCATCCAGTATTCAATATGTATGGAATAAGACTCGAGGTGTTTTCATGGTGATCAAAGGTGAAACAGGTATTTGGTGGACGTGTAGGATATCAGTACCAATTTTTCTAGCTGGTATCATGGAATCTAATAGTGTGTTGTAGCGATGGAAGGTGAGGCTAAATATGGTAGTGAGCATCAGATTCAAGAAAAGTGTGGCAGAGGAGGTGACACTCATGTGTCTGATTACGAGTCATGGGATTTATAAATTATGTAAACAATAACCACAGTTTCAGTATCCCACATCAAATCACAGTCTAGTGTGCAAGACAATATATCAACCAAGGTGAGGGAGAATCATCAAAAACTAATTATTGTGGGGATGAGATCCTTCATGACGTTGTACACATGGGTTGTCTATTCTGTGCAACCCCCATGGGTTTCGTCCCACCTATACTGCTAGTGTGATTCACTACCCACGGGCCACCGCATAGGCATGATCCCTATAATGAAACATAATTCCATAAATGAAATTTCTCTTATTATAATTATTTCATATAGTATAAATCATATAAAATCATATAGATAACACAATGAAAACTTTATAAATAAATAATTAATGAAATATGAGGATTTTTCATATATTAAAGAACCTATAACAACAGAATAATAACTTAACATTTGGAATAGCAATACAACCCTTCTGAATAGTAAACTGTCTAATAGAATAGTAAACTCACAAATGAAAGTATAAATAAAATTTGAATATATTATACATTTTATTCTTCTTTACGTCTATTCATTTTTTTATGTCATCATGTTATTCCTTATAACCCATTTCCTATACTTTATTTTTATGTTTATTCCTTTATTATGCTTTTTAGAACATTACTTTGTTTATGTACTCCAAAGGTTATCATATTCTGATGTAAGAGCTCAATCAAAGTTAGGATATATTTATGGAGATTAAATAAAATATGTTTCTATTTTGTTTCTAAGTTTTCTATTGGATATACCTAATCTTCCAAATACACTAGAGTTTATGAACCTTGGTTTCTATTTAATGTCTAGTTATACTGAAATTCATGTAAAAATTTTAGTAAAATGATAGGGTTGCTAAACTTTCTCCATGTTATTCCAAATCTGGAGGGCCCCCTAGTGGTCTGTGTGACCGATCGGGCCTGTTGGTTTGGCTAAATGGAACACGAGCCCCTGGTTGAAGGCATAAATAATCCAAACCCTTCTTTAGTAAACACATGAGAAAATATATGGAAAATATTCAAAGTAAAAAAACCATAATAACAATATAAATAAAAATTTCAAAATATTAAAATTTTTATTTGTTTAAAATTATTTTAATTCTATATTTATATTTTTACGCATTTAACTAAAACATTAAAATTCATGGGAATTATTCATTGAATTTCTCTAAAAACATTGAAAATTGATTGAAAAAATATCTATGATGTTTCTAGTGTCCCCATTATCACCATATAAGACTCGTGTATGCTACTTAGTGAACTTATATCCATTATCCACCAAACATCAAAAGTTTATTACACCCACTTGACCTAGAGTCTAAATCATATGGATAACAACTTCAACCAAAGAAGGGTCCATTGGAGGATTTACCTATGGACCTAGTCCTGATTATTCCTCTATCATATTTGGAAGATCACTTTTCAGAGGCACTGTCTATTAATTCCAAGACAATAACCAATCAGCTTTAGATCATATTCCAAAATCTGATAACCTACTTCAAGAATTCACATATTTGATTTAAAAAATCATGAATTTAAATCAATCATGAATTTTATGAGTGGAAAAATAAATTTAATAAGGAATGGGTATATTTAAATATACTCTCCATCCAACTCATTAAAATGATTCCAATCTCTAAGTATCAAAATTTAGTAAAACAAACAACCACCCATTGTATCTCTAGTTAAAATATTAAAGTGAGATGGCCATGAACCCTCCCATACTTATTACTCAAATTATGACTTTCATTACTCCTCTATACCTAAGAAATAGAACGAAAATCAGGTACTGTTATCACTTAAAGAAGATATTACCTTGAATAGAAAATTATAACAAACCAAACTGAGTCATAAAAACTATCCAGCTGACTAGTCCTGTCATGGTGACATATAACAAAGATAAAGGAAACAAGTCTTGATTATAACCAAAATAGTAAATGCAACTAGAGTACAACATGGATGAAAAAGATATAACCAGATCCATACAAACCAATATAGGTAGGCTAAACAAGAAAAGTGTGAATCAGATAAGACCAACAAGTCTCCATATGACCAACCATTACCTCCAAACCATCCCATACTGAAATCAGTGATAACAATAGAATCCATAATATTATAATATGCCCTTCCCATTACCTAGATCATGCAATGAAATATCTACAACCGACATAAATAAAAAGTTGGGTGTGAGCACAAATCCTATTAAGATACCACCATAGAGTTTGTATATGTTCTAATATCAAGAATTCAATAGTTCTAGCTTTTAAAACAAAAACATTTTTGAAATGAATTTTCATAAATCCAAACTCATTTTAAATAATTTTCCATTATTTTTTCATAAAATCATTTCATGTATATAAATGCATAAATATTACATATATATGAAATAAAATAATAATTTATATCCATAGAACATAAGGTAAGTAATTAAACACATATCCATGACATAATCAATCATGTGAAACCAGGTGATACAAACTCATGTGAAAATAATGTGAGCAACAATCCATACCAAAATCCATCATGAGACAAAAAACCATAAATGACAGAGAAATATGTATTGGTAGATATCCTATAAGAATACACAATAGACATAATATAGAAAAAACTAGGAATACGGTGGTACTAACAAGTATCAAGTCCCACCACAGTCCATCAATATCTAAAAAGAAACATCTAGTAGGACCATAAACACTAGGGTCAACTATGTCCCTTTCTTAGTGCACCCTAGGTTCCCGATGTGCCATGTTATTTAAAATACATTTAAAAACTACACTCCCAATATATATAAAAATTAAGATACAAGACAATATGTTTTGGTGTTTAAAAACCAATTTCCAATCCAAACCCCCCATTCATGCAATTAATAAAATGCTTGGAGTGAAAAAACCCATTTTTGAAGAAGATCCCCATTGAAAAAATTGACATTAAACGAAATAACTTAGAACCAAAAATAAAATAAATTCAATGAATAACCCAAATTAATTTTACAATAATTATAATAAATTCATATAACTATCCCATTATATAGAAATAGTAACCTCAAATATAATTAGAACCAATCACCCTAAAAAATAGAGACTAGGGAAGAGTGAATTGGGTTCTCATGATCCTATATCCTTAAGAAACAATGTCAATCTACATTCAAACCCCTAATATCTTGAATAAACATTCCCTTTTGGGTTCCATGCTTTTGAGGGTCTATAATTATGAGGAGAAATCCAATCAATATCGCAATATACCTCAATACGATCCATCGAGAAAGGGGGAATTACACCTAGAATCCAATAGAAGAGACCTCCAAACCACTAGGGAAGGTTTATGATAAGCGTAAAGTGTATTATAGAGTGATAAGGATTAAAAAAACAAGGTAAAAGGGCTAAAATCCCACTTTTTAACTATTCGTATGGGGATCACACAGTATCTTACCCTAACAGTGCACCCCTACTATCCATAATAGGTGGGTAACAGTTTAGATACATGGTTAGTTTAACTATGAACTAACCACACAACCCTATTTCTCTAAAGGGTACACGCTTTTCCCTAGGGGACACACATTTTGGGTAAACCATTCTCAAACTTTGTGACACATATGTATAACCTCCAAACACCCACACACGGTTCCTTGAACTTGTATCCCGGTTTTTTTAATCATGAACACACCCTGAAAAACATCACTAGAGCCTCATAGAGTCATACCATGAGGTTACCTAAAGTTTAATCTAACAATGTACCTTAACAGTGAACCTTTTTATTTTTCCCTAAAATTCTCTTTTTTCAAACTTCGATCACCTGAATCATCCCAAACCAAAAAAAACCAAGCCTCAAATAAGTTATTCTTGTGACCCAAAGGTAATCACATTCTAGGTAAATATAACAAAAAAATATGGTTATACATATGGTATTTACACAATATAGGAAATGTATATTTTTCTTAGGCAATAATTTTACGAATAAATCAATGTATTGGGCATCTAGGTGAATACCCTTCAATCAAGTATGGTAACAGATGGTATTCATAGGGGAAAATATTTTGTAGTAAATCATTCCAAATCAAGTGGATGATTATGAAATAAAAAATATATGATATATCCTAACATATATATATAATAAAATTTCATAAGTTATCCTGATAAAGAAGGTGGATGGTAACATTTTCGAATATCCTTCATCAAATATATGACACAAATATAGACCAATCTTACTATCATGACAAACTTTCCCTTGAAAATAAGAATATCCATTTACTATAAAATAGTTTTAAAAATTAATATTTTAATTAACCTTGATAAAAATAAATTCCCTTTTTAAAATTTGAACACATAATAGAATTATCTTAGAAAACAACAAAGGAAACAAAAAGATATATTTACACAGAAATGTGTAAAAGTGATTCCTTCTGATAAAAAAAATCCAATATGTAAATGTGTAAAAAATTACATTTTAAAAAAAAATTAATAATCTCATGGTATTTGAAAGTTCCCCTTTGAATTTTTTTTTGGAAATAATCAATTTTGGAAAATGTTGAAACATTACTTTAGAAGAAATCATTTTTTAGAACAAATCATGAAAAATGTGTTTAAATCCCATTAAAACCTCTTTAATGAAACCCAAATCATAAAAACGTTTTTCAAATTTTTCATTTATAAGAGGTAAAGTTAAGTATTAAGGTGATATGAAATATTATAAAAGATACTTTTGATTGGAAAAACATGGATATGGAAAAAATTGATTTTTTTTCTTCGTTTGGAAATCATTTGTTTCAGTGACACATTATAAAATAGAACATGATCCCCAAAAGAGATAATTTTAATGAAAGTGATTCATTTCCCCAATTTAAATTTAAATCAATAATATTATAAAGGGATTGGTATGAGAAAGGAATTTTCTAAAATCAATGTTAATAAGGAAATTTACAGCTCATGGAGAAATAACATGATTCGAGACCTGAATAGCATTTTAAACCAAAACCATTGAAGGAGTAAGTTCTAAAAACATAACCTAAAATAACATGACTAAATTATATTTCAATATTAAAATAAATTTGGCATAATATACACCATATAAAATTAAGTTGGTCTGTAAAAGAAAAATGTGTCTCATTGAAGGGAGTTTGAGACACAAATACCTTAACTTTATGTACAAAAGGTTTATACACTTGTAATTATCTTAATGTATAATTAAATTGTCACGAACCAACCCGGGTCGACCCTGAACCGGTCACCCGAGCCGGCCCGCGACATGGCCCGAGGGGCATTCCCGATCCCCACGGGCTGGCAACTAGTGCCGGGCATCAAAAGTAAACAGGTGGGATCGATTTGGCCCAAAATATAATAAACTAAGTAGCAGAAATAAATAGAACGAATGTAAATAAGGAAAAATGAACCAACAACGCAACTAACATGACCATGACCAAAGCTCCACGTGACCCCGTGGGTCACTCTCCAATAACACAACCGACGTCGCTCAAGGCGAACAACTGAAGCTGGAACCTGCAACAGAACTAAAAACAAGAAAACACTATAGGCGTGAGTATTAAAACTCGGTAGGTAGGTCCAACTAATTCTATTCCCAAAGCACATACCAATAAATAAAGAATTTATCAACTCCAGGTTTGAACTAAATTATATAAAATATGGTTTCCACACACTTTCATTTCTGAAACAAGTAACAGTCCATTGCCCTTTTTAATTTAGAACAAGTTTAATGTTAAAAGAAGCAGGTGCATTGCATTTTTAAAACATTTTGCGAACGATTTAGAAATCCAAACTTTAGTTTTTAGTCAAAAGGAGAATCACACACAACACACACTAAGGGAAATGGTAAAAGTGGAACACATGGGTCAGCAACCGAACTCGACCTCTCAAACATCTGCCACACACAAATAAACACTAAAAGAAACATGGGTCGAACCTAGGAGATCGTGAACAATCCAGAACGTACTATACATGTGACTCATCCTAAAGGCATGCCATAACTTGATGACGTCATAACGACCATAATACAACCCAGCATAGCCCTGCATGGCCTAACCGAGGGGCCCAATCCCCATAGCAGCAATAACTCAGTATTCCCCTGCTATGGGGCCACTAGCCAGTGCGTGGTCTAAACTAGTGCAGCAATCGTTCTCAGAAAATTCACTCAATATGCCAGGTTCCCATGACAACAAAAGCAATAAAAAGGGGGTGCGTCTACAATGTAAATAAATCAGTCACGATTCACAAACATCACATGCAGCTCACGCAAACAACGCACACCAAAGATCACCCCTGAGTGGGATTTCCAAGGTAATCCATTTCATTAAAGTGCCAAACGGGCATTCACCAATTTAAAAGTAAAACCT
The DNA here is from genome assembly GCA_963277665.1 of Viscum album. NCBI lineage: Eukaryota > Viridiplantae > Streptophyta > Magnoliopsida > Santalales > Viscaceae > Viscum > Viscum album. The sequence goes on along the minus strand of CAUJRU010000087.1, from coordinate 991,836 downwards.
CATTTCTCTAAAATCTCAAAACACTTGTTCAGAAGAAATTATTTATCTTTAAAACAAGAAGCACATTTGAAATTTCGTGAATTATGTTTAAAGGCAAAATGGGCATTCTTTCAAAACTGGTTCACCCGTCAAGAAAATGTCACAAGTGTTCGGTATAAAATAAACAGCTCTTTTCGCACTAAATAATAATTTAAAGTTTTATTATCTCATATTATTTATAATTAATTAAAAATTAATAAAATAACACGCAATTAATAAATTCTAAATCTAAAGGTAAGTGCAATGGGGGACCTACCTCGGCTCGATGTCCAAACACAAAGGCGCAACAAGCCTCGCGCAGGCGTACAGGCAAGCGCTAGCCGATGGCAACAATATCGCGGGGCAACCTTGCGAACGTGCTGCAACCATAAAGACAAATAAAAACGCATAAAAATGGACTTTAAATTATCCAAACGAACAAACAATGCAAAATAACCAGCTCGACACGTTTTGAAAATATCACAACCAAAACATGTCTCGCACCTAACAACCAACCCATAAAACATTTTAAAAAAATAACACACTCATTTGTACACACAAAACATCGTCGCTTTCAAAAGAAATGTTCGCACCACTTACACATGTTCACCACCTTAAAAATATAATTCACACCCAATAACAAATTGATTAAACACTTCTATAAAGTAACCAAAACAAGACCAGAATGAAAAACACACCATCTACATTATTTCCCAAAACACTAAAATTTATAAAACGATTTTACAAAGAGAAACCCAAACCACTTTAAAACATCTAACGCACCAAAAAATAAAAACAATAAACACAATTTTAGATTTAAACAAACTTGAAATCATCAAAACATATTGACCAATTAACTTGCAAAGGCACGAATCAAGAAAATGAATTAATTAAAGACATGAAAGCATCATATGGACTTATTTGGAAAGGATTAAGTGGATTAGCCTACCTCAAAGCAGAGCGAGCGTGAAAAACATCAATGGAATGAGAAGCAACACCTTGCGGACAGAGCGTGCATCTAAAACTAAGATAAAAACAAACAGAATCTAAACTGAACACAAGGATTTTTTTTTCAAATTTGAAAGAATAAAGCAATAATAGTGGAAGAAAAGACCGGAAAAGTTGAATCCACCCACTGGAGGGGAGGCGGAGGTGCTGCGATCATGCCAGAAGACCGCTGGAAACAACACGCGCAGGGGGGAAATCAGAGTAGCAGGTCAGGGTAGCGGGTATCTAGAAAATAGGACACGAAGGGAGCTGGCCGGTGCGCAAGAGACCGGGGTAACAAGATGCAGGCCGTCGGAAGACGGATTTGTAGTCCGCAGGTGGTCGGAGAATGAGTAGGAGGGTAAGTGGGGTACCACAAGACTGGCCGAAGGTGGCTGGGTCGCTGCAGGGCAAGATGGAAAGGAGGTCAGGTCTGTCGGATGCGGCTCACTGGAGGGAGGGCTGCTGGGCGTGGGGCAAGCGAGGAAGACGAGTGCTGGCCAGAGAAGGTCGGTTAGAGGGTGCAGGGGCAACGGCCTGGAGTGCAGGGGCGACAGCGGCGGGAAGAAGAGGGGGAGGGGGTTCGTACAGGCATGCGGGGAGCGGCGGAGGCCAAACAAAATAGAGGGAGAGCAGGCGGCGGCGGGTGCGCTTGGGGCGGAGGGTGAAGGCGCGGGCGGGTGCGCTTAAGGCGGAGGCCGAACGAAGAGAGGGAGAGAAGGGGGGCGAAGGCCGCAGGTGGCGCAAGAATGGAAGAGGGGGGGGGGGGGAAATAAGGGGGAGGCGCTGGGGGCTAGGGTTCTATCCAATTTTCTTGTTTTTTTAAGGGAACTAATTATAACAATAAGACTAAAAATAATAATAACAATGAAACCAGAAAAATAATACAAATAAAATTGCTATAATTAAGATAATAATAATAATAATAAAACTAGATTGACAAACAAAACAAATAATAAATTTAATAATAATAATAATAATAACAACATAATATTTTTGTTATCAACAACATTATTTTTAAAACACTACATTTAATTACCAAACTATAAGAACCAGGTACTCGCACGCTCAGCGCACAGCCTAAAGAAAATGCGCACGTAGAAAGCGCGCCTCAACGTGGTCCGCTTGGGCACCTGCACAAGCACTTGGGGCGACCCCACTGTCATTGCTTACCACGTAGTGCCCGTGCACGGGTCTGAAACTTACCAAGAACATTAAACGATGAAAAAGTTTAAGTCGGGACCTAGCCCGAACATTGGCGCGAGATCCCGAATCCAAGAATTAAATAAATAAAAACGATTTAAAGGTCAGGGTGTGACAATTCTCCCCACCACAGACACTTTCTGCCCCCAGAAAGTCACCCAGTCAAACGATGGACCAAACAAGAATCCATGCCCAAATAAAACTAGAAGAAACCACAACATAAGAGATAAAGAGAACACGAGAGGGTTCTCCCCACCACCAGAACTCAACTAGTGTGGAAATTTTAACACCCAAATATACCATCCTAGGAAGGGGGGACAACACGAGAACTCCCAACTGATCCAGACTTACCTTTATAGCAATAGCGAAACAACACCTCCGCTAAAACTTGGTACACTCGACATAGACCAAAATCCTCAAACACTAGAAAGAAACTTCCGAGAAGAACTTAACCCATGAAGTAAACTCGAGCATTACCAGAAATGTCGATCCTTCCATAGGCACTTATATCCCCAAACGAACACAGTCGGACTAAGACTAACCCGTACAAGGTTCAAACACACTTTTAAGAAAAACACACGATCCAGAACACCATAAACAGACAAACAAGACTGTTTGGATACAAACGAACACTTTCATCCCAACCTCACAACGACTCAAAGAACCTACAATAACACCAACACTTTAACAGTGGAAAGACGAGAACCAAAGGGCTTTAAATGTTCTGTTTCTAACACGGATCACGAAACGCGAACTGAGGCGTCACACCCTCAACGACTCCTGACTGCACGCGAGCTTCACCCCAAGACCTTTGGCTAGGGCTCTAATGGCTGAAGCATCTCCTGCCTCACTGTCAGGCACCAAAAATCTTCAATCGCAGCGTCATTTTCAAGCGACGTATCCCACAAACTTCTCTAGATGACCTAGACACCTGCAATGATGGCATGTCCTCAAAGGGGTGTGACATGATGGCTTGTATGCCCCAAACGTCCATACTGACGGTACACCATTAGACGGTCCGACGAACTGGAAGTTAGAGCCATTGAAGGGAACTCTTTAGGAATAGGTCCCTCTGGCACACTCTGCTCGCTAGATGGGAAACCTTAACGAACAACTGGATATGCTGGGTTGTCAAACATCTCCTCTCCGAAGACCAACGCAACTAAGAACACCTCACCCACCAGCTTCTCAAAGTGATGGTCCTTAGAAAGGAGGACCCACTCTTTGATCTCTGGACGAAGACCCCTGATGAAAGGAGAAGTCTTCATCCAGTCCGGTGACACTACACCCGAAAAAAGAGACATAAAATCCTTGAAATGTTAAACATATGCTTTCACCGTCTTCTGGCCATGTTGAACACGTATTAACTCTTTCATTTTCATCATCTTCACCTCCACAAGTATAAACCATCGTACGAAGATGGCATTAAAGATATACTACATCATCCCAACTTGCAGCAATGGCGGGGCGAACAAATCCCACTCGTCCAAAGCTGGACCTTCGAACAGGACCAAAACACCTACACTTTAACAGCTTTGGGAGTTCCCAATACCCTGAAGACGCGCTCGACCTCTTCAAGCCACTGCACTATCTCTAACAGACTCCAATCATCATGAAGTACGGACAACGTCCAAGAAGGACCAAAAATTGAGCATGACTCATCATACCTCTGGGGACCTTTCAGGGCGGCATTTCTGAACAACGTATAAAACAGCAAGCTGAAACTCACATCAAATCAAATCAATATCATTGAAAACACCATCATCCAAAAACGACCAGCTCAAAAACCAAACAACCACAAACACAACCCAAAATTCTCTATCCAAAATTCTCATTCCATTTTAAATTCCAAAAACACCCCTTTTTTTCAAAACTGCTTTCCTTCAAGACCACATTCCAAAACCATTTTCCTCTTTAAAAGCCAATTTACAAAACAAGGTCAATCATTAAATTTCAAACAAACCCAGGTAATCTCATGAACCATTGCACATGTATTCATCCACTTTCATTCATACGCACCAATGTGCACTTTCCACACATCTTCTCACATGCGCAAATGTCCATAACGAGTACCTGAGGTTTCACCCCAAACCGATCTTGAACTATTTCAAAGCAAACATCAGTTTTCCAAACCAAATGATTTTAGTTTTTAAAACCCATTTCATAAATTTAAAGTCCTTTAAAAGAAATCAGTCTCATTTTCAAAAACCCCTTTTTTTCATTTCCAAAAATGCACTATCATCAACCAGAACAAAAACAACACTTAAATTGCATCAAACACCAATGTGAGGGACTAGTAGTCACGCTTAACCTGGTGACATGGTAGTGGGCCATGTCCCAAGTAGGCGTCGACCACTAGGAGGAATTCAAACCATGTACCGAGACTCCACATGGGTCACTACTCCATGTGAAATCACGATATAACATCGGCTTACCTCCGTTGTCATCCCTTAATCAAAAACAATCAAAAACAAAACAAAGACTCGATTCCTGGACTATCCCTGGCGACTCGAGGTGCAGAACGGGCGAGGGTTCATGATGTCCTTCCCGTACCTACCTCTAAAGCCCCGGCAATCCTAATCTCCATCTACCAGACACCCCAAATAACAAAAACCTCCCTCTGATACCATTTTGTCACGAACCAACCCGGGTCGACCCTGAACCGGTCACCCGAGATGGCCCGAAACATGGCCCGAGGGGCGTTCCCGATCCCCACGGGCTGGCAACTAGTGCCGGGCATCAAAAGTAAACAGGTGGGAACGATTTGGCCCAAAATATAATAAAATAAGCAGCAGAAATAAATAGAACAAATGTAAATAAGGAAAAAGGAACCAACAACGCAACTAACCTGACCACGACCAAAGCTCCACGTGACCCCGTGGGTCACTCTCCAATAACACAACCGACGTCGCTCAAGGCGAACAACTGAAGCTGGAACCTGTAACAGAACTAAAAACAAGAAAACACTATAGGTGTGAGTATTAAAACTCATTAGGTAGGCCCAACTAATTCTATTCCCAAAGCACATACCAATAAATAAAGAATTTATCAACTCCAGGTTTGAACTAAATTATATAAAATATGGTTTCCACACACTTTCATTTCTGAAACAAGTAACATTCCATTGCCCTTTTTAATTTAGAACAAGTTTAATGTTGAAAGAAGCAGGTGCATTGCATTTTTAAAACATTTTGCGAACGATTTAGAAATCCAAACTTTAGTTTTTAGTCAAAAGGAGAATCACACACAACACACACTAAGGGAAATGGTAAAAGTGGCACACATGGGTTAGCAACCTAACTCGACCTCTTAAACATCCGCCACACACAAATAAACACTAAAAGAAACATGGGTCGAACCTAGGTGATCGTGAACAATCCAGAACGTACTATACATGTGACTCATCCTGAAGGCATGCCATAACTCGATGACGTCATAACGCCCATAATACTACCCGACATAGCCCTGCATGGCCTAATCGAGGGGCCCAATCCCCATAGCAGCAATAACTCAGTATTTCCCTGCTATGGGGCTACTAGCCAGTGCGTGGTCTAAACTAGTGCAGCAATCGTTCTCAGAAAATTCACTCAATATGCCAGGTTCCCATGTCAACACAAGCAATAAAAAGGGGGTGCGTCTACAATGTAAATAAATCAGTCACGATGCACAAACATCACATGTAGCTCACGCAAAACAACGCACACCAAAGATCACCCCCAAGTGGGATTTCCAAGGTAATCCATTTCATTAAATTGCCAAACGGGCATTCACCAATTTAAATGTAAAACCTCATTTCTCTAAAAGCTCAAAACACTTGTTCAGAATAAATTATTTATCTTTAAAACTAGAAGCACATTTGAAGTTTCATGAATTATGTTTAAAGGAAAAATGGGCATTCTTTCAAAACTGGGTGTTCGCCCGTCAAGAAAATGTCACAAGTGTTCGGTATAAAATAAACAGCTCTTTTCGCACTAAATAATAATTTAAAGTTTTATTATCTAATATTATTTCTAATTCATTAAAAATTAATAAAATAACACACAATTAATAAATTCTAAATCTAAAGGTAAGTGCAATGGGGGACCTACCTCGGCTCGTTGTCCAAACACAAAGGCGCAACAAGCCTCACGCAGGCGTACAGGCAAGCGCTAGCCAATGGCAACAATATCGCAGGGCAACCTTGCGAACGTGCTGCAACCGTAAAGACAAATAAAAACGCATAAACATGGACTTTAAATTATCCAAACGAACAAACAATGAAAAATAACCAGCTCGACACGTTTTGAAAATATCACAACCAAAACATGTCTCACACCTAACAACCAACCCATAAAACATTTTAAAAAAAATAACACACTCATTTGTACACACAAAACATTGTTGCTTTCAAAAGAAATGTTCGCACCACTTACACATGTTCACCACCTTAAAAATATAATTCACACCCAATAACAAATTGATTAAACACTTCTATAAAGTAACCAAAACAAGACCAGAATGAAAAACACACCATCTACATTATTTCCCAAAACACTAAAATTTATAAAACGATTTTACAAAGAGAAACCCAAACCACTTTAAAACATCTAACGCACCAAAAAATAAAAACAAAGAACACAATTTTAGATTTAAACAAACTTGAAATCATCAAAACATATTGACCAATGAACTTGCAAAGGCACGAATCAAGCAAATGAATTAATTAAAAACATGAAAGCATCTTATGGACTTATTTGGAAAGGAGTAAGTGGATTAGACTACCTCAAAGTAGAGCGAGCGTGACAAACATCAATGGAATGAGAAGCAACACCTTGCGGACAGAGCGTGCATCTAAAACTAAGATAAAAACAAACAGAATCTAAACTGAACACAAGGATTTTTTTCCAAATTTGAAAGAATAAAGAAATAATAAAGGAAGAAAACACCGGAAAAGTTGAATCCACCCACTGGAGGGGAGGCGGAGGTGCTGCGATCGTGCCAGAAGACCACTGGAAACAACACGCACAGGGGGGAAATCAGAGTAGCAGGTCAGGGTAGCAGGTATCTAGAATATAGGACACGAAGGGAGCTGCCCGGTGCACAAGAGACCGGGGTAACAGGATGCAGGCCGTCGGAAGACGGATTTGTAGTCCGCAGGTGGTCGTAGAATGAGTAGGAGGGTAAGTGTGGTCCCACAAGACTGGCCGAAGGTGGCTGGGTCGCTGCAGGGCAAGATGGAAAGGAGGTCAGGTCCGCCGGATGCAGCTCACCGGAGGGAGGGCTGCTGGGCATGGTGCAAGCGAGGAAGAGGAGTGCTGGCCAGAGAAGGTCGGTTAGAGGGTGCAGGGGCGACGGCCTGGAGTGCAGGGGCGACAGCGGCGGGAAGAAGAGGGGGAGGGAGGTCGCACAGGCATGCGGGGAGCGGCGGAGGCCAAACAAAATAGAGGGAGAGCAGGCGGCGGCGGGTGCACTTGGGGCGGAGGGTGAAGGCGCGGGCGGGTGCGCTTAAGGCGGAGGCCGAACGAAGAGAGGGAGAGCAGGGGGGCGAAGGCCGCAGGCGGCGCAAGAATGGAAGAGGGGGGAAAATAAGGGGGAGGTGCCCGGGGATAGGGTTCTAGCCAATTTTATTGTTTTTTTAAGGGAACTAATTATAACAATAAGACTAAAAATAATAATAACAATGAAACCAGAAAAATAATACAAATAAAATTGCAATAATTAAGATAATAATAATAATAATAAAACTAGATTGACAAACAACACAAATAATAAATTTAATAATAATAATAATAACAACATAATATTTTTGTTATCAAAAACATTATTTTTAAAACACTACATTTAATTACCAAACTATAAGAACCAGGTACTCGCACACTCAACGCACAGCCTAAAGAAAATGCGCACGCAGAAAGCGCGCCTCAACGTGGTCCGCTTGGGCACCTGCACAAGCACTTGGGGAGACCCCACTGTCATTGCTTACCATGTAGTGCCCGTGAACGGGTCTGAAACTTACCAAGAACATTAAACGATGAAAAATTTTTAGTCGGGACCTAGCCCGAACATTGGCGCGAGAACCCGAATCCAAGAATTAAATAAATAAAAACGAATTAAAGGTCAGGGTGTGACATAAATTAAGGTTATTAAAACCTTAATAATAACCTTATACATATATCACTATTTTTATAGTGTCTATTGTTTCATAATTTTTAAATTTATAAAAAAAAAATTGCTCATGTTAGTTAATAGAAGTTGATTGGTCTATTTTAATATGATTATCTTGACATGTTTACCATAATGAATATTATCATAAAAATAATTTGAAAACCTCTATAATATAAATATATTTTTAATTATAATTTCATAATAAAAAATTAATTTCATCCATGTTATGTGATAGTGGAAAAAAATGTGTCGTTGATGTGGAGGTTGTAGTGCCCACGTACGTAGAAACAACACATTCCTTTTACATAATATAGGATGAAGGTAAAAAACGACCGATCACATAAGATAAATTATTGAGAGGTAAAAAAATATCTATTCATTATTCCCATCCTTGGTTCCTAGCATGAATGCTGGTGATGAAGAACAAACTGCATCGCTCTGTTGAGGTGGTGGTCCAATCAAACACCTAACTAATACCTATGCTTTTCTGAGTGGATACATGAGGATAAATAATTATTTATAAATAAATATAATTGAACCTAAATTTATAAATTATAGTTATTATATTATATTAATGGGGTTAGGTAAGATGAGGGAGATGATAAATTAAACACTCATGTTAAGGACTTCGATTTTGCTATTAATTCTTATACAAAATGAATAGATTAAGAAAACTAAGTAGGGAAGATGATTATGTTAGTGTTATATTGTTATATTATGAGTAAATGGGAAGAGTTTTAATATAAAACAAAGGAAGTTTTGTTCCTTGAAGGGGTGGGTTCCCTTATTATAAGTTAAAGAAAGAGTTTTTTTGGATACACATTCACTTATGAAAATTTTTCCTCACACTATTCATGGTAAAAGAACCCCATAATTAAAAAATATGCATTATGTAACATTTTATAGCTGAATATATTACCATAAACGTTTTTTCCGGGCACATTTCAGTGATTTTGGGTTTTTAACATTCACTTTTCACATAACCCATGTTTTATTTTACCTAGGTAGGATTTTATTTCACCCATAGTAATTGATTAAAAAGAACTCAAATAATATTGATCATAACACAGAATTTGATTATTAAAATACTTAACATGATATAAATTTTATAAATTAAAATTAATAAGACTAAGAAATGACACTTAAAATTATCATGATAATTACATAAAAACATTTTTTGAGATAATCTAGTTGTTAAGATTAAAATATATATGTGAGTTTAAAAATTAAATCCAATAATTTTTATTACCAAAATTAATTTTTTATAAATTAAATAATGGTTGTGTGACATAAAAAAAATTGTAACTGAATTCTACCAAAATAGTTATTAATTAGAATAAAAGATATCAAACAACATTTGTTTAGTAACGTCACCTTTTACATTAATTTTAAAAATTCTTTTCATGGGTTATGTAAGTACAAATAATATTATAAAAACATAATTTTATTCCTTAATTTTTAATTTGATCACCCAAATTGTTTTATTAGCTTATATTCCCTCTTATATGTTGACAAGATCATGGAAAGTACAATATTTGTAGAAATGAATTTTCCACAAAAGAATCATTATATTTAGAAAAAATGATCATAAATTAATACTAAATGTATTTTCATATTATAAATTTAAAAAATATAACTAATTTTAACTAATTGTATATCTAAAAATTAAATATGTAACTTTTAATATAAATTTCATAATATAAGAATAAAGTGATTTTATTGAACAGATGTGATTTTAATCATTATGTTTTTTAATGCTATTTTACAAAAAAAACATTCCATTTAAAAGAAATAAATATTTTATATAATATATTTATGCATAATAATGTTTCAATGGAAATGAAATTAATTTCTTAAGGTACTATATTTTCATTTTTTTTGTGTGAAGAATAGTATATAACTCAGTATTATTTAACGAAAAATAAATATAATAACATGTAATGATATTATACTTTCTCCTCCTTAAATAAATTTCATCCTCATAATTATTTTAAAAATAAATTTATAAAGGAAGTAAAAAAATATAAATTAATTAAGATAAAATCTCTAATGAAACATATATATATTAATATATCAAGTAAAACTATAAGAAAAATCTTATTCCTAAATCGTGTTACTTTAATTATTTATTTTCCCTTGGAAGATTGTTGTTTTATGTGCTCGTTTTCAACATATAAGACATTTTATAAATCCATTGAGATATTCCCTTTTGTGTTTCTTCCAAAAAAATTTACAAGAAGGAAATTTTATCTTTGTTCTTTCATCATTTTAATCACCTAAATTTTTATGTGACTTCATCATTATCTTCTTTGGGGTGATGGGGAATTTAATAATGTTCAATTCATTAATCTGAATTCATGATTTTTTATTTGGAATAATAACCAGATTTATAACTACATCTTTTATCCAAATAGATTACAAGACAATAAAATCACTACATTTACCATTTCAGACATTTTTAGTTTGGTTATTTTTCTTCTCAATCCATTACTTTAAAATAATGTTTAAGGATAAGAATACTTAAATTAGAAGTTTTACAATGTGAAAAATACAATCTTAGATGAAATAATTTATAATTGAAGTTAATTCCCTAAAATATGAGTATTTTTCTTCTATATGGGTTATTCATTTTCATTTTAATATTATGTTCTCCAGTATGTTTTTTCCTAAAATCATATGTTCAAATCCTTCATAATATTTTGTAAAGAGAATGTAAATTAAACCATTTATATCCATAAAGAGTGTCCGGAAAGGTGAATAGTTATTGATCATTAATTATGCACCAAAATGATAAAATATATGTTCTCAACCGACTATTTTTTATAGTTATTGATCCTATATTCATTTGTTTTAAAACTATGTCCACTTACCTATATCCAGACTGGGATGTAATTTCTTGGAAAACTAAAAATCCATTACATCACCAAAATTTCTAAAGCTTATCTTATACATATACATATATTTATAGATTCCAATAATGTTATATTATCTAAATACCCAAAAAAAATAAAATATTTAACACTAGAAAACCAAAATGTTGTCTATTTCATTAAAATAAAGATCATCCATAACATATCAAATCCTGATGTAGCTTCCAGATCTAAAATTATCCTCAACTGATAACAACATAAACCCTATGTTATGTAAACACTACTTTGATACAAATCATTTCACCCCATGACTTCACTCTAACATATGATGCTAAAAACACATAAATTAAAAAAAAAATATTTGATATATATCATTTATTATAATATCTTTCACAGATTTTTATTCCAAGAACCTTTTAGTTTAGAGTTTTATATAATTATTACAAATCAATAACTAATAAATCTCAATTATTTTCATCGAATGGTAACTTTTTACATAATTTAATAAGTTAATAAATCAATAATGAGTATTCAATTTAACCTTTAAATTCTCCACACAATATACTCTTTTAGGATTAACATACATAATACTTTCTTTCATAACCTATAAGAGAGAAAATTTAAAAAACGGGTGAGCTCAAAAGATGAGTATTTGTAAATATAATAATAAATCATCACATTAGGGACATGAGGCATAAAATGATATTATAATGAGGATGATAATAATCATGTAAGAATGGAATAAAAATATAATATCATTTATAATTAGATTAAACAATGATCAGAACATAAGATTGTGGAATTATAATAGTTAAGGTGAAAACATAAACATGACATCAGGAAAATAAGTCAAGTCAACATTCCTCATTTATATAATATAGTTTGATAGTATAAATACAAATTCACCATAGTTGACTAGGATCACCTACCACACATCATGATATCTCAGGAAATAGAAACAATACCTAATGAATTGGAGGGATATACAATTTTAGTCACATACATTATGTAATTAAAATCATACATATGTGTGTAAAATGGTTTCAATTAGTATATCTCAAAATCCCAATGAAATAAAATGGGTTTAATATCATTTTGAAGTGGTTCCCTAAGGAACCACCAATGATTTCATCAATACACAATGCATGAAAAACCCATAGAAATTAATGGGTATCTAATTATTTTAATAAAAATTCTAGTAAAATACCACTCAACAAATATGATAATGTATATGGTATTAAAACTTTATAGGAAATGGATAAAACTTTTAGATAATGATTTCTATAATAAATCGATTTTTTAGTAATCTAGGCGAAACTAAAATAATGTAATAGAATATAGGGTATTCATAGAGGAAAATATTGGAGTTAAATCATGCATATACAAGTGGATTATTATAAAAGAAAAATGTAGTAATAGATCATACCATACACGTAAAAAACTATTTCATAATCTATCTATATAAATATGATGTATCTTATTATTTAGGGAAAACCCTTGATTAAGTATATGATATATATTGAAAAAAATAAATGAATCAATAATAAAATTTCTTTAAAAAAATAATTTCCATTTCCCTATGAAAAAATTGAAAAAAGAAATATTTTATAAAACCCGGAGAAAAATAATTTTCTTTTTGAAAATATGAAATTACAGAGAGGAAGACTCTTAGAAATGAAAAAGGTGGTAGAAATATACGTTCTTACAAATAAAATTAAAATAGATTAATTTTATTTTAAAAGGATACATATAGAAAAATATAAATATTTCATTTTAAAAATGTTATGAAATTCACGGTGGTTGAAAATACACCTTTTAAAAAATGTAAAGAAGGCATTTTGGATCATTAAAAACGTTACTTGAAAAGAAATAATTTTTAAAAACTAATCAAAAAAATGTTTAATGTTTATTAATTATTTTAATACCTACTTCTAAAAAGTATGTTAAGACCACTCAGTTATTAGAGTTTTATATTTTAATGAAGGTTACATAATGTATTATAAGAATACTTTTGATTGGTAAAACATAAATATGTAAGAAAAGGAGTTGTGTTCTTAGGTTAGGATTTTTTCCTATAAATGTTTTATTTTTAATAATAATGTGATCCCCTAAAGTGAACCATTTTAATTAAAGAGATTAATTTACTCAAAGTAAAAAAAATAAATCAAACATATTTTAAATATAAGGGTGGGATAAAGGGGGCTTGTAAGATCAATTTCATGAGGAAAATTCACAACTCATGGAAAATTAACTTGAGTTGATTCCTATGAAACCATTTTAACCCAAACCATTAAATGGGAAAGTTTAAAAAAATAAACCAAAATTACCATGAAAAAATTAAATGTCCCAAAAAATTTATAAATGAAGTTGTTTTCAAATGAATAAATTACTTATTATTTATGAATTTTTTGAAACAAAACACTACTTTGTTTGTTTGTGATTGTTTTATGTTATATAATTTCATATTTAAAAGACCATTAAGAATCATAACTATTGAAAATATATCCATTTTATAGTCACCATTGCGATTGTAATGTATTAAGGGTCATGATAAATCCAATTTACACAAATGAAAGAAGTGATAGCCTCAACAGGCCCGATCATGTTGTTTGAATCCCATTTATGAGAGATTCCAAAGTATATGGAATCACTAGGATTTTCCCTTTACCAAACCCAATCCATGATTCAAAAACTAATGTATTATAGAAACCATTTATGGGATAAGTTCAAGCTCATTCAGATCATATCTCACCATTGAACACATTTCCATTAAAAATACGCTAGTATAATAAAGTGTTATGTATCTAGATCGTAATAGTATTAATTTTTACATTATTATTTTTAGAAAATAATTATTATACTTATACATTATTATGATTAATTTATAAATTATTAAATATGAGTTTGATAAAAAAATTATTTGGATACTATGAACCTCAAATTGATTATTTTAGGAAATATATAGTTTCAATCAAGACACCCTTTTTAATAATTGAATTTTTATTGAAATAAATTTTATATTAAAAAATATTCTTATCAAATTATATTTTTAAAAATAAAAAAGATAATATAATTTTATGAAGTTATATATGTTTTTTATATAGGACAAAAGACTATTATCATAGTAAAAACAAATATTTTTTAATAAAAGGGGATTTTTGTTTAAAAAGTTTAAATTAAAATATTTAGAGATTTTTAATTATAAAATAAATATTATTTTTGAAATTAGTACATTGAAATTCAACAATAGTGATTTGTTTATAATTTTTTGAGATAGTTGAATTTTTGGGAAAATTTTTTATTCTCTATAAATATATGTAATTTAATATGAAATCATACATGAAAAAATGTTATGTAATAACTTATATGAAGATTATAAAATACCAAAATTTTGTTTCCCCTTTAAAATAATGTGATTTTTATGTTATTTTATTAATTTAAAAAAATCATAATGAATCTTAAAAACCCAATATTATATTATGAGGTTTTAAAATGAATTATTTATGAACACGGTTCACCTACACATAACCAAGGGTATTATTTTAATTATTTGATTTATTATTATAATAAAATATTTAAAAAAATCATCTTTTTTAGTATCCATGGTAAAACATTGGAATGTTTTTGTTTTTTAAATATGTTTTAATTTAGATTTCAAATCTATGTTTAGAAATAATTAATGAATCCCCCCTCTATTTTGTTATAAAACCCATAAAATATCCCATTAATCTTCACTAAATACACATTAATCATAGATTTAATATTACTTTATATCTTTAGAGACTTTTCATTGTGTCTATGATCTCTTTATAAGATCATTCTAAACATTTAGAAGTGCCCTCTCATGGAAAGGGATCCTCTCATTATCTTCTTCATTCAAGAACAATCTTTATATAATGCCTCTTGATTTATAATTATAATGTTTCTATATGATTTTACACATCCCTCATACTGTAATTATTATTTAATAGTTATAATATAACCATTTAACTCTCATCATAACCTTCCATGAATATTTAAGTTCCCCCTTTTGATACTAAACTTAACATGTGATTTTCCAGGCCAAAATTTTGTGTGTTGAACACCCATCCCCTTTTACAATCAAGGGTATTCACCAAGATGTACTTACCCTTAAATTATTTGGTACTTCCTTGTATGTAACAAAGACTCCTTAAAAGTTTTACTAAAATTGATTAAATACATCCTTATGTTGCATGATCTATATGGAACAATAATTCATGTACATGATATAAATGTGAAAAATGGGAAAAGAATTATATATACCTACAATGAATTGATTAATGTTTTTACCTCATGATATTAAAAGTATGGTGCATGGGTGGTTATCCCAAGAACACTATGTTTTCATCTCTCGGAGAGTAGTCTTCACTTTTTCTTATGATGTCATGCTTTATGATGTTTCCACATTCCTATGTTTCTATGATGTCAAAATATTATATTATGCTTTGATGATCATTTTTATCATTCCCATACCTTTTATTTCATTTTTATACACTTCTTGACTAACTTGTATTACTTTCATCATATTATGATATGATTATTGCTTTAATGGAATTTATAGAACACATTTTTATTATGTATATCCCCAGGTAAAACCATGTATTATTAGAAGATAAATGTAATATAACAGAACTTTTTAGGTTTTTATATAGTGTTGGTGTTCCCATGTTTCTAGTTAATGTGTAGTTTACATAATTTTACAAAATGACTAGGCCTCACGATCTTCTAGAATTATATTATGCATATCTTTATGTAATAAAAAATCAATTAAGGTATATTAAAAATATTTTTTATTATTTAAGATAAATTTCATAATAAAATAAGAGATGGATAGTATATAAACCATATAAAATTAAATTTGTGCATAAAATAAAATGTATCTCAATAAAAGGAATCTGAGAAAAAATATCTTACCTTTATGTTTGAAAACATTAATCACTTGTACTTAATTTCCATTATTATTAAAGTAAGTTCATTAAAAACCTTAATAAGAAACTTCAGAATCTATAATTAGTTTCCTAGGATCTATTTGTGGTCATAACATGCTTATTTATTAAATATTTTCCATTATTTTTTATTACCTGATGTGGTTTGGTCGATTTTTACTTGATTCTCATGACATATTGACCATTGTTGAGATTGTCTTAAAACTAATTTTAACACCTAAATAATATAAATATAGTTATAAATATCATTTATATACATAAAAAATTAATTTCATCCATGTGAGGTGATGAGGGAAAATGATATTTGTTGTTGATGTGGTGGTGGTGGTTTGCACGTACACAACACTTTCCTTTTCCATAAAATGGGAGAGAGGTAGAAAGAAATTATTAATAAATTAATATATGTATTTGAGTCATAATAAATATTTTTTTTCATAATGTTCATCCCTATTACTAGTAATTAAATATGGTGATGAAAAAATTTGCATTTCTTCATGGAGGCGGTGGTCCACACAAAGGCATCATCGATGCTTCTGTTTTTTTTGTGTGGATGAAAGATAATGAATAATTATTTGTAAAAAATATAATGAAACTTCAGTATATAAATGAAAATAAATCCACTATATTTATGGGTATAGGAAAGTTAATGAGTATAAAAAATGAAAAAAATACTAAGAAGAAGAAACATTCACATCTGGGACATATATTTCCTTTCAAATTATCCTTGGAAATGAAAGAAATAAGCTAACTGAAGAGGTAAAAGGCTTAGTTTTGTGGTATATTTTTCTATATGAGTAAATGTAAAGATGTTTTACTATGAAACCAAAATAATTTTTATACCTTTAATGGGTGGGAGTGCTCTCTTTTACAAGAGAAGGAAATTATAATATTTTAAATACATTGACTTATTAAATTCTTTATTTACACTATTTGAAGTCAAATACTCCCATAATTCAAAATTATAGAGTTTTGACCATGATATATCATTATCCCATCCCATACTCTCATGTTGGTGGAACAATTGATTTATTTATGGGTTTTTACTTTCACTTTTCTCTGTACCCATGTGTACTTTTACCTTGGTTACTTTTCCTTTAACCCATGTTCTCTAATTATAAATTTCACAATTAATATTGATCTTATCACAAAAGTTTAGTTTTATATTCCTGTATATGATATTAATTTTATTAATTAAATTTACAATGATTAATAAAAATAAATTTTAACATAAATGTATATAGTTCATACAAATAGGTTTTGAGATAGTCATGTTTCTAGGAATAAAATTTACGTTCTAAACAACATTACTATTGATAATAATTTTTATAACCTAAATTGATTTATTGTAAATATAATTAATTTAATGTGACATTAAAATAAATACATAAAATAATTCAAACAAGATATTTATTAATTTAATGAATATACATAAAACACTTTTCTTTATTGAAGTAACCACTTATTGTGGTTCTAAAAGGGTTTTTCATTGGTTTTGTAAGTTCAAGAAATATTTAATTAAAAATAATTTAATTAATTAATTTAATATTTGATCACTTAAATAGTTTTTCTTTACCTTAGGGTTCATTCTTATATATTTATAAGGTTGTAAAATTATAATTTTTGTTAAAACAAAGTTTTTTACTAAAATTTAATATTTATATGAAAATGGTTAAAAATTCATTCTAGGTAATTTTTATATTATAAATTAAAAAATAAATTTATTTTTATGAAATATAATTCTTGAAAAATTATATATTTAACTAATAATAAAAAATACATAATATACGGATAAAAAAATTACTGACCAAAGTTGTTTATAATCATTATCTGTTTTTAATACTATTTTTTAGAAACATTCCAATTTAAATAGTATCAATATATAAGATCATATATTTATACTTAAGAATATTTTAGAGGTGATAAATTTAATTTATTAATGTATCATAATTTTTTATTTTCATCATGCGTGTGAAGAAAGATATCAAAGTCAATATTATTTAAAAGAAAATATATATATTGAAATCATGGGATGTTACAAAAACATTCATAATCACGTATTAAATACCCCATGAAAAATAACCAGTATTCATAAATATTTCCCAAAACATGATCATAATCTATCTTGAAAAATATATTGGATGGTATTGTTAAAGTATAATACTATTGAAGCATAAGAACACCAAAGTATGTGTAACGTCCCGGCCTTGGTGCTACACATTGGTGCCACGTGCCAGTCAGTCACATGACCTTAAGTGTGTCTCCCTAATGTCAGAGGCAAATGACTAGTAAAGAGGGTTTAATATAAATATTGGGGAGACTATACCCTTGTTTTTTCTTTATCATAGTAATACACATGCGGAAATGATAAACAATATCAAAATGATATAACCAATAACCATAATAACTCTTGTATCACAAGGTGACCAAAATTAAAAATACCATATCAAAACTAAAACAATAAATATGTTCTAATTGAGTACGTTCCAAGTGTCAAAATATAAACTCAAAAGTAAAATACAGTAACAAATTCCAAGCAAGTCTTGAACCATGTTTGATTCCCTCATCCATGATCCATACTAACCCATACATCTAACATAGGTCCTTTACCTTTACGTGTCCTGAAATCATGTAATTTATTCGGGTACCGACTAGGCATCCTGAGTAGGGTGTGAGCAGTAGGCCACCACCAATGACTTATAAAACAATATTCATTCAATAGTAGTGTATGTGGCTATATAAATAAATAAACATAATACAAAATTAAACATTTATCACATTATCAATTATTATTTATTTAACCGCATAATCCCTCTGGTTCCCATAAACACTCGTACCTCAATATCCACATTGTCTCAAGCTAAAGCCCGAATTATGTTTGAGGGATATCATATCTCAGAATGAAAATGTTACCATTCTTAAATTCAAACTTTAATTCGCATGTTACCATTCATATACTTCACAAAATTGAATAACATGTTCCCATTCTTTAATTCATACGTTAATTCCCATGTTACCATTCATAATTCAAACAATAGAATGACTATGTTGCAATTATTTATTTCAAAACTAAATGACCATGGTACAATTCAAAACATCATAATCAAATGGCCATGTTACAAGTCATCAAAACATAATTAATTAAAAAATTAATTATCCATATCAATTCCATTAATAAATCAACAATTACTTAAACACAAAAATTCAATTAGTTAATTCTAAAATTAACTAAACACATCAAAAATATTAATTAATTCAAAAATTAATTAATCTCAACATTTACTTTAATTAACTCAAAAATTAACTATTCACATCATTAACAATAATTAATTCAACAGTTAACACAATTTATTTAGTTAATTAAATAATTAACTAATCACACCAATAACCTTAATTAGTGAAATAATTAATTAATCACAACAATTCATTTAGTTAATTCAACAATTAAATGATCATATTAATAAAATTAAAAAATTCAATAATTAATTAATCATAAAAAATCATTTAGTTAATTCAATAATTAATTAATCACATCAATAACATTAATTAACAAGGCTATTATTTAATCACAAAAATTTATTTAGTTTATTCACCAAGTAACTAATCACATCAGTAACATTTAATAATTGAAAAAATAATTAACAATAATAATTAATTTATTTAATTCAATAATTAACTAATCAACTCAATAATATTAATTTAGGAAATCATTAATTAATCAAATACCATAATTAATTCAACAATTAATTTTATCAATTAAAAATCTCAATATATCATAATTAATTCATAAATTATTATCTCAAATCAAAAATCATAACACTACATCCATCAATTAATTCACCAGTTTATTGTTCACATCAATAAAATTAATTAATTCCAAAATTAATTAATCATATTCAATCCCTTTAATTAATTCACCAATTAATTGTTCACATCAATTTCATTAATTAATTCCACAATTAATTAATCACACTAAATATATTCAATTAATTCACCAATTAATAGTCAACATAAATTCCATTAATTAATTAAAAATTATATAATAAAAATACTTCCATTAATTAATTCATCAATTCATTAATCCCATAATTTTCATTATTCATTTAAACCAACAAATACTCACATTAATTCTTAAAATTAATTCATTAATTAATTAATCCCATCAATCCCTTTATTAAATTCAACAATTAAATATTCAAATTACTTTATTAATTAATTCATCAATTAATTAATCCCATCAATCCCATTATTTAATTCATAGTCCATAAATTAACTCATTAATTGATTAGTCACAACAATCCCCTTATTTAATTAAACAATTAAATAATAAAATTTCTCTATTAATTAATTCATCAATTAATTAATCTCATCAATCCCATTATTTAATTAAATAATTAAATAATCACATTTCTCTACTAATTGATTCTTCTGTTAATTTATACAAATAAAATAATTAAATATCTCTATAATTAATTCAACAATTAATTATCTCAATCAAACAATTCAATATCTCTATAATTAATTCAGTAATTAATTATCTCAATTCATACAATTCAATATCTTTACAATTAATTCAATATTTAATTATTCAACTTCACAATCTAAATATCACATAAATAGTTCAAAAATTAGTTGTTAAAATTCACAATTCAACATCACATAATTAATTTAATAATTAATTATTCAACTTCTCAGTTAAATATCACATAATTAATTCAAAATATAATTATTAAACTTCACAATTCAACATCACATAGTTAATTCAACAATTAATTATTAAACGTCACAATTTAATATCACATAATTAATTCAATGATTAATTATTCAGCATTACATTTCAATATTTTTATAATTAACTCAACCATTAATTATCTCCAAAACACAATTCCCTAGTTAATTAATTCAAAAAATTAATTAATTCAATTAGGAAAATAAATTTCTAAAAAAACTCTATCAATTTTATAATTACATACATGTAATTGAAATCTTTTGTATGTTATTGGAATTATAATCCAACTACCTCATGTTTGACGAAGAACACTCACCAATAGAAATCCCCAATTTGAAGCGGATCAATCGAGAACGCGATGAAGAACACAATATAGATAGAAAACCCATAATACTAGATCAAATCATAAAGATCCCATAATTCTATATATATATATAAACCTTAGACCTAGATCCAATAAGATAGAGGATATAAACCCTTTAAAATATGAGGGAGAAATGAATGTGATAAAGGAAATCACACTATATTGGATCCTCTTACCGGGGAAGGTGTAGATCATCAATTTGGACTTTGAATCACTATGAATGGAGGTTGAAGGGCCTTAGAATGTATCTGGGAGTCTCTAAGAAAGATATGCTTTTTTATGTCTGATTGGGGGTCGATTTGGATTTTAATAGGGGGTTTATATATTTTAAAATCCAATTTTATGATTAATTAATACCACGCACATGGTTTTTTTTGTAGAAGCACATGGTTTCTCCTAAATGCTCACCATAACTATGAACCTATTTCAGGGGGAGGTTCATGGATTATATTTTTTAAGTGAATATCTTGAATAAATAAGAATCTTCCATAAAAAATCTATTTGTCTTCTGTGGATTTATTTATTGGACCAGGGTACATGGTTAGGGAAAATTTTGTGCCAACCATGCACTACCCTTTATCTTTCATTATTCTCTAAATTTCACCAAACAAAATCCCCAAGGTAAACTCCAAAAAATTGTACACAAAAAAGAGAAATAGTACCTGTAAACAAGCTTGAGACTACTCAGAAAAAGGTCAGAATCTTAAAGTATATTAACATAGATGGAATACCCCTTTATAAAAGGATTCAAAAATTACTTTTAAAAACAATAAGAAATATAATATTCATTTGATTAAATTTAAAAAATAAAAAACTCAGAGAATAACGAGAATATATTTTATATTAAAAAATCAGGAAAATTGGGAAAGTAATCAAAACTTATAATTATAGTAATAAAAATGGGAAAATATTTTCAAAAAAAATCAAATGTTCAATAGGATTATTTTCCCAAATTAGAAATGAATTTCAAAAAACAACCCATGAAAAAAATGATAAGAATATTTATTTTAGAAATTTAAAAATAAATTAAAAATATCTTAATAAATTATCTAATATAGAGAATAATATCCTGAAAAAATATAAACAATAAGTACATGTAAGAAAAATATTCCTAACTTTTTTAAGAGAAAATGTTAGCTTCCACTCAAAGGAAACATTTTGTTTGAATTGATAACCAAAAGGGAATTGTAATTTTAAAAACAATTTAAGACCTATAAATAACTATGAGTAATTTTATGAGTCTTAAAAATGAAATAAAATCTATATTCCCCAAATAATAATTTAGATGTAAACAATCTTCAATTTAAAGCGGCATTAGAAAAGAAACCCTTATGGCTTTGGTAAATTATGATTTCAAAATCGCATTTAGAATATAATGTTGAATAGGAAATTAAATATAACTAAATAAAATAAAATCATGATATAATATTTCAATAATATGTTATATACACTATAAACTTGATAAAAGGGGTATAAAATGAAATATCTCAAAGAAGGAAATCTGATATGAGTACCCCTTACAAATTTAACAACATTTTTTTTCATAACTCCTTGAATGAGAGAACCATTTAGGGATTTATAAATACCTTTAATTTCATGATATTTATAAAAAATTAAATCCTTTGAAATTATATACATCAAATAAAAGAAAATAAGTGGTCAATATATTTCATATCTTCATAAAGAGAAATTGATATGAGAAAAGTCTTCTCTTGGGTTCACACTTAGTCAGATGTTATCTAACCTCCAATTTAATAGATTAAGACTCATTAATTATGTTTTCATTACTTTATTCAATTCAATTTCCTTATTATAAATCCTTTATTCCCATTAATTCTTTGTTTATCACTTTTGTTAGTCAATATTGATCATCGGTTTTTAGCAGTTTCAATCATCCCTTATCTATTTCATTACAATAGTTTCGACCATCATTCCATGCTCAGGAGTTTATTATCACCATAATATTAAATATACATGAATAATAGTACCATAATGATTTATTAATTTCTGGTTTCACTCCATTATAGTTTCAGGTGTGATTCTTCAAGATGAAATCCATAATGCATTTGTTTTTAGTAATTTTTAATGGATAAAAGGTGCTATAATTTTTGTTAGTAAAACATTAATATTAATATTAAAAAAAATATTATATAATTATTAATATCATATAATATGATAATGTTTCTATACCCATACATGACAAAAATTTACAGCATAGTAAATATGTCTGTTTACACTAACTCGGACTGTAAAACGCCACAATCAATGGGTGAGTATGATTATGAAGTGATTTTATGATAATTTTATCATTCCATAAGTATAATGATATTATATATATGTTAGTAAAAATAAAAAACCTAATTTATAAGAAGTGTAAAAATAATACAAAAGAAAAATAACAACAAAAAATAGTATATAAAAAGAATTAATTGTATCACTCCTTCTTGGTTTTGAGGAAATTTGAAGAATCTCTAGGGACCATAAAATTATAAAATTGAGATATGATTATTAGATAATAAAATATGGAAAAATATGGTGGGTAATGTTTATTTTATATATTGATATGAAGGTGTGGTGGAGGGGTCCATTTATATGTGAGAGGAGTGGAAATTTTGTATATACTTACTGCTTAACATACAAAAGAAAATTCATTTTCAAGTAAAGTGGATACTTTTTTGAAAAATAATAAAGATATCATGATATGAGGTAAATAAAGACCTTATAATATAATTCAAATATATTTTTAACAATATTTTAGTTTATTACCCCTTTATTTAACACTTTTTTCTTATTTTAGCCTTTACTAAAGTGACAGACTTTTATCTTGGTAACTTATTTTTGTGCCTAAATAAAATTAACATTATTAAAAAAATTCAATGTGTGGATTATAAATATAAAATCCATTTTATTGAATTAAATTTCAAAAGATGATAAAATTAATTATAACACACGTATAGAAAATGTAATATAATTATTTTTTAGATAATTTTTTATGAAAAAAGATAAATTTATAATTTATTTGGAAAATGATTATAAATTACTATGGTATTTATTGGTTTATGATTATAAAAATAATGGTTATTTGACTATTATACCAAGTTAAAACTGAATGAAATCTTGTGAATAATTAATTAAAGGAAAAGGTAAAAATATTTTTTTTGTTTGAAAGAAATATAACATAGGTTCCAAAATGTCAAACAAATATTTATAAATATAACATATTATTTTCAAATTCATTATTTTACTCCATAAATATTTATTTCTTCTGGAAAAGTCTTTATGAAATTATTATTCTGTTCTAATATCACAATGATTTTATAAATGTTATAGTATTTAAGAAGATTATATTTTTTGTATTCAACCAAAAATAATCGTTTTTAGAAAGAAAAAAAAATTCACCAAAAGAAAATTTTTAAAGGATGAATCAATAATATAATCAATATTATCAATTAAAATTTCAAAATGTTATAAATTCAACTTTTAAGTAAAATCTTATAACATATCAAAAAAATTAGAAGAAAAATTATTTTCCTTTTATATAAAAAATAATATTCTGGATATATAACTTCAAATAATTATTTCAAAGATATATTTGATTTAATAGAATTAGTATGAATATAAATTAATGAGATGTCTAATAACTAAATAACTCTTCAATAAAATCTATAATAATAAGTCATTTTAAAAAATTATGTTTAACATTTAAATACCAAGCATTTTATCACACCATGTAAACATGATAATTTTAAGTTTATAGTTTGTATATAATAAACTATATTACATCCTTAGGGACATGATATTAAAATATGTACTAATATAATGTAATTATATAATTTCATAATCATAAATTTCAATAAATCATAAAATAGATGTATTATTAAAAAATATTTGGGTTGTCATATTGATGAGTTAAAATTAGGGAGTAGCGGGATTTTTAAGGAAATGTGAAATGTGATGTTTGAAATGAAACGTAAAAGGTTGGAATAAATTTGATAAATAATTAATAAATGGATTAATGTTATATTTGTCATGATGAATGTAATAAGATAAAAAATGATGAATATTAAATTTAGTAATGATATGATCAAATGAGAAGTTACAATTGCTGTGTGGATATTATGGGGTTATTATATGGTTGGATTGTAATTTGGTAGTTGTGAAATTTTTTGTAGGTGTGAAGTGGATGGATTGTTTTTGTGGTATTAGATCATAGTAATAAATATAAACTTGTTTGTGTGAAAACCCTAAGGGAAAGAATGTGTAGTCTGTTAGATTTTCTATTTATTCATTATGAAACACCACTCAGTCTTTTTAACCTAATGATAGATTAATGGTTTTGTGTTTGGGTGTTTTTCCAACATTTAGGTTATAGAGGGGACGGATTGATCACTAGCCCTCTCCCCAGTCTTCCTTTCATCCTTTTTCAGTTAATGAATTTGTATATATGTGTGTGTTATATTGGATGGAGGATACAGTCTGTGCATATATATATGCTGACATGGAATTTTGATTATGTTGTGGATATGTGGTGAAGGTTTTACTAGGAAGTTGAAGGGAATGAATTTGATTTTCTTTATATTTATGTTAATATAATATTATAGGGATGTGATAAGATATTTTCATTTGGTTATGTGGATGTGTGGAAATGGTATGTGTTTTGTTGTTTTCATTGTGATGTGGTTGTATAGATATTGTTACGTGGATATATGGATAAAGAAGTGATTGAAACCTTGGACATAAGTCATTTGTTCATGAGATAGACTAGTTCAGTGAGGATATTATAGTGAGGTACATTTATACATGTATTATTATTTTATTATGTTATTATATTTACAATAATTATTAAGTGAGTGAACCATAGTAAGGATGAGTGGTTGTTAAAATAGACTAGGTGATGAGTATGTTTCACTATTTGTTCACTAAGGATTTAGTATGCTTATTCTAAATTTACTCAAGATATTTTGAAGATGAATCTACAAATTAAACTTTTATGATATATATATTTGTTTTTGTTATTAAAATTTTTAATATAGATTAGGTGATAGGGTTGTGTTTTACTTTCTTATAGTGATCGTGTATGTTCATAAATTTTTAGGGTGTCACTAACATATGAGCTGTTATTGGTTTTTTCATTTGAAGAATTTTGTTATATATAAATTTTAAATGTATTCTTAGGATTATCATTATCATGGAGTTTATTGGAGTTTATTACTTATTCTCTTTTTTTCATGGTAATTTCCCTCCATGTGTGTGATTATATACGCTCAGTTCTAGTTTCCAACTCATGTCTTATTACAAGAATGATCCAAGGGTAAATCCATTATTCACTACCAACTTAAGAGGGGTTCTGGTAGGGTTGGTCCATGATTTTGTATTGTTACATCTATAGATGATATATTTAAAAGAGTTTACAGTTAGTAACTGGTGAGGACCACATGGGTATGGTTGGGTCTCTGTGTTATTTTAATTTGGATTGTGATGTTTTAAGGAAGATCAGCTTAGACATAATATTTTAGGGCCACTTATGATCTTATATAAGTACATTAACCATATCGAACATCTTAAGAGAGATGTTTTTTATTATGGAATAAATTCATAGTTATGGTACATGTAAAATTATTTATTTTCCCTGGGTTAGAATTAGGATTATTTTGAAGAAATAAAAGTAAACTTTTAATTAAAATACCTCCAATGGGATGAATTATAATAACCAATAAATTCACGTAAGAAATAAAAAAAGTTTATTAGAAAATGATTAATTGAAAATCAAAGATATAGATTTATGAAGTTCTATATCACTTATAATGTTAAATAAACCAAAATAATGGTATGATTACAATATAAATGTGTTCTGGTTCGTATTATCTCAAAAATATCTAGGATTCTACAAGTAAAGTGAAAAATAAAAATAATATAGAAGTATGATAAATAGATTCAAAACAATAAAAATGAGTAGTATTATTTGGTTTATTGGTGTGAATGAATTTATAGTAAATAAATATATATGTGAACATTAGAAATTACAGCCATTAATGATATAACTGATATAAAAACATTATTTAGATAAGTGTATATTAAGGGCAATTAAAGTACTTAATACATGTAGAAGGCGTAAACCAAGAATTTAGTAGTAGGAACATCCCTTATAAAGTGTATTTATCAGATCTTGGGTAATATGTAGGATCTCTAGGGTTCCCCCATGAACAATACCAAAGAGAACATCAAAAATTGAGGTTTAAGAGGAACCATCTATAAGAGAAAATTATGTTAGTGGTAATAATTAACTGATCGATGCTGGTGGAACCACCCCATGAATGTACAATCATTTTACACCACACAATTAAAGGTTATTTAGGTTCCCTAAGGGGCTATGTATCTAGTAGTTAAGTTGTATTAATGTGTAAATTCTATTTGTAATGATTTGGTTTTTAATCCAATAGCATAATTTTATTAAATGCAGAATTCATAATTAAAAGATAAAATCACCATAATTAGAGAGTTAATTGATAAAATTTATTTCAACCTTTAATAAATATTTAAAAAAATTTAATGGGTAAATTTTGGTTTTTTTTGGAAATTAGTAAAATTTGATAAAATGGAAAATTTTAGAAAATATGACCTTGTATATTTGTAAGCATAACTAAAGTCAACTAAGGTGTGTATCATTAGATAATTTTGGAATTAAACATCATAGTTGATGTAATGTATCAGATTTTCTATGTATTGTTTTTTGAATATTATGTGGAATTATTTCAAGACCAGACCTTTCGACGGCATGCGATTCCGAGGCCCGGAGTGCCCAGAGTAAATGTTTGAAATAAAATAAAATTTTAAACAGCGCACATGAGTGGTTTTCTGGTAAAACATGAATAGATTTTAAATAGGTTCCTTGATCAAAAGTATGAGGGCACCTTTATGATCAGTGCAGCGACTTTACCTTAGGTAGGGCCTAACATCGACCGGTGTGGGTCGACTGCAAAAGTTATTTTTTGGAATTTTTAATGAAAATAAAATAAATCAATATTTTTTTTATTTTAAAATGGTTCCATAAATTAAAGACGCTTATTTTCATTAAATGAACAGTAGCCCAGGGTTACTCTCATAAACCTGGGGTTTTCCCCTAAAATCAACTGGAGCTTTGGAGAGGAGCTAACCTTGGAGGATTTTTGACGAACACCAACGAACGACGACACGTGGATCATTGTGCATCGAGATCAAATCCCGACTTATGACTGAAATCCCTCTTCATCAACGGCCGAGTTAGGGGTTTTTTTATTTTGATTTAATTCTTCCCTATTCTTCAATTAAATGATCAACATGGTTCAACCCAAGAATCGGTTGATCTGCGGATAATTTGTTCTAGTGGGAGAGTTTTTTATTGGGTTGATCTTAGGGAATTAATCCATGCTAGATTATTATTTTTTGGTTGTTTTGATTCTTCTCCTTTTGATCCTACTAATGGGAGTGGATCAACACCTTGAAGACTGATGTCGAAGGTTTGTTCCTTGATTTTCTTTTGGATTTCTTCCCCCTTTCTACTTTTGTTCATCGTGTTCTTCCCAGGGCAACGGACAACGGATCGTTGCACACCCATTCTGCAATGAAACGATCCCAAATTAGAGATCCAACATCGTTATGACCTAGCAGAGGTGTAACGATAATGGTGGAAGATGAATCTAATGAGTTTGGGAGTTCTCTTTCTTCAAGTATTCTTCATGTAGGTGAATCTGAACATGTTTTCGGGGCCAGTCGGAGGCCTGAAACCGACAGATTTTTCTCTGTAAAGTCAGGGCGACCTAAACCATGGAGTTTCAAGGTTATCAAGTGGACAGATCAAGGATTGTAGGAGAAAACAGGGCACAGTAGTGACGAGCATCGTTTCTAGAAATTTTCAATTAACATGGAATATATTATGAAGAACACGTCGTGTGGGACCGGATCAGTGGCGGATAAGGTTTTGTGATTCACGACTCGATGACATGGCGTGTTCTCCGAAGAACATGGTGTGTGGGTCCTTATGGGGACTCGGCATGTATCCCAGGTGATACATGGACACAGGATAGAGTACACAGTCGTGTACTCCACCACACGGCCATACTAGGCCGGCTGCACGGGCTACCACATGTACAGGTTACACGGGATAGCGCAGATTGGATAAAGCCTTGTACGGGCATACAACTGCGTACATAGAGCCAACCCCAATTACTCAGACATGGCGTGTGTTCTTTACTACAGGCCATGTACTGAATTTTCTATATGATAAGCTTGGTGACATGGTCGGTTGTACACGGGCAGTACCCAGGGTCAAAGGACATGGTGTGTGACTGTTCTACATGTCGTTTACTTTTAAGTACATGGCATGATCTTCTAGTCTAGCGTATCTTGGACATGTTTTGTTTGGGTTAGTGCCCTTTTTTATTATTCCCATGAAGGTCAGGTATCTTTTCCTTTTTCAAAAGTATGATCCCTTTAGTAGGACTTTCCAAGATAAAGTCAGGTATCCCTATAAAAGGCTCAGAGAGAGATCCTTTATCCATTCATGACCCTAGGTAGAGTTAGGTCTCGATGTGACTATCCCCACAAGGAACCAATCCTCTACTTAGCAGGTCAATCCGGATGAGTCGTGGTATCCTCTAAGGCCCTGGAAGTGATCCTCATCTGTGTATCGAGATCTTTCTCCACTCAGGAGTGTGTTATCCCAGAATGAGTGTATCTATCTCTCGTGACATTTCCCAATGAATAGTACTTCTCGGACAGACGTCATCAAAGCTATCAGACTTGTGTGGTGAGTTCTCCCGGACAAGTGCCTTATGGAATCTTCAAACTTAATCCCCAGTGGAGGGAGTACGGTTGTGTGACTTTTCTTTTGACTACGGGTCTGGGTTTTGAGTATATCTAGTTTGTGTTCACCAATTATTTTTCAGTGGACATATATTGTGTAGAACTGTATGTTCCTTTCCTTTTTGTATTGATTTGTTGTTTTCAGCGTCCTCTGCTGAGTATTGTTATACTCACCATTGCACGGGATTTTCCAACACGTGTTGTGTCTTGTGAAGATGATAAAACTTTTGAAAGAGCCCATGGAGAGGTGTTCCTATGGCTAAGAGTAGTAGTCCCAGTACCTCTTTGTGTTTACAGGTAGGAATTTTTATTTTTCAAACTCTTTTTCTTGGTGGGATTGTATTATGGCCCAGTTTACTTTCATTACTTTACTTTCTGTCGTACTCTGTTGGTTGAGTTTAGTTGTATGCATACATTTTGTTCCTGGGTGGTTTTTTTACATTTCAGCATTTGTCGGCTTCGAGATGTGTGAGTGTGTGTATATGTACTTAGTCATGCCTCGAATTTTAGTAATAAGCCTACTCAGTGCTAGTCACTAGCCCCTGACCTATATGAGGAGGTCTTAGGGAGTCGCGGCACAGGCCCCACTAGGACGGGTCATGACACAGTGGTATCAGAAGTTCTTGGTTTTACCTTAGAACCAAGAGTATGTGAGATTGGTTTGGGGAAATAGTGTTAAATGTTTCGGGCTCGGATTTCAGGCGAGAGACTCCAGTTTTGGTGTGGGCAGCCGATGTATCCATACATCAAGACTTTGATAACCTTCTTTTTGACTCGGTACATAAAAACACTAGTTTCGGAGAAGTTAAATAATGGAACATGAATCATAAAGAAATGGGTTGTGTTTTCCATGTCCTTTGTGACATCAATCGAGATATACTTATTAACCATGGTATATCATGTTTCCTTAAAGGATGCCTCTGCGACACATACCCACTTGGATTCAGTAGCATGATCATGAGGCTGACCCCCTCAGTGACAAGGCTTCGATACAGGGACTCGTTTCCCAGGCATTGCCTCCAGGTGGTGTACCTGCTGTACCACCACCAGTGGAGAAGCCCATGGTACCAACAGTACCGACCGACAAGGGACACAGGATGAGCACACTCCATGAGTTCCAGAGATAGAGACCCTTCAGGTTCCAAGGCGATCCTGACCCTTAGGTGGATGAGGACTCGCTTGAGGTGGTGACCAGAGTTTTTAATCTTGTGAGGACATCGGCAGACCAGATGGTGATCCTAGGAGCAAGAATTTTTCAAGGTTCAGCAGGATGATTGTCGAGTCTCACCACACAGACTCACGACGAAGAGAATATTTCATGGATGAAGTTTGAGTGACTCTTTATGGATGAGTTCTCACGGGTTACGCTGAGAGCAATGCATATCCAAGAGCTTCTTCAGCTCCAGAAGGGTAGTTTGACGGTGGTTGACTATTCATCGTGGTTCACCAACCTCATCAAGTACTCGATGGATATGGTCAAGGATCAGTACATCAGAACTTAGACCATTGAGAGAGGTATATGAAGGGACATCTGAGATATTTTCATGCATTTATGAATTTTGAAATATAATGGAGTGCTCGAGCAGGCCTTGGTGATCGAGAGCTTCTTGGAAGAGCAGAGACAGCTGATGGCAGTCAGCAGCAGGTAGGCAGGTGTGGACACCTCGGCATAAGGGATCCGACATCAGGAACATGGATCATGAAGTGGGAGACATCATAGGAGGACCCAGGACAAGGGTATGGTAGTCTAGGTCTCTCACTATGGATCCAGTCAGCCTAGGGAGAGGTGAGGCTTCTCGTGCGATGGTAGGGGATATCTCGCTAGAGATTGTCCAACCCGTCGAGATGCTGATAGGGAGATGGTGGATGCATCACTATGGTAGAGGTAGAGAGTGGACCAGACAGACCCTCCAGGTGTCCAACGTGGAAGAACAGCGGGGAGAGCTGCAGGTGGTGGCAAATGCTTCGATCTACTTCCACCACCACCCCCAGGAGGTATGCACCAGGCTCAGGGTGCTGGGGGACATTGACGAGGATAGCTACATGCAGTTAAGTCATATGACCCAGGGACTCCAGGGATGATATGAGGTACGATCAGTGTCTTCTCTACGTTATATTCTGTACTTATAGACACAGGTTCCATTCATTCCTTCATTGCCACATGTCTTGTGCGAAACCTTGAGATTTCGGTAGAGTCGTTCACTTAATCCATACACTTGAAGACACTTAAGGGAGAAGACTTGATGATCAAACACCACGGAAGACAGTGTGATATTACCCTTGGAGATGAGAGTTTTGGTTTGATCCTCTTTGTGGTAGCATCAAGACCTTACGACGTCCTTCTCGGTATGGATTGGTTAAATTTGGTCCATGCCCAGATTGAATGCATTAGGATAAGGGTGAGGTGTGTCCGTAGTAATGAGACGAGGTTTTCTTTTGTCATAGAAAAGGATACCCAGGAAGAACAGAATGATCTCATCCATAGAAGGGTGTAGCTGATCACTCATGAGTTTTCTATCCTTACCCTCGGAGTAGTAGATGTTGTGAGCTTCCAGTTCCTAGCAGTAGTGGTGGAGTACGAGGACGTCTTTCCTGAAGATGTTCTGGGACTACCTCCCCACTGAGAAATCAACTTATTAATTGATACACCCCGAGACGGCACTGATTTCCTCAGCAAAATATCAGATGGCTCCCACAGAGTTTCATTAGTTGAGGATGGATTTGGAGGATTTTCAGAGAAACAGTTTCTTAAGATCCAATGTTTCACCCTGGGCGACCCCATTCTTGTTTTCCAATAAGGAAGATGGGAGATTGAGGTTGTGCATGGATTACCAATTCCTGAACCAGGTGATAGTGAAGAAAAAGTATCCACTACTGAGGATCGATGACCTCTTCGACCAGGTGAGAGGGGCATAGTGGTTCTCAAAGGTTGACCTTTAGTCAGGTTACCACTAGTTATGAGTACGGGAAATTATATGCTGAAGAAAGCTTTCAGATGCCGCAACGATCACTATGAGTACTTGGTGATGCCTTTCGGCGTGACAAATTCCTTTGTAGAGTTCATTAGATAGATGAACCAGATCTTCTAACCATAGATATATCGGTTTGTAGTGGTCTTCGTCGGATACATCCTTGTGTACTCAGCATCAGAGGAAAAGCACGTGAGACACCTGAATATGGTTTTAGATGTTCTTTGAGAGCACCAACTTTATGGTAAGCTCTCGAAGTTCTAGTTCTGGATTCGGGAGGTCCACTTTCTCGTACATGTCATTTCAACAGATAGAGTAGTAGTGGACCCAGCCACGGTAGAGGTTGTGTTAGCATGGGAGCCAACTCGGTGTGTGATGGAGGTGCAGAGCTTCCTTGGGTAGGAAGAATATTACTAGATGTTAATTCCTAATTTCTCTTGAATATCAGCACCAATGACAACCTTGACCCGGAAGGGGAAACCCTTCATGTGGACGGAGAAGTTCCAGCATGCTTTCGAGCGGTTAAGGCAGAGGTTGACGATCACCCTGATCTTGAGATTACCGGAGGAGGGTGTCGAGTATGTAGTTTTTTGCGATGCATTGAGGACCAGGCTTGGTTGTGTCCGGATGTAGAGACAGATAGTGATTGATTATTATTCATGCCAGCTTATTCCATAGGGGCAGAACTATGTGACCCATGATCTTGAGTTGGCAGCGTTAGTCTTCACATTGATTATTTTCCAAAACTACCTTATGGGTGACCAATTTAACATCTACTCTGACCACAAGAGCCTCAAGTACATATTATCGCAAAAGTATCTGAATCTGAGATAGAGGCATTGGGAAGAGTTCCTCTAGGACTATTATTTTGAGATCAAATATACTCCTGGGAAGATGAACAAGGTAGAAGATTCTCTTTTCAGAAGGTTGAGCTCGCAACTGCTGAGTGAGGTGACATAGCACTTAGCCACATTGAATTTATCCTTAATTCACAGAGAGAATACAACTTACCTACATTTTATGGTTATTACCCCTCTACTCTTACAACAAGTTTGGGAGGCATATCTTGGGGATGTCGACTGTGAGTCTTTACATTTTCAGTTATCCACAGGACATGCTCCTGATGAATATTCACAATGTGGGGAGCACATACTTATTTTCAGTGGATACACTATTGTACCAATGGAGTTGAAGGAGGAGGTCTTGAGTGATTTTCATACATCCCCCTTTAAGGTACATCCTGGAGTGGCGAAGATGTACCAGGATCTCTGACGACAGTTCTGGTGGTCATGCATGAAGAAGGCAGAGAGTTTGTTTCTCGATGCCTTACATGCCAGCAAGTGAATGCTGAGCACTAGGTTCCAACAGGATTATCTCACCCCTGGATGTTCTGAAGTGGAAGTTGGATGGAGTTTCAATGGACTTAATAATGGGCTTACCAAATACGTCCAAGCGGTATCATTCTATCTAGGTGATCACTGACTGACTCACCAAGTCGGCCCACTTCCTAGCTATCTGGGAGAAGAGTTCCATAGAGAGATTAATATTCTCTTATGTGGAAAAGATAGTTTGGCTTCATGGAAGCCATTCAAAAATAGTCTCATATCAAGACACCCACTTCACATCCCATTTTTGGAAGGGATTTCAGAAGGCTTTTGGGACTCAGCTACGCTTAAGCACGGTGTTCCATCCCCAGACTAATGGTCAGATGGAGAGGACCATTCAGGTTATGGAGGATATGTTGTGGGCCTATATCTTGGACTTTGTACACAGTTGGGAGGACCACCTAACACAGGTGGAGTTTGTGTATAATAATAGCTACCACTCCAGCATGGTATGGCACCGTTCGAGGCTTTAAATGGAAGGCCCTTCTGGTCACCAATTTACTGGACCGACCCCGAAGTGTCAGCAGTCATTGGTCCAGAGTTGGTGTGAGCTACCATCGATAAGGTGCAGATCATTTAGTAGTAGATGAAGACTGCACAAATCCGGAAAAATTCTTATGCTGACAAACTATGGAGACTTCTATAGTTCGATGAGGGAGACCACGTATTCCTTCGGGTCTCACCTCAGAGAGAGTTATGGAGATTTGGCCGAAGAGGAATGTTATCTCTGAAGTTCATCAGACCTTTATAGATATTGTGTAGTGTTGGTGAGGTGGTGTACGGCCTAGCTCTATCGTCGTAGTTGCACTGGGTGCATGATGTCTTCCACGTATCACATCTGAGGAGGTACTTGCATGACCCATCACATGTCATCAACTGGGTAGAGTTGGACATCAATGATGGAGTGACCCTTTCTGAGTACCCAGTGAAGATCGAGGATCGGCAGGATAGGATTCTTCGTGGTTAATTGATTCCCTTGGTGTGTATTCTGTGGCAACAAGGGAATCTTCAAGAGATCAAGTGGGAGACGGAGGCTTAGATCCGTGCCCAGTTCCCACATCTTTTTGAGTAGCTTTGTTTTCACTTTCCTGTACATAAAGCCCTAAGGTTTGGTGAATGTAATGTCTTGTATTTTCTATGTATTATTTTGGACTATTATATGGAATTATTTTGAGACCATAACTTTTGACGACGTGTGATTATGAGTCCCAAAGTGCCCATAATAAATGTTTGAAATAAATTAAAATTTTAAATAGCACACATGAATAGTTTTCTTGTAAAAGTGGAATAACTTTTAAACGGGTTCCCATATTAGAAATCTGAGGGAACCATTTCATTCAGAGCACAAAATTTACCTTAGGAAGGGCCTAACATCGACTTGCATCGGACGACTACAAAAGTATGATTTTGGACGTTTTAATGAAAATAAAATAAATTAATAATTTATTTTATATTTAAATGTTTCTATAATGAAATGACACTTAGTTTCATTAAATGAGAAGGATCTCAGGGTTAGACTCATAACCCAAGAGTTTTCCCCCATAATCCTCTAGAGCTTTGTAGAGGATCCAACCATGGAGGATTTTTAACAAACACCGAAGAACGATGATGTGTGGATAATTGCACAGCGAGATCAAATATCGACCAACGACCAATCTCCCTATTCATTTAAGACAAAGTTAGGGGATTTTTATTTTGATTTAATTCTTCCCCATTCTTCGATTAAATGATGAGCGTGGATCAACCCACGAACCGGTTGATCCGCAGATCGTACGTTCTTACGAGAGGGTTTTTATTGGGTTGATCTCAGGGAATTAATCCATGCAAGATTATTTTTTTGGTTGTTTTGATTGTGATCTATTTGATCCAACTAATAGGAGCGGATCAATGTTGTGACGAACAATGGTTGAGGTTCTTTCCTAGATTTTATTTTGGATTTCTTCCCACTTTTTTACTTGTGTTCTTGACGTTCTCCGTGGGGCAACGAACAACAGATCGTTGCACACCCATTCTACAACGCAGTGATCCAAAATTGGAGATTTGACATCGTGATTACCTAGTGGAGGTGTAATGATGATGGAGTTAGACAAATCGACATGGTTCGGGAGTTCTCATTTTTTTAGTGTTCTTCGTGTGAGTGAATCGGAACGCATTTTCGGGGCCGATTGGAGGCCCGAAACTGACTGATTCAGCTCAATAAGGTCAGGGAGACCTAAAACATGGATTTTCGAGGTGATCGGGTGGCCAAATCAAGGATTGGAGGAGAAAACAGGGAGTGGTGGAAATGGGCATCGTTTCTTGAAATTTACAAAGAACACAACGTGTATTCCGACAAACATGTCTTGTGGGATAGGATCAACAACGGCTAGGGTTCCGCGATGACACGATGTGTTATCTGAATAACACGGTGTGTGGGTCCTTACACGGACTTGGAGTGTATCTTGGGTGATGTATGAACATGGGATAGAGTACACAACCGTTTACTCCACCACCCGACCAAACCAGGTCGGCTGCACGGGTTACCCCGTGTACCGGTTACACGGGATGGTGCACATAGGATAAAGTCATGTACAGGCACACAGCCACGTACACGGAGCTGACCCCAGTTACTCGGACATGGCATGTGATATGTACTACACACAGTGTACTGAATTTTCAACATGACAAGCCTGGTTACATGGGTCGTTGTACACGAGAAGTACCCAAGGTCAGAGGAAACCCCGTTTAACCCTTCTACACGCCGTGTACTTTTCAGTATATCGATTGATCTTTATATCCACCACATCTTGGAAATATATAGTTTGGGTGAGTGCCCCTTTTTCTCGTTCCCCTGAAGGTCAGGTATTGTTTCCTTTTTCATGAGTATGATTCCTTCTATAGGACATTCCGAGATAGAGTCAGGTATCCCTCTGAGAGGCCCAGAGTGAGATCCTCTATCCATTCTAGATCATAGGTAGAGTCAGTTATTGATGCGAATATCCCCACAAGGCATTTATCATCTACTTAGAAGGTGAATATGGACGAGTTGTGGTATCTTCTGAGGCCCTGGAAGTGATCCCCATCTATGTATCAAGATCTTTCCCCACTCAGGAGTGTGTTCTCCCAGAATGAGTGTATATATCTCTCGTGACTTTTCCCAAAGGACAGTTCTTCTCAGACAGACTTCATCAGAGCTATCATACTCGTGGAGTGAGTTCTCCCAGATGAGGGCCTCGTGGAATCTTCAAACTGGATCCCTAGTGGGGGAATACGGTTGTGTGACTTTTCTCTAGGCTACAGGTATGATTTTTGAGTATATCTAGTTTTTGTTCACCTATTATATATTCATAAGACATATATTGTGTAGAGATAATTGTACCTTTCCTTTGTGTATTTCTTTTTGTTTTTTGGGGTCCTATACTGAGTATTGTTATACTCCCCCCTGTA
Source organism: Viscum album (assembly GCA_963277665.1). Taxonomy (NCBI): domain Eukaryota; kingdom Viridiplantae; phylum Streptophyta; class Magnoliopsida; order Santalales; family Viscaceae; genus Viscum; species Viscum album. The sequence goes on along the minus strand of CAUJRU010000087.1, from coordinate 953,936 downwards.
TGGTCTTTCCCCGCACGTGATGTGTCTTGTGAAGACAATCATCCTTTTGACAGAGTCTAGGGAAAACCAGGATAGTACTGAGCTTTCTGAGATCCCTACAGGCCGAGGTGTTCCAACAGCTATGAGAAGTAGTCCCAATACATCTTTGTGTTAGATGTAGTACTTTTTAGTTTTCAGACCCTTGTTTTTTGTGGGCTTGTATTCTTTCCCAGTTTACTTTCAGTACTTTACTTCCCGTCGTACTCTGTTGGTTGGGTTTAGTTGTATATATGAATTTTGTTCCTTAGTGCTTTTTTTACATTTCAGCATTTGTGGGCTTGGATATCTGTGCGTGTGTACAAGTAATTAGGCAACGCCTCCCATGTTAGAAATATGCCTACTCGGTGCTAGTCACCAGCCCATCGCCTAGTAGAGGCGGGGTTGGGGAGTCGCGGCGCGAACCCCACTAGGACAGGTCATGATAGTTGAAAATTAACGGAGGTATTGGGGAACTATTTTTAGTAGAGCTTTACTTGAGACATTAGAAAAAATAAAATATCAAATAATTTATTCCAGGAAACTCTAGTCACCATTCCTAAAAATTACCACCACTCGTATCATTAAAAATCATGCCAAATTATGGTTTTCTATTCATAGTTTATCAAGTATCCTACCCTATATATCTTGATTTGATATTGATGATTTTTCATTGATCTAATGATCTACACTAGGCTAAGAGTCTTAAGAAAGGTAAGAGTCCATTTTCTCTCTCTTGACAATTCCTATTTCCATTTTCATAAATGTATTCCTTTTAATTTCTAATTTAGAATTCAAATAATGTTGTGATATTATTTTAAGTACTATCCTTATGACATACCATGTATGTGAGACCACATATCACTCACATTGTAATATATTCAAAAGATATTGTATTTCTAAAATCTCCCAAATAGGTATGAAATTCTATGTTGTCCCATGATAAAAAAAATCCTATATATGTCATGTATTTGTGGTATTATAGATGAATTCTTTCTAATAGTTTGATCTCTTCTAATTAAATATTACAATGATGTAGCTAGTGGATCCTATGTCATATCCTTAGTGGATTAAACTTGATTTTTCCACAATTTATCATTTTCTATTAAAGAATACCAATATAGAGGTGTCTACTTAAAAACATTATTCCTAATGTGTACCAAATATGTTTGATTACATACAATTAATTTTTATAGGGGATTTATCCATAATGTGTTTGGCCTCATACCTCAAAAAATAATTGTATTAAATTTTCTAAAACATTAATTTTCTTAATATTTATATGTACACAATGACTACAATTCCATATTATCCACTTGATATGGCTACTTATTTTAATACTGTAAACCAAACTTTTTTCTATTAAGTTGTAAAGGAATTCAACAAGATGTTTTTATTCATCCGTTTGTTGGTAAAATATATTAACATGTTAGTATAATGTGTTATTCTCTATCGGAAAATCATATTAGATAAGATTCCTTGAAACTTATGCTATGTATCTTTACATTGATCATTCTTGAATATTATTCCTTGTATTAGCAATGCTATTTTTGTATATGATTGAATGTATTGGAATTTTTTATAATAGTCGGATGATGGAATTATATATCCCCTCATTGTACAAGTATTTCATATGAGATTGTTAACGTAGCATAATGGGATATACCTTACCCATTCTATTATGTTTTATCATAAGGCCTTGATGATATGTTTATGATATCTATATTTATTCGTTATAATCATTTACAACATTATGATATAATTTAATATTATCCATGTGATTATTTACTTCTTTTATAATGTTCCCTGATACTGAAGTTCTATTTTTTATCGATAATCTTTGTCGTTGAGTATTGCTCAATTTAATTATGAAAAAGTTATTTATTTGGTGTTGACTTGAGTTTCCACCCGATGGAAGTGAACGATTATCCCATAAGTTTTGGGTAATTATTATTCCCCTTAGATATTGGATATATATAGTCAAAGGGAAACATAGATATATGATGATTAGGGAGATGATTTTTTAGTCAATGAAATGTTTTGAATGTTGGATCATTTTCTAAAATAAAAAGTGATGAAGTTTGATAGATTTGACTACTACAACTATTATAGATAGATTTTATAAGCTATATTTAAAATTTTTATAACAGTGTGAAATGAGTGGAGAATCTAAATAAGGTATTTTAGAATCTATCGACTATTTATTGAGTGTGTTGGCTATCGAACCCATTGGAAAATATACATGGATGAAGTGTGAAAGTGTTTGAGTTTGAAGATGAGAATACAAAGAAAGTGGAATTGATTGGAAACATTCTAAATTGAGTTTTTAATATTCAACAAAGGTATTTATATGTGAGAGTAAGATCAATGGAAATATTAGGATAATTTCTAAACATATTTGCATTCATTTTATAAGTTTTATGATTTTTTTAGAAGTCCTAATATCATTTGAAGTTCCAAAATAATAATTCGTTGAAATGTTGAATTTATAAGATTGAAATAGAAAATTGTATAATGTATGAACTCATATGTTATATAGTGAGAAGAATAGGATAAATGTGAGCATATTAGGTTATGTCTTCCAATAATTTTAACCTCTCCAAAGGTTTTTTGAAGTCAGGATGGATGAATAAAAGGAAAAGGCATGTAACTTACCTATACACTAAAGGTTAAATTGTGAACTCGAGAGGTTAACTAACCTCATTATGTTTACACAATCTCACAAAGTAAAATCAAATAGTTATGTTATGATAAGGTATAAATCTTGAAGGTCACCCGGTATCCAACACTTAGAAAAATTATTATAAATAAAGGGATTTAATATGGTATTTCCAAAAGTATAATTATAAAGATGAAATTTATTAGGATGAAGATAAATAAGATCATAATTGTTATAAAAATCACAATAAATTTAATGTTTGTGTGATTTAATCTGAAAAACATCGATATTTTATCCTCAATCTTGGATAATAAGATAAATTTAAAAAAAATTGAAATAATTTTTCAAGTAATAAATTTAAGGTTCTATAATTTAATTTTGTTGATAAAAATGATATTTAAATATGTTATAGAAAGGATAAAAGCTAAAATATAATGACTATATTATTATCCATAATTCAAGACCAATTTTAGAAATATTGAATGAGGAATTTGACCTTCATGTTAGTGATGAAGTAGATCAATATTGAGATAAGTTATTGAGAAGAAATGAATTTATTCTATTTTCAATAATATTGCACATATATATTATTTAATGCATGTTTTGTGATTAATTACAATAAATATAAAACATTATTATTTATTTAAGATGAAAATGAAGATACATATAATTGAATTGTGTTGAAAGTGATGTCTAGATATTCAGTATAAATCTATTTATATTTCTTCTTGAAGCATTTTGATTGTTAAGGAAGTGCTATCTATATTGATTTGTTGTTGTTGTTGTTCTGTTTCAATACAACTATAAATAAATATTCATGAGGATTATAGGAGTTTATGTTAAGAATAATAAAAACCAAACACTATTAGTGATAAATAATATATATTCGGACATGATAAATAAATAAAACTAAAGGGACAATAATGTCATTTCATTTGGGATAACTATTGAAAAAAATAGGTATACAATCATGGGAGGATAAAAAATATGTATTTAAATTTATTAAAATTTGATAATTATATAAAACATAAAAAATTATATTCTTCTATCATGAATTGAGAATATAAAAAGTAAAATGGAATAATAATTTTGGAATGAAAAAATAATATAGTGAGTTTTTTAAGAGAATATGTCTCTTTTAGTGGATGAACTTAGTGTGCTGAAAGAAACTAAAAACTCCCAACGAAAAAGGATAAAGTGGGAGGGGATGAAATTAAAAAGATATTCACTTGATTAAGGATATATATATTTTAAACCAATTATTAACAAGAAATTATATAGGCTTTGAAGAAGTGGTAGACAAAGATAAGAAAATGATGAAGAATCAGATTATAATAGATCTTCATGCAATGACCTTCGCAAACTGATGTAACTCATTCTTCATCACCTCCTTCCATGGATTGATATAATTATTGATTAAACACATTTATATGATATTTATGCTATTATTATACTTATTTAATTATAATATTTCATATTCCTTTTTTACATTCCATTTTTTTTAAATATGATAATGTTGCTCGTGTGTACAGCGGACTACCGCCTCGTGAAGAGATGTGATTCATTTTTCACATAATATTAACATGGAAAGAAATAATAATAAATTTAATAAAGATAAATAATATATATTACATGATATTTATTTTTAAAGATTAATATTTCATATACTTCCTTACCTTTTCATCCGTTTAAGAAATGATAATGTCGCTCGTGCGTACATACATCCTACCGTCTCCACGAAGCGATGTGATCCATTCTCCATGTCCAAATTCAAATAATGTTTATAAAAAGGTATATAATAAAAAAATACTTTATAATGTTAATATTATTATTAATATGATGGAAATATATAATATGTACAAGAACTGAAATTTTAATTTAAAAATACACATATGAAAATAAGGCTATTGACACCAGGAATAATAAAATTAATGCAGTATTATTAAAGAATAGTTTGTAAGATGTTATAATAGGTTCATATATGATATTAAATTAATTTTGTTTTGTAATAAATTAATTAAAATCCTAAAACCATTATACATGAGTTTAAATCACACTCAACTAAAAGGCAGAGAATGGTAAGGGACTTCGTCTCAGTTTTCCTTCATTGATGCATATTGTAATGTTATACACATAATTTATTTTATATGGTTTATGAACTGATCCTTTTACTTTTAATATCAATATGAATTAATAATTCATCATATTTTATGTTTAATTTGAATTATTTCATACTATGGGATTTTAAGTGATTGCTACCAAGTGGTAAGATACTTCATCTCCATTTCTCTTCATTGTGGAATATTATAATGTTATACACATAATTTATTTTAAATGGTTTATATACTGAAAATTTGACTAGTAATGACATGATTAATTCACAATTCAACATATATTAAGTTTAAATTTGAATAATTTAACCAACTAGAGTTGACTTCAAAATTACCAAGTGGTAAAGAATTTCTTAACATAATTTCTTTTTACTGGGTTATATTACTTCTTCATTTTATTTAATAATATAAGATCTTGTGAGTGAAAAAATTTTAATTTAATATGTTATATTTCCATTTTTATTTTGATTTATACTTGATAGAGATAATTTATTCATTTATTAATTATCACATAAATGTTAAGTTCTTTGTAAGGGTTTATTTCACAATCTCATTTTAATCCGGATTGTTTAAAATTGAGTTTCTATTGAAGGAAATTATTTAATAATTATATAATAAAAACCATTAATTTTATTCTAATATAGTAATTCATGAGGTTTTCAAGTAATAGTATCATTGTTTCCACTCATTGATACTTAAAATGAATGATAAAATGTTTTATATAAAATATGACATCATTTCAATCTTCGGTTAACAATTATTTTCCATCAAAATCCACATTTTTTAAAACAAATTTCAAAAGTATTTTTAAACTATTAAAAATTATCTATTAAATAAATTTATACCTATTTTTAGTTATTAAAAAAACTAAAAGGAATCTTCATGTAATTTTAAAAATAAATAATGTTTGGATTTTCTCAAAAAAGTGAATGGAATATTTGTTTTAACATGTATGGCACGAATGAAATTTCCAGATGTTATAACAACTCAATGTTTTAAATATTAGTTCATAATATTCATATTTTCTTTTTAATAAAAATTATTTTCAAGACTTTTTGTGAATCTTAGTTTTAAATTGGGATTTTCAAGATGAAAAGTATAACAACCCAAAAATTTATGATATGTTTCTTCATAAATAAATTCAATTCATTAGATAACTTATATTACACACAACACTGAGTCACTATGAAAAAATAAAATATTATTATAATTATGTAAATAAGATAATTATAACTTAGACATTAAACATGATTTTTCTGCTTCTGTGAATCGAATTTCAAAAAAAGGACATACACAGTTTTGATCAGTAAGATATTTAGAGTCCTATAGGATCAACCTAATTTTTGGTGAATTATAACTTGGCCCTTTTGAATAGTAATGTTACACTTATGAATATTAGTATGACTATTATGAATCGTAAATTGACCAAATGAATAGTAACCTCACCCATGAATGTATAAAAAAAAATTAGGCATCCTTTATATGAAATTATGATATTATTATAGTAAATAAATGTCTTTGAAATTATTAATTATGTATTTTTATTTTTCAAAAATTTATATTTTTATATAAAATTTTATAATTAATATAATAATTAAAATTAATATTTATTTTGTTTAAATTCATTCATAAAATAATATTTTTTTGTCTCATGATTTTTGGATAAATTTTTCATATCTTATTTTTTCAGAGTGTTATAAAAAGAGTTATAAATTTAAAATATGTATTTTTTGAGTAAATGATGATTTAATTTAAAATTAAATTTATCATATTTAGAAAATTATTTTCATAAAATAGAGTTCATTTTTTGATTCTACGCATCTAAAAAAGGGTAGGGTAAATTATTGAAATGTTTCTGAAATACTTGAATTTTTGCTGCATAGTAAAATATGATAGTTTACAGTATATATACATTACAAGTTAAATAAACTATTAAATGAGTCGTGAATGATGTAAGATCCATTTTTTCTAACTCTCATGCACTGGTGGATGTATTTATTCACAATAATAAAGACTATTTCTTTTCTTGAGAATAATAATAAAATAATGAATTAAATAATGAGAAATCACCCCTCTCCTCCACTATAAAACCACCCCTCCCTCTTCTCCTCCCTCCTCTAGGACTTGAAGCTAGTAATTTTTTTTTTCAAAAATTGTCTTTCCTAGTCTTTCACCATGTAAAGGAGCTCTTGGTCTTAATCAAATACCAAAAACCCTTTCTTAAGGAGGTTCTCAAGGAGGAGTATTCAAGAGGTAATATCCCCTTCCTTTTCCTTTTATTTTCTTTTCATGTTCTTTATTTTATTATACTCATCTCACCTATTATGTACAAATGAACGTGATAACTGCAGTATAATATATATATATATATATATATGAATTATATAATGTTGATATAATACCAATCATGAAACTCATTTCTCACTCCCTCTTTTATATTAAAAACGAATTTGTCGTTTCTGAGGTGCTGATTTACAACCTTCATGGATGACGAATTTTTGTTCTTAAATTTCTCCTTAAAGGTTGGTCATGAAACCATTTTTTTAGGATTATGAAATATTTATAACATCCTATGTAATGTTTTGGAACCATTACATATACATAACATTAATTTATTAAACAAAACCAGTGTGTAATGATAAAAAACACCCAATATAATCTAAGCAATTATCACTAAAAGTTTATCTATTGGTTCATCCTCATAACATTAAACCAAATGATATATATAAACATTTAAAATTATATATATTAATTAATAATTACAGTTATATATAATTATACCCATAGTATTTGAGCTTCATTGCTTATAAATAAGTGAACTGATCATTAAAACCAAAGAAATGAACGCTCCTGAACCCACATTGTTTCCTTCAGGTTACATTTCCTCTTTGTTTTTTCGCAAACCATTCTACAAAAAATAATTAAAGGAATTAATTATTAATTAATTTTAATATATATTAATTATTATAATCTATTTTAAGTGTCATACTACAATAAAATTTTAAATCATCTTCTACCCAATCTCTCGTCAATGTCCCGTCAAAGGTCGGTCAACCACCTATGGTTAATTTTCAATATAAACAAATAAAATCATCCTAAAGGGTGGATGTTATAAACTATATATAATATATAAAAATATAATTATATTCATTATATACTTATTTAATTAGTTATATTAATTTCTAATTTACATTTAGGTAAAATAACAAAAGTGTTGCAAAAATGGAAATTTTTAATTAAAACCTGTTATCAAGCGCTTCAATTTTCATTAACAAAAATTAAGAAATATAATAAAATTTTTATAATTGATAAATATTTATATAAATGACTATAATTTACTTCTGGATCGGTATTTTAATAAATATAAGTATATTTTTCATGAGGCTAATTTGTGGCGAATTTATGGGGGAATTAAGGTAAGGGACTTTGCCTCAATTTCTATTTCATTGAGACTTAATTCATATTGTGCACCTAATAATTATTATTTTTTGTATATACATACCATATGCGATCACTTTTCAGTTGAAATTATATTTCTGTTAAATATCCATATTCTTGTATCACGGATATGATTATTTTATTAGTCGTATACCGTTTTACATACGGTGTTTATTTTTTAATGTTGTTTTTATGGGGGAAATATTGACGAGACTGTATACTCTAATAAATATGGATATTTATAAGGTTCATGAATTAAATATATGTACGGAGAATTATTTGGATGTTCAGTGGCGAGTAGTGCCTACTATATCCCCTCGACGTATCTACAGGTCTCATAATACAAAACATTTGGCTACAAACCCTTCATGTTTGTTTCCAAACAAAATCAGATGAGTTTCTACCCATAGACTTAAACTATCTCGATTTTGTAATAGTTCTTGTTCTAGATACATTAATTACACTAAATATTCATTTTCTTCATTTATTACTCAGCTATTAATTTCCATGAGTTTTTCACAATGAAAAAAATATATGGATACATTTTCATTCCCAATATATTGATGGCATGTGTTTTGTTTTCAGATTGTTTAACATTCCAAAATTTATATGCCTTATTGACTATAATTTTCATATTATTTATTCATATAACCCATACTGAGCATTTTATGTCACCATTAGATTGTTTCCTTTCCCCGGGTCATGAAGAGGAATGTTTTGATGAGTTTCAAAGATGTTGTTTATTTAATTTTTTATGTATCATGTTATATTTTCTATATTTTATAATATACTATCAGTATCATGTATGTAATATAGCCTTAAAAAACTACTGAACTGATCAGTAATTCTATATTTGATTCCCTGTAATCAGGTCGATGTAACAAAATAATACACCAGTTATGGGATTCTTGGGTCGGGGAGTTACAGTTGGTATCTGAGGAAGTTTATGAGAAACCATGGAAACTAGATTTAGAAAACATAGTTTAGAGTACCTAAACCTAATATATACATTGATCATAATCATAATAGAACATCTATGAGTTTTTTTATAGTAGATATTATGTGGGTATTCCTAGAAATACATCCTTTCCTGGATACTACAATTGAACGTGGCTCCGGAATAGATGTACCTAGTAGTAAAAACTCTAACACAGTGTTCTGAGCCTAACTTGTGGTAACATGGTACACAAAAATGGGCCTTACTATGCACCTAGTTTGAAATTCCCAAGGGATATTCTTTGCATAATTCACATTTTCTTTACCAACCAATATGAAGGGTTTAAATGTAAATATGTCCTCAATGAAACAATGCTTATGGTTATGAGATTAGTAATACATAAATGTTAAATTTATGTTAAGTTTTTTTATGGTTTGAAATTATGAATTATGATTCATAACCTAATTTATTACATTCCATTGTTTATTGATGGATCTTAATGGAAGAATGGGAATCAACAAACGCATAAAATTTATGGATTTCCACACTAAGAAAGTCAATAGAGTTAGTGTTGGAGATTAGAAGATCATGACCATATTAGGAAAACGTACTCATGTTGTGATGAATAACAATAATACACCTATATTGGATCATTTCATAAAGAAGAATCATCCATCATTTAGGATGAATACTAATCCAGTGGTAGTGGAGAAGTGGATCAAGTCCCTTGAAAATATATTTCTAGCTTTGGAATGCAATGAAAATTAAAAGGTAGTATTGAAAGTATATTGTCTCAAGGTTGATGCTGATAAATGGTGTTCATTGATCTAGAATACAAAGGATGAAGATGAAATAGAATACATATATTATAGAACTCTCAATGAAAAATTCTTCAACAAATGCTTCCCTCATGAACAATGAACTGAAATGAAGAGAAAATTCCTTAGTTTAAAGAAAAGGGAATAAGAGAGTGTTGTGGAGTATGAGTCTACAATCACAAGACTATCCAAGTATGTTATATATTAAATACAATATTTGGAAGAAAATATTTATCATTTCATTGATGTTCGTAAGACTAGTCTTCTAAGGTCACTCTCTTCTCAAACATCTTCCTCATATGATGAAACAATGTTAAGTCCCATAAAAATGAGAAAAAAAATTCTTAATCTAATTTGTTCAATGGAAATCAAGATGATAATTTTTATTCTAATAACCAATGAAAAGTTGAAGCCATAATGAATAAGAAGGGAATGAAGAAATACCCATTATGATAAAACTATAGAAAGAATCATCCTAGAAAATGATTGAAAGGCTTGGGAGTTTTTTATAATTGTGGAGAAAAGGGTCACCGATCTAATGAATTCAAAGAGAAGAGAAAAATAAATTATTTATAATACTAAAATTTTTAGGAAATGGGAAACTATGAAAATTAGTATCATATGTTTCAAGTAAACATTCCTAAAAAAGGCCATGGGAGAAAGGAAAAGTTTATGTGATCACAAATGCATTGATTGAAGTTCCTAATGATATGGTGGTAAGTACTTCAATAATTTCCTCAAACATAGCAAATGATTTGTTTGATTATAGATCATCACATTTTTTATATCTTCATAGTTTTGCAATAAAATTAGACATTTCCCATTTGATTTAATAAATTCATTTTTATAAAAAATCTCCTATAAGAAATATCATTGCAATAAGTATGTGTCAGTCTATCCCCTTCATGACACATAAAAATACATTAGTTATTCACCCTATCGTCATACCTATGATTGAATTTGATATAATCCTTAATATTAACTGGCTTTCAAACTATAATGAAAAAAATTATAATAAGAAGAATAAAGTTACAATTTTTGATAAAGGTGTTGAATCTTTTATCTTTAGAGAATAAACCTCGTCATCAAATTTTTGTCTAGATCCACCTCAAGTAGCTCTAATAAATTAAATTATTTTGGTGGAAGAGAAAATCACATCTAGGTATGGGGAAAGTAATATTAAAATTTAGGATATACCAATTGTGAAAGAATATATTGATGTATTTATAGAGGATTTGCCTGGACATCCTTTGGAGAAGGAAGTTGAGTTCTCTCTTGATTTAATTCTCATTTTAAGACCTATATAAAAGAACCCTTATAGAATTTCCAGGGTGGAATTAGTGGAACTAATGACGAAATTTGATGAATTTATTGACAATGTATTTATCCACCCTGGTGTTTGTCTTTGGGGATCCCCAATTCTATTTGTCAAGAAGAAATATGGATCTGTGAGGCTGTGCATTGACTATAGATAAATCAATGATATTAAAATAAATAAAAAGTATCCTCTACTTCACGTAGATGAATTATTTGATCAACTTCATGGAGCTCAATATTTTTCATAGATGAACCTTATATCTAGATAACATCAGTTTCATGTGAGAAAGGAAGATATTATAAAGATATATTCTCAAACCATGTATGGACATTATAAATTTACAGTAATGCCATATTTTATGACTAATGTATCCCCTATTTTCATGAATCTAATGAAAAAAATTCAATGAATAACGTGATGATTTTATTTTGGTATTTATTGATGATATCTGGATATATTCTAAAATCTATGAGGACCATGAGAATTAATTACAGGTTGTTCTGGAAACTCTTAGGAGAAAAGGGCTACATGGTAAGTTCTGTAAGTGTGGATTCTAGATTCAAACAGTTTATTTTCATATCCATATTATCTCTAAGGATGAAAACTTAGTTGATTCTATAAAGACAATACAATCCAAGAATGGCCTATGACAATGATCATAACCAAGATACACCGTTTTATTAGATTTGGAAAATACGATCGGTGTTTCATATATAATTTTTCCAACTTGCTAACCCACTAACCAAGCTCACGCATAATGGGGTTAAGTTCGTATGGAAAAAGAATGTACAGAATGTTTTTGAAGAATAGAAGAGAATATTCGTCAATGCTCCAATTTTGAATCTTCCTCTGAAAAAGAAGGGTTTCTTATATACAGTAATGCATCAAAGAATGGATTGGGTTGTATCCTTATGAAAAATGATAAATTTATTTCTTATGAATCATGTAAGTTTAAGACACAAGAAAAAAATTATCCAACTCATGATCTTGAGTTAGTAGCCATAAACATTGCTATGGAAATATGGAGACACTGTCACTAGGGTAAAATATTTGAGATGTATATGGATCATAATATTTTTAAATACTTTTTTACAAAGAAAGAACTCATCATGGGGAAAAGGGTTTGGATCAAGTTACTCAAATATTATGATTGTTCAATACAACACCACCAAAGAAAGAAAGATAATGTATTATATGCATTAACCCTGAGAGATGATAGAATACTGAACCAAATGAGGATTGAGAGAGATACTATGATCATGGATCTTGGAAAGATGGACATGGGAATTGTTAAAGAAGAGGAAATCATTCATTTCTTAAATGTTCTCCAAACCATCATTACTGGAGAAGATAAAAAGCTCCTAATATAATATTGAGAAACATCGAAACAAAATTAAAGCCGTTAAGGATGGAAAATTGGAACACATCATGTATGAAGATGGAGTTCTAAAATTTGGAAAGAGGTTATGTGTTTCATCAATATCTGATCTAAAAAAGGGAACTATTAGATGATTTTCATAGATTAAATTTCTCTATACACCCTGGTAGCATGAATATGTATATATATCTGAAGGAATATTTTTGGTAGGATCATATGAAGTGGGAAATTTATGACATTGTTTTAAGGTGTCTATTTTTTTAATAAGTGAAGGTAGAGATACAACATCCTAGAGGAGTTAAGAAACCAATAGTTATTTCTATATTGAAGTGAAACGACATTACGATGGAATTTTTCATTGGACTACCAAGGAAAAATAGAAAGAATGATACAATATGGGTAATTGTTCATAATCTGAAAAAATAAGAATAGTTCCTTTCAATAAGGGAAGATTTACCTCTAGAGCATTTAGAAATACTCTACATTAATGAATTTGTAAGAATTTATAGTGAACCAATATCAATTGTTTATTATCGATATCCCAAATTTACATCAAAATTATGGAAGTGTCTTCAGAAGCCTTTGGATACTAAGATTCTTATGAGTAATTCTTATCACACTCAAACTGATGGATAGTCTGAAAGGATTATTCAAACATTGGAATAAAAGTTGTGATCATGATCACTTAACTTTCAAGGTATGTGGGATCAATACTTACATTTGGTGGAATTTTCCAACAATAATAGTATCCATTGTAGTATTTTAATGGAAACATATGAAGCATTATATGGCCAGAGATGTTGAACTCGAACTTGTTGGGATGAAGATGGTGAGACAAAAACTATAGGATGGTGAGAGAAAACCTATAGGCCAAGAATGTGTTGAAGAGACAACGATAAAGGTAAAGATAATTGTGGCCAATATTAAATCATCCCAAAGCAGGAAAAAGAGTTATGCTAGTAACCAAATAATGGATTTGTAATTCTAGGGGGGAGATAATGTTTTTCAGAAATTATCTCTAAATAAGGATGTCATAAGGTTCGATAAGAAAGGGAAACGGATCCCCAGGTACATCGAACCATTTAAAATTCAGGAAAGAATTTAAGTTGTATCTTACCATTAAAAATTTCCACCAAGTCTCACCAAAGTTCAGCATTTGTTCCATGTGTCACTATTAAAGAAGTACATGATAGACCTAATGCACATACTCACCTATGAGGAAATAGAACTAGAACTAGATTTATCTTACTATGGAAATTCTATTGATATTTTTGACACTAGAGACAAAGTATTGAGATATCATACAACTCTACTGGTAAAAGAGTTTTAGAGAAACCATAAAATAGACAACGCAATATGGGAACCTGAGGATGTTATGAAGAAGAACCACCCACATATTTTTAGAGGGAAACAAACATGAAAAATTTTCAGGATAAAATTTACAGAGGGAATAATATAAAACCCCAAAAATTTATGGCATGTTTCTTCATTAATAATTTCAATTCATTTGGTATATTATATTGCACACAATAATAAATCACTACAAAACAACACCCTGTTATTATTATTTTGTAAACAAGATCGTTATAAACTTGACATTAAACATAATTTTTCCACTTATATGCATTGAATTTTGAAAAATGTACATACACTGTTGTGATTCACAAGATATTTAGATTCTGATTGGATCAACCTATTTTTTGGTAAATAGTAACTTGAACATTTTGAGTAGTAATGTTACCCTTATGAATAGTAATATAACACTTATGAATAAAAAATTTGACAAATTAATACTAAACTCTCCCATTAATTTATAAATAAAATGAAGTCTTCTTATATATGAAAGTATCATATAATTATTGTAAATGAATTTTTTTTATTAATTATTAATTAACAATTTGAATTGTTATAAAATTTAAATGTTTATTTACAACATTATAAATAATATAATGATTCAAAAGAAAATTTATTTTCTTAAAAAATATTCATAAATTAATATTTTTTTGTCTTTTGATTTTAGGATAATTTTGTTAGACTTTGGTTAATTTGTTAGAGCGTCATAAACGTGTTGCAAAACTGAAACTTTTAAGTAAAACAAGATATAAAACTCTTAAATTTTCATCAATGGAAATTAAGAAATATAAAAAATGATTATAATTGAAAAAAATTTATATAAATGACTATAATTATCTTCTGGATCACTCTTTTAATAAATATATGTATTTTGTTTAAGAGTCACAAATGCACCAAATTTAAGCGGGAATTAAGGTAATGGACTTTGTCTCAATTTCCATTTCATTGGGACAAACCAGGTATTGTACACCAAATTATTCTTATGTGGTGTATCCACTACCCATATGTGGTCAATTTTCATTTGGAATTGTATTTATATTAAATATAAATATTCTTGTATCATGGATTTTATTATTTCCTTAGCTGTATACAATTTTACAAAGGATGTTTATTTTTGAATGCTGTTTTAACTAAGGAAATTTTGATGAGCTTGTATCCTCTACTCAATATATATTTTCCTAATTAATATTTTTCTTGAATTAAATCTTTGTAATAAGAATTATTTGTACTTTTATTTTTGTTTGGGGCCATATATAACCCCTCGATTCATCGACATGTCTCATGAGAAAAAAATATTGGCGAAAAACCCTTCATGTTTCTTTTCAAACATAACCATTTGGGTTTCTACCCACATACATAAATCATCTAGATGATATAATTGTTAATGTTCCAGAATCATTACAATGAAAAAATATTCATTTTCTTCATTTGGTACTCATTTATTACTTTTTATGATTTTTTTACTACGATAAAATCAATGGATTCATATTTATTCCCAGTTTATTGATGGAATGTGTTTTATTTCAAGATCATTTACCATTACATAATTTAAATTCCTTATTGAATATAATTTTATTATTATTTCTTCATAAAACCCTTACTAAGCCATTGATCTCACCATTATTATGTTTCCTTTCCCCAGGTTATGAAGAGGAATCATTTGAATGAGTTTCAAATATGCTCTTTATTTCATTTTTCTATGCATAATTTTGTATTTTATATCTTTACTAATATATTATGAGTATCATTTATGTAATATGGTCTTAAAAACTAATAAAATCATCAGTCATTCATGATTTTATTCCTTTTAATCTGGCCAATGTAGTAAAATAATGCATCGGCTCTGGGATTTTGGGGTCAGGGCATTACAAAAAGGAAATTTTCCCTAAGAATGTATTTAAATATATTTTTATAGTATTTATATTCATCAATGTAAACAACTCTCTATTTTACATATATTATATTGGGGATATGTTGTATTGATACCATCCTTTTTTATTTCCAGGGATGTTTTATGATCATTTTCAACCAAGAAAGTAATGATACTCACTTTCATTATTCATTTTTGAAGTCATTAAATTTCCTTTGAAATATTAACTTTCCTATGACCATTGGATATTAAATTTCACCTAAATTACCATATTATTTATCATGGACATGTTTATTAATTAAGCCATATATCATTTCAACATACGGTGTTATACATTAAGAGTTATTTTTTTCTAGGTAAGTATTGATAAATTCATATTATTTACTCAATATGGATAAATGATGATAAAAAACATTATTTTTGAATTAAACTGATTATTTGATATACGGTGAGTGATTTGGATCTATAGTGATGGCTGGTCCTGGAACTACATAGACCATTGATGCATTGGTAGTCACATGGGTTGAATCTACCAGCTATCATTAAATGGGTTTCTACCTATAGTTTCAAACTAATTTATTAATGGTCTTGACTGCATTGTCATTTTGATTCCTGAGATCATAAAATCCAATAATTACAAATTTCCTTCAGTAAGAATTCATTAATTATTATCCATGATATTTTCATAATAATATTATCTCTGGATCCTTTTCATTCTCAGTTATTGATTAAAATGAATGTGTTTCTATTTGTTTACCATCCAATATTTATTATTCCTCACTTATTCATGATATTCATGTTATTTATTTAATGTAATGTATTTTTATTTATTTACCTTTCCATGTTGATTATACCTTATCTTATTATCCATGATATGTTCACAGTGATATTATCTCAGGATGCATTTATTTCGTAGTTTATTGATTAGTTGGAATGTTTTTTCTGTTTTTACCATTATATATTTATTATTCCATATCTAATTATGATATTAAAGTTATCGATTAAATTGAATTTTTGTTCAAATATTTAATATTCCATATTTATTATTTCAAATTCATTATTCTTTATTTAATCATGATAGATTCTTCTTTATGTAAATCTTACTATGTATTCGAGCTCACCCTTATTTTTTCCCTTCCTCGAGAATCCATGTGGTATACTATGAATAATATAGAAAGATATTCTAGAGGTAATAATGACATTAGTGAAAAAAAATTATTTTTTAATTTTTGTTTTCAAATATAACATGGTAATCATGTTTGTATCGAGTTTACAAAGACTTCAAAACTATTCAGTCCTTTGGGATGTGATTCCTTGTATATTATTCCAATGTAGTAAAGTAGACACTAGATCTATAATACTTGACTCTATTCAATTATAGTTGATATCATTGGAATTTTAGTAGAAACATTGGTAACTAGCCTTAGGAAAACATAGATTATGGAACAGAACCATATGATATACATTGAGCATAAGTACAGAAGAAAATCCTAATATTTTGGTAGGGATTATGTGGTTTTTTTACAACACATCCATGTCTGGATACTACCTGTGGATGTGTTTACGGAACAGATGTAACGAGGAATAATAACTCTAAAAACCACATCGGGTTTGACTCGAGATTTACCTAGTACACATCAATACACCTTACTGCACAGATGTACCAAGGAATAATAACTCTAAAAACCATTTATAAGTATTTGAATAGATTATGAAAATAAATACAATAGGTTAAACCAAATATGTACTATATTTAAAACAAGGTATCATGTTTTAAACATCCTAAAATGTTTTATCTATTCTTCGTCCTATGATTATTGTTTCTCACACTCTTTTTTTGGTTTTATTAAATGGATGGAACCTGAATGAATCATGTTAAAAATGAATATCAAGGTCAATGTGGTGACCATGAGAAAAAAATGGGATAATAAATGGAGTTAAATAAATTATGATTATTCCTAATTAGTCATCCAAAAATATGATTAACAAAATATAACTTAACCAACTCTTGGAATCACCAAAGAAGACAAGAATATATTTTTTCTAAGAGATAAAGTGGTGGAGCCGTGGGGGAAATAAGGCTCAATTCCACTCATATTAGAAATATGGAAATAGAAACCTAGGAAAGTGTCTCAAATGAATATGAAGTTTTATCTTTTGTGTGGAAGTGAAGGTCCAATAGCAATGAATTGTTAAATAAAAATGAATATTACGATCAAAGGAAATAAATTTTATCCTAGGGATCCATTTATAGTTCTTTTTATTACATGTGGGGAACCTGGTAATTATCTGAGTCAATTCCCTCTTTTAGCGGTTAACTCCTAGATCAAGTAAGGAACTATATTTAAATAAAATGGTTGAATTAATTATTACAATTCCAGAATTCTATTTTAGAAGTATTTTTACCAATGGTATTTTTGTTATAAGACTCAGGAAACATATTGTTGTGTTAAATTTTAGAATTATATATGTCTTTATTGACTTAAGGCTTATGGTTATGATCATGGGTTTATGATGTTAAGAATGATAATAATTTTAAATTCTTAAACACCGCTTTTTATGTTTCATATAATGGTATTATTCTAATATAAAGGTTATTTTATGAGTCATTTATGCAAATACAACTCATTGGTTAAATATATTTTTTAGTTAAAAAGTTATTTAAGGAAGACTTTACATTTTTTTGACATAATATTAAAGGTATTTGTATCCATTTGGGATTATCTTGTCTTTAATGTTGTATTAATCATGGTTCATCCAAATTTGGTCATTTTATAGTAATTATATTAATATGGTTTTAGAAAATGGATAACCCACATGTCGAGTGACAACCCATCGCATCAGAAATGAATTGGTGTATGAACACAAAAATTAAATTGTTATAAGGTTTTAGCACCTAATACCGGATCATGTTATGTTCTGGTTAATATAAAATTTTTAATATAAATAATTTGATAAATAAATATTAATTATCAAAAAATGGAGCTTCTATTGAGGTTTAGATATTAATTTGTTATATTTGATAACATGTTTAAGCATTATTGTTTTTGTAAAATAGTTAGAGACAGACATAAATAATTGTCACTCTTTTATATATATTATAATCTATTAATAGTTAATTTATGTGGTTAGAAGATAAAAAATCGATTTTAGACACTCATTTCTTAGAGTCAGTAATGAATTTGAAATTTTTTGACGCATAACCGAAGTATGAAATTATGCGTATAAAATAGAAATATATCAAGTCAGTATATTTATTCATATTCTTATATAGTAAAATAATTAATCAAATATAGGAAAACAATCTTCTAAAAAATTATCATTTTATATTTATATCCAATATATCATATGGTCTTTTAAATCATAAAAGTTTATGGTTTTTTTGGTCCTTAACATTCCATTGATCATTCACTTTCTTATGATCAATGATCTCTATCACTCTCTATAATTATTTAACCTTTTCATCCATGTTCATACCTTCAATTGAAACCAATTTTTTCCTACTTATAAACCAAGTTATATTTTATTCTATACCACCTTTTAAAGGCTATTTCCCTCTTATTAAGGGGATTTTTTATTAACTATTTTTTATATGGGTTTTCAATAATGAAATTTTCAAATATCAAACCCTTGATTTCTGAGTGCAATATAAAATTATAAGGATGAAATTTATTTAAGGTGGGGAAAATGTAACACCCTATAATTATTGAAGAATAAAATTTTATTTGATTAAATATGTGACATGAAACACTATACTTAAACAAACCATGAGATGTATTTCATTAAATTTAATTTCATTGATAACTATTGGAACATGAAACCCTGATCTTAAATGCATCGTAATATATTTTGTCATTATAAACCAACTATAAAATTGGTTGGAATGAAGAGTAAAATCTAAATTAGGAAAATTAAGGTCATCTATTTATTTTAAATAAAAAATAATCACTTAAAATTAAAAAAAACAATTTTGAACACTATTTGAGAAAACAGTTTAGTTATGCTTTGCGCATATAATATAAAATTAATTTTTTGCACATTTAGAATTTTTTTAAAAAAAATATATTAATTTTTGAAATAATAATATAAAAATTATCTTAAGATTATTTTTTCGGATTTTTATAAAATATTTGATTTTTCTATGATTGGTGAAAAACAATGATTTTAATTAAAACTGCCTTTTCGTAAATAATTTACAAGGTTAAATTATATTTTAAATTTTTTTTAAAATAAAATTAGTAAAATATATTATAATTTAACTAATTTTTTACCTTAAAATTATTTTAATATTAATTTTTTATATTAAAATCCTCTTTACTTTTGAGAATTTTTTCTTTTAAAACACATTATTTCATCACATCTGTGAGTATAATTTTAAATTTGATTCTTTCACTTATATGAATTGATATATTTTTTAAAATAGATTTCATATTTAGAATCATCATAATTTAAGTTATATAATATTTTTTACTTAATTTTTAGCCATTAGTAATAGAAAAAGTAGTAAAAATTAATTATTATGGTTAAGGTAAAAGCATATTTACTAGGGTTAAATTAAAAATAAAGAGGTTAAAATGACCTACCAGCATTTAAAAAACACTTTTAATATTCATATTTCAACCTTATAATCTATAAGGCTATTTAATGATCCATTTTTGAGGATTTTTTCTTGATAAAAACAAGGTTGAATTGAATCTTTTAAAAAATTCCATGAGTGTCATTTCCCCTACTTATAACGGCCACCCCCTATCCTCCCCTCTTTACATTTATAAAGCCATTTAGATTGGAAAATCCTTGACCAAAAAACTTCATTACTCCCCTCCCAATATCCTATATCTTTTTTTGATCAAAAATTCATCCTAGGAAGGATTTTGGTGCAAACCTAGAGTTGTTGTATAAAGAAGAGTTAACGTTCTTAAATGAGTGTTTTTATTTTGTTTTTTCATCAACCTCCTTATAATATTATGAAACCATGATTATATAATAAAATTAGTAGATTACATATATGTATGTGGTATTATTTTTATTTAATTTCCAATATCCATCTCATCTTCCATCAAATGGGAAATGAAACTTTTGATTATAAGTACGGTGTACTGCCACCACGTGAACCGATGTGACTCATTTTCCACCACAATATTTCAGGACTAGATATAATAATGGTTTTAAAAAATTAATATTATACTTTTGATATTACGTTACACTTTAAATTATAATTTGACATATAAATTCTTACTTTCTATTTCGTTTAAAATATGATATAGTCACTCGTGTGTACGATCGATTGCCGCCTCACGAAGGGATGTGATTCGTTTTCACTTACTATTTATATAAAAAGTATTAAGAATAAATTTAATTAATATAAATAATATATATGAAATGAAAATAAATCTTGAAATTCAATATTTCACCCACTACCTTACCCTTTCACCTATTAATGAAATAATAACATTTCTCGTGTTTTCATATGACCTACAGTCTCCGCAAAGGGATGTCTTCCATTCTCGATGTTAAAATTTCAATACTAATTTTAAAAATATATCTAATTAAAGAAACTGAAATTTATAAAATTAAAATTATTTTGAGTATTTTTTGACAATATAATATGCACAAGAACCAAAACATTCGTGTAAAACTCACATGAGAAAACAAGAATATTAACACCAAAAATAACCAAAAAAATGAAATATTATTAAAGAAGAGGAAATAATATGTCATAAAAGGATCATATATGATATTATGTGAATATTTTTCTTCTATAAATTAATTATTTGATTTAAAAATTATACATGAGTTAAAGTTGTGATCAACCAAAAGGAATTATTAGGAATGGGGCTTCATCTCAATTTCCCTTAATTGAGTAATATTGTAATGTTATGCACCTAATTTATTTTATATGTTGAATATAATTCTGATATGATATTAAAAATCATTATTACTTAAACATTTATATTATTTTTTTCCAATTATAATTTTTTTCATACAAGGGTATTTTGCTTGAACATTACAAAGTGTTATGGTACTTCGTCTCAATTTCCCTTCACTGAGGCATATAGTAATGTTATACACTTAATTTATTTTATGTGGTTTATATAATACCACTTAAACATGTAATATCTTGTTTTATTCATTATTCAAGGTTTTTTATTTTTTGATTTGAATTATTTCATCCATGAAAAATTGAATTTAAAATTATGAGGTCGTTGATTATTTCATAATTGAATTTCTTTTCATTAGGTAATATTACTTATTAATTATCTTTAACATTGTGTGATAAACTGTCTAAATAATTTTGACTACCTTATGTTATATTTACACTTATTTTATGTGGATTTAAATTTTAAATAGAAAATTGATTCATTTATTATTTCTCACATTAGTGTTAAGATCTATCTAAGGGTTTATTTCACAATCTCATTTTAATTGGTATTGATTAAACTTAAATTTAAATTAAAGGAAATTATTTAAGAATTGTATAATAAAACACTTTAATTATATTCTCCTCTAGTTTTTCAAAAAAACTTAATGTAATATAACCATTTTTTTACTCATTTATACAAAATAGATGAGAGAATAGTATTAATAAAATCTGACTTCATTTCTCTTTTTGGTTGAAAATAATTTCTCATCGAAATCCCTGTTTTCTAAAAACTATTGTATAAATTTTTTGTAGCCTTTTGAAATTAATTTATTAAATAAATTTTTTCCTATTTTTAATTTTTTTTAAAAATAATATGAATATTCATATCCTTTTCATAATAAGTCACATTTGGCCTTATCGAAAAAGTTAATGAAATATTTATTTTAACATGTATGACATGAATATAATTTCCAACAATTATGACCACATAATGTTTTAAAGATAATTTTATAAGTGTCAAATGTCATTTTAAATGAAATTTATTTTCAAAAAAAATGAACCTTTTGTTTTAAATAGTGATTTTAAATATGAAAAGGATATTTTCTTTAAGAATATTTTTAAAGATATTTTTATGGTGTTTCAATTCCTCAATGATAACAAAACTTTACTTCACTTATACTCCACTAGGGATATATTGTATTGATACCACCCTTATTCTTTTTATGGATGTTTTATGATCATTTTAACTAAGGAAATTATTGGAATTCACTTTCTTCATTCATTTTTTAGTCATTTAATTTTCAGTGAAATATTCACTTTCATGTGATCATTGGATATTCAATACCCATTAAATGTTCATATTATTTAAAATAGATGTTCTTATTGCTTAAACTGTATACAATTCATATATGAAGTGTTCTATATATAGATTTATTTTTTTATATGTGGAAGTATTTATAAGTATTTATTATTTACAAAATATGGATATTCGATGAAAATAAACATTATTATTAAATTAAATTTATTATTCGATATATGAGGAATGTGTCAGACATGCAGTGACAAGTGACCAGAATTATATAGCTCCTAGATGAATCAGTATTCTCATGAGGAGACATAACAGGATAAAATTAAACAGGTGTCTCCCTTCAGTTTTAAACTATCTTGTTAGAGCTATTTACATTAGAGGTATCATGGTGTATGAGATCATGAACTCTAATAATTAGGAATTTCATTCATTCAGAATTCAGTTATTATTATTTTCCTTGAGATTTTCTCAATGATATTCTCTTTTGATGCATTTCATTCTTAGTTATTTATTAAATGACCTGTGTTTTAATTTATTTACCATTCTATATTGATAATTCCTTATCTATTCATGATAGTCATGTTATTGATTAAAAGTAATGTTTTTTTAATTATTATCCTTTCCATATGGATTATATATTATTTTATTATACATGATATTTTTGCAATGTTATTATTTACGGATGAATTTAATTCTCAGTTTTTTAATTAAGTGGCATGAGTTCTCAGTTATTTACCTTTCCATATTGATTATTCCTTATCTAATCATTATAGTAAGGTTGTTATTTAAATGGAATTTGTGTCCAGATATTTACCCTTATATATTATTTATTCATAATTTACTCATAGTAGCTTATAATTTACGTAACTCTTTCTATGAATTAATGCTCACTATTATTTTTTTTTCTTTTCCTAAGAATCTAGTATGTTTTCTATGAATGATATTTAATTATATTTTATATATATAAATGTAGTTATTTTTAAAATTTATGTTACAATTTTTATTTTCAAATGCAATATGGAAATATTGTATTTATATAGTTTTTCGAGACTACTAAACTATTTGGTCCTTTAGAATATGATTATTTTTATATTATAAAAATATAACAAAGAAGAAACAGGCTTCAGGTTATAGGTGTTGGGTTCATTACAAAAATGTCATGATAGAAGATACATTGTTTATAGAATGAATGTAAAATAATAAATTGGTTGATTCATGATCTCCAAACTATTTTATATCATTTATGTTTTTAAACAATATTTAATCACCCCTGATTTACAAAGGATTGATTTTTTAGTAATAGAACTATGTTTTATGCTAATTAAAACACATATAAACTTGTAATTATAAATTATAAATCATTGGTGTTTTATAGTTTTAAATCTAATGATTTTACCTATGGTAAATTTTGATAATATTTTGGGTAGTTATTGTAACATAAATTATAAACCAATAAATTATTATAAATATTAAGAATTTATAATTGGTAAAGTGAGTATGAAAATATATTTCTTTAGAGGGGAGATTTTCATTACTAGAATCATACCAATCTCCACCCCTAGTAGTTTATATCTCTAAAATCTTAGGGAAATAAATGGTTGAATTCAATATATAATGTGAAAGAATATTTTAGTATAGAGATTGTATCCATTATGTAAGACTATATTTATTTTTATTTAAATTTATTTCTAAGTATTCCTCATGATAAAGATGTTTAGTCTTTAATGGTCTTATCCCTAATGAAAAAACCCATGTTTGAGAAACTATTTTGAATAGATTTAGTGGACT
The DNA here is from genome assembly GCA_963277665.1 of Viscum album. Classification (NCBI taxonomy): domain Eukaryota; kingdom Viridiplantae; phylum Streptophyta; class Magnoliopsida; order Santalales; family Viscaceae; genus Viscum; species Viscum album. Next base: position 929,082 of record CAUJRU010000087.1, on the reverse strand, counting down.
TAGTTGAGTTAAATACTATATTAAAAAACATATTTGACAATGGTTTCATTCATCCAAGTATTTAATCCTGGAGATTAAATCCTTTATTTCTGAAGAATAATTATTATTAAATGATGTTATGTATTGATTATAAAGAAATTAATGGAATTAATATAAATAAAATGTGACCATTGATAAAAAATGATGAAATTTTTGGATCAAATTCATGGATATTAATACTTCTTCAAGATTTATCTTCAATATGATAATCATATATTAAATGTAAAGAATAATTATTAACAAAAAATAACCTTTTCTAAAAAAATTGTACATTATGAGTTTATATTAATGCATTTTAGGTTAAAAAATGCACCCTATGCGTTTATAGAGTTAATGAATATATATTTCAAAAATTATGCTGAAATATTTGTAATAATATTTAATGATAATATAATTTTATAATTTAGGAGTTATGAGAACAAGGAAAATCATTTTCTAAGTGCTCTTGAGAATCTAAGCAAAATGAGTTATATGAGAAATTCAGTTATTCTAAATTTTTTCATAAAAATTTGATTTCCTGGGAAATATTATATCTAATGAAAATTTATCTATTGAAACCTCTAAAAAACGTTTCTCAAGGAATGACCAAAACACACAAATATAACTATAATACACAGTTTCTTTAGTTTAACTAGATAATATCAACAATTTTTTGAAATTTTCTTTCAATTAGCTAATTTCCAAACAAAGTGAAATTGTAAGTGGCTCAATTTAAAATGGAAAATTAATTTTAAATATATATATATATATATAGGGAATTAAATATTAATTTAGTAAATTCACCCATATTAACACTTTTATATGAAAAAAATTGTTTTCTATTTATATTGATACATTATATAAAGTTCTTGGATATATTCCACTATAATATAGTATAGTGGTGGATTATGAAAATTTACGATAGAAATAACCTGGGATTAATTATTTAACTCATAATTTAGAGTTATAAGTGATGATTGTTTCACTAAATATATAGATATATTATCTATATGAAGAGAAATGTGATATATACATTGACCATTAGAGTTTGAAATATATATATATTTACTTAGATCCTTCTTAATATGAATAAAAGGATATCATGAGAACAACACCGAGATTTTAATTAGGTTATGCATTATCATACTTGAAAATAAAACAAGGTAGAATATGCATTGAGAATAAATGATTATGGAATCTTAACTCTGAATAGGGAAGAGAATGATTTAATTCTCAGATATTTTGTAATGATAAACTTGGGTGTTGTGATGGAATGAGAAACATCATATTCATTACATGTAATTACCATAACTCATTTATAAGAGAGCATTAAGAAAGATGTACTTGATGATGGACCCTAAAAAATAACATGAATAATGTGATAATGGGAATGTTACCAATGTTTAGCATTTTTGATGTCTGAGTTTTATGGTTTGGTAAGAGGTTAAGAGTTCTTACAATACCATATTTGAAGAAAAAACCTTTGGTTGGGGCTAGAAGCTCAAAATTATCTATGCATTCTAATATCCCAAACATATAGGTGGATATCCCAAATCTTTTCTAGTGGAAATATATAAAGTGAGAGATTATAGATTAATATACGAGAGTATTAACATACCAATAACCTATGGCTAAAATACAGCATTCCAAAGTAATTATAAAACCTTTACCTTTACCTAAGTTGAAGTTGGAAAATACTACAATGGGATTCATTATAAGGTTTCCTATATAATCTGTGGGGATAATGAAATTTTTGTTATTGTATATTTTCGTACAAATTCATCACATTTCCCAGAAATAAATGAAGACTTTCCTTTGGGTCATCTTACAATGTTGTATATAAATGAATTTATGTGACTCAATTATACTACCTTATAAATACTTTTAATCAAAATTTATTATTTACACCAAACTTTAAGAGGTCTTTTCAAAAATATTTAAAAAAAGAGCTTCATATTCGAGAAAAATAACACCTTCAAATAGATGGATAAACTAAAAGGAATATAAAAACATTGTAGGACATTCTAAGGATGTGCTCACTTTACTTTCACAGAGGTGGGGATAAATATTTACCTCTAGTGTATTTTTCACATAATAATGGTTACAACTTAATCATTAAAATTGATCTATATAAATACCTTTATGGAAATATATTTTAGACTGTTATATTGGGATAAAATTAGGGAAGGGAATTTTTTGGATTCACGACATGTGGAAGAGACATCAGAGAAGGTAATGTCCACACAAAAGCATATAAAGTTGGAATAAATTAGATAGAAACATTGTGCTAACAACCAAAGGAAGGATATTGAATTCCAATTAGGGGAATTTGGTATCTCTATGGAAAGGGGTTGTGAGATTTAGATTGAAAATTATGTTATGCCCATGGTATATTAGGTAGTTTAAAATAATAGGATGGATAAGAGTTGTGCCATATCTTTTATTAATGCCGCAAAAAATTTCACAATTGTGTTATGACTTTTATATATAACTTACCAAGATGTATTTTCTATACACTTCACATGTTATAAAGGTTCATTAGGTTTAGATAAATCTAGAATTATCATATAATAAAAAAATGATTCATATTCTTGATATGAGAGTGAAATTCATGTAAAAAATGATGAACCATTTGGTTAAGGTTTTATAACAGAACCACCAAATAGATGAGGAAATATGGGATCCTTAGGATGTGATAAAAATGATTATCTATATTTTTATATGTATTGATTAACAATTTAAAGGATGAAATTATTATAAGGGGTAATGTAATACCTATGAAATTATAGTAATAAATAAACATATTTTATTATAAAATGACTTGTTAAAAATAAAAAATATAGATTTATTAAAACACTATACCTAAAAATTGAAAATATGAAAAAATAAATAATGTGAGTATAATATAAATATATCATGGTTTATATTCTATAATAAATATCAAGAGCATAAAAAGTATAGTATAAAAGAAAAACAATACCATCCATAAAATTTTCTTATTAAAACAACTTAAAATGAAAAGTATTATTTGGTGGATTCTTGTGAATTTTTTTGAAACAAGCCCCAAAGAATTTATTAAAAAAGAAAGTTATATTACAATCATGAGGTCTAAAGAGATTACACCAGCAGGGAAAAGATGTGGATACAAAGAGATAAGTCAAGCAGCCCAAAAATCTAAATAGAGGCAGTAGTACCTTCATTCTGTCAAGGTAAGCAGATCCTCAAAAGTCCAGCCAAATAAAATTTCAGATCAGGATGGTAGAGTAGAAATTCCATTCCTTATGCACTTCCAAGACAGCTCTTAATCAAGGCAAAGCTGCAACCTAAGAACCAGTTCAATGATCAAGCATCAAAGTATTATAATCAAGAAGATCTACAAAAAATAGAGCTGGAACTGGACCACTTAAGTTGGTACAGCATGAACATGATCCAGCCAGATAGATTCCAGATAGAGAAGCAGAAATTCACAGTTTCCAGATAATAAACAGCAAGATCATCTCTAAAAAATTTCCAAATATAATACCAGAGCAAGACAGTAATCGACTCCCATAATCAAGGTCTTCTAGCTTCCACCCGACCAATAAGATGAGTTAGGGAGTTTTTTGAAACTCCTTCTTCAATATTTCATTGAATATATCTGACTTGATGGATAAGTAAGTATCCTTTGAATTATCTCCTCTTCTAAAAGATTGATATAGGATTTCATCTAGAAGCTTCTCCGTAGATATAGGATCTTCACAACAAGGCATATTATGTTAATTTTCACCTTTAGCATGTTGTTGGGCCTCTACATGTTGAGTTGTGTCAGTGGTAGAGACTTCCTGTCTTGAGATGTCCGATGAACATGTGACTATGTTTCAATATATTTGAGATTAGTCTTTTCGTTTCCTCATTTTTTTGGGGTTAGGGGTGATGAACCCATCAGCATCAATAATTGGTTTTTCCCCTTCCTGGCCACTACTCACAAATAATCTTCCCCAATATGTGTAGTTTTATCTTCTTACTCATGAGGTGAATCACAATTTTCTGATGGTTCACACCCTTCATTTTCATCCTATTGAGTATCATCTTTTATTTACAATGTCGGAACATCCCCAAGAGGTAGGGGTGAACTGTAATGGTTATTTGATTCCACAGCTGGAGGTGGAACCTCCTTGGGGGAGGTCTGAGCCCCATCTTGCAATCTGCTAGGTGTAGATATTGAAGGAAGTGGTTGATTTGTCTTTACTTTTTCAGTCCAAATATTCTTTTTAGTTTCATGACAAGCGTATTTGATTCCACATTTCTTTGAGGCATGTCCTAGTCTAAGGAAATATTGGCATTAAGAAGGTAAATTTTCATAAACAACATCCTAAAAAAACTGGTTTCGCCATTCTGTATCCAGATTTGAGAAGGTAATTCCCAAGAAACATCAGTATCAATACAAATTCATGTAACTGAAGGCCTTGAGAAGGATATTCCCTAGTAACATTAAAGGTTGTAATTGGGAACTATGGGGAGTAGTGGAGCACTTGAGATAATAGAAAAACAAAATATTAAATAATTTATTCTATGAATTTCTACTCAACACACCTATAAATACTAACTAATATTATAATTTATCCTCAGACCTAATTTATGTTATCACATCATATATATCTTAATAATTCAATACTGTATATCTATCTTTAATATTGAAAAAGTGCTTGGATCAATGGGAAAGCTCTAGGAAAAGAAGCATAAGTAGTGTAAGGGTCCATTTTCTCTCCCTTTTCAATTCATTTTTGAATTCCCATTATTGTATCCTTTTAAATTTTTAATTTATTTTTATAGTATTATTTTTATATAATTTTAATTATTATACTCAAGATATCACATGCATGTAAGCCCCCATTTTACTTACATTTTACTCCATTCAGAAGCTAGTATAATGTTAAAATTCCACAAACAGACATGAAATTCTATATAGTCCATGATAAATAACTAAATTTTTATTCCATGTATTTTTATTATTGTGGATACATTATTCTTTATGACCCAAACTTTTATATGTGGATTTTTTCCTCTGGTTTTACATGTGTGTTATTTTTTTAGCAATACAGAAGACTATAAAAAACATGTACTACATAAAAAACTCATCAATACTTTATTTATTCAATATGGAATATTAAATATAAGGATAAATACAATACATAAAATAAAAATAAGTACCTTGGGAAATTAAACCAAAACAAATATAACTATAATAGGAAAATATAAATCATTTTGGTCTCATATTATTATCCATATCCTGAAAACACTATAAAAATAAAACAAATTTTTAGAAAAATAATTCAAATCCTATAACATATTGAGAGAAATTTGAGATATATATACTTGAATGATTAAATAAGGAAATATGTCATATACAAATAAATAATAAAACCAAAAATACTTTTGGAATCATAACTTAATTATATGAATGGTAACATGACCATTAGAATTTAAAATCAATAAACAGCTAGTAAAATGAATTGTAAATAATTTGTTTTATGAAAATAATAATTAAATATAAACTTTAGATTGATATGAAACAAATATTAAAATTATAAGACCCCAAATAAATTATATGTGGATTTTTAATAAAGTATATTTAAAAATATATTACAAAACCTTGTTTTTTATTTTAAATATTAATATTATCTAAGCTAAAAAATTATTTTGGATTAAATTAAGGTTAAAAAAATTTTAATTGTGGTTTTTTAATAATTTTTTGAAAAACATGAATTTTCAAGAAAATACTAGAAATGATATTTTTTAAAATATTGTACTTTTATGGGGTAATATTTATAAAATAATGAATTAATTAATCATAACTTGGTTAGTTAAACCAAAAATAGATTTAATAAGATGAATAATTCATTTAAAAAATAAATTCAATTTATAAACAAAACAATTAACTTCATGAACCCAAAAAGATTAAATATATAATATAAAATAATTTTTTTATTTTTCCCCTCTTTTATTTTTTCTATAATAATAAAATTGGTTTTTAAAACGTTTAAAAGTCAAAAAATCATCTTATTTTATTAAAACAATTATTCATAATTTCAAATATGAAAACTATTTCATTTTTTACTTACATAATAATAATTTATATAATATTTTAACGACAAATACCCCTCCCCTCAAGTATTAATACCCCATCTCCCTCACCTTATAGAAACACATTCCAAATAATTCTCATTGACCAATATAAACCTAGTTCACTACATTAATGTATTATTATACCAGTATGAAAGTTTTGGTGTCACAAAAATCTAATTCTTCAACGAATTAAGGATCATAACGAATAATAAACATAAAAAATAATGTAATTCCCCTTGATTTTTTCTCTTTTATTTTAATTTCCATTTTCAATTATATTTTATCCTATTACTCTCTAAAAAACCTCCCCCAAATTATTTTAATAGTATATGAACATGATAATACTGATATTAGAATACTATAAGAATTTTATTTACAATATATACGTAGTATATCTATATCTCCCCCTTAATGACATATCCCATTAATAGTTTGTTTTATCCTCCCATGAAGAAAATATCAAATAGTTAATTAACATTGCCTTCAAAAATTATTAATATAAATTATTTATAATGTACAAAAATAATATCTTTTATTTTTAGGCTTTGGGATATTATTATTCTAAATAATAAATAATAATTTAATGAAAATATAAAATTGGAACTAAACGTTTCAATTAAAAGAAACATGACTTCAATAAATTTCATCTTTAATAAACCAATTATCAAAAAATTATAATTATTATAATTATTCTATAACAAAATAAATAAATATAATTCACTTATGTGTTCATGTATTAATAAAAATGAGTTGGTTATATTGGTGTAGTAAATAGGAAAAATCAAAAGGGAACTAAAGGTAAGGTGACTCTCGAAACCAATTTTTCTATTCAGTTTGTCTTCTCTTACTCTAGATTTTTCCCATGTTTCTTAAAAATAATATCCTAAATGTATTATATATAATATTAAAATTTTATTTTTTTGTGATATTCAAGTATTTATTGCATTGGGATACATTCATATCCACCATGAAAAATTTTAACACTTTTTTTCTCAAAATCTATTATTGACACTTCTTATGTTTATTCATATCTTACCTTTGAAATATGGTCATTTATTTTTTAATAATACCCTTGAATACAAAAAATGATGACTTCCCTTCTTCTTTTGGAAATACCCACATCTACCCAGCATTATATGATTTAATATATTATTACACAACCCATTGTTTTCTCATGGGTTTATTTATTGTTTATGATTGATATGTATTTCCTTTCTATGTACCATACTTGATTACGATAATAATTTGATGTAGCACATGAGATAAAAATTACATATACCACAAATGTATAGGGAAAAGTTATATATCTAATGATTTTATTTATTTTATGCATGAACATTATGTCATCTTTATTCACATTCTACACAGTAATATTTGCACACATATGTAATGTGTGAACATGATGCTATATTTTTTTACATTCTATGTGTTATATTTTTTTACATTTATATGATGTTTGACCAATGTTTTTACACATTCTATTCCCAATTAAAATAATTTTTACATGCTTCTAATAGTGATCCCGTGTTTATGAAATAGTGATAATGATTATGCTCACATATATACTATATATATATTCTTGTCACACAACCCTTACTTATTATACTTCTAATTACTTGGATTTTATCTCACCCTTTATTTTATATAAATCCATAGTTAAATATAATTGGAGTACTATATTAGATTATTTAAATAAATTTAAATGTTTTATATATATTCCCATTTAATTAAACTAATTTTCCTTGAACACTAAACCTACCTATTATTAAAGTTTAAATATTATATATATTTGTCATAAAAGTGATTTAATAATAATTTATAAATAATTTGGGTTGTTATATTTAGTTTAATATAAGGGTTTAGTTTATTTTTGAATCATATTAGTAAAATGAAATCAACTCTAAACATATGAGCCTCATAAGTTAAGAATTTAGAATTCATTTATGGATGTGAATAAATTATCTTCCCATGGATTATTAGATTTTTCATTTTTCTAACATTTATATTTTATAAAATGGTGGGAACTAGGGTAAATAAGGCCTAAAACCTATGTGATATACAGTATAATTATTTTTTAAATGACAACCCTAAGGGAATGGGAGGTAGAGTTAAAATCCTCATGGAAGTACCTATCCTATTTTATTAGGTTATGAAAAATAATATGGACCTTGTGGAATGTACACCATTAATGAAGATAGAGAAATAATCCATTTAAACCTTTATAAATCAATGAACACTATAATTTATTAGATATTTCCATCCACTAATTTCAAAGCAATGGATCAGCTCTAGGGAAAAATATATTTTTTAGGATTTATTATACTAATAATGATAATGTTACTCTGGTCATATACCTTTAGATAGAGAAGATGATCAATAGTGTACGTTAATCAAGAATAAAAATCCAAAGGATTATTTTGAAGAAATGGAGAGGCAATAGATTAAGAAAATATTTCTTAAAAAAAATTCCCCCAAACTCTTCATACTAATATTAATAGATAATTTCTGGAGCTTAAGAAAAGGTAGAATGAATCTATTAAAACATCTGAGGTGGATTTTACAAGTATTTAAAGATATACATCTGGTTTTTTATCAACAATGATAGGAAGATGGTTATATTTATTATAAATTTAAAAGTAAATCTTTGAAAACTTTTAGCAATATGAAAATTTTGGAGTTATGAGAATGTAACGACCTGAGTTTTAGATCTTGTAAAAAATAACACAAGGTTAAATAACTTGTATTTTATATAACACCCAATGTAAAACACCATAAAAAATTAAATGGTCATTATTGGTAAATATATAATAAACACTAAGATTTTAAACCATTAATATTTATTATCTTTATAAGGTAAATAATTAATATGAGTTAATATTGTATAATATATTTTCAATAAACTCCATTTTCTAAAATTAAATATATTCTTTTAAAACGATAAATTTAAAAAAATTGTAACCGAATTTTGGAATATTAAAATTATTTTTTTATTTACTCACAATAAAATTATCTTAGGAATTATTTTTGATATTTTTATAAAATAATCAATTTTTATGTGAATAGTGAAAATATTAATTTTATTAATGGTATGACATTCATTAAAAAAATTACAGTATGAATAAATTGAAAAAAATATTAACCATTTTACTATAAAACTATATATTATAAAGTATAATAAAACATATTTAAATATTACGTTTAATTTATAAACTCATGCTCAACATTTTAAAATTTTATTTAGTGTATTATTGGAACTATTTTGTTGTTGTTTTGTTTTACTAATTACAACAAGATGAAATAAATTTTATTATTTATTTTATTTTAAAAAATAATAATCTTTTAATTTTAATGGTAATTTAAAATTAATTATAATTAATGGAATTGATAATTTTTTCCTATTTATAAACCTTGTTTTTAAAATGATGATTTTTAAAAATAATACTTTTTTACACGTCACAAGTGATAACATTAAGATTAGTTTTTATAAAACTAGAAATTAAAATTTATAAAATTATTCTAGTATTTTATATGGAAATTCTATATTATTTTATATTTCCTATTTATTTTTTTGGTATACAATTGATATTTTTAGGATTAATGCAAATTACCATGATAATGGTGAAATATTTATTGTAAATTTATTGTATAATTAATACACATGAATTTATATTGAGGTAATTAAATCGAAAAACATTAAATAATAAATATAATATGATATATAAACATATAAATAAATATATTAAAACTCATTTTATTTTTATACAATTAAAAATTATTATGAATCCAAAATGGTAAAATTTTCATTTTTCTAAGAAAATATTTTTTACTTATTTTATTTTTTAATTTAAAATTTAATGATATTATATTTAGAAATTGAATAAGATTGAATTTATCTAAAATTTATTTTTAAAAAACAAAAATATTTTTATATTGGTTATGTTATATGTTTAATAAAATATAAAATCACTTAGTTAAAAACAATCTACAAAGTTTAAAAGTAAAAGAGTAAAATGTAAACACTTAATGTTAAAAAACATACAAAATGTTTAAAATATGTGTGTAAGAACTCGCCTGAGCCTTTATAAACCAAAAAAATATCCCAAACTCCATTATTTTGAAACCATTGATCCAATTTCCTTGGAATAGTGTCCAAACATTACTAAAACATAAAGGGTGTTTCTGAAAAGTAGTCTTTTTCCTCTCTTATAAATGGGGATCTCCTAAACACTCTAAAATATACACCAAAAATTATAAATAATACTTTAATCTATGAATTATTTATATCCATATAAACCACTCTAACATACATAATCCCCTTGTCACTCATAGTTATTCTAATCCCTTTAATTTCAAGGGGAGTTCAAAGGAAAAATAAAGTCTCAAACATTTCTCATTCTTAAGATTTTCTTCTTAGTTTTACTCTTCTTGATGTGTTATAACCATGATAATATGATTAATTAAGTGTAATTACTATACTTATATGTAATTATATTAGTTTTATAACCTTTATTTTCTCATTTATATCCACTTATAAAAAAAGGAATGTTAATTATGTGTGTGTGTGGACTATTGCCTCCATAATGAATCATTTTTTCATTTTTATAATAGTTTTTATTTTATTATCCAATCATATTTAAATATGTTTTAAAATAATAAATAAATAAAAAGAATTTAATTATTATTCTATTATGTTGATAATTTTTCCTTGTAAACTGCTTCTTAACTGTATTCACTAATCGAGTTAAAGTGTGTTCATGTTTGGGTTGGTTTAACCACCAAAATAAATAATTCTATAAAGATATATTATTAATAACTATGGGAACCAAGAAAATAATATTTTTATAATATAATAAGAAACAAATATTGTTATATGGTTCTATAAATATTCTATTAAGTGTTTAACTTATTATTAAAGTATCATTTTTATTCACCAACATTTATGAAATAAGTCGTTATCGGTTTTATTTTCAAGTAACATAACCAAAACATGTACGTAATAAAATTAGAAAATTTTAATGAAATATAAATTATATATTAAATAATTAAATTTATTTCAAATTATGGGTAGTTATATCAAGATTATTAAACAATTGAAAAATAGTTAAAGTTATTAAGACATGATTCTTGAAAATAAGTTTTAACTAACAAATATCCTTATAATAAATAACTATAAATGTGGTATATAAATGGTTATATATAAGAATAAGTATGTAAAATATATCATCAATGTATCTTTTTTTTACAAGATATTATAGTTTCATCAACAAAGAAAGAAAACAAATTAAGGGTTCGTTGTCTCAAATTCACTTTCATTGAGGCATGATTTAATGAGGTTCACCTATTTATCTTTCATGTTATATTGTTACAACACAAATGAATTATTTAATCATAAATCACAATTTTTAATCATGTATAAATTTTTAATTCAAAATCTCTCCAACATTATTTTTATCCATTCACTTCTAAAATTGTAAGGGTTTTCATTGAAAACCCCTTTCTTTCCAATATGTTTATGTAATAGACCAAATTTTCATTTAAATAGGGTAAATATAACCAATTTGTAATATTCTATCATGATTATATTATTTTATGATATTAATTTTTTTTAAAGTCATACACCACATGTGTTTTTGATTCAAAAGTTACAAAGGCTTGAAGCTTTTTTATCAGGTCAATGTTTCTTCATTGAAACATCTTTTATAGTTATCCCTGAATTTCTTATTTCTATGGTGTATATACAACCCAAGAATTAATTTTGACATAAACTATTATTTAATTCATGTGATTTATTAAATCATTTTATTCTCTATCTATAAATGAATTTTTATTAAAAAATAATTAATTATATAAGAGGTTTTAATGACTTAATTCTCTCCCTTGGGTCATAGTCACTCTTCTTTGATTGTTATCATTCAATATTGATCTATTGTTTGCAATGATTATTTTATGATGTATTTAAATCATATTTTATTTTACCAAAAAACCCATCTAGAAGTGACTGTTTTGACTATTTCTTAAAAAAGGAAAATAGTACAGAGGAGATAGGTGGGGTCAAACAAAGGTATTTTCCCTCATCCGTCAAAGCACAAAATTAAAGACCATAATAATCCATATCATTCCCATAATATGAGTTATCAGCAGTTTCCCATTCAAAATGGGACTTACCCTAATTAAGGATCTTATGAATATCAGAATTAAACTGGCCTGATAGCTTAGGAAATTGAGTACACACCGTGTGAGATGTATTAGAGTATTCTTTCCATGGCCTTCTCCTCGAGGGAGTGGGAGTGTGGCCAACCTCCCCATTACCAAACATGAGTGCATATTTGAAAGAAGTATTCCCACCACTACCCACTACAACCCCTTCCGCCTCTGAGATGTTGCCCCACTTTCCAGATATCCTAGAGGAATTCATGAGATTCTGAATCTTAGGATGACAATCAACCTATTGACTAGTGTTAAACGTCATCTAAGTAGTCACATCACGTAGAAAATATGTACCAGGACTATCATTCATGCATGTATTTGGGAGGTCAGTGCAAGAAGGAGACCCTGCAACATAGAGAATAGAATTTTTTCCCTGTCCCAATTAATCCAGTGGGACTAACTGCATGACCATCCGTGGGTGTAATCCCCTTAGAAACACCTACCCGAACAATAGAGGGACCACACATTGGGTATGCAGAGTTTTTCCAAATATAAGAAGGACCACTAATCCCTTCCCTTTTGAAAGTAGCTGATGTTCTTTGTAGAAGTAAATACATCAACCTTATTGGAATATGGCTTGATGTTATGATCAAGGGGTTGTGACACATTGAAGTCATTCCTCATTGATTTCCTTCTACATAGGTTGGATGGACGACCCTTCATCCTACAGTTCTCATAGGAAATGCGTCTCTGACATAGTTCCAAATAGTTCCCAACCGCCATACATTCATTTCAAAAAACAGGATTTCTTTCATACTCAACATCAATTTGAATGTCATCTGTCGGAGTATAAAGAGTTATCTTGTCAACCAGGATGGAGCTAAGATCAATCTTTACTAACATCCTAGAAAAATGTCCAAACTGAACATTCTCAGTCTCCTTGTCAAGTAGTATAGGAATCCCAATTTCCATGCCAATATAAAGAAGAATATTTGGGTTCCAAAGGACCTAATTAAGACCATGAATATCGACCCATACCTAGAAAACATCATTCTTTGATCACGAAGAATTGAAGTCTGAGGACCATTCATGAAGGTGGAGCCATCCAGGCTTCAAGGAAATATATCCAGTGCTCCACGCATGAATTTTAAAAGCATATGATGGAAAACTGTAGTGAAAGAAACCACATCCAAGAGATACACACCTCTAATCAGAAAAACCCCCAAAAAAATGAAATCCATCGGACTAATTCATCGAACCTCTAGGATTTTTGACCCTTGGGAAAAACAAGACGGGAAATCAGAGAGGTTTTCCTGATGTCAATACTTTCAACAAAGACATCAGGACTAGCCTCAATATGTAATGATGACCCTTTTCGAAGAATTCTTCCAGAACATGAGTCAGTAAAAGACACAGATGCAAACTTCCACACATCATTTGGATTTATCCTCCATGAAGTATGAAAAAATGAGTCGGAAGGAAATATTATAGCATCAAATTTGCTAGAACCATTACAAAAATCCTAAGGAAAAACATTCTTCGGAAGCATCTTTGGATCGGACATGGAATCCCTACCCCGTGCACCTCCATCACCCAAAAAACCATGTACCAAAGTCCGGGATCTGAGGTCAATTCCAGCAACCTCCAGAAGAGCATTGCGATCCAACAATCCACCTTCAAGCTGACCACGGACAACACACTCCTGTACATCGCCATCCACCGAGTGTGTGTAGTCATCAGGAAATATTTTTCAATGTATTTTCAATTCCCATTTTTGAAAAAAGTAGTTTTTTATAATATCTCCATTATTAATTATTATTTTAAATGTAGACTTTTCCCATGTATTTAAAATTTTTGTTTTGAAAAAAAATCATATCATTATCAAAAATCCATTATAAAATTTTAATTGAAAAGTAAATTTTTTATATTGTATCACACCTCCTTTTTGATGAACATTATTTATTTTATATAATACTTTACTTAAAACAACTTAAAATATAGTTTTAAAAAGTCTTATATTTCCCTTTACAAAAAAATTTTGAATCTAATTTTTAGTTCAATATTTTAAAAGTTTTCATAAAAACATATTAATGTTCAAATATATTTAACCTCTAAGTTTTTTCTTTCATGTAGTTATGTTTTGATCACACTGTAAATTTTTTTGTGATGTCATTCCTTTTAGAAAATTATTTTCTGAAAAAATATGTTTTATTAAATTCATGATATGTGGTTTTTTTGGAAGGTTTGAGAAACCCATTCTTTTTATTTGGATTATTTAATATATGATGAAAATTGATTTTAAGTGGCACCAATATGAATAAAGGATGATGATTAGGGTCCTATATCACCCAAAAATTCATGCTTTAAGATTATATCTCATGAGATAGTCAGGAGTTTAGATAATTATTTTTTTCACACAAGTGTGGGTATGATGGGTTTTCTTATATTTGTAGGCATAAACATCATGTGTTTGTTCACATAATAGTGTGAATAATGAGTTTTCTCACATATGTTTTCCTATTATTTTGGTTAATAAACATTTCCATGTAGTTCATCAAATTATGATAAATTTGGAAGATGCATTTACTTTCTATTGAATACCTTATTTTCATGATTATGACTAATTATTTATGTATTCTTCACTTTTATTTCATTATCACATGTTATATTATTATTAAGATATCTTTGAAACATGAAATATCTTTTCTGATTAATTAATGGTATTTGTATGATATTATTTTACTCTAACATGCTTTATAATTATCATATATATTCTTTTTCTATTTTATGATGACATTTATTTCTTCTTCATGTTCTCTTTTATGTTTACGATCAATTAATCTATGATAAGTTTTCCCCTAACTAAGTTTTTGACCTCATACCATTATTATGTTTCCAAAACCTAGTTATAAAGACGATGATGACATGTGGGATATATAGAAAAGGTTTTATAGAAACATAAATATGAATTAATTTCTGAAAGTGGATAAAAATAAGATGTTTGTGTAGCTAATCTATACGACACTAGACCTTATAGCCTTTGGGATATGGAACTGTTTATGAGATGTATTATTTATATCATGTGATTAATTTTTTATTTAATTCATGATTATACTGGGACTATATAGTTGGTATCATTATAGGGTATTGTAATTTTGGATATTAGTTTCGTTACTTATTTAGATTAGTCCAGTTAACTTTGTATG
The DNA here is from genome assembly GCA_963277665.1 of Viscum album. Classification (NCBI taxonomy): domain Eukaryota; kingdom Viridiplantae; phylum Streptophyta; class Magnoliopsida; order Santalales; family Viscaceae; genus Viscum; species Viscum album. The sequence continues at coordinate 913,606 of CAUJRU010000087.1, read as the reverse complement.
AATTCTAGATAACCTTAGTAAAAACCCTAGAGTTGTGTTTATCTAAAGGATAATAACCCATAATATTGGTAAAGTCTTGAATAGATGGGTTTAACAAGTAATCCATCCATGTATGGATACTAAACGTGGATTTATTTTGTAGAAAATATGTAAAAAGGTGTAATAACCCCAAAAAATGTAGATTGGGTATTAACTTGAATGTCACCTAGTGCATAAAAATGCATAACTACGCATCTGGTTTGACACTCATTGGTGATATGAAATTTTTGACCATATGATATTAATAAACCATTATAAAGGATTAATTATATAGTTTATTTCAGGGAATGATCTAAGAAGTATAAGATAATCCAACTTAAAGTAACCTTGGTTGAATTAAGAGGCTTATAAGACGATCCAAGCATGGATTAATTGAAAAGAATATAACATAAGATGAAATGAAGGTGAGATTTAAGAATCCATATTAATATTTAGTTTTCATATTCATTATATTGTTTACACTACTTCGATGAAAACCTTTTGGATATAGTATATGGTTTTAAACAGGATTAAGAAAATTGAGAGGTTAAAGGTATGTCGCTAAGAAATCCTAAAAAGCATATTTGGAATAAATAATTCCGTAGTATTTCCAATAATAATGAGTTTTATATCTCAATTGAAGAAATATCATGAGATTCCCCAAGATCCATTAGCTTCTTCATTTAGTAAATGATAATTAAAACTGAAAGGATTTAATTTGTTAATAGTGGGAGAATATAACAACCTAGTATTTTAGATCTTTTAAAAAATAAAATGATTCTTGAAAATGAATCTTTTACACCACACCCAATGTAAAAAAATAAAAACTATTAATAATTAAATATTGGTAAATAAATAATAAACACTATTATGCTAAAACATTAATATTTACTAACTTTAGAATGTATATAATTTATATGAGTTAATATTGAAAAATGTGATTTCTATAAATGTGGTTTTATTTATATTATATATATTCCTTTAAAATGATAAATATAAAAAAAATAGATTTTAAATTTGATAAATTAAAATTTAAATCTTAATTCACGACAATAAAATTACATTAGCTTGTATTTTTGATATTTCTCTAAAATAATCGATTTTCAGGTGAATTTTAAAAATAACAATTTTAATAATACAATAAATTTTATAAAATTAGTTTATTATATGAATTATTTGAGTGTTTTTAAATACATTTTCTATAAAATGATATTTTATAAATTTGGAAAATTCTATTTTTAATTTATAAACTCATGCTCAAATTTTAGAAATTTTATGTAGAGTTTTAATGAAAACTGTTTTCAACCATTTTGTTAAACTAATTATAATATAATGAAATAAAGTTTATGATTTATTTTATGGTCAAATAAATAATATTTTAATTTTATTAATTATTTTAAATTACTTATGATCAACAGAATTGATAATTTTTTCCTAAACATAAAATATATGTAAAAAATACACTTTTCTAAAAAAATGTGTTTTTATGTATTTCTTACGCTAAAGTTTCATTGAACTTCTATAAACATAGAAATTTATTTAGATAAGATCTTTATTATATTTGATATTGTAATTTTAATATTATTTTATAAGTCCAATTTAATTTCTACACATAAAATTTAGATTGTTAGGTTCAATGTTGATTTCCATGAGAATTGTGAAACAATAATTGTAAAATTATTGTTTTATTAAAATCAAGGAATTTATATTGATTAAATTAAATTTAAATACTTTATTTAATGACTCTGATATGATTTATAAAGAGGTAAAAAAATATTTAAACATATATTTCATTTTTAATTAGTACTAAAGAACATTAATTATCCATAATTGTAAAAATTTTATTTTTCAAATAAAATCATTTTTCTACACATTATATGTTTTAATATAATAGTTTATTTCATAATATTAAGAAATTTAATTGGAATAAATTTATGTTAAAAATAGATTAATAACAACCAAATGTTTTATGTAGATTATTATATTTTTATAATTAAACATCAAATCACATAGTTAAAAAATTATTTCGAAATTTATTGGTAAATTTTTAAAATGTAAAAATTAAATTTTAAAACACCTAAAAAATATTTAAAAAATGTTTGGTAACAAAATTTTGGGCCCTTTTAGACTCTAAAATACCCCAAATTACATTATTTATAACCTCTGTAACCAATGGCCATGTAATAGTTTCATGTAATTATTAAAACGTAAATGGTGTTTTCAAAAGTGAACCTTTTCTATTTTATAAAAGGTGATCGCTTACACCCTTTAAAATATATACAAACCACTAGAATTACATCCTGGAAATATGATATTTTTCTATACCTATAATCCTATACTCCCAAAGTAATCCCTTATTCACTAACAATTAGCTTATCCCCTTCAATTTCAAGGGGGGTTCCAAGGATAAATCAAGTCTCCAACATAAGTATTAGCTCTTTCTTAATATTTTCTTCTTAATATTATGTTTAAAAATATATTCTAATAATAATAATATGATAATTTAATTATAATTAATATTATTATTATTTTTTATATTAATGTTATAAAATTTAGTTATTCATTTCCATTAACTTTGAAAAACAAAGGAATGATCATCGTGCATTTGTGCAGACAACCACCCCTATGAAGAATCATTTTTTACTTTTTCTTATAGATTTTCATTATTTAGACAGAAATTATAAAATATGTTTTAAAATAATAAAAAAATAAAAAAAATCATTATTCTTATGTGATAATGATATTATGGAGAAATAAACACCCTATTTAATAATGTATTTAACAATTGAGTTAATGCTTGTCCATATTTGGGTCTGTTTAACCACCTACATGAATGATGCTAAAAACTATATAATGGATGCATATGGGATCAGGAAAATGAATTTTATTATATTATAATTGTAATATAATTATTTTTATATGGTTCTATAAGTACTATATTAATTATTTAAATTATTAATGAAGTATCTTTTTCAATCACCAAAATTACTGAAATAGTCCACTATCAATTCAATTTTTAAATAACACAACCAAAAATCATATGGAATGAAATAAGAAACTTTAAAATCAATATAAGTTATATATTTCATAATATTAAATGATATATCAATAATATTGTTTTTAAATTATGGTTAATGGTATCATCAATGTTATTAAACATGTGAAATATAATTAAAGTTATTGACACCGGATGGTTGAAAATAAATTATAGCTCACCAATATACCCATGATAAATAACTATAAATGAAATATGTAAAAGTTAAAATATATCAATAATTTTATTAATTAGATCATTAAGGTATCTATTTTTACATGATGTTAGAGTATCATTAACCAATCAAGTTAATAACAAAATGGTTTGTTGTCTCAAGTTCACTTTTGTTAAGGTGTGATGTCATGTTTTACACCTATTTATATTTTATGTGATGTAGATACTACCCAAATAATTTATTTAATAATAAATTAAAATTTTAATGAGATATAAATTTCTATTTCTTAATCTATCTTACAAGCTCTTTCAATTTTTGTTTTAAATTGTAATGTTTTTCATAAAAAACTCTTATCTTTCAAACATGTTTATATTATACACAAAGTATTGATTTAAATGGTGTGAATATATACCCCATTTCATATTTATACCATTATTATATTATTTTCCCTGATATTAAATCTTATATTTAATTTTATACTTGTCAAGGATCTTTGATACAAAAGTTACAAAGGATGTAATCTTTTTTTCATCTCAAATTATCTTCAAGGAGACAAGTTTTAATGTTATGTATAAATTTATGATTTCTATAGTATATATAATCCCATGAATTAATTTTAAAATATTACTTGGTTTAATCATGGTATTTAGAGAACATAATGATTTTCAATCTTCCAATGAAATTTTATTAAAAATATACTAAATTCGTAAGGATTCTTCATAACTCAATTCTCTTGTTTATTTCATAATCAATATTATTTGTCTTTTATCATTAAATATTGATCTTTTATAACCTATGATTAATTTATGATGTATTCAAAACATCATTTATAGGAAAATAATGTTTGATTCCAAAGTATTATACCTTAGTTATTCTATTGTATCCTTAAAATACGTTTTGTTAATAACAATTCTAATTTATTTCAACAGATTTTCACTACCTATAAATGATTTAATGTATCACTAATGTTATAATTTTTATCATATGAACTTAAAAAAAATTAACTCCAATGATTCATTTTCTCCCTTTGTTCATTTAAAAAAATATTTTCATCATCATTTTAATTATTTGGGTTATAAGAAAGGATATTTTAAAATGCTCAAAAAAATTCCCATGTTTCCAAAACAAAATGTTTTTTTATCCACTCCATATTTTATTTTGATAAATTTTATTTTTTTAAGGTTAAAATATTAAATATTATTTTTAAAGTTTAAAATATTTCAATTTTTTATCTTCCTTTTTTTGAAATAAAATATATTTTTCAAGTCTAAATTATTAATGATTATTTTAAAATTAAAGTTTTTCAAAATATTTTCACATCCCGTTTTTGAGAACATTTGGTCTCTATTAATTTTCATTTATTAAGTATTCTTTTAAATGTAAAATTTTTAAATGTATTTTTACTTCCCCTTATAAATTCATTATATGTTTTTTAGGTATCCATTATTATTGATTCTTTTAAAAGTAAATGTTTTCAATGTATCTCGTACCCTTTCTATAATTTTTTTTATTTTCTAGGTTTTTTTATACGTAAATATATATAATAGGTATTTCAAAAATATTCTCTTTACCTACAAAAACATATTATTTAATGTATTATTTACTTAAAAGTATTAAATATTTTTTGAATTGCTTTTATTTTCACATATATTAACCCTCTAAAGTTTATGCTTCATGAAGTGATGTCTTAATAACACTATAGGTTATTATGATATGATTAATTTTTAAAAATGAGAATTTTATATCTTAATATTTCTTTAGTTCATGATGTGTGAGTTTTTTGTGGTTTAAGAAACCCATTATTTTCCATGGGTTATTTAAGATATGATGATTATTGATTTTAATAGGAACACAAATGTATGAATGATGCTGGGTTGGATCCCATATCTCCCTTCAATTCATTGGTTTAATCTTATATATCATGATATTTTCAAGCATGTATATAATGATTTGGTTCACATATGTGTGTGAATGATGGGTTTTATATCATTTTCAAGCCTATACATAATTTGTTTATTCACATAATAGTGTGAAGAATGAATTTTATAACATTATTTTTCTTATGATCATGGTTTTTTCACATTTCCATGATGTTACTAAAGTTATGATAATTTTTAATGATGCATTTCATTTCCATTAAATTTCATTGTTCATGATCATGCCATATTTTTTATGTATTCAACACTTTTATTTCATGCTCACATGTAATATTATTATTGACATGTGTTTGAGACATGTCATATATTTTATGATTCTGTAATGATATTTTTATGATATTATGTTACTCTAAATTTTTTTATAATTATAGTATATGGCCTTTCGATATTTTATTATGACATTTATGTCTTCCTTGTGTTCTCCTACAGGTTTATGATATATTAATCCATTATAAATTTTTCCACTACTGAGTTTTTGAGCACACCATTTTCTTATGTTTACAATCCCTAGGTTATGAAGACTTTCATAACATGTGGGTTATATTAAAAAGGATCTACAAGAGAATAATTATGGATAAATTATCAAAATTTTAGGAAAATAAGATGTTTTTTCAACTAATATCCATGACACTAAACTTTTGTTATTTGGTATATACGATTATATGTTTGATGTATTATTTAAATCATTAAATTAATATATTATTTAAATCATTATCATAATGATATTATATATAATATGTTCTTTTTTTGTTCTCTCAAAGTTAATATAATGATTTTATTTTTGGTCCCAAGTAAAAGGAGAAAAGATATGAAGGATGGAGTTTCAAGTCGAAAGTTCAAATGACAATAGATAAAAAAATAACCAACTACACACTTATCAAATATGTGGAAATAAGAAGCAAGAATATTGACTCAAAGAAATGATTAAATAATTTATTTAGAGAAAATATGGGAATCACATTCCTTAATTACAATAGGATACAAAAAGGCCATACGATGCGATAAGAGAAAGGAAAGACCCCCTAATTCTCTACGCATGGTTAAATGATTTAACTAAAGGTGAATTGGAATTATGAAATCCAATAAACTAAAAAAGGGTCTTTAGGGGTAATAAATTACCTGAATCACCTATCCCATGATAAAAATAGAAATATCTTGTTTTCACTCCTACTATGGTGGAGTGAGAAACTGAAGATGTGAATGGTACACTTATTATTCATTTAATAATTGAGAAATATTTATTTAACTTAGGTTCACTATATTCCCTTATATATTTTATGTTTTCTTGAAATTTTGAATCACCTCCATGATACCTATAAATAGAGATAATTTTGAAAACTCATAAAACTGTAATCATTGGAACCCAAGTGTTGGAATCATCCAATGTTATCATATTTGAAATGATTCTTTCTAAAAATATTATAATCCTTACATTGGTATAATTTTATTATATAAAATAAATGTACTCGATCCCATCATATAGATATCACATCAACAACTATGAAATGAAAATCTCTTTTCTTATCTTTAACAATCCTATATTACTATACAAATGGAAGAATGATTTTGAATTTTCATTAGGAAATACATTAAAGGTATGTGTTTTGATAACTAATTAAGAACAATATCTTCTAAAAATTATAATATAAATGAAATAATCTATCTTTAATACCTTTCCCATTATAAGGGAATACGCATATATATTCCCTAAAGAATTTATTTTCCAACCCCCAAATCCTGAAAAATACTTTTCAATAGAACTTAAACATGATGTGATACCTATATCAAAGAGAACTTATAATATGGACATGATAAAACTCAAAGAGTTACAAAAGAAACTATAATAAAATTTGGATAAAGGGGTTAAATCCCATTATTCATCACTATGGGATGCATTTGTAATCCTTATCATGAATAATGATGGGTCAATGTGGATATTCATCAACTATTGAGAGCTCAAAAAGATCTCAGTAAATAAAAAACATCCATTAATAAGGATTAATGGATTGTTTGATTGACACAAAAGAGCTCAATATTTCTCAAAATTATATCATTATACTAGATATCAATAGGTGAAGTTTAAAAGATAAGATATTTAAAATTTTTAGTGATAATCCATTTAAAGGTTTTTGTTGATTATATTTTTTGAACATCACCATTGAGCATTGAATTTGATGTCAAGATGCCTGGTGGATTTTTATATATTCTTCAAATATGTAAGGTGTGATAATATTAGAGAATAATGTGTCTAGTAGATGGTCTGCATAGATCAATCCATCAAGTTATGTCATAGGATATTCTAGATTCATGGTGCCTATACCATGTAGATCAGATTTCCCTATATCCATGTTCATAAATATATTTCCATGCCAAATGATCTTACTATGATGTGTAAGGAATGTTTATAGGGAGTACAATATTTTAAGGATTCTCCATTTCTATGTGAGGTTATACCATAACATGTAAATTTTCCCAATACCAATCTTTATAGGGGTGACCTGTTACATTTCAACATATCATGAGTTTTAATAAGGGAAACATTATAGGAATAGGCTATGTCACGGAGTTTTAAAGAGGATACCATCATGACACAAATACTTCCTATGGTGTGGTGAGTACTAGTTAAGAAACTTGATTTTTTTCAATATCAAATCATATAGAAAGATATGTTATTACTAAATATTATTATATCATTTTGATTGAACATGTTTGAAATAATATAAGGAGAACATGTAGAGATCATAAAGAGAATATGGGAGCTTTGAAGTCAAACCAATTTTTATTATATGGTTAAAGATAAGTGTTCCCAATGCATTAAACATATAATAGTTGCATAAATTTATTGGGTCCAATTATGCTCTAGATTAAGTGATGATACATCATAAAAATGGCAGAGAAGGAAATTGTTATTTCATATAAGGGGTAATCAAAAAACAAATGTGAAGTTATAGTAGAAAATTAGAATTTTGGCGGGGAATTTTTTTCTCTAGATTTGAGAAATTAATGTGACTTAAATAGTATGTATTCATCAATTTCACATGGTAATGTCACACGGAATGATATAAGGAAGTGAGATATAGAATTTGTTTGATATTAACTCTTAGATAAAACCAAAATATTTTATTCCTATTTATTTTTACACAAATATTCCACATGTACAAATAGGGGTTTGATAGGGGTATTAAGATGGGCTATATATAATGATTAACATGGGATTTATAGAGTTTTTGGAAACTTTAATGTGATAGAGAAAGAGGATATTCTAGAAGAATAATCACACTGGAATATCATTGGAGTGTGTTAAAGAGAAACACCATCTCACGTGAATTTATTCATTCCTATCTCCTAAAAAATAAGAGTATCATGGAAGGATAAGTGTGTTCCTCTATGTGGTGAGAGGTAGTGAGCCTTTCTCATTTATATGAACTATTGGTTCAGCAGGTTATTGTGACCATGATATTTGGTAAAATAAAAAAGAATCAGTGTGCTCTAGTGTTTTAGGTACATAGGAAAATCACCTTTACATGATCCGTAGACTAGCCTGATTAGGTAGAACCAAGTAAAATCTCATTTTTGAATAATTACTTGAAACACTAATTGAAAGAATGTATGGGAGATAAATTTTTCTTATTACATTTAGAGAAAAAGATAAATTTATAGGGGTTATGTTGTGAATTAGTAGTACCAAAATCCCTCCACACACTCTTGGGGTAATCTCTTTAAATAGGGAATAATTATTGGTATTAAAGATAGGATCTTAGGGTGATGGTTTCTCTCTCTCAAAACCATGGTTGTGGTTGTGGTTTTTAATCAAAAATGCATTACAATGATCAAAAGAAATAGTTTCAAGTTATCAAATAACATGATGAAGTACTAATTAAGGTCATTAGTGATGGAATTCTACATGGTAGTCATTCATGGTATATCAATTAACTTTAGAAGAGAGGCATTATCCTAGAGGAAGAAGAAGGAATTGGATAGCGATATGAAGGTAATAAATTTATTAGGGGAATATCTAGTCAACCCTAACTATGTTTCAGTTAGTGTCATATTCCGAAATTATATGTATTTTATGAAAACATATATTCATTATTGTAAATATTAATAAACTCTTTATCAAATCATTATTGTTCTTCTACAAGACATTGTATGTGAAAATGTCACAAGACCAGTTGTCCCACTAAATGGTTATAGTAGTTCATTTCTGTGATGAGAATCCAGAAGTTCCACAACATTATTCATAAATATATTTTATATTGTTGGATTAAATATTTTGAGGTAAGGAAATGATATAGGATATCAGGGGGGAGACACATAGAACATTAAGTAAACTTCTCATGGTGTATGTCCTTGGTAACATCTAGTGTAATATATTATAATAATGAGGCCTCCAGGAAGAAAATTCATATTTATATGAGTCATTGGGTGTAACTATATGTGTACACATGTATTGATCTTTAAACTTTAAAATTCTGATTAATGAGTATTCTAAGTTATGTACTTTGATGTATTGAAAAATACTATGATGAAACATTTTCACAAGTGGGATAGATATGTTAGGTGAATCATGAGTAATATTTAATTAATGAAAAATTCTAGAAAGCATTTTTCCCTAATATTATTTGACATATTTTGATATCTCTAGCCCTTTTATGGAAATAATATAGCCTAAATAAATCCAGATCCACGGTGTTCTATAGGAATGTTTGATTACTGTAAATTCAAATAAAGATACATTGATCACATAGGTCTATGTAGTCATCATGCAACCATCTTGATTATAGATATTGTGATAAAGTGATTATATTGCATGGTGAGAATCCATATGAGGCATTATGTCATTGTGGAAATAACTTATTTCTCTCTGGGTTCCTTGGTGTGTTTATAGACACTATACTTGGACATTGGGATACTTCACCTAATTCCATTATTTAAGATGCTTAGAGGTTCATACACTAAGTGTATTTAGAATCTCAGTTAAATAATATATTATTTATTTATTATTTAATACATTGAATATATATTTTTTGCACATGCTGTTTAAAATTAATGATATTTTCTTGATTGCATATATTTCATCACCATTTATTATATATAATATTATGTGAGTGGAATATTTAATAAATATTTATATAATATTTATTTATTTATTAGCGAATAATGCAGTATATTTATTTATTAAATAAATAATCATTATTAAATGCCTGAGAAATATTGTGGAAACATTCATGTCCAAGTTTAATGGTTTCATGAGAAATAATATATATTAAATATTATTTGATTAAATAATATTTAATTTAATTTTCAAGTATATTTAATGTTAAGAAATAATATTATTATTATTATAGACATGGGTTTTCATATGGATTAGATAAATAATAAATAGAACTTTTATAATTATTTATTTCAATCCTTAGTAGTATATAAACCTATTTATATTATTTTTCAAGAGTAACAAAGCGTTTAATTTTTTGTGCCCAACAAAATCCATAGAATCCCCTCGAACCCCTAGAGAGCTCCTTTCCCCAAGAATGCTCCCAATAATGGAGAGTGATATTCTTACATCGTCCACTCTCCAGTAAAGAGATATCGAAGAGAATCCTTTTAAAGCAATCCCAGGGTGATCAAATATGAATGATTCAAACAATATGATCTGTTCTGCCAGAACCCAAAGATTCCTACAGCGACATTTGGAAATTTGTTGACCACACGTGGATCACCGCTTAAGATAATCCATTCTTCATTAATAAAATAAAACTATGGTAAAAAATATACATATCTACATATCCATTAATAAAGGAAAAATCTCACATAAGGTTACTATTTAATTATTTAAATTAATTATAAATAATATGTGATGATATTTCGGTGTGGTTATGGAATTTTATCCAGTTTTTTATTATTTGATTCAACTACATTGACCATAGAATTTATAATAATGTAAATATTGTATTGATCACTGATCATGAAAAAAATAAACATTGGACAGGACCCATCACACACTTCCACTACACCCATAACCTTTAAATGGACTCAAAAGGGGTAACATAATTATTTATATTTATTTAAATATTATTGATTAATTTATGGACAAGTAAATGGTTTTCAATTACAGTTTAATTGTTCTTTAATAAAAATTGTGATACCTTCTTCTTCCTCTTTATTTCTCAAAAATATATTCAAATCAATTGTTTTTGTAAATAAAATAAATTTGAATATCTATTCTAGAGGTGTTGAGGAATATAGTCAAATAACACAAGAGTTCATGTTGTGTAACCTTGAGGTACACACCATGTACTAGTGTCTAATGTTCCAATAATTAATTCATAACTAAATCAAGGATTGGTGATTTATTACATGAAATACGTTAAATTATACACCATGTTTTGACTTGGCTAGTCTAGTTCATGGTCATCCGAATTACACACCATGTAACTACTTTGAACATTTTGTTTTCCTTTAGTAGAAATGGGTTGTGTATATTCTTACATGTCCTAAATAACTTCTAACCATGTAACTCAGAAACCACATGACATGTATCCTATTTACATGTCATCTAGTCTATATAATTACACAATAAGAATACATGTTGATTCCCTTGGAGTGTTTCATAGATAGACGGTGAGAAAACATAAATATCATGTAGCTCCAATGTAAATACCGTGTAGTTTTACAAAATTATGGAAAATAAAAATTAATTTATTATACTATGAAAACAATATCGTCATGTAATTTTGTGTGGATGTTAAGTTGATGGGACTCACCATGTGATTGGTTTTAATATATATTAATGTATAATTAAATTCTACATAAGGTTCTGATTTTCATATCATGTAGGTGTCGTATTGTAGTTATTAATCTATGTGTATTAAATCATAAAATGTGGAAAAAAATCATGTAATCCATTTAATAATTAAGTTTATAGTATATTTCATGAATGTATGCGATAATTCATGTATTTTATATGTCTCAAGGGTAAAAAGTGTTAGAGTATACTGCATGTTGGTTAGTTTGGATGAGTACTCACTATGATGCCTCTAAGTTACATTTTATTTAGTAAGAAATTAATTTTAAATACATTTATTTAATTTGTTTTAAAATTACAATGGATAATAATCTCTAGTAAATTGTGATAAAAATTAAGATAAAACAATTGGTTAATTAAATAAGATAATAAATAGATTCATGAATTATTAAACATAAATAAGAATGATTAAAAATTGAATGGTAATTTTATTAAATACATAATTCATTGCATGCATGTGGATAATCATGATCCTAGACCAGACAGTTGTATGTTATTGGTTTTGTTTAATTTATTATTAAATTAATTTTTTCACTTATGTGTCATATATCCTCTTATTATGTTTGGGTAATCATTCCAATGGTTTTTTGTAAACCTCTTCCCATAACCTACATGTGAGTAAAATCTTGTGTAATGGATGGAGCTCTGATGCCTGTGGAGGGGGTTCAAGTTTGGATCTAAGGTGAAACTAATCCAAGTGAAATACATTATATGATAGGTGAAAAAATTAAACAGAATCCATAAATAGTTCCTCATATTTTTTCCCAAAGTTCACTGTTATTTTATCAACCAAAAGATAAATTAACCACTTGTAAAAGCTCATGATCATAACACATTGTTATTTTATTTCTGTCAAGTTAGATAGTAATTTAATTATGGATTCTTTTTTATGATTGCATGAATTAATGAATTAACAACCATGAAATATAGGACTAAAATAAATTGGATTATTTGTAAATATTTTCTAATACTTGGTTAATCACTTAAGTAAATAAAATTTATATTAACAAGAATGTAATAAAATAATAAATGTAAATTTATGCATAGAATATAAAATACCTTAATTATAAATATTAAGGTGGTATAGCCTTTCTCTTCATCATTTAACATCAAACTATAATTCAATGTTCTTGACCATTGAAATTTGGGGAGCTTTCAATTATAGGGGAATTATAACATGATTTTTTGGGTTGAATTAACTTAGTTCCCATTAAGGGTTTACTACTAAAGAAGGAATTAGTGTAATTGAGATGCAATAGTTTAGGAAATCAAATTCAAGAATTTCTGGATGGGGGAGTCTACACAAAAGTTAAAGGAACTGTGAGTTAATAGTGTTGGAATTCAGAATTCCTACATAAAACCCTTCAAATCCCTTAACCAACGAAATTTGGGTAATGAGAAGGTGAATATAGATCATTTCTTCTAGAATGTTCAAAAAAACTATATTATAAATCTATTGGAGAGGGTTTTTGGGTTTTAATAAAATAATAGAATATTAATAAATATAATATTTATTTATTTTTCTAAATTTCAACAAATGATTGGATAAATCTATGATCGTCTTATTTGTCAAAACATTAATAAAAATGAATTTAGAAATATCATTATAATCCATAATTAATAAGGATAACCTTCTCACCATCAAAAAATTACAAGAGTGGAAAACATGCTTATACATTATCCTACATCATAAAAGGAAATTATATGCTCCAGAAGAACTTATTCCTAATGTTCCTAGTAATGAGGATAGTGAAGAAGAGATGTATCTCTATGAGAAACATTTCAACAATTCAATAGATGTTCAATGTTTCATTCTATCATCCATTACTAATGATATTTTTACGCAACATGAGAAAATGTATATTATAGCATGATGTATCACTTTTGGGATCTCTATCAATGGAAGGTGATTTAGGAGAGATATGAAATATCCAATTCATTGCTTACAACTAATCATTGAGAGTCTGCACCGGTTGGGCCTCATGTAGTCAATATAATTGGATAAATTGAACGCTTATTAATATTAGGGATTAAATTCCTAGATGATTTGCACATGGATATCATACTTTCCACACTACCCTAGACCTTATCCAATTTTACTATTAGTTATAACAAAAGGAATAATGAGAATATTATTACAAAAATTATTACACTGATTCACCAAGTTGATAAGAACATGGGGTGTGACAAAACAGTACTCTTTATGGTGAATAAGAAAAAAAAGAATAAGGTGAAGGGGGCCAATAATCATAAAAAGTATAAATATCCCAATAATCATTCTTCCAAATAGAGAAATATATAGAGGCATGGAATGGAAAATGAGAAAGTGTGTTTTTCTTGTGGAAAGCAAGGCCACTAGAAGAGGAACTTTGCCTAGAATAAAGGGGAATCTAAAGGTGTTTTTGTTATTGAGTGTAATATTTCAATTTTTTTATATTGGGTCCTAGATACATTGTGGGGTTCTCATATCTATATCCAATTATAGGAACCAAGTATATTTCAGAAGATTGATATAGGAGATTTGGATTTGAGAGTTTCTAATGGTGAGAGGTTAGCTTCTCTATCCATTAGAGACTACCAAATTTCTTTGTCAATGTGAATAATATTGGTTTAAAGGTATTTTTATAATATACTAACTTCTAAAAAGAACATAATTTATGTATCATCCCTATATATATATGGTTTTATTTTAGTAATTGGAAGTAAAAGTAGTTTCTTTTATAAAGAAAACATAAGCTATAGTATGGTACATTTAAATAATGGTCTTTATGTATTAAATTATGAAACCCAAGTATTGGAAATAGATAAAAACTCATATTCACATGAATCATATAATACCCATCTATGGAATCAATGTCCTTGTTCATATAAATAATAATCATCTGAAAAATATATCACAAAAGGGTTATTTATCCTCTTTTGAGATAAAAACACTTGAAAGATGTCATGATTATTCACGAGGAAAAATTACCAAATCCCCATTCGTTGGATAGGGTGAAAGGGACACATAACTTCTAGGATTGGTACACATTGATGTGTGAGGACAAATTCAAGTAGAATATAGAGGTGGGTATTCAAACTTTATAAATTTTATAGATGACTTGAGTAGATATGATTGGGTCTATTTGATTAGGTGTAAGTCTGAGTAATTTGATAAATTCAATTACTTTCAAAATGATTTAGAGAATAAGCTTAGAAATAATATAAATAAGCATTGATCTGATCTATTTGGTGAATATCTTAACCAACAGTTTATCGACTTTTTATGAGAGTATAGAATTTTATCTCAACTCACTCCACCTTACACACCATAGTGGAATCATGTTAGTAAAATGAGTAACCATACCTTATTATACATGGTAATTTGGATGATGAATCATAATGGTATTCCATTATCCTTATAGGGGTATTCATTATAAAGTGTGTCATATACATTAAACTAAGTACCAACTAAATTTTAAAATGGAATTCATTTTGAGATATGGAGTAGAAAGAATCTTGTTTTTTCATATACATATGTATGGGGTTGGGATGTGTTTGTTAAGGCCTTATCATGAAAAAATATCACCTCAGCACCCAAAGTATATGAATATAAGGTATATTAAGGAAGCCAATGGATACTATCTATACAACGCCTGACACAAGAAAGTTATTGTCATTAGAAAACTGTCATTTTTGGGAGGGATTTCATCCTAAAAAATCATAGTGAGTGAAATATTGAATTTGATGAAGTTGATACTAAAGATACACAAGAGTCGATAAAGGAATAGATTCCACTAGACCCCAAGTAAGAGGTAGTTCTAGAAAGATAAGTACTATGCATGATCACTAAAGAGGTGAAAAACAAAAAAAAATATATGTTTTTAGTCACTGAATATTGTTACTCATATTTAGTTGACAATGATGAACCTATCTCCTATAAATAGGAAGTAGATATCTCATAAGATACTAGATGGAAATAATCCCTAAATTATAAAAGGGATTCCATGTATCATAAACAAGTTTGGGTTATCGTCAATGCACCGTTTTATGTAAATCCCATAGGGTGAAAATGGATATTCAAGAGAAAACCGGACATGGAAGTTCAAGTAAAGAACTATATGGTTATGATATTGGCTAAAAGATTTAAAAGGAGTAAATAAATTAACTATTATGATATCTCTTCACCAATTTCCATTTTTAAATCCATCAGAATTATGCATGATATAGAAACTTACCATGACTACGAAATTTGGTAGATGGACATAAAAATTATTTTCCTTAATGGGAACCTTCAAGAAGATGTCTATATGACACAACCAAAAGACTTTGTGACTTGTAGTGATCACCAAAAAAATTTAAAGTTACAAAGATAAATATTTGTATTAAAGCAAGAAACTAGGTAATGGAATATTTTATATGATGAAGATATAAAATAATTTGGTTTCATTAAGAAATAATGTGATCCATGTGTTTACGATAGGTATAGTGGGAATGAATTCATTATTCTATTAGTAAATTTTGATGATGTATTAAATATTTGAAAAGGCATAATAGTATTATAGTCTATTAAGGACTAGTTAAACAATTATTTATCTATGAAGAACTAAGGTGAAATAGCCCATTTTCTAGGGATCATGATCATTCTTGATAGATCCAAGAGGATAATTGGACTACGTCAAAGTATATATATTGACCAAATACTAAAGAGATTTAGTTTGGAACAATCCAAGAGGTGATTGGTTCCAGTGCCCCATGGTATACATATTTTTAATAAAATGTTCCCTTGGACACAACATGAGAAAGGGATAATGAGTAATAACCCATAATCTTATTCGATAGGATCAATCATTTATTTATTGTGATGTACTAGACTGAATACTTCATATGAATTGATCATGGTAGGAAGATATCAAGTAGATCTAAGAGAATAGAATCGATATGTTGTTAATGAAATCCTAAATTATCTAAGAATGACTAAAAATATGTTTTTGGTATATAGAGTAAATAATGAGATGACCACCAAGGGTTATACTTATGTTATTTCTCAAATAAATCAGAATGATCTGATGAAGCACTCGTGATATGTTTTCTGTCTCAACGGAGGATTCGTGACTTGGAAGTGCCCAAAGAAGCTAGTTGTCACTGATTCTATAGTATATTCTAAGTATATAGAGGTTTTTTATGTTTCCAAGGTAGCCATAGATAATTGAACTTTGTCCACAAGCATGATTTTTTACCTACCAGTAAATACCCTATATCAATTTATTGTGATAATATGGAAGCAATGGCTATTGAAAAAGAGCCAAGATGACACCAATGGACAAAGAATGTATTGTGGAAGTATCACATGTTGAGGTATTTTTATCAGAGAGGTGAAGTTACAATAATAAGAGTTCCCAAATAAGAAAATGTGGTGGAACCCTTTAATAAAGTAAAATCTTGGTAGAATAATGAGTATTATGGGAGAGCTAGTAGACTGATGTTTGTTAGAAGTTGGATCTATTGTAAGTGATATTATGTTGGATTTGGTTCCTTAAAACCAAATTCTATATATTTTATGATAACATATATTTATTTTTTTGAATATTAATAAAATATTTATCATATCATGATTGTTCCTCTGCATGACATGGTATATAATAATTTCTTTAGAGTATTTTTCATACTAAAATCTCATAGTGGATCCACATTGTGATGAGAACCCAAAATTACCCAAATGATATTCTTTAATATATAAATCTAGATGAAATAATTTGTGGGACACAATTCTATAGTCTATTGGGGTTGGAGACTCATAGAACTTTGAGGGACCTTCCCATGGTGTACTCCCTTGGTAATATAAAGTATAGGATATTATGAGAATGACACCCACCATTAGGAAATCCACATTTACATGTGTCATTAGAAATTAATATATGTGGATGTTTTTATTGATACTTATAATTTAATATTGTTATTATTAATGAGTATTATAGGTCATGTACATTGACATAATGATGAATATCGTGACAACATATGTTCGTGTTGAGGTGAGATACATTTTGTGTGTCACGATTAATATTTCATTAATAAAAAATGCAAGAATGGATTTTCCCTTTATGTTCTTTAATAGAAGATTATATCTTAGGACCTTTTATGGAAATGATATAACATAAATAATTCTTTGGACGTGGTGTTATATAGGCATGTTCGATTTCTAGAAATTCAAAGAAATAGACATTAAGAACATAGGATGATGGAACCAACACGCAACCAGTTGGATTAGAGATATCATGAAAATGGGATTATATTATACAATGAGTATTTGTATGAGGTATTATATCATCGTAGAATTAACTTCTTTATACATGGGTTCCTTTGAAGGTTTCTAGATTCTAACCTTGGACTTTAGGATACTTCTTCTAATTCAACTAAGAAATAGTCTATGATGGTCACACACTAAGTGTATCCACAATCCCAGTTACATAATATATTATGTATTTATCATTAAACAAGTTCAATAAATATTATTACCACATATATTTTAATAATTATTCATGTTTTATTGATCGCATATATTATGTCATCAGTTATTCACTAGAATATTATGTGAGAGAATATTTAATAAATATTTATTTTCTATATAGTGAATATAATATGTATTTATTTATTATAAAATAATGTAGTGATATTAATTTATTAAATTAATTTTTACTATTCAAGGCCTGATAAATATTTTGAAGGAATGTAAAATATATTTTAATGGTCGAGTGAGAAATAATATATATTTAATACTATTTGATTAAATAATATTTAAAATAATTCTCGACTTTAGTGCATGTCAAGAAATAATATTATTAATTTTAATATAGTCATAGAGTTTTATAGGGATTAAATATATAAAAAATATAACCTATGAAACTATTTATTTCTAACCCAATTAGAATATAAACCCAGTTATATTTTTTTTTAAGAGACAAAAATGATTTCTTTTGTTGTGCACAAAAAAAATCGAAGAATCCCCGATAAACCCTAGAGAGATACCTTCTCCAAGAGTAATCCCAAAAAGGATAGTGATCATCCTCTACCTTTAAATCTCAACTCAAGAGAGATAAAAAATAATCCTTTAGTAAAATTATTTGGGCTATCAAAGGAGAACAACAAACGAGATTGGATATACATTCTAGAACAAGGATTTTTCTATGATGGATTTTGGATTTGTGGAACATGTATTGATAATCGCCAAAGGGAATAAATTCTTGGATCCTTTAATGTAATTATGGTATTACGTAAATCCATTTTCATATCCATCAATGAGGAAATAATTTCACAAAAGGTAATTATTTAATTTATTAAATTAATTGTAAATAATATGTGATGATCATGAAGTTTGGTTTCGGTGTTTCATCCATTTTCTGTATTCTTTTATTTAATTCCATTGATCATATAATTTATCATATAAATTCTATTATCAAAGACATGCATGTTATTTGAGAGAATTTTAAAGATTTTAAGATCCTTAAATAAATCCTGAGGTGACTTCTTCCACGATTAAGTAAAATGGTGTTAGGGATTTAAGAAAAGGATATGACGGATGTATTTATAAACAATAATAACACTACAATTATCACATATTAAATGTAAAATATTGAAAATGAAGCATGGGTAAATGATAACTCATGGGAGGTTTCATTCAAAGAAATGAAGAATATTTCTATTAAATAAGGTCTAGATGATGATGAAGTGACATATTTTTTTCATTAAACCTCAATAGTGGAAAAGGAAAATTCAAAATAGAGATTCCACTTGTGTTATTTTAGTGTTGTATGGTAGGTCATCTCACTAATAAGTATTTTAAAATTTTACAAGATGATGACGTTGAAGGTTAAATTAAGAAACATTTCAATGGTAAAAAAGGAGAAGATCATAGTGAAAATTATTTAAGAGGTAAAATATGTTATCCCATGAAGATGAAATCTCATATGAGTTAGAAGTATGAGAAATCAAGGATTATAGAAAAATCGAAGAACATATTTTATTGTTTTATATTGAAATGATAGAAGTTAATGATAATAATAATGAAAATGAAGATGTTGAGGGTTGAGTTCATATTTAGGTTGAGCCTGTGGGAGTCCTTGTAGAACCTGAAAAATGGAGGGATAAAAAATAGATAAATTCAGTAGTTCATGACTCTAAAATCAATATCGTGTAGCAAGAAGAAGAAGAGTATAATTTGGATATAGAGTTCCAAATTATGAAATTTGGATATTATAGAAACTATATAAAGGAAGTTGATGTGAATCTAAAAGTTAGAGAACAAGCTTAAATCATTTATGTATTGAATAGCATAGTTAATTGAAGGGAAGAAAGAACTAAAGGACATAATGATGAAGTTATGGATTGGTGATGAATGTTTAAGGATCTAGAATAGAAAATTACACCCAGTATAGTATAAGGTTTCCTAATGAAACTAGTATGAGTTGAAGCTATTTAATCCCTTGGAGTTACAACTGAGGAGGGTATTCCATTCCCAAAATTACAGTGCTTTAAAAAATAAAAATTGTTTTATGGAGTATGATCATTGGAAAAAAAACATTTCCTTGTGCTATAACTCAAGAATATACTCCCTTGAAGAAAGTGGGTTTTTATAGTCTGAAAATGGAAAGGATCAAGAAGAAAAGGATGAAAGTATTATACAAATAAATTATTCTTCATTTCATAAAAACATTGTGACATAATCGGTATGTGTGCTCAATTTAAAGAAATGCTATTTAGAGAGTAATAATACAAAAAATAGGTAAGTAGTTTTCAGTTATTTTCCTATGATTCTTGTAGGTATTTCTTTTAGTGAGAAGGCTTTAGTCATAAATTAGCTTATTTTGCCTCAAGTTTTTTATGGGAAGCTTAATAGTAGAGTTGAAAATGAGGAAATTAGAATCTGATAACATAAAGAAACACATTGAAAAATGAAAACAAATTCTCATTTTTATAAGATAAAGATGAAATTATTAACCCATGCGAGGATAAAAATATCAATCATTAATATAAGTTCCTCAATAATCATGGAATAAAAATGGTTAGTTAAGGAAAATTTATTGATATTTATTCGAGATAAACAAATAGGTATGGTTCATGGGATCTAGACAACAGATGGACGTCAAAGATTATTAAAAATCAAAATCTAATCATTTCTATTAGATATGACAAAGGTGGTGTGGTATGATTATATAATGTTGAGGGAATAAAAATTATTGGCTTTAGGAAGGTTAAGTATAGTGAAATGTGTCTCGAAACAATATGTGATCTTTGTTGAAGTTCTTATCCAAAATCTTAAGTGTGAGTCAGTTATGTGATTTAGGGCATGTAGAGGGACTTGAAAATAATGGGTGTACCATTAAATCTAATGATGGTTCATTTTTTCTACAAAAAAAAAGAAGGAACAAGTTAAATATTTAACTAATTGGTTAAAAAATTGGTGTATACTATATAAGGAATTTTAAAAAGGCTATGACATAAGTGACTTGGGAACTCGAGCCAAAAATACTTTGAAAATATAGTGAAGAATGATGGGGAACATTATTTCCCCAAGCTCACATGAAATAATACTCATTCATGTGATTCCTATAAAAGGGGAAACCTATCTAGAAGACCTATAAGTAAAATAAGGTGAAATAATCAAGAGTGTTGGAGCCTGTATATGTGGACATTTATGCACCTATGAATCATATAGATTTTAATTAAAAAGTTAATATATATTGTTTATTGACGATTTCAGTAAGATGGTCTTGTTTATGGAGATTTCACAAAACAAAATAGTGTTTAAGTGTACCACTTGATATCAAATAGAACCCAAAATGATTCTTGATTAAAAAATTCATAAGTTACACATCGAAAAAGCTACATGATTTAAAAATTATCAAGTTGAATAATATTTCAAAAAAACATTGGATTAAACACCTAGTGTCAATGGTAATAACTCCTTATACTAACAACATTATTGATATAAAAAATTGGATTTTGAAAAACATTGGGAGGGATATACTTATTTAAATTCACCTATTATATAATTATAATTAAAAATTTGTCCTACTAGTAAAATATATCTCCAATCATGCATTTTTATATACAAATTTTGACAACACTCTATTTGAAATATTCTATAGAAAATTGCAACACTAAAATATTTATGGGTGTTTAGAAGAAATTGTTTTATTCTTAAAACATAAAATAATATAATGTTTAAAACATTTTGAGATGAAGTTATCTCTATTTTATATTCATCCAAACTCATGTAATATGGATTATTTGATAAATTGTTGGGTAAGATTGTTGAAATAAAAAATTCTTCCATAATAGGAGGAAAAATAATTTAGCTATGGGTGAGCATAATTCACAAAGAAAAAAAATATTTCAAGGAGGAAAGTGAGTAATATGTTTCTAGATCATGTACAGTTCAAATGGATACAATTAACTCTAATAATATATTTTATTATGAGGAAAACAAATCTGGGACACCAAATACAAAAAAAAACTGACCGAGTAGAAATAACTTATAACTATATCATTGGTGATCAGTTATCCCTAGTTAAAACAAAAATAATGATGTAATCTTGAAAAACATCATTTTTATCTCTGGTTTAATTGGAATCGTTTTATGAAGCTTCCATACATGATATTTTTGTAAAATAAATGCATGAGTATATTGAAAACATATAGAAAAAAAATTTATGGGAAGTTTTCTCAAGGTTGAAAAATAGGAACGTGATTAGAACCAAAACATGTCTACTGATAAAAAAACTCAATAAATATAGAATAATAACATGGAATAAATAACTTATTGTATAAAATTAATATTCCTAAATAGAAGGTATTGATGTTGATGAAACAATTTCACTAGTGTATCAACTTGAAACTAAAATATTATTTTGGCTATGACTATGAAAAATGGATTTAAATTATTCCAAATGGACATAAAATCAGCATTCTTGATTGTTTTTAAATAGGAAGTCAATATTGATAAATATGATGTACTTATAATACCTGATAATGATAAAAAAGTGTTCAAGATAATTAAAGCACTATATGGGAAAAAGAAAGTGTCAAGGGCTTGGTACTCATAGATATGTTAGTATTTGAAGAAACCTAATTATCTTACAGGATGGGTTCACGAAAACCTCTACACTAATAAGGATAAATGGCAGAGGCTGACGATGCTTATATATATTGGTGAAATCATCTTTGTAGGATCAGATGACATCCAATACAATTATTTTTTAGAAATTATGAAGTGAAAATTTTAGATGACTTTCATTTGTGAACTATCATTTTTCCTTGGTATGTAGGTTACTCAAAGGAAGGATCTGATGTCTATTTCCCAAAATGAATATGGAAAAGAGGTGATAAAGTTGTTTTAGATAGATCATTCCAGACAAGTTGATACTCCAATTTAAATCAATATTAAATTATCAAAATATGGTTAAGGTTAAGATGTTGATATGACTCTCTATAGACAGATTACTAGCAGTTTACGCAACCAGAAATCCACTCAACTAGACATTATGCTTGAAAATTTTAAAATTGCTTGTCCTTATATTTTTCCAATAGATACACATATGAAATATATGAGAAGAATACATTGATACATAAAAAATATAGATCTTTGATATGTATTATCATATAAAACAATGTTAGTAATTGATGGTTTATAAATATGTCGATTAGGTAAGAACATTTGATAACCAAAAATCTACTTTAGGAGGTTTTTTTATCTTGGAAACTATTTAATTTCAAGGAAAAGTAAAAAATGAAAGATTGAATCTCTTTTATCATTGTATAATATGAAGATGTTATGGTCACTAAAGATTATACATAAATAATATATATACACAAACATGTCGAATATATTTTCATTAAGGTAGTATCTCATATCCTAATTATGTGTGACAACTCTATTGATATAAACATTATAAAAAATCCAAGTTAGAACTCAAGAATGAAACACATTGATATAAAATACCATTTATTAATGGATAAAGTAGATAAATATATTGTAAAGATAAAATACATTCCTACACAAAATATTACCACAGATAATGTGAAAAAGCATCTACTGTTTTGGATTTTGAACGTAATCAGTTTGACCTAGAAGACTAAATAAATCTATACCATTAGATAGACATGGTGCCACTCCCCGGTATAAAGTTATATTTTATCAAGGTATGTTATCTCTCTATAATTCTCTTTCATTAGTTCTAAATCTCTATTACGAATCCTAAATAACGTTCTCTTTGGTTTTAGTAGAAAAGGGGTAGAAATTTTAAATGATTATTCAAAAGGGAAAATTTGTATTGTGTATTTTCCCTATTGACAAAGTGGGGTAGATGCTACGGAAGGAGTGTTTGTTTAATGATTTAAGGGATTCATTTTAACTGGAGCTAAGAAAAGGATAATGAGGTGTTATCATGATATTATTTAATTTCACTCCTATTTCTCACACTGAGAATTATCTCATGTGAGATTATATTTTCTTATTGATGAATCATCAGTGCACATCTAGAAAAAAAGTAAATCATTATATGGTTCAGATGAGTCTAATTCTCAAAATTTTGATTCTTATTAGGAAGGGAATGCTTTCTATCATAATTTTTGAAAACCAAAAGGGGGATATTGGTGGCCAAATTCCATTTAAAATTTTTCATCAATTGTGTTTGTCGACATTCATATATGATTATTTAATTTTAAAATATGATACTTGGAGGATTTTTATGTATTCATAAGATCCATAATGTGATACATGATAAAAATGTTTCTATAAGACAACCACTATGGTGAAACACATTGAGCTACACTATAAGATATTCTAGATTCATAATTCCTATTTAATAGAGAGAAATGTTCACCCTATCCCTATTCAAGAAGATATTTTAATTTATAAGATATCATTGGAATATGGAAGGAATTTTTTTAGAATAGTATAGTATATTCTTTTGGTGATTTCCCAAGCCTATATGAGAATACACCACATCATAGCAGGCTTCCTTGATAGGATATTTATAGGGTAGACTAGTTTTTTTCAATATCTCTTGGGTTTTAAGGAGGAACGGGTCATGAAAAAAAAATATTATATAGAGGTTTGTATAGGATACAACGAGAGTGTAGTTATACAATATGGAATGGATAGTTCTGACTAAGAAATGAGATTATATTGTGATTTAAAATCCTAGAATAGGATATGTCATATCCCAAGAGAATAAACCTGTGGGATTTCTGATGTTAAAAATAAGATAAATAGATCATATAAATATAGTGAAAATACAGTGCTAGCATTGAGTTTATACTGCTTTTTATACATCCGGTCAACAACTGGAGGTCACATCACAATAAAATTAAAATAACTATTGAAATTAATTTTTCCTTATTCTGTAAAATTTAAGGTGATAATTCCCTATAATAAAGGAATATAAGTAAAATGATACACTATATAAGGTTGAATGAGGCCACAACCAAACAATTACAATAAAATGTTATAAGTTTCATAAGGAATTTATGCTCCATATTTGAGGCCTTAATGTAAATAAATGGTCTTTATTTACCAGTTTAGATTGGTAATGACACATGGAGTGATCTGAGGAAGTGATAGGAATAATTTATTGATCATAACCCCTATATCAAGACAAAAGTTTTTATTTATCCCCAATACTACACAAAAATTCCATATTTATAGAGTTACACTTACATGATGGACTGAGATAGGTTGCATAGGAGGATGTATGGGGGATTTAAAGACATTCTAGAAAATTTAATGTAAAACAGGAGTATATTTTTGGAGATTTATATCACTATAATTTCATAATGTTGTGAAAAGGAGACACATCATCTCAGGTGTATTTTAAAAATATTATATTTTAAAGAACAAGGGTGTCATGGATGGAGCAGTGAGTTCATATTTGTGATGGGAGGTTGTGAACCTTTCTCATTTGTGTCAATGATGAGTTTGTGGGTTCAATGTGACCACTCTATTGAGTAAACCAAGTAGAATAAGTGCAATATATTTATTCATGAGTACATTCACATCAACATTGCATAATCTTTAGACTATCTTGATTAGGTTGAACCAAGTAAAATATCATGTGTTCTTTATTGCTTCATTTCTTATTAAGATAATTTAAGGGAGAGAAATAGGTTCTCCTCGCATTAAGAGATAGCGTCATTTTCCAGGGGTAAATTTAAACATCGGTAATACCCTAATTTAGCCCTCCCCTACTCAGGTTTATATTATTGATTAGGTTCCAAAAATAAGATAGATTTCCATTCATGATATAGACATTATGAATTCATAGTGATGTTATTTTGAATTTCAAATTCACCAGAAATATTCATGAACATGATTAACAGAGTCCTTTTAGACTACCACAAAAACTTTATTGTCATATTTAATAATGATATTACTATATACTCCAAGAGAAATAAATAACATGATCAATATCTAATGTTTTAATGAAATCATTAATGAAGGATAATTGTTTTTCTATATTTAGAAAGTGTGAATTTTGGAAGGATCAAGTCACATCTTGGGGAATGTGATAAAAAAGGAATTTATATGGATCCATTTAAGAAAAAGGTAAATAAATAATGGGCCAAACAAATAATATTTTTGTATATCCATAGTTTTCATGGATTAGTGTTTTATAATTAATTATTTATGAGAAATTTATCATGATTTTATATCTAATAAAATAAATTAACCCAAAATGAAGTGAATTATATCCAGATATATTAATGCGAACATAGATTTATGGTGTTCAAAAAGATTCTAATCATCGGACTGATATTAACAGTTCCCCCTAATGGAGAATAATTATTTATATATAATGATCCTTTAAATAATGTATCGGGTTTCATGCTCATGAAAATGATAAATCGGTAGCTTATGCCTCATGAAAATTGAATATATAGGAATAAAACTATGAAAATTGTTATTTAGAGTCAGAAACTATGATAATTCCATTAAAGATTTATAGGAACTCCCTCTATAGTTAAAAGGAGGACATATATACTAATCTCAAGAGCTTGAAGTATATATTCACCTAGGAGGAGGTAAAAATGAATCAATGAAGATGATTGGACTAAATCAATAACTACAATTCTCAATTAACAACCATCATAGAAGAGTGAATAAGTTACCTAATTCTCTTAAGGAACCTACCACCCTATTCATGATGAGGACTTAGAATGACACCATATCCTTGGATAAGAAAATGATAGATCTGGAAATCATAAAGCTATGGAATACATTCATACTTTCCAAAATTATTTTTAACTTTTTATATAATATAATATAAAAATAGGTATAATGGGTTGATATTGAGATTCAAAGGAATATGAGAGAAACAAATTAAAGTAATCTTTATTAATTTATCCTCAAAAGGAATATTTTTACTATTCATGACAAACATCGGTGTGATATCAGCATCTAAGATCAAGAAGAAAATTTTGGATGATGTAAATAACTCATCTTTTCCACACATCCATACAAGAAGTACCTAGATATATTGAGATCATTACAAGTGTTAAAAAATAAATAATGAGATCACATAGTTCACATTAAAGTTATTGGTATGTCAGTAAGATAAATAATATTATCAAAATACCAATAACATTATAACGATATTGAAATTAGTGAACATCACCATATAATTTTTCAAGGGTCTTCAGAAGAAATCTAAAGGAAATAATACCATATGGGTTATGATGGATGGACCCACCAAGAATGTTCACTTCATCACTACTCATGAATATTATTATATTCACCAACACTTAATTATATATGTTGAGGAAGTGGTGAGAAAACACAAGGAACTAATTTCAATCATATCTGGTGGAGATCAAAATTCATCCTATAAATGTTTAAGGATTATTTAATATTCCCTTAATAATGAGTTAAAATTTAGTATAAATATTTACCTTTAGATTAATGGGAAATATAAAAAGGACTATTCTAAATCTTGAATAGATTCTGAGAACTTTCATGATATACATCAAAGGTGTTTGAGATCAACATATTACCGAAGTTAGGTTCTCATTTACCATCAGTTTTTAATAAATTATTTAGATGGACCTATATTAAAATCTATATAGAGAGAGATGTAAAACTCCAACACGCAATAATAAATTTAGTGAACTAAATTTTTGGGGATCCAAACATATTCTTGGGATGATAAAGAAATTTTGATCCATTTAGTGACACATTATAGCTTCTTAGTGTCAATAGAATAACAATTTTGATTATCATAAAAGAGACTACTATTTTTAATTTATAGACAAAGTGTTCCTTAAAATATAACCCTATAAGAGATTCATGTGGTCTTCAAGAAAGAAAACACTCAACTATAGGAATATTGATTCCATTGATAGACTTGATCACAAATTATCTTTTGGCTATTAACTAGAATTTCTACCAAACCAAGCAACAATAAATTAGGTATTATATTTATCTCTCTTAAGGAAGTAAATAATCTCTATCATGTGAAAAAATTGGTGTTCCTATAGCTAGAACACTTACTCTCTTATTAGAAGAAATAGATAAAGATCTTAGACTATAGAGACAATGTTCTCTACAAAAAGATAACTCACCATATCAATGAACTTTGGTGAAACCATATAAGAAGAGGAAATATTGGAAGATAAGGATATAATGAAATAAAAATACCCTCATATATTCTCAATTTAGGATATCAATTAAAATTTTAATCATGAAATTTATAAAGGGGGGAGAATTTAATGACCCAAACAATTATATATGTTGTTTTTCTTCTATGTTTACATGTGTGCCATATTCAAAAATATGGTAACGAATCAAATAATAGAAAAAAAATGTTTTGTTTCATCAATATGGGATTCTAAAAATGGAGAATTAATATACTCTATGAAATTGAAATTTTTTCAATATGATATTAAACACACACAAAATAACATTACTAATATAAGAAAATATAGATCAATATGATCTCTTAGAATTATCACTATTGTTGACAACATTGTAAAAAGAAAAAAATGGTGACTAAAATAATTAAAAACTTGTAATATATGGATAAAAATTTTAGATAAAACTCATTAAATGTTGAAATGAGTAAATATTTGGTATTTATAGTAGGTATAAAATTAATATGATTGTTGGAATAGTAACCAAACCATTAAGAATAGTAATATAATCATTAGAATAATAAATTGAACATTATTATAGTAAATTTACATTTTAATAATATTTAATATGATTAAAATAATTAAATATAAAAATTAGATTTATATAAAATATATATTAAAATCAGAAAACATAAAAAAATTGTGAACTTTTAAAAAAGCCTATTTTAACATATTTTGAAAAACTATGATATTTGTAATAACTATTAATCTTATCTAAGTGATAAATTTATTATCATAAAATTAATTTTAGTTTTTAAATCATGACATTAAATTTTCCAAGTGTATTTTTAATTTTTTTCAAAAAAAATGAATTTTCATGTTAATAGAAAAAGTACTACTTTTGAAAATATTGATCCTTTACGGTGTAATAATGATGTAATAATGACTTAATTAATCATAAAATGGTTATATAAGACTAAAATATATTTAATATGATATATAATATATTTAAATATAACTCAAATCAATTTCCAAGCATAAAACGTAATTTCTAATGTTTAAAAAGATAAATTTTATCCTAAAAATAATTTATCATTTTTTAACATTACATTTTTATTTACTAGTATATTTGGTTTTTTAGAGGTTTAAAAGTCATAAAATCTTATATTTTTAGTAAAATATGATTCTTAATGTTAAATGTGTCCAATATTGCATTTTTTATAGTTATAATAATATTTTATTCAATATTTTTATCCAAAAAATGCTCATCCCCACAAGTATAAATACAGCCCCCTCATCCCATTGTACAATCACTCTAAAATAATTCTAATTTACCAATATCTATCAAATTACTACTAATAAAGTGTTTATGAAACCCTAGAGATATTTTAATTTCAAAAAAATTCAAAGTTTCAATGTATTATGCATCACAGTGAAAGAGAAACTTGAAAATACTAGTAATTCTCCTTTATTTTGTTCCTTTTATTGCCCTATTATATTTTACTATTCTCTTACTTCACTCCAAAAACCCTTCCTAAAATTTTGTATCCAATATATTATAATTATATAACTGATATTTCACTAATTTAAATTTTTTGTTTAATTTATATTCATATTATATCTCTCTCACTCCCTCGTTGACATATCCTTCTAATGTCCAGTTTTATTTACAAACATGGAAGTTGAAAATCTTTACTTATCACCACCTTCATGGATGGAAATAATAACTTGTTTATAATGTATAAATACTTAATTTCATGTATTTTTATTTTTTAGAGGCAATTTTAAGAAATAATAATTATCATTGAATCAATGCTATAAAATCAAAACCCAATAGGTTAATTTAAATAAAATTGATATGAAACAAAGTTATCTTTAACAAAGTTATTCTCAACTAAATTATAATGATTATAGTTACATATGAATAAGATAAATAAATATAATTCACTTATATATTCTGGTTTTGATAAATATAATTTGGTTATACGGGAGGTGTAAATGTAATGAAACAAAATGTGACCAAATGTAAGGGGACTCTTGAACCTAACTCTTTTTTCAATTTATCCTTTATTCTACAATCTTTTCAATATTTTTTTCTAAAAACTATTTTAAATAAATTATATGTATATATAATTGTTTCTTTCATGGGTATATATATGTCTTGATTGAGATGGAATGAATTTATATCCACCTTCATTATTATTATCAATACTATTTCTCAAAATATCTTATTGATTATCCTTATCTTTATTAATCTCATATCTGTGAAATATAATTATTTATTTTGTAATGTTACACTAAAATATCCAAAATAATAAATTCCCCTCTTGTATTTTCATTCATAAGTTTACTCACCTTTATGTATTTCATGACTCTATTATGAAATCCATTCATTACTCAAGGGATTATTTAATGTTTTTGAATTGTATTTCTTTCATTTCTATGTGACATGTATGATTCTGAGCATATTATGATTTCGTGGGTTGGTCTAAAATAATATATCACTACAATTAATTTTTTAAAGTGATATATCTCATGAGATTATGTATTTTATTCATTATTATTATTCTTTATTTTTTGACATTCTATGTAGTAATATTTCTACACATATTTTTTGAATGAAAATAATGCTAGATTTGTTCACATTATATGCATAAAATTTGTCAAAAATGTTATGATGTTTCACTATAATATATATCCCACATTCCAAGCCTCAAAATTATTTATTTATGCTTATTATTATAATAATATTATTAAGATATAAATATGGTAATTATGCTCGCTCATGTATTATATTGATTCATGTCTCGTGTTCTTTGACAATTACCTCTCCCCCTACTGAAATTTTATCTTGCTTTATCTTTAATGCATTCCTCTATATGATTAAATGTGTTATAAAGGTTAATAAATCTATTTTTAGGATTGTAAAATTGTATTTAAATAAAGTTTAACGTTTTATATGTATTCAAGTCATAAAAACCTAATTTTCTAAAGATAATAAACCTATCAATTTTGGGAGTTGTAATATTATATATTTTTGTCATAAAAATGATGTAAGAATAATGTGTTGATGATGTGGGTCATTATATTTTTTTTAATATTTGTAACATTTTTGAGGAATGATGATGGAAATGTAGCTGGTAGATCCTCAATCAGGTCCTAAGTATATTAAAATTAATTTTAGCAGAAGTTTAACTTATCCATCAAGCATAATGAACGGGAGGTTTCTCTTGAAGTAAATTTTATATACTCAAAGAATATGAAATAAGTGTGATTACATATTATAAATTTTTAGATGATATTTTTCAATAATTATTTAGGTTTTTTGGTGTTGTAAATACATGTATTCAGTTCTCTAAAAATGTTAATAATTTCATTCATTGTATGTACTGGATAACTATAATTTCATATTCTTAAAATGGGTACTTATTTTAACCTTTTGGATCCATAATTATTCCTAATATATTCTTTAAAACAAACCTATATATCCTAATTAAAAAAAATAAATGGGTAAATTTATTAACATTTCTTTTAATCATTTATTATATGCAGGAAAATCATAAAAGATATGTTTTATTATGACATTTTTCTAGGTATTTTTATGTTTTTCTTTATTAAACAGAATGTCGTGTATTTAATATTCAATTTTAGTATATAAAGGTATTTATAGTAGTTTTATTCTATGAGTGGTGATTATAATTATATATCCTCCCTATAGCATCCCGTCTTTTTATAACATAACTTTTCATTCCATTACACAGAACTGAGGATCTTTAAGGTTTAGTGTCTTGGAAACAAGGAACATAAAACATGAAACAAAAAAAACATTCTTCTTAAACACTTGAAAGGCTTCTCTTCATGTTCACCCTAGGCTAATTACTGCATCTCATAACCTGGGGACATACATCAAAAGGAAGGGTGAGCAGAAGGCCCAGCAAGGGAAACAAGTGAAACATTTTACATATGAACTTGAGATACATCAATAAAGTCATGAAAAGAACTTTAAGGCATGAAAATGAAATCATGAGGCATATCATAATAAAAATAAAACTTTTTCATAACTTGAAGATGTGCCTACATCATTTAACATAGACAATCATGAACATATCACCAAGGTTCATCCCCAAGGTATCATTTTAAAATTACCAAGGTTATTCACCAAGGTATCGTGAAAATTGTAATCTCTAGTGGTTACATCATTACCCAATGCATTGGAGCGCTATCAGGGCGCACCCTTAAATTTTCCTTTATTATCATGTGAGCCACATATATCATCATCAAAAATTTCATAAATAACCCATATAGCATAAAGGAAATGGGTTTCATTTCATAATCATGACTTTTTAAAAACTGCTTTAAAGACATGATCTTTATATCACTTTAAAACCCACAGAAAAGGAAGGTGGGTATCATGTATGTAAATACCAGAATTTAAAATAGAACATTTTGGTATATATGTGAATAACACTTTAGAATAAATAGCTTTGAGTATTCACTTAATAAAATAAAAGGACTTTAGAAAAAGAGATAGACATTTTGAGACAGAAATTCTGCAGCATAACGGCAATGTTCCGAGGTTTTAGAAGACATTAAAAGAGAGGTAAAATGGGTCAAACATTCATAAATGACCCATAAAATAGTACATGGACAGAATAAGAAGGATACATGATCATGGTAATGAAATTTCAAGGAAATACCATTTTAAATGAAAAACATGGAAGGAAGAAAAAAAAATTAGATTTCTCTTATGAAAGTTCGGCAGCCTAACGGCGTTACTTAAACATCAACAAAAATGATTTCAAAAGATCAAATAGGATCTCTCATCATGTGAACATAAGAGTTCAGCATGATAGATATAGAGATAATTCCCCGACATAACAAAAAGGAACTTGAAAGAATTGACATGAAAGTAGAACCTCAAAATGAGAAGGGTGAAGAACCACTTAAAAATTCGGCAGCCTAACGGCGCCACTTAAAACATCAAAATACTGAATTGAAGAGATCAAATGGGGTCTCTCATCATATGAACATAAGATTCCTGTATGATATATATAGAGATCATACCCCAATATAACAAAAAGGAACTTGAAATAATTGACATGAAAGTAGAACTTCAAAACGAGAAAGGTGAAGAACCACTTAAAAATTTGGCAGCCTAACGGCGCCACTTAAAACTTCAAAATACGGAATTGAAGCGATAAAATGGGGTCTCTCATCATATGATCATAAAATATCAGTATGATAATTACAGATATCATACCCCAATATAACAAAAAGGAACTTGAAATAATTGACATGAAAGTAGAACTTCAAAACGAGAAGGGTGAAGAACCACTTAAAAATTCGGCAGCCTAACGGCGCCACTTAAAACTTCAAAATACTGAATTGAAGCGATAAAATGGGGTCTCTCATAATATGATCATAAAAGATCAGTATGATAATTTATAGATCATACCCCAACATAATAAAAAGGAACATGAAAGACTTGAATGAAAATAGAACTTCAAAACGACGAAGGTGAAAGAATCCCTTAAACATTCGGCAGCCTAACAGCGCCACTTAAACATTCTTAAAACGAATTGATGAGAGCAAGGGGGGGTCTCATCATATGAACATGAAATAGGCAGTAGGATGAATATAAAAGAACATCCTCCAACATAAGAACATGGAGTATAAAAGAAATGACATAAAAGAGATTACTTGAAAAGAAAGAGAGAGGTCGGATCTCTTACCTTAAAATGTAACTCTTAAACCTCAAAGGTTGGGACCTTGAGGGCTTGGGGGAACCTTGGGAGGACTCCTTGGGAGGTAATGAGACCAGAAATTCGTTGGGAATGAGTGGGGAGTTGAATGGATGAGAGGAGGGCTTGGTATTTATAGGGAAAGTGAGGGGACAAGGCATTAATGGCCAAGGGACACCTCACATGTGCTTTTCTCAAACCCATGTGCTCTCCCTTGTCATTTATCATGGAGTTAGGCCACATGCCCCCCCCAAACAATAATTCATCACTCTTGGCCGGCCAACCCTCAAAATATCTCATGACATCATCATGACACCGTTATGATGTCATTAAACATACCGAAACCCTAAAACTGTATTTTTACTATTCACTGAAAATTCAACTTTCTCAGAAAAATCCCAAAATTTCACATTAACCAAATATCAATGCTCTGATTTCAAAAATGAAATCCATTTTATAAAAATAATTTTCTAAATATTTTTAATCTAATTTTTAAATAAAAACACTATTCATCGAAAATTCATTTTTTCAGAAAAAACCCCAAAAATTCCCATAACATAATATCGATGCTCTGAGTTCAAAAATAAAGTCATTTTTATAAAAATAATTTTCTAATTATTTTTAATTAAATTTTTAATTAAAAAACACTATTCACCCGAAAAAAACTAATACTTGAATAATAATTAATGAAACCGTTATTTAACTATTTTATTGAATCACATTACTTAATCAAGGTGCCTAGATTATTTTAAAACTTTCTTTAAGTGAGATTACTAATCCATTTGGTCATATTACTAATTCTAATCATAAAATCACTATTCATAATTTACTATTCATCAAAAATCAAGTTGATCTTATTAGACTCTAAATTTAGTACTGAACATAATTGCAGAAGACCATTTTTTTAAAATCATTACACATTTTTAATTATTTAGGGTTTACATAAACATATTTAAAATATCCTTTTTCTAAAATTCATCAAAAATATGCATACTATATTTATCCGGTCATTTCAAAATTCATAAACTTCATCATAAGAAGAAATCCCAATTTTTATTTAAAACAAGGATTACACAAGGTAGTTACGGTCTCGTTACATAACCCCTTATAATACCAGCATAGGACCTAAGAGTAAGGTGTGCTAGGGTGATAGAAGCTTGGGGCGGCTCAGTCAACATTGCACGAGTAGTAATTTCTATCAGTTTGAACTTCTCACGAAGGCGATTCCGTTCCAGCTTCACATGATGAAGTTCGGCTTGGATTTGATCCAGAGAAAAGCCCAGTGGTGCTACCTCCTTCCCAAGCTCTGTTAGATGGGCTTCGATCGATCCAAGACTACTAGGTGAGGCCATCGAATCTTCTTTCTATAATAATTAACCAAGATTACTTATATTTGGAGACAATAATCAAAACATTTTGTTCACAGCGGTCATATTGACCGATGGTTATATAATAGTCAAAACCCACTGATCTCATTTTAATTATAATCATGTTTTTAAAATAAAACATTTTTGTTGAGTATAACAATACCACATAAAATTAGGAAACAAAATTTATTTAAAAAAAAATTCGGGTCGTTACAATCTTCCCCCCTTAAGAAATTGCGTCCTCACAATTTTAAAATCGGGTTTTGAAATTTCATTGAAAGTCCCACATCGGAAAAGGAGTCAGTAAAACTATTACTTTAAAATAAAGAAAGGGAAGTACAAAGGTCACCCGAGTTAACCCACACTAGGGTTCCATGTAGGAAAACATGGACATGGAGGAGAAAACAAAGGGTCAAGTTCTGAGGGAGAGTGATAGAGAACATGATTAGGAGAAAGTTAACCATGAGAAAATCCCAAACTTATGATGTGTGTAAACGGTATTTGATTACCTATTAGGAAACGTAAACCAACAACATTTTTGTTTTACGTTTCTTTTCATAATTTTGAGGACTTCATTTACTACATAGAACAAAAACATAAGAAGATATACCTACCTTCAAGTAGAGTTTCATCCTTTAACAAGTCCCTACCAACACTAATCTTTTCTCCAAATGATGAGAATTCAAAAACACTTGGTCTCATAAAAGCACAAGAATCATCTTCTATAGAATCACATAATCTACAAAAGATTAACTATATATTTCTTCTATCTTTAAACATTATCCCAAAAACAGAAAGGTTAAGGTAAAACAACTCCTCAAAAAGAAAGGATCCCATAGGAATGGAAACTACTTTTAAATCATTAAAGTTCCATGGTACTACCCAAAGTTCATCATAGACCATTCCATAAATAACGGTCCTTAAAATTCCTCAAAACAAACCAAACTAAGATTTAAACCCAAATATAATAAGGATTTGATAACATAGTCTTCCAAAACAACTTCATTGTTCATCTCCAGACAATATCAACCACTCCTAACATCTTATAATAAAAAAGTAGCTAACCTAAACATATTTTACCCAAGATAGGTTAGTCATTCCCATAAGTAACCTAAATTACTATAAGTTCACCTTAAATTCATCGATTCTTCAAAATATAAGTCAACCTTACTCCTCAATGAAAATACCGTAGTAATCTATTTACCTCGATCAAATATGGTTCCCAAAATAATGAATGTCTTCCAAAATAATAATCATATTTTAATCCCTTAATCATCCCTGTCATATTAATACGAAAATCATCGCATTTCCTATCACATTGGTTGTCGGAACATGTTCTTCCATTTCCCACCATTAACTAAGAAGAGAAAGCATAATTATGGGCTTAAGTACTTAGCTAATAATCATGAAAAGGAACTGAAAGCATATAAGGATAACTTGTATATGAAAGGTATACCCTAACTTGTGATCTCCTAGGTTCCCATCTAGGTTATGAATGATCATATATTCTTAGGTGAACCTTTATTTTATTTTATCTTTGTTCCTTTAACAATGGTTCATACCAAGCTTATGAATTTACCAAAGCATATCCCCCGGGAGTGTCGTAACCAAGAGTGCAGCAAGGCCCGTTGTCGTGTACCAGTTCCTGTTCGAGTCTAGCTCAAAGCGGTGTTTTCGGGTTTTACCCCTATGTACATCTGTGCCAGAGCCACCTCTACCTGCTCATATCCAGACAGGGATGTATTTGCTTGGAAACCCCTTACTCAATACTCACCAAAATACAAGGAAGATTTCCTATATTAAACTTTTCTATAGGGTTCCTCCTAGAGTTTTCATATCCTAATTTCCACAAATAACTAAACCATCCTTTGATACCAACTATAGCATCCCAACTTTTTATAACATAACTTTTCATTCCATTACACAGAACTGAGGATCTTTAAGGTTTAGTGTCTTGGAAACAAGGAACATAAAACATGAAACAAAAAAAACATTCTTCTTAAACACTTGAAAGGCTTCTCCTCATGTTCACCCTAGGCTCATTTCTGCATCTCATAACCTGGGGACATACATCAAAAGGAAGGGTGAGCAGAATGCCCAGCAAGGGAAACAAGTGAAACATTTTACATATGAACTTGAGATACATCAATAAAGTCATGAAAAGAACTTTAAGGCATGAAAATAAAATCATGAGGTATATCATAATAAAAATAAAACTTTTTCATAACTTGAAGATGTGCCTACATCATTTAACATAGACAATCATGAACATATCACCAAGGTCCATCCCCAAGGTGTCATTTTAAAATTACCAAGGTTATTCACCAAGGTATCGTGAAAATTGTAATCTCTAGTGGTTACATCATTACCCAATGCATTGGAGCGCTATCAGGGCGCACCCTTAAATTTGCCTTTATTATCATGTGAGCCACATATATCATCATCAAACATTTCATAAATAACCCATATAGCATAAAGGAAATGGGTTTCATTTCATAATCATGACTTTTTTAAAACTGCTTTAAAGACATGCTCTTTATATCACTTTAAAACCCACAGAAAAGGAAGGTGGGTCTCATGTATGTAAATCCCAGAATTTAAAATAGAAAATTTTGGTATATATGTGAATAACCCTTTAGAATAAAGACCTTTGAGTATTCACTTAATAAAATAAAAGGACTTTAGAAAAAGAGATAGACATTTTGAGACAGAAATTCTGCAGCATAACAGCAATGTTCCGAGGTTTTAGAAGACATTAAAAGAGAGGTAAAATGGGTCAAACATTCATAAATGACCCATAAAATAGTACATGGACAGAATAAGAAGTATACATGATCATGGTAATTAAATTTCAAGGACATACCATTTGAAATTAAAAACATGGAAGGAAGAAAAAAAATTAGATTTCTCTTATGAAAGTTCGGCAGCCTAACGGCGTTACTTAAACATCAACAAAAATGATTTGAAAAGATCAAATAGGATATCTCATCATGTGAAAATAAGAGTTCAGCATGATAGATATAGAGATAATTCCCCAACATAACAAAAAGGAACTTGAAATAATTGACATGAAAGTAGAACCTCAAAACGAAAAGGTGAAGAACCACTTAAAAATTCGGCAGCCTAACGGCGCCACTTAAAACATCAAAATACTGAATTGAAGAGATAAAATGGGGTCTCTCATCATATGAACATAAGATTCCAGTATGATATATATAGAGATCACACCCCAATATAACAAAAAGGAACTTGAAATAATTGACATGAAAGTAGAACTTCAAAACGAGAAAGGTGAAGAACCACTTAAAAATTCGGCAGCCTAACGGCGCCACTTAAAACTTCAAAATACTGAATTGAAGCGATAAAATGGGGTCTCTCATCATGTGATCATAAAATATCAGTATGATAATTACAGAGATCATACCCCAATATAACAAAAAGGATCTTGAAATAATTGACATGAAAGTAGAACTTCAAAACGAGAAGGGTGAAGAACCACTTAAAAATTCGGCAGCCTAATGGCGCCACTTAAAACTTCATAATACTGAATTGAAGCGATCAAATGGGGTCTCTCATCATATGATCATAAAAGATCAGTATGATAATTTATAGATCATACCCCAACATAATAAAAAGGAACATGAAAGACTTGAATGAAAATAGAACTTGAAAACGAGGAAGGTGAAAGAATCCCTTAAAAATTCGGCAGCCTAACGGCGCCACTTAAACATTCTTAAAACGAATTGATGAGAGCAAGGGGGGGTCTCATCATATGAACATGAAATAGGCAGTAGGATGAATATAAAAGAACATCCTCCAACATAAGAACATGGAGTATAAAAGAAATGACATAAAAGAGATTACTTGAAAAGAAAGAGAGAGGTCGGATCCCTTACCTTAAAATGTAACTCTTAAACCTCAAAGGTTGGGACCTTGAGGGCTTGGGGGCACCTTGGGAGGACTCATTGGGAGGTAATGAGACCAGAAATTCTTTGGGAATGATTGGGGAGTCGAATGGATGAGAGGAGGGCTTGGTATTTATAGGGAAAGTGAGGGGACAAGGCATTAATGGCCAAGGGACACCTCACATGTGCTTTTCTCAAACCCATGTGCTCTCCCTTGTCATTTATCATGGAGTTGGGCCACATGGGCCCCCCCAAAACAATAATTCATCACTCTTGGCCGGCCAACCCTCAAAAGATCTCATGACATCCTCATGACACCGTTATGATGTCATTAAACATACCGAAACCCTAAAACTGTATTTTTACTATTCACTGAAAATTCAACTTTCTCAGAAAAATCCCAAAATTTCACATTAACCAAATATCAATGCTCTGATTTCAAAAATGAAATTCATTTTATAAAAATAATTTTCTAAATATTTTTAATCTAATTTTTAAATAAAAACACTATTCATTGAAAATTCATTTTTTCAGAAAAACCCCCAAAAATTACCATAACATAATATCGATGCTCTGAGTTCAAAAATAAAGTCATTTTTATAAAAATAATTTTCTAATTATTTTTAATTAAATTTTTAATTAAAAAACACTATTCACCCGAAAAAACTAATACTTGAATAATAATTAATGAAACCGTTATTTAACTATTTTATTGAATCACATTACTTAATCAAGGTGTCTAGATTATTTTAAAACTTTCTTTAAGTGAGATTACTAATCCATTTGGTCATATTACTAATCCTAATCATAAAATCACTATTCATAATTTACTATTCATCAAAAATCAAGTTGATCTTATTAGACTCCAAATTTAGTACTGAACATAATTGCAGAAGACCATTTTTTGAAAATCATTACACATTTTTAATTATTTAGGGTTTACATAAACATATTTAAAATATCCTTTTTCTAAAATTCATCAAAAATATGCATACTATATTTATCCGGTCATTTCAAAATTCATAAACTTCATCATAAGAAGAAATCCCAATTTTTATTTAAAACAAGGATTACACAAGGTAGTTACGGTCTCGTTACATAACCCCTTATAATACCAGCATAGGACCTAAGAGTAAGGTGTGCTAGGGTGATAGAAGCTTGGGGCGGCTCAGTCAACATTTCCCGAGTAGTAATTTCTATCAGTTTGAACTTCTCACGAAGGCGATTCTGTTCCAGCTTCACATGATGAAGTTCGGCTTGGATTTGATCCAGAGCAAAGCCCAGTGGTGCTACCTCCTTCCCAAGCTCTGTTAGATGGGCTTCGTGTAACAGCCCAAGATTTTATAAAAAAATATATTCTTTTTAATTTTATTAATGTCTTGTGTTGTACGCTACACCAAAAGGAGCTTGCACAACACACATCCTTGACTTGCCTTGCATTACATGCAATCGCGACCTTCCTCGATAGCGTGTGTAATACGCAATACTGAGTTTCATTAAACAACGATATGCTATTAAAATATTATTAAAACTAGCCGTTATGAATAGTAATAACCACTTTTTAAATTTTAGAAATTTTAACTCTCAAAATGGACTTCATTTTTGGATTCGGAGTATCGAATTTAGCGTAAGGTGAAATTTTGGTACTTTTCGGATAACTTTCATATTCTGATGAATAGTGAAAATTACTAAATTATAATTAAAAACAACTTTTTTAATCGAAATAATTAATAGTGATAAATCATTAATTTGAGTGGTTTTAAAGTATATTTAGAATATATTTTTACAATTTAATACAATGTTGGTCATTGGATGTAATTTCACATTTAAACTAGACATAAACAAGTGTCAATCTTTTGATAGATATTGTTTCTTAAAAAACACGCTATTTGTTTTAACAGCGGGATTTAATTATAAAATTAATTAATGCAACTTTTATGTTATGAATTTGGTAAAATAGACTTCATTTTTGAATTCGGAATATGAAATATAGCATGGGATGAAATTTTGGCATTGTTCTGAAAAACATCAATTTTTGATGAATAGTGAAACTACTAAGTGGTAGGTTAAAAACTGAATTTTGCATAAAACTTAATTTTACCGCTTCTATGAATGGAATTTCGAAAATCCGAGAGACACGGTTAATATCAAGGACTAAAATGTGGTTCAATGAGATGAAAATAATTTTTTGGTGAATAGTAACTTTTTACATTTTTTACCACGGTTAATAGTAAATAGGGTAACTAAGGGTAAATATGATATTAATATTACCCTAACACATGTCCTAATTCTATTGGACAAGTGTAATTCGACCAAAAACAAACTTAGGAATAAAATATGACCATTTAGGCCCACTTGGATTAGATTAGGACATTTATTATTAATTTATTTAAAGAAGGGTTAAAATAGTTAAAATCAAAGTTTAATAAGTAAATCATTTTTAATATGGGGTTATACATAAGATAAATTCGATTGTAAATATTCATTAGAAAGATACAAAGATTTCCTACATGATGGTATTTTATTTGTAATTTTTAGACATCAAATAATTTATTTTATTTATGACACAAAGATGATGCAGTAATTATCTTATTAATGAAATATTCACATAATTGATAATATAAATACCAAAATAAATGTAATTTAAGACTTTTTATGAATTCCACTAATTTTCTAGGTTACTATGATATATTAAGGTTGATTTAATCAACTTGGTTCGAACATTTAATTCTGTTATGACTTTCACAAAAATCATGTATCAAATAGTGTCAAAATTGACACAAAATAGTTTTTAAATCAAATATTATATTATTAATTGTTATTTTATTCCTAAAAATCTAAGGTTCGGCAAAATGACTTAGATAAGGATATATATATTAATAATAAACAATTTGGGGTTCGTTTGGCATGTTATAGTAGGTGTATTAACCATATAGTGAAAGAAAATAAAAATACATGGTAAAAGTTAAATTATTTAACTTAGAGTTAAATCTAATTGATAAGGTTAAAATAATATCCTAAACTTGTCTAAATTCTATTGGTTGATAGGATTTCGACCCATCCTTACTTTAGCTTCGAAATAAGACCCTTTGGAACCATTATAAACCGATTTTGACTTTAATATAAAATAATATTTTGAGATATTCCTAAGGTGCCCCTCTCCTCCCCTATAAAAGGACACCTCCTCCCCCTCCTCCTCACACCAATTTGAGCACTCAAGCTCGTCCAACCCCTGCCAAAATCCCTTCTCCACATCCCTAGAAACATTCTAGAGGTTCTGGTCTTCCTCAAAGACCAATTCTAGTGCCCTAAGAAGAGGTCTCAAAGAGGCACTTCAAAGAAGAGGTAATTACCGTTACCAATTCTTTCATCTTTATTTCTTCTTCCACTTCTTCTTCTTAGGTTGTTTCATTATGAAGTAATAACATCAGTATCACTCATATACTGATATGTTATTATAAGTATGAAACAACCCTATTTCACCGTATATCCATCCTACGGAAAAAGAAATCACCGCGCGTGCGTACGTACGGAATACCGTCTCCACGCTGTGGTGTAATCTATTTTCCACCACCACCTTACATGGATGGGTATAATGGTGTAAAGAATAACTATACATAGTTATTACAACATCATATTGATTCTGATATATTGTATAATCCACTCCAATTCAATTCAATATTTATATAAATGATATCATCGCTCGTGCGTACGTACGGACTACCGTCTCCACGACGCGATGAGATTCATTCTCCATGTTAACCATTTAAGAATGATTATAAAGTATATATAAGAAATAATAATGAAATATATGACATTTTAAAGCTACTGGATTTATGTATATATATACATATGTATGTCATCTACTTACTTCCATTTCAAGACAATAAGGAAAGGAAAACAGCGTTCATGCGTACGTACGGACTACCGTCTCCATGAACGGTGTTTTTCATTTTATTTATCTACCTATTATATATATATATATATATTGAATATATATGATATATAAATCATATTTTATATTCTGGAAGTAAGTAAATCATGATATAAGTAATAATGATGTCAAGAATAACAAGTCAAAACACCTACGATAAATGAAACGATTTTACCCAAAACGCTTCTTTAACATGGAATTTACAAAAGAACGGG
The DNA here is from genome assembly GCA_963277665.1 of Viscum album. Classification (NCBI taxonomy): domain Eukaryota; kingdom Viridiplantae; phylum Streptophyta; class Magnoliopsida; order Santalales; family Viscaceae; genus Viscum; species Viscum album. Next base: position 869,873 of record CAUJRU010000087.1, on the reverse strand, counting down.
TAATATAATGTCATAAGTGAACAATATATGATATCATAACAATTAATATGATTCTGTAATAAGTCAATAACATGATTTAAATCATTATACAGTAGGTTCGGACACTTACAAAGCAAGTCGGACATAAGGTAAGGGAAATATCACAATCTCATTTTTATCCGAGATTGTTTATTCGTAAGTATTTACTGGGGTGTATTTTATCATCCACATCCATGTTCCCTCAATATGTAATATTGTTTCCATCCACTTGCAAAAGTTTAAATCCAATTTTACCCTTAGGTGAGTTTTTAGTAAAGAATATGAAAGGAATCTTTTGTCGTTTTTCCGTACGAGGTACTTTTTGACTTTTCCGACAAAAGTACGAAGAATGTTTTTTTTTAACTTATACGGCACGAACGGATTTATACTGTTTTATAAAGCCTTATTTTCATGAAGATTCCTCTAAAATATTTCATGACTATTTTCAATAAAATCTCTTTCTTTTAAAATTGCATGATGTTTTGTGAAAAGAAATTGATTTTGAAGAAGAAAGGATATTTTCCTCAAGAATTCAATTCAAGTGTTTTATCAAAATTATTTTCGATATAAGACAATAAAGGGTTCTGTTTCTATCCATATTTTTACATTGATTTGACTATATTGTGATGGAATTATGTTTATGAATTCCTTTATCTTATATGAATGGTTTTATGATGTCATGTTGTTTAAGAATCCCATTTTTATTACATGGGTTATGCAATGATGTATGATTTATGATTTTGTGGCACACATAAGAAAGGATTCATTAAGAGATGGGTGGGACCTATATCTCCCTCCACTGCATTGGGTAAAGATTTTATATCTCATGAGATAGACATGGCTGGAATGGTAGGTTATACCGGTTCAGTGAAACAGGACTGAAACGAGGATTACTCGATTCAGAAAGGGACTTTGTCCACTAAGATAGTCTTGGCAATGAGTCTTGACTAACAAGAAATGATTCTCTATGATTATGTGTGTATGCCACAATGAGTAATGTTTTAAGTAAGGGTTTCATTTTCACTACTATGATTTATCCCATGTTATGAAATTATGCTCTCTTTTGCAGGTTAAGATTTCCAAAAATGTTATGTTCTTATGAAAATTATGTGATTGATATTTCTTTTGTTTACCCTTACTGAGCATTTGAGCTCACCCTTTTATGTTTTCTTTTCCCCAGGATATAAAGAAAGGTTTTAGGTAAAAAAAAAGGAAGATCTTTGTGGGAGATTTTGAAGATCTTTCACCAGGATTAGAAGATTACGTTCCGAGTTTCCAAAGACACTAAACTATTACGATCCTTGTGTGTGTGTTTTTGTTATGTACTAAGTATTCCGCAAAGGTAATGTAAAGTCCATGTACGTCAAGATACGGGTCTCTACAGTTGGTATCAGAGGAAAGGTTTAGTAAACCTTTGGAAACTAGGATGCTAAAACGTTAGTGAGATCCCTAGAGATATTTCTAAGGTATGTCTAGGGATGTCCCTAGGGATAAGTATACGTATAGGTTATAGTACTAGAACTACGCTAACGATCATAGAATTAAACCTAAGATGTTAGATATTGAAGGTACTCCCCCTTTATTATGTTGTTTTCCCTAGCATGATTTTTGCCTCTCACAAGATTCTTTTTGTGTTTTAGTTAATGGAGGGAACCAAAAGGAATTCGGTTAACATTGAATCCAATGGACAAATTGGTGACTATGAGCAACAAAATTGTGTAATGCCTAAAGAGAAAGATGTTGTGATTATGCCGAATCAGTCATCACGATATATGATTAACAAGGTGAAATTTATTGGTATGCCTAATTCATCAAAGAAGAGGAAGATAAACTATTATGCATGTTCGCATGTTGAGGAGCATAAAGAAAGGAAGATTGAGATTTCTAAAGAAGGGAAGAAGAACCTTGAGGAATACCTCAAATGAAGGGACCGATGTTATCTGTGTGGAGAAAAGGGTCATAGAGTGACAGACTGTTATGGAGTTCAATGTCTTATTTGTGGAGAACATGGGCATTACCCAACTCAATGCCCTGACCAAAAAAGTTGCTTCTAAATCAAGAAAGGACTTATTCCAGGACAATCATTGAAGTGGATGGACTGAAGTGTTTATGTATTGGTATTCAAGAATAATGTTGTTGAGGTACTTTTATGGTGTATTGAAATATTTAAGTATTGGTCTATTGTGGTTTTCAATAATTTTAAGGTACCGATAACCATGAAAAGTGATTCAAATATTTTGGAAAGTAGATGATATGTGCATAATGAAAGGATAAGAAGATAATGAGATGTTTGATTGTATTCATGAGCTCATGATTGATATAAGGACTAAGTGATATCATGGTTTGAGTATATAGAATTTTGAGGATTTTGGTATGTGGAAAGTGTTAACTTTTAACTGCATTCATGTTTTCACTAAGGTATTCAAGAGAATACATGATTAAGGACTTTGAATGTTTAGAATGTGACCAACAAAACATATCTTATGATATATGGGGATCAACGATGGTATTAAATCTCTGGTAATCGTTTTCACTATGTTATGAGAGTGGACTGCAGTATTATGGATAAGCCTAAAGATTGAAATGGATTATGTTGGACATAAGTGATTATTGTTTAAGGATAGAAGTTTTTTTTTCGATATTATTGATGGGATGTTATAGTAACGTAGTTTTAGAAAAAGGGACAACCTGCAGGACGGGTGACAGCCCATCGCTTCGGACAAGGCTGTAGGAATCGAACCCACAACCAAAGTGCGACTGGCCTTTATCGCCTACCACTGGCCTACAGGAAGTCCCTGTTTAGTAGAAACTAGTTTTATTATATTAAGCAGTATGATATATGAAGTATAAGTCCATTTTAGGAACCATATATGATTAATCTCACTATAGAATGACTTATGTATATTTAATAACTTTTGCTAACCTTTTGTTTGAGACAGATGGAATGAACAGTCATTCTATCACATGATCTGCTAACACTTCACAAATAACAAATTCAACTTAATTTATTTAAGAGATGAAGTAGAAATTGTTCAAGGCACGGACTAAAGTGAGATTGTACCAAAATAAAGTAAGTATTTATTATAAGCAAATTTTCAACTTTAGGGAAATGATCTTGAAAACCAAAAATGTTGTCCTAGTGATCTTATATCTGATGAATCAGATGGTACCCTAGATCGTCACAAATTTATGGCTTTGTGATTACTGGCTTTTCTATAGCCATGTTCTCTACCACTCTCCATCAGAACATGATGGTTAGATTTCTCTTCCATATCCATATTTTCACCTATGTGGAAACCCAATGATTAGTTTATTTGGGTAACCGTTACGTTTCATACTTTTGTTTTTAAAGATTGGTTTTGGTATTCCTTTTTACGATATGGGTTTCTATAAAAGAAACTTTCAAATAGTAAATCATTTATAACCCCGACGAATTTCGAGGGAGAAATTCATTTTAAGGGGGGTAGAATGTAACAGCCCAAGATTTTATAAAAAAATATATTCTTTTTAATTTTATTAATGTCTTGTGTTGTACGCTACACCAAAAGGAGCTTGCACAACACACATCCTTGACTTGCCTTGCATTACATGCAATCGCGACCTTCCTCGATAGCGTGTGTAATACGCAATACTGAGTTTCATTAAACAACGATATGCTATTAAAATATTATTAAAACTAGCCGTTATGAATAGTAATAACCACTTTTTAAATTTTAGAAATTTTAACTCTCAAAATGGACTTCATTTTTGGATTCGGAGTATCGAATTTAGCGTAAGGTGAAATTTTGGTACTTTTCGGATAACTTTCATATTCTGATGAATAGTGAAAATTACTAAATTATAATTAAAAACAACTTTTTTAATCGAAATAATTAATAGTGATAAATCATTAATTTGAGTGGTTTTAAAGTATATTTAGAATATATTTTTACAATTTAATACAATGTTGGTCATTGGATGTAATTTTACATTTAAACTAGACATAAACAAGTGTCAATCTTTTGATAGATATTGTTTCTTAAAAAACACGCTATTTGTTTTAACAGCGGGATTTAATTATAAAATTAATTAATGCAACTTTTATGTTATGAATTTGGTAAAATAGACTTCATTTTTGAATTCGGAATATGAAATATAGCTTGGGATGAAATTTTGGCATTGTTCTGAAAAACATCAATTTTTGATAAATAGTGAAACTACTAAGTGGTAGGTTAAAAACTGAATTTTGCATAAAACTTAATTTTACCGCTTCTATGAATGGAATTTTGAAAATCCGAGAGACACGGTTAATATCAAGGACTAAAATGTGGTTCAATGAGATGAAAATAATTTTTTGGTGAATAGTAACTTTTTACTTTTTTTACCACGGTTAATAGTAAATAGGGTAACTAAGGGTAAATATGATATTAATATTACCCTAATACTTGTCCTAATTCTATTGGACAAGTGTAATTCGACCAAAAACAAACTTAGGAATAAAATATGACCATTTAGGCCCACTTGGATTAGATTAGGACATTTATTATTAATTTATTTAAAGAAGGGTTAAAATAGTTAAAATCAAAGTTTAATAAGTAAATCATTTTTAATATGGGGTTATACATAAGATAAATTCGATTGTAAATATTCATTAGAAAGATACAAAGATTTCCTACATGATGGTATTTTATTTGTAATTTTTAGACATCAAATAATTTATTTTATTTATGACACAAAGATGATGCAGTAATTATCTTATTAATGAAATATTCACATAATTGATAATATAAATACCAAAATAAATGTAATTTAAGACTTTTTATGAATTCCACTAATTTTCTAGGTTACTATGATATATTAATGTTGATTTAATCAACTTGGTTCGAACATTTAATTCTGTTATGACTTTCACAAAAATCATGTATCAAATAGTGTCAAAATTGACACAAAATAGTTTTTAAATCAAATATTATATTATTAATTTTTATTTTATTCCTAAAAATCTAAGGTTCGGCCAAATGACTTAGATAAGGATATATATATTAATAATAAACAATTTGGGGTTCGTTTGGCATGTTATAGTAGGTGTATTAACCATATAGTGAAAGAAAATAAAAATACATGGTAAAAGTTAAATTATTTAACTTAGAGTTAAATCTAATTGATAAGGTTAAAATAATATCCTAAACTTGTATAAATTCTATTGGTTGATAGGATTTCGACCCATCCTTACTTTAGCTTCGAAATAAGACCCTTTGGAACCATTATAAACCGATTTTGACTTTAATATAAAATAATATTTTGAGATATTCCTAAGGTGCCCCTCTCCTCCCCTATAAAAGGACACCTCCTCCCCCTCCTCCTCACACCAATTTGAGCACTCAAGCTCGTCCAACCCCTGCCAAAATCCCTTCTCCACATCCCTAGAAACATCCTAGAGGTTCTGGTCTTCCTCAAAGACCAATTCTAGTGCCCTAAGAAGAGGTCTCAAAGAGGCACTTCAAAGAAGAGGTAATTACCGTTACCAATTCTTTCATCTTTATTTCTTCTTCCACTTCTTCTTCTTAGGTTGTTTCATTATGAAGTAATAACATCAGTATCACTCATATACTGATATGTTATTATAAGTATGAAACAACCCTATTTCACCGTCTATCCATCCTACGGAAAAAGAAATCACCGCGCGTGCGTACGTACGGAATACCGTCTCCACGCCGTGGTGTAATCTATTTTCCACCACCACCTTACATGGATGGGTATAATGGTGTAAAGAATAACTATACATAGTTATTACAACATCATATTGATTCTGATATATTGTATAATCCACTCCAATTCAATTCAATATTTATAGAAATGATATCATCGCTCGTGCGTACGTACGGACTACCGTCTCCACGACGCGATGAGATTCATTCTCCATGTTAACCATTTAAGAATGATTATAAAGTATATATAAGAAATAATAATGAAATATATGACATTTTAAAGCTACTGGATTTATGTATATATATACATATGTATGTCATCTACTTACTTCCATTTCAAGACAATAAGGAAAGGAAAACAGCGTTCATGCGTACGTACGGACTACCGTCTCCATGAACGGTGTTTTTCATTTTATTTATCTACCTATTATATATATATATATATTGAATATATATGATATATAAATCATATTTTATATTCTGGAAGTAAGTAAATCATGATATAAGTAATAATGATGTCAAGAATAACAAGTCAAAACACCTACGATAAATGAAACGATTTTACCCAAAACGCTTCTTTAACATGGAATTTACAAAAGAACGGGTAATATAATGTCATAAGTGAACCATATATGATATCATAACAATTAATATGATTCTGTAATAAGTCAATAACATGATTTAAATCATTATACAGTAGGTTCGGACACTTACAAAGCAAGTCGGACATAAGGTAAGGGAAATATCACAATCTCATTTTTATCCGAGATTGTTTATTCGTAAGTATTTACTGGGGTGTATTTTATCATCCACATCCATGTTCCCTCAATATGTAATATTGTTTCCATCCACTTGCAAAAGTTTAAATCCAATTTTACCCTTAGGTGAGTTTTTAGTAAAGAATATGAAAGGAATCTTTTGTCGTTTTTCCGTACGAGGTACTTTTTGACTTTTCCGACAAAAGTACGAAGAATGTTTTTTTTAACTTATACGGCACGAACGGATTTATACTGTTTTATAAAGCCTTATTTTCATGAAGCTTCCTCTAAAATATTTCATGACTATTTTCAATAAAATCTCTTTCTTTTAAAATTGCATGATGTTTTGTGAAAAGAAATTGATTTTGAAGAAGAAAGGATATTTTCCTCAAGAATTCAATTCAAGTGTTTTATCAAAATTATTTTCGATATAAGACAATAAAGGGTTCTGTTTCTATCCATATTTTTACATTGATTTGACTATATTGTGATGGAATTATGTTTATGAATTCCTTTATCTTATATGAATGGTTTTATGATGTCATGTTGTTTAAGAATCCCATTTTTATTACATGGGTTATGCAATGATGTATGATTTATGATTTTGTGGCACACATAATAAAGGATTCATTAAGAGATGGGTGGGACCTATATCTCCCTCCAATGCATTGGGTAAAGATTTTATATCTCATGAGATAGACATGGCTGGAATTGTAGGTTATACCGGTTCAGTGAAACAGGACTGAAACGAGGATTACTCGATTCAGAAAGGGACTTTGTCCACTAAGATAGTCTTGGCAATGAGTCTTGACTAACAAGAAATGATTCTCTATGATTATGTGTGTATGCCACAATGAGTAATGTTTTAAGTAAGGGTTTCATTTTCACTACTATGATTTATCCCATGTTATGAAATTATGCTCTCTTTTGCAGGTTAAGATTTCCAAAAATGTTATGTTCTTATGAAAATTATGTGATTGATATTTCTTTTGTTTACCCTTACTGAGCATTTGAGCTCACCCTTTTATGTTTTCTTTTCCCCAGGATATAAAGAAAGGTTTTAGGTAAAAAAAAAGGAAGATCTTTGTGGGAGATTTTGAAGATCTTTCACCAGGATTAGAAGATTACGTTCCGAGTTTCCAAAGACACTAAACTATTACGATCCTTGTGTGTGTGTTTTTGTTATGTACTAAGTATTCCGCAAAGGTAATGTAAAGTCCATGTACGTCAAGATACGGGTCTCTACAGTTGGTATCAGAGGAAAGGTTTAGTAAACCTTTGGAAACTAGGATGCTAAAACGTTAGTGAGATCCCTAGAGATATTTCTAAGGTATGTCTAGGGATGTCCCTAGGGATAAGTATACGTATAGGTTATAGTACTAGAACTACGCTAACGATCATAGAATTAAACCTAAGATGTTGGATATTGAAGGTACTCCCCCTTTATTATGTTGTTTTCCCTAGCATGATTTTTGCCTCTCACAAGATTCTTTTTGTGTTTTAGTTAATGGAGGGAACCAAAAGGAATTCGGTTAACATTGAATCCAATGGACAAATTGGTGACTATGAGCAACAAAATTGTGTAATGCCTAAAGAGAAAGATGTTGTGATTATGCCGAATCAGTCATCACGATATATGATTAACAAGGTGAAATTTATTGGTATGCCTAATTCATCAAAGAAGAGGAAGATAAACTATTATGCATGTTCGCATGTTGAGGAGCATAAAGAAAGGAAGATTGAGATTTCTAAAGAAGGGAAGAAGAACCTTGAGGAATACCTCAAATGAAGGGACCGATGTTATCTGTGTGGAGAAAAGGGTCATAGAGTGACAGACTGTTATGGAGTTCAATGTCTTATTTGTGGAGAACATGGGCATTACCCAACTCAATGCCCTGACCAAAAAAGTTACTTCTAAATCAAGAAAGGACTTATTCCAGGACAATCATTGAAGTGGATGGACTGAAGTGTTTATGTATTGGTATTCAAGAATAATGTTGTTGAGGTACTTTTATGGTGTATTGAAATATTTAAGTATTGGTCTATTGTGGTTTTCAATAATTTTAAGGTACCGATAACCATGAAAAGTGATTCAAATATTTTGGAAAGTAGATGATATGTGCATAATGAAAGGATAAGAAGATAATGAGATGTTTGATTGTATTCATGAGCTCATGATTGATATAATGACTAAGTGATATCATGGTTTGAGTATATAGAATTTTGAGGATTTTGGTATGTGGAAAGTGTTAACTTTTAACTGCATTCATGTTTTCACTAAGGTATTCAAGAGAATACATGATTAAGGACTTTGAATGTTTAGAATGTGACCAACAAAACATATCTTATGATATATGGGGATCAACGATGGTATTAAATCTCTGGTAATCGTTTTCACTGTGTTATGAGAGTGGACTGCAGTATTATGGATAAGCCTAAAGATTGAAATGGATTATGTTGGACATAAGTGATTATTGTTTAAGGATAGAAGTTTTTTTTTCGATATTATTGATGGGATGTTATAGTAACGTAGTTTTAGAAAAAGGGACAACCTGCAGGACGGGTGACAGCCCATCGCTTCGGACAAGGTTGTAGGAATCGAACCCACAACCAAAGTGCGACTGGCCTTTATCGCCTACCACTGGCCTACAGGAAGTCCCTGTTTAGTAGAAACTAGTTTTATTATATTAAGCAGTATGATATATGAAGTATAAGTCCATTTTAGGAACCATATATGATTAATCTCACTATAGAATGACTTATGTATATTTAATAACTTTTGCTAACCTTTTGTTTGAGACAGATGGAATGAACAGTCATTCTATCACATGATCTGCTAACACTTCACAAATAACAAATTCAACTTAATTTATTTAAGAGATGAAGTAGAAATTGTTCAAGGCACGGACTAAAGTGAGATTGTACCAAAATAAAGTAAGTATTTATTCTAAGCAAATTTTCAACTTTAGGGAAATGATCTTGAAAACCAAAAATGTTGTCCTAGTGATCTTATATCTGATGAATCAGATGGTACCCTAGATCGTCACAAATTTATGGCTTTGTGATTACTGGCTTTTCTATAGCCATGTTCTCTACCACTCTCCATCAGAACATGATGGTTAGATTTCTCTTCCATATCCATATTTTCACCTATGTGGAAACCCAATGATTAGTTTATTTGGGTAACCGTTACGTTTCATACTTTTGTTTTTAAAGATTGGTTTTGGTATTCCTTTTTACGATATGGGTTTCTATAAAAGAAACTTTCAAATAGTAAATCATTTATAACCCCGACGAATTTCGAGGGAGAAATTCATTTTAAGGGGGGTAGAATGTAACAGCCCAAGATTTTATAAAAAAATATATTCTTTTTAATTTTATTAATGTCTTGTGTTGTACGCTACACCAAAAGGAGCTTGCACAACACACATCCTTGACTTGCCTTGCATTACATGCAATCGCGACCATCCTCGATAGCGTGTGTAATACGCAATACTGAGTTTCATTAAACAACGATATGCTATTAAAATATTATTAAAACTAGCCGTTATGAATAGTAATAACCACTTTTTAAATTTTAGAAATTTTAACTCTCAAAATGGACTTCATTTTTGGATTCGGAGTATCGAATTTAGCGTAAGGTGAAATTTTGGTACTTTTCGGATAACTTTCATATTCTGATGAATAGTGAAAATTACTAAATTATAATTAAAAACAACTTTTTTAATCGAAATAATTAATAGTGATAAATCATTAATTTGAGTGGTTTTAAAGTATATTTAGAATATATTTTTACAATTTAATACAATGTTGGTCATTGGATGTAATTTTACATTTAAACTAGACATAAACAAGTGTCAATCTTTTGATAGATATTGTTTCTTAAAAAACACGCTATTTGTTTTAACAGCGGGATTTAATTATAAAATTAATTAATGCAACTTTTATGTTATGAATTTGGTAAAATAGACTTCATTTTTGAATTCGGAATATGAAATATAGCTTGGGATGAAATTTTGGCATTGTTCTGAAAAACATCAATTTTTGATAAATAGTGAAACTACTAAGTGGTAGGTTAAAAACTGAATTTTGCATAAAACTTAATTTTACCGCTTCTATGAATGGAATTTCGAAAATCCGAGAGACACGGTTAATATCAAGGACTAAAATGTGGTTCAATGAGATGAAAATAATTTTTTGGTGAATAGTAACTTTTTACTTTTTTTACCACGGTTAATAGTAAATAGGGTAACTAAGGGTAAATATGATATTAATATTACCCTAACACTTGTCCTAATTCTATTGGACAAGTGTAATTCGACCAAAAACAAACTTAGGAATAAAATATGACCATTTAGGCCCACTTGGATTAGATTAGGACATTTATTATTAATTTATTTAAAGAAGGGTTAAAATAGTTAAAATCAAAGTTTAATAAGTAAATCATTTTTAATATGGGGTTATACATAAGATAAATTCGATTGTAAATATTCATTAGAAAGATACAAAGATTTCCTACATGATGGTATTTTATTTGTAATTTTTAGACATCAAATAATTTATTTTATTTATGACACAAAGATGATGCAGTAATTATCTTATTAATGAAATATTCATATAATTGATAATATAAATACCAAAATAAATGTAATTTAAGACTTTTTATGAATTCCACTAATTTTCTAGGTTACTATGATATATTAATGTTGATTTAATCAACTTGGTTCGAACATTTAATTCTGTTATGACTTTCACAAAAATCATGTATCAAATAGTGTCAAAATTGACACAAAATAGTTTTTAAATCAAATATTATATTATTAATTGTTATTTTATTCCTAAAAATCTAAGGTTCGGCCAAATGACTTAGCTAAGGATATATATATTAATAATAAACAATTTGGGGTTCGTTTGGCATGTTATAGTAGGTGTATTAACCATATAGTGAAAGAAAATAAAAATACATGGTAAAAGTTAAATTATTTAACTTAGAGTTAAATCTAATTGATAAGGTTAAAATAATATCCTAAACTTGTCTAAATTCTATTGGTTGATAGGATTTCGACCCATCCTTACTTTAGCTTCGAAATAAGACCCTTTGGAACCATTATAAACCGATTTTTACTTTAATATAAAATAATATTTTGAGATATTCCTAAGGTGCCCCTCTCCTCCCCTATAAAAGGACACCTCCTCCCCCTCCTCCTCACACCAATTTGAGCACTCAAGCTCGTCCAACCCCTGCCAAAATCCCTTCTCCACATCCCTAGAAACATCCTAGAGGTTCTGGTATTCCTCAAAGACCAATTCTAGTGCCCTAAGAAGAGGTCTCAAAGAGGCACTTCAAAGAAGAGGTAATTACCGTTACCAATTCTTTCATCTTTATTTCTTCTTCCACTTCTTCTTCTTAGGTTGTTTCATTATGAAGTAATAACATCAGTATCACTCATATACTGATATGTTATTATAAGTATGAAACAACCCTATTTCACGGTCTATCCATCCTACGGAAAAAGAAATCACCGCGCGTGCGTACGTACGGAATACCGTCTCCACGCCGTGGTGTAATCTATTTTCCACCACCACCTTACATGGATGGGTATAATGGTGTAAAGAATAACTATACATAGTTATTACAACATCATATTGATTCTTATATATTGTATAATCCACTCCAATTCAATTCAATATTTATAGAAATGATATCATCGCTCGTGCGTACGTACGGACTACCGTCTCCACGACGCGATGAGATTCATTCTCCATGTTAACCATTTAAGAATGATTATAAAGTATATATAATAAATAATAATGAAATATATGACATTTTAAAGCTACTGGATTTATGTATATATATACATATGTATGTCATCTACTTACTTCCATTTCAAGACAATAAGGAAAGGAAAACAGCGTTCATGCGTACGTACGGACTACCGTCTCCATGAACGGTGTTTTTCATTTTATTTATCTACCTATTATATATATATATATATTGAATATATATGATATATAAATCATATTTTATATTCTGGAAGTAAGTAAATCATGATATAAGTAATAATGATGTCAAGAATAACAAGTCAAAACACCTACGATAAATGAAACGATTTTACCCAAAACGCTTCTTTAACATGGAATTTACAAAAGAACGGGTAATATAATGTCATAAGTGAACCATATATGATATCATAACAATTAATATGATTCTGTAATAAGTCAATAACATGATTTAAATCATTATACAGTAGGTTCGGACACTTACAAAGAAAGTCGGACATAAGGTAAGGGAAATATCACAATCTCATTTTTATCCGAGATTGTTTATTCGTAAGTATTTACTGGGGTGTATTTTATCATCCACATCCATGTTCCCTCAATATGTAATATTGTTTCCATCCACTTGCAAAAGTTTAAATCCAATTTTACCCTTAGGTGAGTTTTTAGTAAAGAATATGAAAGGAATCTTTTGTCGTTTTTCCGTACGAGGTACTTTTTGACTTTTCCGACAAAAGTACGAAGAATGTTTTTTTTAACTTATACGGCACGAACGGATTTATACTGTTTTATAAAGCCTTATTTTCATGAAGCTTCCTCTAAAATATTTCATGACTATTTTCAATAAAATCTCTTTCTTTTAAAATTGCATGATGTTTTGTGAAAAGAAATTGATTTTGAAGAAGAAAGGATATTTTCCTCAAGAATTCAATTCAAGTGTTTTATCAAAATTATTTTCGATATAAGACAATAAAGGGTTCTGTTTCTATCCATATTTTTACATTGATTTGACTATATTGTGATGGAATTATGTTTATGAATTCCTTTATCTTATATGAATGGTTTTATGATGTCATGTTGTTTAAGAATCCCATTTTTATTACATGGGTTATGCAATGATGTATGATTTATGATTTTGTGGCACACATAAGAAAGGATTCATTAAGAGATGGGTGGGACCTATATCTCCCTCCAATGCATTGGGTAAAGATTTTATATCTCATGAGATAGACATGGCTGGAATGGTAGGTTATACCGGTTCAGTGAAACAGGACTGAAACGAGGATTACTCGATTCAGAAAGGGACTTTGTCCACTAAGATAGTCTTGGCAATGAGTCTTGACTAACAAGAAATGATTCTCTATGATTATGTGTGTATGCCACAATGAGTAATGTTTTAAGTAAGGGTTTCATTTTCACTACTATGATTTATCCCATGTTATGAAATTATGCTCTCTTTTGCAGGTTAAGATTTCCAAAAATGTTATGTTCTTATGAAAATTATGTGATTGATATTTCTTTTGTTTACCCTTACTGAGCATTTGAGCTCACCCTTTTATGTTTTCTTTTCCCCAGGATATAAAGAAAGGTTTTAGGTAAAAAAAAAGGAAGATCTTTGTGGGAGATTTTGAAGATCTTTCACCAGGATTAGAAGATTACGTTCCGAGTTTCCAAAGACACTAAACTATTACGATCCTTGTGTGTGTGTTTTTGTTATGTACTAAGTATTCCGCAAAGGTAATGTAAAGTCCATGTACGTCAAGATACGGGTCTCTACAGTTGGTATCAGAGGAAAGGTTTAGTAAACCTTTGGAAACTAGGATGCTAAAACGTTAGTGAGATCCCTAGAGATATTTCTAAGGTATGTCTAGGGATGTCCCTAGGGATAAGTATACGTATAGGTTATAGTACTAGAACTACGCTAACGATCATAGAATTAAACCTAAGATGTTGGATATTGAAGGTACTCCCCCTTTATTATGTTGTTTTCCCTAGCATGATTTTTGCCTCTCACAAGATTCTTTTTGTGTTTTAGTTAATGGAGGGAACCAAAAGGAATTCGGTTAACATTGAATCCAATGGACAAATTGGTGACTATGAGCAACAAAATTGTGTAATGCCTAAAGAGAAAGATGTTGTGATTATGCCGAATCAGTCATCACGATATATGATTAACAAGGTGAAATTTATTGGTATGCCTAATTCATCAAAGAAGAGGAAGATAAACTATTATGCATGTTCGCATGTTGAGGAGCATAAAGAAAGGAAGATTGAGATTTCTAAAGAAGGGAAGAAGAACCTTGAGGAATACCTCAAATGAAGGGACCGATGTTATCTGTGTGGAGAAAAGGGTCATAGAGTGACAGACTGTTATGGAGTTCAATGTCTTATTTGTGGAGAACATGGGCATTACCCAACTCAATGCCCTGACCAAAAAAGTTACTTCTAAATCAAGAAAGGACTTATTCCAGGACAATCATTGAAGTGGATGGACTGAAGTGTTTATGTATTGGTATTCAAGAATAATGTTGTTGAGGTACTTTTATGGTGTATTGAAATATTTAAGTATTGGTCTATTGTGGTTTTCAATAATTTTAAGGTACCGATAACCATGAAAAGTGATTCAAATATTTTGGAAAGTAGATGATATGTGCATAATGAAAGGATAAGAAGATAATGAGATGTTTGATTGTATTCATGAGCTCATGATTGATATAAGGACTAAGTGATATCATGGTTTGAGTATATAGAATTTTGAGGATTTTGGTATGTGGAAAGTGTTAACTTTTAACTGCATTCATGTTTTCACTAAGGTATTCAAGAGAATACATGATTAAGGACTTTGAATGTTTAGAATGTGACCAACAAAACATATCTTATGATATATGGGGATCAACGATGGTATTAAATCTCTGGTAATCGTTTTCACTATGTTATGAGAGTGGACTGCAGTATTATGGATAAGCCTAAAGATTGAAATGGATTATGTTGGACATAAGTGATTATTGTTTAAGGATAGAAGTTTTTTTTTCGATATTATTGATGGGATGTTATAGTAACGTAGTTTTAGAAAAAGGGACAACCTGCAGGACGGGTGACAGCCCATCGCTTCGGACAAGGCTGTAGGAATCGAACCCACAACCAAAGTGCGACTGGCCTTTATCGCCTACCACTGGCCTACAGGAAGTCCCTGTTTAGTAGAAACTAGTTTTATTATATTAAGCAGTATGATATATGAAGTATAAGTCCATTTTAGGAACCATATATGATTAATCTCACTATAGAATGACTTATGTATATTTAATAACTTTTGCTAACCTTTTGTTTGAGACAGATGGAATGAACAGTCATTCTATCACATGATCTGCTAACACTTCACAAATAACAAATTCAACTTAATTTATTTAAGAGATGAAGTAGAAATTGTTCAAGGCACGGACTAAAGTGAGATTGTACCAAAATAAAGTAAGTATTTATTCTAAGCAAATTTTCAACTTTAGGGAAATGATCTTGAAAACCAAAAATGTTGTCCTAGTGATCTTATATCTGATGAATCAGATGGTACCCTAGATCGTCAAAATTTATGGCTTTGTGATTACTGGCTTTTCTATAGGCATGTTCTCTACCACTCTCCATCAGAACATGATGGTTAGATTTCTCTTCCATATCCATATTTTCACCTATGTGGAAACCCAATGATTAGTTTATTTGGGTAACCGTTACGTTTCATACTTTTGTTTTTAAAGATTGGTTTTGGTATTCCTTTTTACGATATGGGTTTCTATAAAAGAAACTTTCAAATAGTAAATCATTTATAACCCCGACGAATTTCGAGGGCGAAATTCATTTTAAGGGGGGTAGAATGTAACAGCCCAAGATTTTATAAAAAAATATATTCTTTTTAATTTTATTAATGTCTTGTGTTGTACGCTACACCAAAAGGAGCTTGCACAACACACATCCTTGACTTGCCTTGCATTACATGCAATCGCGACCTTCCTCGATAGCGTGTGTAATACGCAATATTGAGTTTCATTAAACAACGATATGCTATTAAAATATTATTAAAACTAGCCGTTATGAATAGTAATAACCACTTTTTAAATTTTAGAAATTTTAACTCTCAAAATGGACTTCATTTTTGGATTCGGAGTATCGAATTTAGCGTAAGGTGAAATTTTGGTACTTTTCGGATAACTTTCATATTCTGATGAATAGTGAAAATTACTAAATTATAATTAAAAACAACTTTTTTAATCGAAATAATTAATAGTGATAAATCATTAATTTGAGTGGTTTTAAAGTATATTTAGAATATATTTTTACAATTTAATACAATGTTGGTCATTGGATGTAATTTTACATTTAAACTAGACATAAACAAGTGTCAATCTTTTGATAGATATTGTTTCTTAAAAAACACGCTATTTGTTTTAACAGCGGGATTTAATTATAAAATTAATTAATGCAACTTTTATGTTATGAATTTGGTAAAATAGACTTCATTTTTGAATTCGGAATATGAAATATAGCTTGGGATGAAATTTTGGCATTGTTCTGAAAAACATCAATTTTTGATGAATAGTGAAACTACTAAGTGGTAGGTTAAAAACTGAATTTTGCATAAAACTTAATTTTACCGCTTCTATGAATGGAATTTCGAAAATCCGAGAGACACGGTTAATATCAAGGACTAAAATGTGGTTCAATGAGATGAAAATAATTTTTTGGTGAATAGTAACTTTTTACTTTTTTTACCACGGTTAATAGTAAATAGGGTAACTAAGGGTAAATATGATATTAATATTACCCTAAAACATGTCCTAATTCTATTGGACAAGTGTAATTCGACCAAAAACAAACTTAGGAATAAAATATGACCATTTAGGCCCACTTGGATTAGATTAGGACATTTATTATTAATTTATTTAAAGAAGGGTTAAAATAGTTAAAATCAAAGTTTAATAAGTAAATCATTTTTAATATGGGGTTATACATAAGATAAATTCGATTGTAAATATTCATTAGAAAGATAAAAAGATTTCCTACATGAGGGTATTTTATTTGTAATTTTTAGACATCAAATAATTTATTTTATTTATGACACAAAGATGATGCAGTAATTATCTTATTAATGAAATATTCACATAATTGATAATATAAATACCAAAATAAATGTAATTTAAGACTTTTTATGAATTCCACTAATTTTATAGGTTACTATGATATATTAATGTTGATTTAATCAACTTGGTTCGAACATTTAATTCTGTTATGACTTTCACAAAAATCATGTATCAAATAGTGTCAAAATTGACACAAAATAGTTTTTAAATCAAATATTATATTATTAATTGTTATTTTATTCCTAAAAATCTAAGGTTCGGCCAAATGACTTAGCTAAGGATATATATATTAATAATAAACAATTTGGGGTTCGTTTGGCATGTTATAGTAAGTGTATTAACCATATAGTGAAAGAAAATAAAAATACATGGTAAAAGTTAAATTATTTAACTTAGAGTTAAATCTAATTGATAAGGTTAAAATAATATCCTAAACTTGTCTAAATTCTATTGGTTGATAGTATTTCGACCCATCCTTACTTTAGCTTCGAAATAATACCCTTTGGAACCATTATAAACCGATTTTGACTTTAATATAAAATAATATTTTGAGATATTCCTAAGGTGCCCCTCTCCTCCCCTATAAAAGGACACCTCCTCCCCCTCCTCCTCACACCAATTTGAGCACTCAAGCTCGTCCAACCCCTGCCAAAATCCCTTCTCCACATCCCTAGAAACATCCTAGAGGTTCTGGTCTTCCTCAAAGACCAATTCTAGTACCCTAAGAAGAGGTCTCAAAGAGGCACTTCAAAGAAGAGGTAATTACCGTTACCAATTCTTTCATCTTTATTTCTTCTTCCACTTCTTCTTCTTAGGTTATTTCATTATGAAGTAATAACATCAGTATCACTCATATACTGATATGTTATTATAAGTATGAAACTACCCTATTTCACCGTCTATCCATCCTACGGAAAAAGAAATCACCGCGCGTGCGTACGTACGGAATACCGTCTCCACGCCGTGGTGTAATCTATTTTCCACCACCACCTTACATGGATGGGTATAATGGTGTAAAGAATAACTATACATAGTTATTACAACATCATATTGATTCTGATATATTGTATAATCCACTCCAATTCAATTCAATATTTATAGAAATGATATCATCGCTCGTGCGTACGTACGGACTACCGTCTCCACGACGCGATGAGATTCATTCTCCATGTTAACCATTTAAGAATGATTATAAAGTATATATAAGAAATAATAATGAAATATATGACATTTTAAAGCTACTGGATTTATGTATATATATACATATGTATGTCATCTACTTACTTCCATTTCAAGACAATAAGGAAAGGAAAACAGCGTTCATGCGTACGTACGGACTACCGTCTCCATGAACGGTGTTTTTCATTTTATTTATCTACCTATTATATATATATATATATTGAATATATATGATATATAAATCATATTTTATATTCTGGAAGTAAGTAAATCATGATATAAGTAATAATGATGTCAAGAATAACAAGTCAAAACACCTACGATAAATGAAACGATTTTACCCAAAACGCTTCTTTAACATGGAATTTACAAAAGAACGGGTAATATAATGTCATAAGTGAACCATATATGATATCATAACAATTAATATGATTCTGTAATAAGTCAATAACATGATTTAAATCATTATACAGGAGGTTCGGACACTTACAAAGCAAGTCGGACATAAGGTAAGGGAAATATCACAATCTCATTTTTATCCGAGATTGTTTATTCGTAAGTATTTACTGGGGTGTATTTTATCATCCACATCCATGTTCCCTCAATATGTAATATTGTTTCCATCCACTTGCAAAAGTTTAAATCCAATTTTACCCTTAGGTGAGTTTTTAGTAAAGAATATGAAAGGAATCTTTTGTCGTTTTTCCGTACGAGGTACTTTTTGACTTTTCCGACAAAAGTACGAAGAATGTTTTTTTTTAACTTATACGGCACGAACGGATTTATACTGTTTTATAAAGCCTTATTTTCATGAAGCTTCCTCTAAAATATTTCATGACTATTTTCAATAAAATCTCTTTCTTTTAAAATTGCATGATGTTTTGTGAAAAGAAATTGATTTTGAAGAAGAAAGGATATTTTCCTCAAGAATTCAATTCAAGTGTTTTATCAAAATTATTTTCGATATAAGACAATAAAGGGTTCTGTTTCTATCCATATTTTTACATTGATTTGACTATATTGTGATGGAATTATGTTTATGAATTCCTTTATCTTATATGAATGGTTTTATGATGTCATGTTGTTTAAGAATCCCATTTTTATTACATGGGTTATGCAATGATGTATGATTTATGATTTTGTGGCACACATAAGAAAGGATTCATTAAGAGATGGGTGGGACCTATATCTCCCTCCAATGCATTGGGTAAAGATTTTATATCTCATGAGATAGACATGGCTGGAATGGTAGGTTATACCGGTTCAGTGAAACAGGACTGAAACGAGGATTACTCGATTCAGAAAGGGACTTTGTCCACTAAGATAGTCTTGGCAATGAGTCTTGACTAACAAGAAATGATTCTCTATGATTATGTGTGTATGCCACAATGAGTAATGTTTTAAGTAAGGGTTTCATTTTCACTACTATGATTTATCCCATGTTATGAAATTATGCTCTCTTTTGCAGGTTAAGATTTCCAAAAATGTTATGTTCTTATGAAAATTATGTGATTGATATTTCTTTTGTTTACCCTTACTGAGCATTTGAGCTCACCCTTTTATGTTTTCTTTTCCCCAGGATATAAAGAAAGGTTTTAGGTAAAAAAAAGGAAGATCTTTGTGGGAGATTTTGAAGATCTTTCACCAGGATTAGAAGATTACGTTCCGAGTTTCCAAAGACACTAAACTATTACGATCCTTGTGTGTGTGTTTTTGTTATGTACTAAGTATTCCGCAAAGGTAATGTAAAGTCCATGTACGTCAAGATACGGGTCTCTACACTTCGATCGGTCCAAGACTACTAGGTGAGGCCATCGAATCTTCTTTCTATAATAATTAACCAAGATTACTTATATTTGGAGACAATAATCAAAACATTTTGTTCACAGCGGTCATATTGACCGATGGTTATATAATAGTCAAAACCCACTGATCTCATTTTAATTATAATCATGTTTATCAAATAAAACATTTTTGTTGAGTATAACAATAACACATAAAATTAGGAAACAAAATTTATTTAAAAAAAATTTCGGGTCGTTACACTCCCAGTGTATAGGTAGGTATTATGAGAAAACTAAGATAGGGTAATGAGAGTGTCCTTACCCTTCAGATATAACATCCTTGAAAAGGACATGTAAGAATCTTTATGATGTCTAGATTAATATATTACCATTATTTCTATTATTTTGTTTTCATTTAATTTTTTCCATGTTATTATTTAATTCCCTTCTCCTCTATTCTATATGTTTTCTTATGTACTCATTGATATGAAATCAAATAGATATATATTTTAACTATATTGTTTATGGAATTATTATTCCATGCTGAATTTGTTGTATGTTTTCTCTTACCAAGCATCTAAGCTTGTCATTTTGTTTCTCTTCCCAATTACCTAGGTAATGAAGAAAAATATTATGTATGATTATATCTACAAATAAAATTAGTGAATAATTATTTATATTCTAATTATTTAATATTTGATGTCATAATGTAATGTAATGCATATAGTGTCTTAAGGAAAATTAATCCCTGAACTTAGATTAGAGATCTAATGAAATCATATTATGATGTAATAAATAACCCATCAAATCAGAGTAATCATAGTAAGGGGTTTTATATCCATTTTTTAGTCCTAGGAATCCATTTCCTTCTCATCTACACTTCCTTCCTCGTCTAGATCGGTGCAACCTTCCTTCGTTCTCGGCGTGATTGTGGTGGTGGACTTCTGTTGCAGCAGCATCAGCGACTTCGTGGACTTGGTTACCTTGACGATTTAAATCGTGGATTGCCACTCCTTTCCCAATTCCTCTTAATCATGATAGGTTTTCTCATGGCAGTGTGGTGTTAGCTGTGGTGGAGATCCATCTTCTGTGGCTTTAGATTACCTGTCTCACCCCTGGTGTGTGCAGTGGGAGGTATTAATGTTCTTCGCGAGCGACGCAGATGGTGGTGATGGGATTTGGTTTGCAGTGGTCTTCCTCCCGGAGAAAGGGTGATGTTTCTCAATTTGTTTTGCAATAGTTTTTGATTTTGGAGGCATTTAGGTTCACGGTGCTTCGTTCGTGCATCAATGATTATGATTTGATCTAGTCTTATATTGGATTTGTGTTTGTTTGGGGTCTTTCTACGGGATAGGTGATCGGTTCTTTGGTATTGAGAAGGGAATATGGTTCTATTGTGTGTGGCGGTAGTGGTTGGATTGAAGGCTAGGTTATGCATTTTTGAATGTATAGTTCATGAATATCGATTCATGTTGAGTTGTCTGCAGGTTAATTAACATGAAGCAGTGGAAAGGGCGGTTGTGCTGTTTGAAGTTGAATCGGTGATAAATTCTGATCGTGATGAACTTTGAAAATTTGTATATGTGTCCATTGTAGCACCAGTGTGAAGTTTGAAATTTTTTTAGGTCACTTGTGGCTAGTGGCCTTGATTCACGAGACATTGCATTTTGTTTACATGCAAGGGACTGGCCTGGATGAGGTTTGGAGCTGGTAGCATTCTCCTTCTCATCGCTATTTGGATTTAAAAGTTTGGGAGGATATGGCATTTTCCATCAGTACTGGGCCCATGAATTCTTTCACGGGACAGCTAGCTGAGCAGCGACGGGAAGGTGGAAGTTGATCGTATTATTTCTCTACTAGGGTGGGGCTTTTCCTTTCTTTTGAATTGAAGTGTATTTGTTCTTTATGGTCTCGGCCCATGGTGGCATTTTTGTTCATTAAGTTTTTAATGTCGTTCTGGTTTCCCACTTTTTCCTCAAAAGTTCTTTTGAAATAAAAATTTAATTTTCAGTAATGTGATAGTTTATTTATATTAAATGACAGAGCTTGTATAACTTTTCTCCATGTTTTCTATTAATTATTGAATATATTTATTTTCACATATGATAAATCTATTTATGTTAATATTCTTTTGAATATGATGTGCTCATATTTTTAAAATGGATATGGATCTCATATTTATTTGTAACTCTAAGAAGAAATGAATTCTATTTATTTTAAATATATAGTGTAAAATTATAACTTTGAAAATATTAAAACTAACTTTATAATTCCAAATATTTTTCTTAAAATACATATTTTTTGTTTATCTTATCATATTATTGGAAATTTATGATATGTTAGTAATCTAAAATATATTCAAGAATTCTAAGATAGATTATTTTACCTTTTCTTGATAAATTATATTTCGTGTCACGTGTTAATCTAAATTTCTTAATTTCCAAGCTATGCATATTGATATTTATTTTTCGAAGGGCATGTCAGGTATTGTATGTACTGGATTGAAATATTTTTAAATATATTTTTTATTTTTTATTTTAGGAAAAGATATTCATTTAATAAGCATGTTTAATACGAACTTTTAGTATATATTTCTGGTATGTTCTAGATTTCTTAAGTTTTTCAAGTAAATTGTTGTAAAGAAAGATAAAATATCCAACTTAATAAATTTTAATGTACATAGGTCAAAATTATTAATATATGGTTACACATTATAAGTTAAATAGTATAATTAGTTATATAATTAAAACTTTTTAATTGGTTATGAAATTATTTTAAATATTACCATAATGATTTAGAACTCTTCTCATGCTATGTAATAATGTGTTTAGTGTTTCTAAAATGGATTAATTTAATTTTTTAATTGATGTCATGATTTTTTTTAAGTCATTTTTCCTAAAATAAATAATTAATTTATTGTGGTTCATTTTATCCAAATTCATGTTGAATATAAAAGTATTTTTATAAATGTTGGGATTGTTTTATAAATGGTTTTTGGTATATTTTTTAACTAAACATTTATGAATTTTCTTGTCAAGCAATTTTGGTAAATAATTTTTTAACGAAAACTTTATGGTAGATTTTTAAAAATATGATTGTGTGATTTTCAGGGAAATATTTTATGTTTTGAGTTAATGTTTTTTATTTTTAATGTATTTCAAAATCATTATTTAAAAGTGATGAAATATACTCAGTGATATTTTTCATTTCTATAGAATTAATTATTGAGTTTCTCTCATGATTGAAAATTTATGCTCGTTTTTTGTTATACATAATTAATAGTCATGATAATTAGTTTTTGTATCCCTTGATGGTTTTATATATAATGGTTTTGTAGTAATAAATCAATTTTCTTGTTATAGGTGGGGATGATGTTATTCTTTGAGGATGATGATTTTTTTCATGGGGATGGGTTATTTTCAAGATTCGAGGCTATATGAGTGAATATGTATTTCTATTTGATTGTGTTATCACAATTATTAGCAGGTAATTTAAATTTTTTTATATAACCTTATTGATTTACATGTTTTGGTTAAAGTCCTTACATTAAATAATCTTCAGGGAATTGTGTTTGGTAAGAAGTATTAGGACACATGGAATTAGTTGGTATCAATTTTTCTATAGAAAGTATTGATACGGTTATTTGGTGGAGTGTTAGGATTAAATGCAAATGAGTGGTTAGAATTTATTTAGGTTTGATTTAGATTGATAAAAATTATGAATCAATTCTAATTTTTCTTATCATTGAGTTTTTTTTTGAAGATTGAACCAAATGTGGTCGAATATGCACCATTGTTTATTAAAATAGATTTATTATTAAGTATTTTGTATCATTTTTAAGAAGGATTATATTTCCCAGGTTTAGAAGAATAAATTTTTTAAGGCACTTTTGCAGTTCCTAAGAAGGGGGTCCAATGTGTTTGATCTTGGGATTCACTTATGTTATTTTATTTCCAAATTTATAGACCTATTATTTTTATGAAGATATGTAATCATGACATTTTGATTCTACCTTATGTATAAAGACTTTATAGTTGGTGGTATGTTTTTAATTGAAGTCCCAGAAAGAGGTGAAAGACATTATTGATATGAGTGGTAACGTTTTGTTCCAGGATGTGAATAAAATGGATGATGATTCCTTGAGTCATGGTTCTTATTGTAGATAAAGGAATAGAGTGGTGTGGTCTTATAGGGTTTTAACTTAGATTTTATTTTTTTCTTTTGAGTAGCTCAAGGTGTCTTGTATTTGGAAAATTGAATTATTATTATTATAATAACTGTTGAAGAAAACTCATTTAAAAATGGTTATTTCCCTTTTAAAATCTTTCAAAAAGATACATCAATGTATTTTAATTAAGAAAAAAAATTATCGCATCATTTTTTCAAAAACTGATGTTGAAATTCCTTTTAAAACCCACATATAATAAGGCTTTCAAAATGGATTTTAGAAAAAAATCACATCAAAATTCATAATTAAAAGGATTTGAATGTCCATTTTTTCTAAAACCTATATTGAAAGTTAATTATTTTATAATATTCTAAAATAAATTTTTTAGTCCTTTGCAACAATATTGAATCATCTCACAAACAATGACACCAAATAGCACAAAAAATGAAATAAAATAATATTAAATAGAAAAAAAATGTAAATAACAGGAGTGTACGTGGATTTCCTGGAGAGGCATGATGATCAATAATTCTTATAGAAAGAATGGGATGTCCTACTAATTGATATTCGGAGCTCACCCCATCTTCATGGGGAGTTTCATGAGGTTTTTAATTTTAAATATGGGCTTTTGAACATCAACACCAGAACTCTTTCATTGTGGTTGTTGGGTGTTTCATGATATGTATCTTTCTCTCGTACTGTTTTTAATTTCTTTAAAAAACTTCCATTATATATAAACATTATGTTTCAAAACAAATATAAAATAAAATTATTAATATTAAGAAACTAAAAGAATAAAATAACACATATTTCCTTAACAAAATTCTAAAACTTCTTCGAACACCATCCAATAAAGAGCATAACCAATACGCCTTGAATTCATATGTGAAAATATTAAAAAATATACAATTTACACTAAATTATTAAAAGGATATAATTAGTGATAGTATAATTAATAGTGGTTCATGATTATATATTTTCTCTTATCTATCAAATAATAGGAAAAATTAACACTTAATTTGTGTGTGTTTTAA
Organism: Viscum album; assembly: GCA_963277665.1. Classification (NCBI taxonomy): domain Eukaryota; kingdom Viridiplantae; phylum Streptophyta; class Magnoliopsida; order Santalales; family Viscaceae; genus Viscum; species Viscum album. The sequence goes on along the minus strand of CAUJRU010000087.1, from coordinate 844,341 downwards.
TCTTTCAAATATATATTGAATTATGACATGTTGATTTAAGTATTTCATAGTTGTTGAAATATATTATAGATCTATAACACATTAAATATAAGAGAAATCATAATGTATGAAAATAATATGTAGATACCAAATTAGAAAAATAATAAATTTAGTTAATATAACGTATATTTACTTAAGGAAATAAAATTTACAATTTAAATTAACTTACATGGAAAATAATTGAAAAACATGTATAATGAGATCCTATAATTTCACAACCTAAATTATTCCATTATTAAATGTATTTATTATATAATATATTCCATAAATATCTATAACTATGGAAAAAATTATACTAATTTTATAATATAGAAAAAATAGGTGTCATATTTGTTGTACAATCAAGATCTTGATGTGTATATGATGGTGTTGGTTCATGAAATATTCCATTCCAATGTAATTATTCATTCAATTTTAAATATTATTATATAAGTTGTGTGTAGAAAAATTATAAATAATTTTAATTTAACAGTAAATAAAAATTTAAAAACAATTTGTACATCATATGTCAACTAACGATAGGGACTATATGGACAATGTAAAAAATAGAAAATTATCTATCTTACTATGGTCACCTCCTTAGTAGGGAGGAATATTAGATATGTTTGATCATACAATATACACATGGGGACACCCAATATGTAAATAAAATTATACAGTTAGAAGTAAATGTGGAGGCGCAGGATCTTGTTCGGAAGTCTTCAAAGACTACATCTGTCTAATTGTTTCTGAAAACATATCATGTATATAAGATTTCATTATATCAAATATAAACTCTTGAAATTTTCAAATATCATCTTTAAAAGAATCTATTTCTCCCTTTATTCTTCCTCCATAGATTTCATATAAGGGTGACCCAAAACTATTCTAATATTGATAGCCTCTTTATATCCTATGATGTGACTTATGTGTTCTAGAATTCATAATGCAGTAATAAGAATATCCATCCTACCCATAAGGATAAATTTTCCATGTGTCTCTTCATTTTTAATGATGATATAACATTATATTTTTCAAATTTTATTTTAGTGGGATGAATTTAAAAAGTAGTAATATTAAGGATAAATAATAATTAATTACTTACAATATTATCAATTACTTTTTTATTAGAAATAAACTTACCCTTTTTTCATCCTCACCCTTTTCAATTTTTCAAAATGAGAGATAGGACATAAAGGGTTATATTAAACCACTTAGGAGCCTCTACATGATTTGTCTCTTAATTCATTAATTTTTTGGAAATAATACACTCTTATAATAAAATATACCCTCCACACGATAACGGATAAGGGTATAAATTCTCAAAGTGCATCTATTGGTGAGTTCTCCTATAGGCATCTTAGAACTGAAAAATGGATAATTTACCAAGTAAAAACATCTTGATTAAAAAAATAATTATATATTAAATAATTACCTGTCATAAAGGATCCCTCCTACCGACTAGCAACAAAATTCTCTCATCCATATCTATATATAAATCCATAATTAAGGCATGGAATTTGATTCTAAATACTTCCAAAAATATATTAAGAATTAAAATTTATCTTAAAATCTCTCCCCATAGTTTCTTAAAAAGATATTCAATTCCTTTTTTTCACTTGAAACTCATATGTCATTTGTAATTGAAATATTAGTCATCTAAATTTTATAATATTTAAAATAATTGAAAGCAAAATAAATAAGTTTACAAATTTTATCGTTATAGACTATAATAATAAATATTTTACTGACTAGTCGATAATCCTCCATTTGGGCAATAAAATAATTATCTTGCATAGACTTTTCATGTAAAATTAAAACCAAAACTATTTATCATGTGGGAAAAATGGATCTTCATTATCATCAAATATAATTATCAACCTTTATTATCTAAGGGAAAGTGAACATATTGGTAAACATGAAATACCACACTTACTAACATTATCTATCACCCAATATTGATAAGAAGAACTACTTCGCATAATTTCAAAAAATAAAAGTTTGATTTCATTAAATAATTTAATTATTATATATATATATATATTAAGAAACACGCATACATCAGCTCTCCTACATCGATGTCTGTCATTTATAAATATGTATGTTTCCTCAATGAAATTTTATATGCCTATAGTAGATTAAAATAATATAATTTACATAAAAAAAATTAATTTCTCATAATTGAGATAAAAGAAATGAATGTTAGACTTTTCAACCAAAATAATATATTACTAAAACTAGTGAATATAAAAAATTACAAAAAATTGAAAGAAATGATTATTGTCTAAGAACTATAATTTTGTGTACATGTATTTTATCAGCAATAAGTATATGTAATGAATAAAAATGTGGATAAAAACTCACAATAAAATTATTAAGATGAAATTTTCAAACCAAAAAAGTGGATACCGGACTATAATAAATATAATAATTATTACAAACAAAATTTAGAGTTATGAAAATAATTTAACAATATAAGTTTCACAAAAAAATAGATATTTATCTCAATAATTGTGAGAGTAATGGAGTGTTTTCTCATATCCCTTCTATGTGATCATTTCATATTAAATGTACTATATTTACATCATTGTCATTTCTTACCTCATGTAATCATATAATATATAATGAAATCTTATATAAGTCTTCAACCTAATCAATATTATCACCACACAAATGAATTTTTCCCCCTAAAAATAGAAATCCACTCATAATTTAATATGTAAACAATAAAAAATATATGTTTTTTTAATCATACCATGATAATATATTACTCCTAAAAACTAAATATTTTTAAATCAATAAGTGCAAATCCATCCTCATCATGTTTCACGCCACTATTAGAACCAACCTACTTACACATAAACACTAGTAGTCAAAATTTATTATAATAAATCATCTATATATCCTCAAAAATTACAAAATATGTTGTTAAAATAGAAATTGAGTTTTTATATTTGGAACTCAAAAAATGGTTCTTCAGTGATGACCTTTACTCAAGTATTTATAATAGTACACTTTTCATCTTAAATTTTTAAGTAAAATGTGTGACTATTAATATAAAAACTAGAAAATCTGATCAAATTAACACATGGTTCCCCTACTATCCATTTAAATGTTTTTGATGTGGTTAAATCAGATTTTTTTTGTCCTTAAACTATAAAATAAATGTGTTTTTTTTTCATTGATCAACCATTTTTAATTTAAATTATAATATTATACCTTCAATCCAGTAATATGTGACTTTTTATATGTTTTAATCACATCAATGTTGTTCCAAATGTATAAATGTTCCTAAATCACTACATCATAATGAATTAACATTTCCTTTAGGCCACGTATCAATTTATCTTCACCGTCAACTATCAAATGTTGACATATAGGGAGCCTAACGTGTTACACTTTATAAAAACTATAATGACCCATTTTTTTAGGAAGCATATTCTTATTATAAACCATAAGATTATAATTGAAAATTTTTACCTTATCTATTTAAAGGATTAAAAATTGATTAGAAAAAAATTCATACAATATATAAATAATAACTAACAACACCTTATTCTATCATAATTGGAACATTACAACAAAAACACAAAAAGTACATAATGAATGCTATTATTTATTAGCCACCATCTTTCAAATACATCTATTAAAAGTTTATAAATCAATATGGACTTATAGGAATCCTAACGTGTTCCACTTTATAAAAATTATAATGACCCATTTTTTTAGGAAGCATATTCTTATTATAAACCATATGATTATAATTCTAAACATTTTCCCCTATCTATTTAAAGGGTTAAAAATTGATTATAAAAAAAATCATGAAATATATAAAAAATAACAAAAAAAAGCTTATTCTATTATAATTGGAACATTACAACAAAAACACAAAAAGTACATAATGAACACCATTATTTATTAGTCACCATATTTCAAATACATCCATTCAAAGTGTATCAATAAATATGGAATACTAGATATAAAAGAACAAAATATTCATGACTAATAAATCCCCTTGATTATTTTCGACCTTGAGGTCATCAGTAGACAAAAAACCTAACAATGAGGAATATCACTAAGATAGAAGAAATCATTATGAAAAAATCTAATATAAAAAATAAATTATGGATTGTGAAATGAGAGTGGAATGAATGAATGATTTAGTAAGTATATATATATATATATATATGAATGAAATATGATCACTGTAAATACGATAATTAAAAATATGTCCATTATAGATACAGTCCTTGGTTATATATAGAATAGGTATAAAAAAGTCGGGTATTGTAACGTAGTAAATTTAAAACACACAATGAAATAAAAAATATAATGAATATATATATATACATATATATGTGTGTGTGATCCATATGAATATTATAAATATTATTATTAATATATTATATAATGTAAACATAAAATTTAATAAATATTTTAACTTCAATGTAGTAGTGAAATTAAATTTTATAATATAAATATTTAATTTTAATGGTATTTTTAAAATGTATTAAATATAAATGTAATATTTCTTTTTCTCAAGAAATAGTTTTGTTAAGTATTGTATTTTTGTACTAATAAAATAAACATTATACTTTAAAAATATTATTATATATGAATTAAATATTAAAATACATTATTTTATAAACTAATATGAAATAATTTTAAAAACACTTAATTTTTAATAACATTGTTTTTTATATAAAAGAAGTTTTTATTAATATTTTTTATTTTCATTTAAAAACTAAATTTTAAAATTTTAAAATCTTAATAAGATATAAATAACTTCATTTTTTTGGATTTATTTTATCAAAATTTACATATTATGAATTTTTTATCTTTTTCTAAAAAGGTTCTTTTTAGTCGAAAAATGTTATTTTTACGAAGCTTATAATTTTTTTGAATATATAATTATGACAAAAAATATTAAAAAAACCTTTGAAGAGATCAAATGTTACACTAAGGAATAAAATTATTCATTTTAAAATTTTATTTTAACATATAAAACTTATATGAAAATTCTTCATTACTAAATTAAAATTTTATTTTATTAAAAATATTTTTCAGAATTTAATTTAAATAATGAATTTTTAAGGTGATATTAGGTTTTTTCTACCGTTGAAATCCACATTAAATTTATTTTATTTATAATAAATCAAATAAGGTCATTAAAATTAGTTTAAATGATAATTTTATCTTATATATAAGTTCAAATATGAAAACCCTTTTTTTCTTTTAAAACCCATTTTCACCTGATTAAGTTCATTTATTTTAAAATTACCATTTCACAGATTTATAAATTTTATTTGATAAAATGAATTTAAAATTTTTAATCATATGTTTAAAAATATATAATATATAAAATTTCAATATTTTCCAATAAAATTAATTACAATGGTTAGAAATTAATTACCAAGATAAAATTAAATTAGGGAAAGCTTTAGGAATACAAAATAAAAATCCTAAAACACTCGATGTTTTCTCCAAATTTATTCGATGAGGAGAATATAAAACAAAACACAATTCCCCAACACATTTTTTTGGGTCATAGAAATTTTAATACTTATATTTCATTATTGGAAATGTAACTGTTACTTCCAAAACTATATTTCTATTCACTTATAAAAAGGTAACACTATCACCACTTCCAGACTCCCATATCCTTTGAAATTATTGTCGGAATTAAGCCAATTTTATCCTCCTACAACCATATCTAGTGTTCCTAATATTTTTTTAAGTTTAAATATCTTAAGACCTTCATTTCCATGAATTTTTTCAAGATAAAACTCAAACTTACAATGATGTTAGAGCACAATCCAGTAAATAGGAATATTAGGTAAGGTTTTCTCATTTAAAATAATTCTCTTTATGTATCACTTTTTATTATGAACCCAATTTAGTTTATGTGGTGTATATACGAAATAATCGATATTTTTACCACAAATACAATTTATTAATTGTAATTAACCCAATTTCATTTATGTGGGTTCTTCATGACTCAAATATTTTACTTAAGTAATAATCACAAATATTTGACTATTATATTTCAATACTAATCAATTATAATATATGATTATGTTTTGATTTATTTCCCCCTTATTTTATAAGGAAATATTGTTTAACGCCAAAGTATTCTTCCTTGGATGAATCTATTTTTTTTGTGAAAATGATGCTTTGTCAAGGATAATTCCCATTTATTCTAATATATTTTTCAAATATATCCATGTTTTTACATCCTTCCAATTTCATCCTTTACCTTGTGTAAACTCATATTTTTCTGCCTCAATAATAATTTTATTACCTATTAGTCATTTTAAAACAAAGGTTTTGTTACCCTTTCAACAATGTAGATTTTAAATAAATAATTATTAAAATATAGAAAAGTTTTCCCATTACTATGGTATTATATTCTTCTATTATACTTTATATTTTGACATATGTTTTATCTCTTAGTAATGTCTATTTATCTGAATTTATTCTTAAATAATGGTTTACGAGGTTTTCCCTTCATCTTCGAAAAAAAATTCGAAAGTGAATTTAAAATCACATATTTTTAAGATGATATTAAGAAACAATTTTTTATAATAAAAAATTGTGATTTCTCTTCCATTTTTAATGGTTTCTTAACCAATGGAGTAATGGTTCATAAATCACCTTAGATTTACACTTCTTTAATACCCCTTTTAGGTGAAATATGTTTTTGGAATCAAATTATATTTTTTTATGTTGTTCTATTTGTAAATGTTATGAAACCCAATTTATTTTCATGGTTTATTTATGATTAAATGAATGGTTAAATTTTAAATTGTAGTAATATGTATAGATAGCGATGGGTGTGTTCCTATATTATCTCACAATACATTAATGTTTTTAATCATATGATACAAGGATGTTAACCATGGAAATTTTTTTTTATTCAAAATATAAGGCATGAACATTTTGTTTGTTCACAATATGAAGAATGGGAATTTTTATTATTCACAACATAAAGTGTGGGAATGTTTTTCCCACGACATGAAGAATAGGAATTATTTTATTTTCATAATCAATTTTATGAATTATTTTTCACAACATTAACCATAAAAATTTCATTTTTTATAATGTTTTAAATTTTATGTGCTTATATTTGTTTCAACATTATTTGTTATGATAGGTTTTAAGGGAATGTTATATTTCCAAGACATATTCATATAATTATTCTCCATGGATAAATTTTATTATCTCTGTATTTTAGGCTCTTTTTCTATGTTATGACTTTTTCATTTCATATTTCATGTCCTTTTATCATGACTTATGATAAAATATTATTACTCCAAGTTATTTTAAATTTGTATTCCACCAATACCCATGTTTTATCATATGAATATGATCTTACCATTGATGACATGTTTATTAGTTTTCCCTTAATAATTGTTTGAGCTCATGTCACGACCCGTCCTCGGGGCCCGTGCCGTGACTACCCCAAGCCTGCCTTCATAGGCCAGGGGCTGGCGACTAGCACCAAAGGTGTAAATCCTGATAACTGGGAAGGAATTTCATTTAAAAAATTAAACAAACACACAGAGTACAAGCGAAAATATACACTAAGAACAAAAGAAAGTGATGAAAAGTAAGTGTGCCAGAATACAAACCCATTCGAAAGTACATCTACAACTGAACAAAAGTACAACAGAAAAAGACAACAACTAGAGGAAAGAAAGCAGCTCCTAGGTTGTCCTCCTCGGATCCTACCTGAAGGGTAGGTACAGATAGCACAGCTCCTAGATCATCCACCACGGATCCCACCTGAAGGGTAGGTACAAATAGCGCAGCTCCTGGATCGTCCACCACGGATCCTACCTAAAGGGTGGTTACAGATAGCCTCCACAACGCTCTTCCCCATCCACCTCCTCCGAGTATCGTCTCGCCGTGAAGTCCACCTTTTGATACTGACTCGTCGTGAGGTCCACCTCCGGGTATCATCCAGTCTTCGAACACTCGACTTCCGTCAGCATTGCCCGTCGTCTGCATCCAACACAACGAGGTGCAGGCATAGCCCGTGCAGGGGTGAGTATAAGGATACTCAGTAGGGACCCCGAGACCCTCAAGGTCTCTCTAAATCCAACAAGGATAACCACAAATAAGATCTCAACAGATAACATTTACTTAGGTATATGCCCATACATATACCTAAGTTATCAAGTAACCCATCTCAATCATGAGGAAATACAAAGATTATGAAATCAACGGATAACCGCTACCAAGGTATATGCCCATACATATACCAAAGTTATCAAGTGACACATCTCAATCAATAGGTAAACACAAAGGTCATAGACTCAGCTCAAACCAGGATTTTCATTATCGAAAACATAACTGATGAAGAGCCATATCTATGGAGTGTACAGTGATCATGTCATGACTCTGAGGTAATGCTCACTAACCTAAGACTGCTGAGGTACTCCTCCTGTCGAGTACTGCGGGTCAGCCACCCAAACACAGTAGTGCTCCTCGCCGGGGTCTGCCACCCAAACACAGTAGTGCATCCCCCCTAATAGCCTGCAGAGGTACTCTCTGGACGAGTACCGCGGGTCTGCACCCAAGCTCAGTAGTTCTCCATCCACAATGGGTCTGCACCCAAACAAATTAGTGCTCCATCCACTGGGCTAGTCGACTAACTCCAAGTCTAGTCGGTCAAGCAGTCGTCAGGTCTCAGCCAGCTACACGGTCTTCGTACTCCATACGCTCTTCTTTGGGAGGGTCCGCTCCACGAGCTACAGGTCGATACTCTAAGTATCACAAATTCCCACGAATAAGTATCTCAAAGTACCGCCTCGTCATAGGGGTCTCAACGCAACAGACGGCGCGCCAATCGGACGCTCGGTCTGTGAGTTATTAGCCTTTTCATCCCAGGGGCCCGGTTGGTTTTGTGTGCGAACTAACCAGGACGTAACTCAACTGTACCCAAAACACTCATAGGATATACTCATAGGGACCATTTCTCAACGGTATCACCAACACCGCTGACGGTTCGTCAAACGGACGTTCGGTCTGAAAGTTATCAGCTTTACCATTCTAGGGGCCCGGTTGGATTTCGGATACAATACCACCCGACCACTATCCAACTACAACCAAAACTCAGGTGATGTATTCCAGATGTTCCGTCTCATCAATAGGAATTCAACGAGATAGACGGTGCGTCAATCGGACGCTCGGTCTGTGAGTTATTGGTTTTTTAGTTCCGGGGGCCCGGTTGGTTTCATGTGCAAACCAACCTGACTGCACTCTGACTGCGTCCAAACCTCGAGCAGAGTAATCCAAAATATCCATATCACTAAGATTAATCCAAAAACGTTGACGGCACATCAATCGGACGTCCGGAGCTCAAGATATAAGTGTTTCCGCTCCGAGGGCCCGGTTGATTTCGTATCCGAACCAACCCGTCCATACTCAAAGTTCTCTGAAAACTTGAGTTTAATATACCAAAACGACCGTCTCAATCCAAGGATCGCATATCAGCTGACGGTGCATCGATCGGAGGTCAGTAGCCCAAGATATTGGCATTTGAACGGAAACTACCCGAAAATAGGGGGTTCGGGCCCAGTCCGACCCGGCCCGAGACCCCCCTTGGGTCGGTCCGAACTGGGTCCGGGTCCAGGTCCGGCCCAACAGGGAGAGCCCCGGGGCGAGGGGCGCGACCCGGCCCTGCCAGTGCGGCCCGGCCTGGCCTGGAGTGCTCGCGCGGCCGCCTGGCCAGCTCGGCGAGCCGAGTTGAGCGGACAGTGGAGGGAGACGAACACCCCCCCTGATTGAAGTTGCAGCCCCCATGTAGGGGTCGCTCCCTACCAGCGACGCAGCCTGGTGCCACGTCGTCCTTGGTCCGGTGCGGCTGTGGGACCAGCCGCCTGCCGCCGCGGCTTCGGTCGCGGCGGCCCTTCCTGGCGGCGCGCTGGCAGGATTTTCCGCGGACCACCAGACGCACTCTGGTGGTCCGTTTTGCTCGCCGCCTTCGCTAACGGTCCTCCCGGGACCCGAACTTCACTGCGGAGGCTTCAAAATGACTTTGTGGCCCCGTTTTATGTCGCCCGTCAATCCGTGCACAACGGTCAACCAGCGGAGTCTTCAAATCGCCTCTGCGGCCCCGACTCCGGCCGCGGTTTCGTTCTACCTCGACGGCGCGGCGCGACGGTGCCCCACTTCTTCATCGCATTCTTTCTTGTTTCCGCACAGTGTCGTTGCACATCGCCGCCTTTATTCATACCGCAACTAACAAAACAACAAAGGTGGAGGAGAGTCGACCATGTTCGTGCGGTCCGACCTCCTCCCATTAAGTTGATAACAAGCGGCCCAAAAGACGAAGAACGACCAAGGATTTTTCACGAACAAAGGTAATCAACCCCAACAGTTTTCCCCACAATCAAGAATTCCCAGCCCACAAACATAATCTTCACGGATCAACTTAATATTTAGTTGATCTGCGTTTTTTGATTTATAAGGAAGTAAACATGGGTTCACTAACAATCACAAATAAAAATTCCCTACCTCGAGCGTAGTTGAACGAAGGCTCGTTGTAGAATTGCACGTCGCAGAAGAATGCGTCGCGAAAGGTAGATCTTCGCGTCGCGGAGAAAAGATTCGTCGGCGTCACATCGTTGATCTCCGAGGATCCGGCGTTCTTTTCGACCTTCGTCGGAGGTCGGTGTTTTTCACATTCTTCGCGTTCTTCGTCGAGGAAGGAGTGCTTCAAGGCTTTCAGTGATTTCTACCAAGCCTCTCACAACCCAACAACTCTAATAAAATAAGTGTTTGACTTATTTTATTTCTCACGCCAAACATTTTGAAATTCAAAAATGAATCAATCGATTAGTTGAATTAATTGGGGAGTTTAAACTGCCCAATTAATTAGGCGTTTAATATTCAGTTTAAACGCAAGATTTGACTTACATTTAAAGGGGGGTGCGGGTGCCTTACCTAATTAAAGTTGGGGGTTTCCTGGAAGTTGAAAAGGTGGGGCTCGTGTGGTCCCAACCCCACAAATATCCAACCTATTTGAGTAAGATATAGTGGGTCCCACTTCAACCACAAAGCTTAGGTTAAACAACTTTAAATAAAATAAATTGGTCGCACCATTTTATTTTATTCATTTACTTAACCCAAATTTAGTAACCACACCCGAGCAAACACAACTCTGGAAAAGGTGTTCCTAAGCAATTATTGGCGATGTGATTCCATCGGTGTCCTCGGATTTCGTTTCTGAGCAATGGTTCAAAAGTTAGGAAAACCCGCTCGTTCGTACACTGAACGTACCTGAGCTAAACTTTATAAAATGATTCCGAGCAAACTGTGTCTCAGAATCAGGTTCCGGCAGAAACTGTGTTCTTGTAAAATCCCAAAAAAAATTAAGAAAAAAATTTCTCTTGAATTTTATGAGTATTTACATTACTCCCACCTCTGGGATTTACGCCCACGTAAATCTTTAACACAAACTAGGGAGACAAAAGAGGTATTGAGCTCGCATCTGAGGCTTCCACTCCCATTTGCTCACCTGGAGGTTCCCGTTCTTCCAATGAAAGTGCACAAGAGGAATCGACCGTCCTCGTAGGACCGCTCCTGTCGATCCTCAATTCCTACTGGAACCCCGTAAAAGTCACCCCATCGCCAATGTCCATTCCTCATGGTCGATGATATGCGTCGGGTCAAGTGCGTATCTTACGAGTCGAGATACGTGGATGTCGTCGTGCACCTAGTGCAACTGAGGTAGATGGGTCAAATGGTAAGCCACCTCACCTACCCTGCTGAGGACCTGAAAAGGTCCACTGAACCTCAGAGATAACTTTCCGCCTTGGCCACATCTCTGTAAACTTCGTCGAGGTGGGACTCGTATAAGGACGTGATCGTCATCCTCGAACTCAAGAGGCCTCCAATTCTTGATAAGAACTGAAACTCAAAACTCCTGCTGCCACGAGGGTATAGTTTTCCGAATCAAGAGTGATCGAACGCACCCTCCTATGCATGAGTTTATCTGGTGCTGCCTAGGGTTTCCTTTTCGCCGACCAAGGAAAACCCAACCTGGCATCGTAGTAAAACCACAACCTTTTTGACTAATACCATCAATTTGTGTATGAACTGTGATTGCCCAGTCCATACTCAAACCAACGTCGTAAGGCCTTGAGGCTGTCGGCGTAAGTGTGATTATTGAGTCTTCTCCCAAGGTATCTTCAGACGTGAGGGTCAAGTCTACGGCTTACCAGAAACTCTAGGTTTGGGACAAGATTTTTGGAAGGAAGGAATGATTCATATCAACATCTGTTACTACGGCAGCTATTAGTGGGCACAGACTATCCCTTGAATCATTTTTGGATCCATTGGGTCACACTCCTTGGCCGCATGCAGCCGCACTCTTCCCTGGCCCTCCAGCTCCCTGAGCCTAGCGGGGACAGCTAAGGCATGTGGTTTTAGCATGTTGAAATGTACACCACCTCATGCTGCTCTCCTAGCTCTACCTCTACGTCTGCTGCTCTGCAGATTTATCTGTCCTTAACATTTCCTCTTTTTGAAACATTCTCACGCCCAAGTCTTTGAGACTGGCACCAGTTTCCTGTTTCTACAGCACTGTGCAGTCTTCATCCGCTCCTGGATGATCTGTACCTTCTTTGCCTACGATCTGTAAGAGATGCTAAGATTTATCCTTCGCCGAAAATAGAAACTCAGTCTCATCCCCTAGATGAACCACTCCTTTTTCCTAATACAGTCAATCCTGACATGAATTATGCATTCATGCCATGGATGATGTCGTAAGGCCTCGATGTTACTACCAAGAGATCCAACTGTCACTCTCGCCTCCAAGGGTCGAGTCACACTGTCGGCTTCAGTGTGAAGTCACTAGGTCTCCTCCAGTAGAAAAATCGAAAGTGAGGGTCAAGTCAACAGCTTTAACTGGGACCTCTCAGTATCAACTGAACCAAAGGACAGGAAGGCAAACATCATAAGATAAGTGTCTTTTTATTACTGCAGCTCATAGTACAAAGACACCAATACAACAACAACATGGAACTAGAAGTACAATGGACGTATCAACTAGTTCTGCTCCTGTCCACCTGCTCCCGGAGCTCTACTGCCTTGTGCACTGCTCGGCTGTTGCTCAAGCACCCGCCGCTGCTTCTGACTCGGTGGCTCCTCTAAAGCCTTTGGATCAACTGTGTGAGGGGTCGGATAGCCACGTGCCAGGTGACCCTTCCTGCCACATTCATAACACTTCCTACTCCTCATACGGCTGGCTCTGGTCCTCTTGGACCTCTGCATCATCTGTCTACTGCCCACAGATGACTCTACTACTGATCTAAAATCATGCGGCAAAGGCAGCAGCTCCTGTACACGCTTGGGGTGTAGGGCTATTGGCACAAACTCCACCCTAAAGAAGGTCTCGAAGTCTTCCCATGGGAAGGTAATCCCGTCACAAGACTGGAACAAGTGGTTCCACCATCTCTCAGATGCTGCCTGAAGGAGGCTGGCAGCAAAGATCACCATGAAGTCTGCTGGCATCCCCACTACCCTGAAGACTCTCACCACAGCCTCCAGCCATTCCTCAACTGCATGCGGGTCCATCTCTCCCCGGAACCTGGGTGGCCTCTGGCGCTGGAACACATGAAGCGCGCTCAAGTGGCGTGCACTCTCTACTACTGGGGCTGGTGGCATCAGTGGCCCAACGTATGGTAGTACCACTGGTTCCTCTGCTGGTGCCTCAACTGCAAGAGGGCCCTGTACCGAAGCCTCGTAGCTCGGCAGGCTGTCAGTACGTACATCTCTCGGGGCTATAGCTGATCGTCCGTGGAAAGGCATACTGAAAGAAACATACGTGACATGGCCAAATGATTTATACCTCGTGAGGTGACCTGGTTTGATCTGACTTTTAAAAACTTCTGGAAACACACATGCAATCAGTGTTTTCGTGCACAAAGTCGGAGTGCTTCAAGGCTTTGAGTGATTTCTCCCAAACCACTCACAACCCAACAACTCTAATAAAATAAGTGTTTTTCTTATTTTATTTCTCATGCCAAAAGTTTTGAAATTCAAAAACGAATCAATCAATTAATTGAATTAATTGAGGAGTTTAAACTGCCCAATTAATTAGGCGTTTAATATTCTGTTTAAACATAAAAGTTGACTTACATTTAAATGGGGGTGCGGGTGCGTTACCTAATTAAAGGTGGGGGTTTCGTGGAAGTTGAAAAGGTGGGGCTCGTGTTGGCCCCACCTCACAAATATCCAACCTAGTGGAGTAGGATATAGTGGGTCCCACTTCAACCACTTAGCTTAGGTTAAACAACTTTAAATAAAATAAATTGGTTTCCCCATTTTATTTTATTCATTTACTTAACCCAAAATTTAGTAACCACACCCAAGAAAACGCAACTCCAGAAAAGGTGTTCCTAAGCAATTACCGGTGTTGTGATTTCATCGGTGTCCTCGGATTTCATTTTCGAGCAATGGTTCAAAAGCTAGAAAACCCGCTCGTTCGTTCACTGAACGTACCCAAGCTAAACTTCATAAAATGATTCCGGGCACACCGGGCCTCGGAATCAGTTGTCGTCAGAAACTATGTTCTTGTAAAATCCCAAAGAAAATTAAGAAAAAAAATTCCCTTGAATTTTACAGGTCTTTATAGCTCACCCATTTCTTATTATTATTTTTCATGTATTATGAAGATGAGTATATTTTATGACAGGTTTAAAAGGGAGTCAAGTATGTTTCATTATGGAGACATGTTCAAATTGTTTTTAAAATAAGTTTCTTAGGTAACCAATAATCAAATAAACAAAACCATCCATTATTTGGATTCTAAGATTATTTTGTGATATGTAATATTTATTTTATCATAATGATGTAAATGAAAGATATTTTTATCTTGGTACTCTAAAACAATAATTATTACATAACTCAATCACCTATTATAATATATATTTTTTAATAATATAGGCTTGTGGTAGATTCATATTCTTAATATATAACTTCAATAATTTCATATATATCTTAAAAGGATAAAAACAACTTAAGTAATTACGCCTCTATATTTTTATCTCTCACACCGAATAAATCGCCAAATGATCTATTATATCAAAAAATGATGGTGGAAAATACATTTATAGTTAAATATTTTGAGATAATATTTATTATCCAGCACATATTACAAATTTCAATCTATGAAATTACTATGAATGGAATTGAAAAATTAACACAACCTAACGATGAGGTTTATGATAGGTATTATTAATATTCTAAGTAATAAAATTGTTTGTAGCTTTTGTATCAATACATTCCAGTCTTGATATTTCATGCCTATTAATGTTAAACCAATTGATTACACCAATTGTTTCAAATTTTAACAAAGAACCTATGATAATTTAGTACCAAATATGCATTGAAAAAAATTATCTTTTCATTGTTTCCTAATATGGTACAAGTTTAAGGTAAATATATTATGTTTCCCTTCATAGTGGGAGTTAATTCCAATTGTTTTTCCATGTTTATTATGTCAATTTTAACTTGAAATCCATATTTTATATTTACTTTTTATTTCTAAAAATTCTCTAATAAAACTATAAATTTATTTATTTTTCAAAATGCATAACTTTAATTTTTTGTTTAACATAATAAATTTCAATAAAGTTAGCCTAAATAAAATGGTCCATTTCTTCCATGTGCTTGTTTGATGACCATACCATCCTTTCTTTCCAAATATAACATCAATATTTTCAACTTTTTTAAAATATTCCTCAGCTTACAAAGTTTTTGGTAAATAATCATACACTTACAAAACATTATATACCTTTTAAATAGTTGATAAGGTGATCCGTTCATAAAAATATTTAATGTTCCTTGTAAACTATATTTATTCCATTTTGAAATTGATTATATAAAGTCCCATATTCATAAATTGGGTAATATTTATGTCCCTTAACAATATATCCAGATAAGTTTCCTTGTGTAGGAATTTCATTTACAGTGAACAGTATCCTTGAATGAAATATAACGTAATATTTCTTGTATGTATGAAATATAGCAAAATATGTCTCTAATATAAATTTCAAATCATCAATCGATGGTGATAGATAATAATAAATATCATTTATAGGTTGTTTTGTACAGAAATTATCAAGATCATAATCACATATTTCATCTGCATACATATTTATAGAGATACTTTATACACAACCAATATAATAGGAAATCATTTACGTTGGTTATTGAGACTATGATATGGATTGATTCAATCATTTCACATTCTAATTTTGAGATACATAACTTTTTTTAAAAACAATAATTTTTTATCAAATAACTTCCATGGTGGTGAACCGACAGGGTGTCATAGGTTTCCATCAGATATGTTCTCATTTGTTTTTCATACTATCCACTTTTCATCATTTAAATTTGAATATAGATATATCAAAAAAGGAATTATTAAAATATATTAGATTGATTTAAAGGGTGGTTCGGTTCCTTTTCTTCATAATGAATCGTGGTTGGATGTTTCATCCATTGTATATCATCATGCCCTAAATTTAATATATTCCATTATAAATTCATATTTATTATTATAAAACATGTAGGAATTGGATAAATCATGTATCTTTTTATACCCCAATCCCATTGTGCATCATATTATTTCCTCTCACAATAGTAATATAGAAGCTCATTGCCTTATCAAATATTCTCTTTTAAAAGTTCACCAAATTTGGTGAAACGTTTATCACTCCAAAATTTATCTAATTTCAATTTAGATAATATTTGAACAAATGACAACATTCTATATTTGGTGAAACATGGGAATAATGGTTTCTTATAATCCTCTTACAATCATTCAACACTTATTTTTTCAATGGTTTTGACGACTACAACCAAAATTAATGTCTTATGAAGATTATATATCTTATGTTGACCATCTTATTCATCATTAGATCTTAAATTGTATGTTATTTTATCACTCTATGTCCAACATGTGTAATTGTAATTAAAACATTATCACATACGGTGAGCATTGATTTAAGTGTACCTTAATTTTTTCATTTTCAAACACTTCATGCATTGAAAAAAAATTAGATCATTATTTACAAGATTTTTCTTAGCACATTGTAATAAATTATAAACCCCTTTCTCATATTCATCACTAGTTATTCAAGAATTTATCCAATTACGATCTATTAATTACCTAAAATAAAATAATATGTATTAATATATTAATACATATAAATAAATAAATTTAAAAACTAAATTATCTAAATATTTAACAATGAAAAAAATTATAGAAACAATTTATAATGAAAAACTATTTTATAACCAGAAAAAAAACTAATAATAACAAGAAATTAAAATGAAAAATACAATTTATAACAATTTAAAATTTAAATAAATTTATAAATAATGACATCTTTAAACACAAAAATTTATAATAATAATAAAATATAAACAAAAACGCTCATAAATAAAAAAACTATAACCACAAATGAATTATACCAATAATTTACTATCACAAAATTAATTTATTATCATAAATAAATTATAAACTAAAAATAACTATAGCCATGTATATTTATATTTAAATGAATAAAATCACTAATAAATAATTAGTAAAGAAAAAATTAATTTAAATAACACTAAAAATATTTAATAAATCTTAAAAAATAATAAATAAAATTTTAACCAACAAAATTGAAAGATTAAGGTTAAATAATTGTAAAATATTACACCACAATAGTTTTTACAGAGTTTATATTATAAGAAATGAAATTAGTGTGGTGAGAAAGTTGGAGCTCAAAGGAAACAACATAAATACACCTTATGGGGTTGAATGGAGAAATGGGAATTAGAAGTAGGTCAATCAATCCAATAGAGGGAAGAAATAAGGAAACAAATATGTTTAAAATAAATCAATCAAAGAGGTTTGAATACATGAGTCCATTGTTGTAAGACTGGTGATTAGGATTTCATTAAAAAAATATTTGAAATAATGAAAAGAAATCATGTGTTTTAATTTTTTTTAAATATTTTAACAAATGTAATGTTCTAAGTGATGTTGAAATTTAATTAAAAATGATTTTAAAGTTAGATATTACTTGTGACATTAAATTACATATTGTGTCCTCATTAAAAATGGTTATCAAATAACCAATGTTAAAACCTGGAAGTGTTACATGAACTATCCTAGATATCAAACTTAAAAAATACCTAAATCAATTTTTACATAGCCAGATGGCTATTCCTGATCCCCACGGGCTGACAACTAGCATCTGGGCATCAATACAAATGAGGGGGTATGATTTTATGATAATAATAATTTCTAAATATAATATATAAAATAGTAAATATTAAATAGTTGGTATTCCAAACACCCAAGAGAAAAGTACCACAAGTAGATAGTTACAATTCACAAAATATTACATTAACTGAAGTCTCCATATCAACCATCAATGAAAACATCCCATAATCTCCATGAAATATGTGGATCACATGATCCACCGGTCACTACCAACTCCCACAGTCCCGTTAATCAAGAACATCCACTGCCTCTAAGTGGTCCCTTTACTCTCCCTAAACCTAGCATACAAAACTCTATAAAACACCCCAAAGGAAAAGGAAGGGTGTGAGAAATAAATAAAATTAGTATCTTAATTGGTATTATATAATCAATCCATGCCAGGTAAACCAAATATTCTAAATTTAAAATAAAACATGAAATTGAAATATTTTCATAGTTTATAAAAAAACATTATTTTTAAATAATTTAAATTGCTATAACAAAACTTGTAAAAAATTGAATTTCGATCAAATGAGGTATATATAAACATCCCTTTCAAATAAGCATGAACAGTAATTTCTATCAGAATAGGCAAGAAAAAGAATTTCAATAAAACAATGGAATGTTTAAATACAAAAATACATAACACCATTGATTTTAGTCGAGATATTAGGTTAATATATGTATTTTCACAAATCATATAGAAATATTTATCTAGGAGTTCACATGTACCTGGATCTCAGGACAAGGGGGAATAGTAGGAAAACATAAAGAAATAACTTTATTTCCTTATAATAGTATAATTAGTGGTGTCGTCATCAATTTGTTGTGAGGTAGATCTAATACAAGCATAGCTTATATTTTTTTAACCAAACTACCTGGGAACCCATGTGATTCAATAGAATTATTAGTACTTGGGGATACATTTCAACTCAAATAATCAATTCAATCACACCCAATTTCAGGTTTTAAAAGATGACATCTCACTTCAAAAACAATATAATAGTTTTTTTTCAAAAACTCATGCCTTTAAAATCAATTCAATTAAAATAATAAAACATTTTATTACTTTTCATTTTAAAATTCATCACCAAATTAATGCTTTTGATATCTCACTTAAATTCAAGAACATATTCTAGAAATCACACTTTATTTCAAAATCCATTTTAAATGAAAATTCATCACACACACACCATGCCATTTCAAAATCAATAATAAAATATTCAATTCATGTTTTTTAAATAAATCTTAAATCCATTTCAAATTAAAAAATAAATAATGTTTTTTAATGATAGTAATTTTCTTAAAACCCACATGCCTAAATTACAAGATCGAGGATCCTCGAACGCAAGGTCCACGGATAGAGATTATATGACTATAATGATAAAGGGATAATCTTAAATAAAAAATTCATCAAGTTAAGATCTATATCCATTATCGACATGAGGTTCCACTACACACAAATAGGGAGAGAGATAGAGGATAAATGTTGAATTCGTGATCAAAAGAGGTCACACTTACCAGAAAATTTCCAATGCATCAATTGGAACTTTATTCCATGAAGAATCAAGGTTGTGTTAACCAATTAATCTCTAGAGAGACTCTAAGGTGTTTTGGGTCAAATGAAAATTGAGGGAGTGTATTTAGTTCCAAAATATATATTAAAAATAAAAGAATTACAAAACTACCATGTCATTTCTTATCTAGATTAGCATCATCAGCTAGATTTTATCCTCCTATGGCTAGGGGATGACACCTGGAAGTTTTCCGACACCATTGGAAGTATCAATTATTGGATAGTGGAATAGAAATAATTCATATCCCACTAGCTTCCCTATCAGTGGGATGAATATCTAGCACCAACAATTTAGTGGAGTTTTTATAGGAACACCCAACTTCTGGCCCTCCACTGGTTGGTCGATAGCCCTAACTAGATTTCTAATGGATTTTATGTAGCCACATTGGCTATAAGATATTTAATAATCTTAAACTAAGTTCCCTTGAACATATCCAAGCCTCTCTAACTGGGTTCAACAAACTCCTTAAAACCTATAAATTCTCAAAAAAATATATAATCGATAAATAATCTAAGAAGCAATGAGATATAAAAGTGAAATACAAAAAAAATCCAAAAGAAACCAGGGTTCTTACCCGAAATCTAGTTTTGTGATGTTACAATTCTCCCCTTCATAAAATATTTCTACCCCTAGAAATCATCTGAAGAATACTCTAAATAAATTAGCAAGGCCACCACTCTCCAATAAAATTCACATGCTCCCAAATATTATGAGAACCAAAACTGTGTTTCTATATCATGCACACAATGGGTATGAAATTTCTATGAAGAACATTTATGTAAGGATGGATAATATAAATCATTTTTTCATTCATGGTCATATTCGACTCCACATCAAGCTCATCATAATAGAATACATGAGATAGGTCTGGAAGGTACATCTTGATCTTAAACACATGAAATTCATTATTGATCAATGTCATTTTTATTGGAAAATATAAATGATATGCCAGATTTCCAATTCACTCAATAATATCAAATGGTCTGATGTATCAAGGTGTTTACTTCCCTTGTTTAATAAATTTTGGATGACCCATATACGAAGTAAATTTCAAATACACCTAGCCAAAAACTGAGAACTCCATGGAGCATTAATGATGATCATCATAAGATTTAAAGTAGATCTATTCCATTTCCATTATCTAATAAATAAATCAAATATTTTCCATCATTTATTGGACTAAACTAGTTCCAACATGGGAATCTTGAATAGTCTCCAACCAACATAATAGATACTTACAAGGCCAACCAAAAAAATAATTAAAAAAATCATCTTAATGGATTACTAGTAACTATTGTTATGGGGAAAATAAACAAGCACTAAATAGAAATCCCATGATCCTCTAATGTCATGGAAATAAAAATGAATAATTTTCTTTAGAATCTTTATAGCATGTTGTGCCTGAGAATATTTTTGAGGAAGGTATGTCATGATCAACTTTACATGGTATCCCATCATATCTGGAAGGCATACCAAAAATGAGTAGTGAACCTTAGAACCGATTCAAAAAGTATACTATATGGAACTCCATGTAATATGATGATCTCCCAAACATACATATTTCTAAACATCTCAACTTTGGTGGTTTTATAAATGGGAATAAATCTATATGATTTCTTCAATTGGTTGATCACCACTCAAATCACATTATATACTTGATTTATACATGTAAACACAATATTAATACCCATAGATATTTCTTTCCCCTTTCTGGTTGGCATAGTTAGTGGTTGAAGTATACCTAAAGGCTTTGGATACTCGGTGAAAATTTGTTGAAAAGTATAATAATGCGAAGAAAAATCAACAATGTCTCAATTCATACCTAGTGACCATAATCATTTTCTCATATTAGAAATAAAAAAATTTCATTATTTGGTCTAACACCCACTAGAAATGATGATAATACCCCATAAAATCCTTCCTTATTGGTAATGGAACTACATGTTGGTCCACAATGAAAAGGACACACTTAGAATATAGAGACCATTAACTGATGGTCTTACAAACTCATAACGATTATCTAAGGACACATAACTCATCATAAATCTATTTTTCTAGAATAATAATCTCGAGAAGAGAGTGATTCACCTGGAAACTTGATAAAATAACCTCTACACCATCCTCCTAGACTCCAAAATGCATATGAAAAAATTGATCCATTAGATTCCATTCCCCATTAGATTATATCATGGCCTAGGAAGTAAGTTTCCTTCTAAAATCATTATAAAAACATTACCCTTACTATGGATGTACATAGTGTCAAATTCAAAATATTATAGGTACATCACCCGTAACCCTTGTTGATGGTTCAGATGTTTTGTGAGAATATATAACTAAATATTTTATGACTGGAGTATATGGTAATTTTTTCTCCAAAAATGTTATACTACCAACTCATAAGAGTGTGAAAAATATGAGTTTGAGATCATGTGTTCTCATGAGGCTAAAGAGGATGAGAACCATAATCCCCCACTTGATAACCCTAAATAAAAACATGAAACAAACCTAAACCTTATGGCTCACAGAAGACCACATAGCCCTGCCCAACCTATAAAAGGGTTGATACTATAACTAAAGGTAAATTATCCTTTTGAAGTAACATTTCTGGTGGGATAAAAAGAGGTGTGAAATTGTGGATTATATATCAAGATGTTTTAACTATTAATAAGTGAAGGCTAAAATAAAACATCCAATATGTGGAAGGAAACACCTTGGTACCTACTTAAAGGGAAAAGGAGTATGTTAAAAGTGTGGATAAAAAGTCCACCTATTCTATGATTGAAAGGGGAAGAAATAATCTACCATTGTACAAAACTATAATATTATGGATATGGGATACTAGCACAAATATAGTAATATTGATCATAAAACATTTAATAAAATATGGTAGATGATAATCATAAGAGACCAAAATTAATAAAGCATAAAATTCAACAAAGGGGTTGAAATGGATGATAATACTCTAATAAAGTGAATGAATCATCATAGTAACCCAAAAAGTTCGGATCCTGTATGAACTTTACTCACTTATGAG
This sequence comes from Viscum album, assembly GCA_963277665.1. NCBI lineage: Eukaryota > Viridiplantae > Streptophyta > Magnoliopsida > Santalales > Viscaceae > Viscum > Viscum album. The sequence continues at coordinate 821,441 of CAUJRU010000087.1, read as the reverse complement.
AGAGAATATTTATTGGAGAATCCAATTTTTTGAAATGTTTCACAAACCGACAGTAATTCCATACCATTCCCAAGATATTCTGAATCTCAATGAAATTTTGTGGTTCCTTGAATGTCATAATATAATTTACCTTCTCAAGATCAAATTTAATACCCTTTTTGGGAGGAAAATTCCTTATAAACATTAACTCCTAAATCTAGAAGATTAATTTAGAAATATTGACATAAATTCAGTGATATCTCAACATGTCTCGAATTGCTCTCAAATGACAGACATAATCCTCTTCATCTTTAGAGTAAACTAGGATCTCATCCAAAAATACTACAATGATATAATAGAGGCTCTAATGGAAAATACTATTCATTGGGTCCATAAACTTAGTAAGAGAGTTGTTCAAACCCAAATTACTAAAAAATTATTCATAGCTTCCATACCTACTCCTAAAATATGTATTAGGTATACTATAATCCTTGATCCTAATCTGGTGATAACCATACCAAAAGTAAATCGTTGAGAACCAATTCTACCATTTATCTAGTAAGAATTCATCAATATGGGTTAATAGATACTTATTATTGATTGTAACCAAATTGATATTTCAGTAATACAATCATAGGTGAAGGGTTACATTGTCTTTCTTAGATAAAATCACCAGCGCTATACAAGGAGACACACTAGGTTAAATAAAACCCTTGGACAATAAGTTAACCAACCGAGTCATTAGATAATTTATTAAGATAGTTATATTTAGTAAGGGGTAAGAGATAAGGGAAGGGTACATGATACCAAGTTTATAATAAACCTCCACTTCCCTCACCAGTGGAAAACCAGAAAAATAAAATGGAAACACATTTGAAAAATCATCTGCTAGTATAAGAATATCACCACATGAAGCTTTCTGGTCTAGTTTAAGGGAAAAAAGATATCATATTTACTAAATTTATAATAGGAGGTCTGGCTCATCTCGACCTTGGATCCCATGCTCCCTGAAAGAACATGGAACACCCAATCGGGGTAATTAAAGGATACCCAACAAATATTAATGTTGGTATGATATTTATGATAGATCAGCCAATTCTTCCTAAAAATGACATCTAGTAGTTTTATATTAAGAACCAAAAATACCCAAATAAGGAAAATTTCCAACAAATAGAAATTATAATAATGGAATTTGTGACCCTTCACTCCCTTAGTCTAAAGAGCGGTATAAATCTCCATTACATAACATATGAGCCTCTAAGAGGAATTTAATAGTTCAAAAATATGTGTATATGTGAAGTAATTAGAGGAACCAATATCAAATAATTTAGTCACTGAAGATTAAGGGGAGGTAATTGTAGATCTAGCTATCATAATACCATCATCAGTTTCCTCTAGAGACTTATCCACTATGTGAAGATGATTTTTTGTTTATTCCTTTAGTAAGAACGTCTTTTTTCTTATAGCATCTGACGGTGTCATAGATTCTCTTGGTAAAATTGATCCCATACCACTATATAGAGTAGTAAAAAAATAGAATAACCTATTCAAGTGATTTGATCATAAATTAGATACTCCTATCATTGGAACCTCCTTGCATTGTTTTTTGAGTTCCCAACCATTCTATATAAGAAACAAGTTAGTGGTCCTTTATCGGATACTGCAAAAGATTTAAACGAAGTATTATATCAAGAAAAACCAATATAGTTTCCACCATGAGAATTTTTATGCTTATTATTTCCTTTAAAAGGAGAAATAGAGTTACCAATGGGAGTATACAAAACTCATTTCAACATTGAATTATCATCCATATCAAGTTATTCCATCAAATATCCATCCATAATTTTGAAATATGAGGTGAGATTCATCATGAAAACGTAAGATCGAATATCTAATCAAATACCCACCTCAAAAACTCCTGGATTTTAGCTTCTCCTTTAATACGACCTTAGGTGATAAATGGACAAGCTCAACAAAATGAGAAGCATACTGATTTAATTTCATTTCCCCATGATCAAGGTTAAGAAAATCTATTATCATATTAAACATCATTGATTATGAATAGAATTTCTCTATGAAAATATACCTAAAGTATTATAACTCTAAGCCCACATTACTTCATCTCATAACTAAATAAACCCACCATATTTTTCTGGGCCCTTTAAGTACGAAGACAACACATTTCACCTTAACTGATTCTTACATCTCTAAAAACTCAAGAGTGTCTCAACATTTTTCATTCAATCCTCTATTTTTTTAGGATCATTTATAGCCTAGAAATATGATGATTTCAAATTAAGAAACTCATAGGTATGAAATCTATTTCCATCCCTTCGAGGCATGACCTATGTATCATGATTTGGAAATAGTTAAGCTACTTTTTCGGATCTTGGACCATATACACAGTAATCTCTATAATGTTTTGATCAACTAGAGTGCTTTGTTTATATTGTTCTCATATATCCCCCTTTTTAGGTATGTTCAAGCATCTTCTTTGGAGAATGTTACTACAAAATATAAATATGTTTCAATTAAAACATAAGTAAAGGCACAAAATATCATTAAATATATCCATTAAAATTCAATTAGGGGGCACCAATCTCAAATAAAAGCTTTGGAAAAATTTCTAGATTCAAGTTAAGAAATTTCATCAAAGTACCTTTTTCTCAATAACCAATGGTAACGTAAGGATCATTAAGATGAGTAATATTTAGGAACTATCTCATAAAATACCAATTAATTTCTACAAATATAGTCTCGTTTCTACCAAGACATCCCAAAAAACATTCTGAAATCAAGAGGGAACACAACCTCCCTTTAATACAATTTTTTCATGAATTGACCTCGATAAACAATCTAAATGGTGACAAAAACAATTTTGACCTTTCCTAAAGGGAATTTGTAATCTCCGTGGGTTATAAAATATCACCTTGGCATAAAAAAATAAGATTTAAAAGATTTTATACAAGAATAACTTCTAAATACAACATAGTGGACATAAAACATTAAATAGTTAGTATGTCAAACAATCATCAGGAAAAAAGTACTACAATTATATAGATAAAATTCCCAAAATGATATGTCCAATAAAGTCATCATATCAACAATCAAATACAACATCCTAGAATCTACCTGAAACAAGTGAATCACATGCCCCACAAGCAACCGCCAACTCCCATAGTCCAACTAATCAATAACATCCACCACCTACAAGAAGTTATTTTCCTTCCCATGGTCTAAGAATATGAAATTATAAAAATTATTAATGTAAATGGTAGTATATGAGCAACAAATACTTATTGGATCTCACAAAATATTCTATAATAAATACAAATCAAGTAAACCAAACATGATCAATTTTTAATTAAACATATAATGTAAATCTTTTCATTGTTCATATCAAAGAATTATTTTCAAAACATTTCAATGGATACAATAAAATAGATAAAAAAAATTGTTTCTCTAAAATCAGACAGATATAAACATATTTATTAAATAAGAAGGAATAATAATTTCAATAAAATTAGGAATGTATAAGAATTTCAATCAAATACTGGAATGTGTAAATCATAAAAATCATATAACCATGGTTAATTTTATATGGATTAGGTTAGTATAAGAATTATCACACATATTAATGAAAAATGGATCTAGATGTTCACATGTCACTCGATCTCAGACCTAGGGGAAATAGGATAACACACAAAATAATGAACTACCTGCCCACATCATAGTATATGTAGAATTTTTATCCTTAATCTATTTTTAGGTAGATTTAATACATTCCAAGAATGATTTTTTCCCACCTAACTATCCATAGACTCATGTGCTTAAATATAATTAATCATACTTGCAATTATTATTCATTTCAAATAATCAATTGAACTAGGAAATTCTTATCCTTTGAAACTATTTTTATTTGCTTAATTTGAATGCATTTATAATTAATTTCAAACCATAGAATCTCAAAATTAATTATGAAAGATTCAAATCAATTTTTGGAAATCAATTATAAATTCATACAAATTAAGCAAATAACAATAGTTTCAAATGATATGAATTTATTTATGAAACCACGTATCTCAATCAAAAGATTATTGATCCTCTAACAAGGTATCCACTAATAGAGATTGAAAGGCTATAATTATAAAGGGATAATCCTAGGACCAGAATTCATCATGTAAAAATATATATTCATCAATGACATGAGTATCCACCACTGTCAAAGAGGAGAGAGGGGTAAATGAGAATTCATGATCAAAAGATATTAGAATAGAACCAACAAATCAACCAGAACATTGATCTATAAAGAATCAAGGTTGGAAGAGAAACATTCATCTCTATATAGGCTCTAAGGTGTTTGGGGTCAAATGGAAATTTAGGGAGAGGATTAATTTTTAAAATAGATATTAAAAAGAACATAATTAAATAACCACCATGTTGTTTCTCAGCTAGATCAGTAACGCCAGCTAGCCACTAGCCTCTAATATCTAGTTGGGGGTTCCTAGTAGATTACATAGGCTACTAGAATTATTTCTATCTATTCAGACGGCTATGAAAAAGACCCATCCAACTGGACACTCCACTAGTTGGTCGATGATCTCCCATTGGATGCCCAGTGGAGTTCTTGTTGGAAATCTATACCATCGGTCTTACACTGGTGGGATAATAGTGTTGGATCAGGTTATACTAGATATGAAAAAGAGGGGGTGAACTGTAACTTTTTCAATTTCTTTTAATGATTATTATTTGTCCATTTATCTTTATATCAAATATTTAATAGCAGAAAATAAATAGAATAGGATGCATGAAGTATAATGTTTCAAGGAATAGAAATCCCCTAGTCCACTTCACCAACACTCTATACCACGAGCTTGGGGATTTTCACTATATGTTCCTCTTATCAACAGACCGTTCCACAACTGAGTATAGGCAGTTGAAACATTTGCAAGTTTAAGGCTAAACAGAGCCTTCTGGTTCGTACATAGAACCTACATAGCTTAGTATGAGAAGCTTATCACTCAATATAAAAGAGTATTTTTTTCGTTGAAAATATTTTCCCAGTTTTTCCTCAAAATTGCAACAGAATGCAATTGACAGTAGATGGATCTTCATCTTCAGAAATGATGATCTTAGGGTAAAAGTAGTTCTGAGTCAATCTGGTTGCAGTAGATCTTGAAATGTCATTTTCAACTTTAACAAGATTTGATTCAAAAAAGATATTCGATTTAGATCATTAAATCTTTAGTCGTGTTTCTTCTCCTTCAAAAAACATAGCTTTGTCGCTCTTCGTAACAGCAGATCTATAGATCTTGATTGTCTATGCTTTTATCTTGTGTATATTTTTCGTTGTCGTTCAGAAGTTCTTGTATATTGTATCTCTGTAGATCATATATATATTTTAAAATTCAAAATATCATAAAATATAAAGAAACCTAAAGATCACTTCTTCTGCAAATTTAGATCCACAAAAGTCACCTTTAGAATCCCAATATTCAAACATTTGAATTAACAGAGTAGTGGTAACTCCCCTGAAAACTCGGCATGAAAAGGTCCTTTAATTTCAAACCTCTGAATCATGAATAAATGGCTTTGAATTCATCAAAGATACACTTTATATTCAAGATTTTAATCTGGCATGAAATCATCCTCATAATCCGCATAAATACCATTTCTTTAATAAAGTCGTAATTTAAACATCAGACATAAAACATAGGGTTGAACTGCATAGCATACATTCTCTGAATCCAAGGTTCACAACATAAGGTTGATCCTCAAACATAAGCTTGATCTCAAACGTTTCTCTTCAACTCTCAAAATTAGGGTATAAAATACATAATTTTCAATCAAACGTACATTTGTTCATAAAATTAAGGTTGATAAACCATACTTTTGTCTTTATTTTTCAAACGTATGGTTGAATACAAAAGTTAGGTTGATGAGCCATAATTTTAAGAAACAAAATTATCATTCCATACTTACATAATTATCTTATTCCATACTTTTCTGATTTCCCAAACATAAGGTTCCTTCCAAATGTAGGGTTCCATCCAAATAAAAGGTTCCTTCAAAGCATATAGTTCCTTCCAAACGTAAGGTTCCTTCCAAACGTAGGTTTCCTTCCTCCATACTTTTCCAATAACGTATGGTTTTTTAACCATAATTTTGGTATCTCATATAGAAAACACTTCATTCTATCCTTATTCTACGCTTTCAAACGTAGGGTATGAACATTGTTTCTAGAACATGCTCAAAAATAATTCTGAATACTTTAGAAATTAATTCTTGTTGTTCAAATACTTAAATATTTCTTCAAGAAATAATAATATAATGAATATTAAATTCCTAAAATATACATAAAGTAAAATCATTGGAATAGAAAATAAGGGTATTTGTGAGCATCAAAATCATCATAAAGAGATATATTATTGTTTTTAACAATATCCCCCTTTTTAATAATAAAATTACATATTTTTTAAAACAACACTTTCTCGACAAATGGCCATGATTGGCTAGTTTGTGTACCTTTGGTAGTTATTTTGGCTATAAGATCTCGTCACTCTCAAATTAATTCCCCGTATCCATCTTCCAGCCTACCTAACTAGGTTTACCACACACCCCGACCCCTCTAAAGGCTCAAAACATCTAAAATCAATAAAGAGTAAATAAGAAAATGATAAATCAAAGTGAAATAAAAGGAAAGAAAAAAGAAACAAATTTTCATACCTAAAATCTGGTGATGGGATGTTACTATGTGAAATCTAATTTGTATACTATTAAATGTGTTGGGACATTGATAATGTGAGTGATTTAAGGATTATGTTATTCCTGGGATCTTGTGAGTGTTTATTTTTTCTAGTGGTTTGGTAAAAAAAATTGGGTTGTTGGTTATGATGGATTAGTTTTAAGGATTTTAAATATAAATAGTGTGTTTCCTGTCAAATAACTTATTCCTTATGTGAGTAACTTTGTAAACAATATTTGTTTTTTTTTATTTTTTTTATAATTACCTTATCAATGTTTATTAAATATGTTTTGAAATATAGTCTTGGTTTTTATGTTAATAGTAATATTGATTTAATATTAGTGGGTTCTATAAACTATAATGGAAGTAAAAAAATAACTTTTAAGGTTTAATCAAATTTTAAATGGATTTTAAAATAAATCAAATTTTAGAGATGTTAAAAGTAATGTTTTATTGGGATGGTCTAATTTTTTTAAATATTCACAAACATTAACATGTTTTATTATTATAAAAGGATTATAGGTCATAAAATGGGGGTCGAGTTATGTGCTAATATGATTAAAGTTATCCAATATTTTTTCTATCATGTATTGGTATTTTCAAAAACCAGATTCATGTTTTAGAGTTATATCAAACATTAGTTAGATTTAAGAAATATATTTTTGAAGAATGGATGATTTTGTATTATAACTTGAACATCTTGGGTGGTTTATCCTGTTTAAGTGAATTAATTATTCAATATGTAGAATTTACTTAAGTTTTAGGAATATTGCAATATAATTTAATGGATCCATAATAAAGGTTGTGGGATGAGGGTGCCTATGGTTTTCATTAGTTGGTTTTCCACTAAGGGATGAGTAATGGGTTTAACCTTGGCCTTGTCCAAATTTGGGAATTATCTTCCATAGATTTAATTTTTTTGATTTTAATATCCTTAATTTTATTTTTATTATCAAGGATGATAATTAATTGAGAGGTATCTAATATAGAGTCTTAGATTTTTACTTTTCTTTTACTTTGTCAATTTAGGGTGTTGGGGGTGTCAAGAGGATATCTAGCCGAAAAATAGATAAAAGAGGAAATTTGGATGATTTTTAGTTTTTTTAATGGATCATGTTGTGAAAATATATGTTTCACTATGATTGGATGGTTGGGAGAGAATAAGTTTTATATACTACACCATTGTGTGATTGTAGTGAGGTTATGATGTGAGGAAATGTGTTATAGAATTGTGAATAGGCTATAGAATTTTGGTGTGCTTCTAGTTGGATAGGATTTATTGGAAGTGTTCTGATTCATAAGATTGTTTAAAGATCCTCAAGAGTTAAATAATTATGGAATGACCCTCTTTATTACATAATGACCTCCCATATTGTAATGAACCAAACTTTTATGCATAAAATTTAACTTATGAATTTATATGTGTGTTATACTTGTTAATATATAATCAAATAAATCACATGTATAAAATAATAAAAATAAAAATAACTTTATTATATTAATTTAAACACTGCATTTATATAACAGATAAAACCATAATAATTGAATTTGTTAAAATGGGATAAAAATATAAAATAATATGAAAAATATGAAAATTTTGATCTACTCTATCCCCACGAATGATCATAGTTGTGAAAAACAATATAGAAATGGCACGTACTATTAGTAATGAAATATTTTTATTCAAAATGAAAAAATATATATAATCATGTCATAAAATAATACTTAATGAAGAATGAATAAAATAAGAGGTATTTATAGAAGGAATGGAACCCATAAAACAGATAAAAATCTTACTGTTGGAATTGTGTACAACCATTTTTTCATTTTCTAAAGGAAGGTTTAAGGGTTCCCGGTACCCAAACAACGAACATGAAACAACCTCATTACACTTTCAAAATCAAAAAACGCCTTAAAAATTTAAACAAACTACCATCCACACCTCGAGATGTGAACCCTACATCATGCCTCAAGCATTGAACACATCACGTCTAACCAATGCCGCCTCGATCCACGGCATACCACGACAGACACATCACAGGCATCAACCAGCCCACCAGAGAGTTCCACCGGCGTCCATCACCACTATCACTGTCGGCATCCGTCAACATAACTGCCATTCCAGGATCAAGCTCATAGACAATAACCGATCAGGCCCAAACTTCCACCAAAACCAGATCAAAGAACCTTCAACAAGCATCCCCAAAACATAGAAACCGGCCCTGCATCCTAACCCAGAGCACCAAGAAACAACACAAAACCCTACGCAAAGCTGCATCATGAAATGGAAAATAGGAGAGCTCATCCTTCCTCCACCGGAGCATCAAAGCCGGTTCAAAACTGCCACATCCAACCACAAAACGCCTCACAAAGTCACCAAAGTAGAAACCAGAAGCAAGACTGAAGAAAGGAGAAAAACTGTAAACAGAAATCCAGAAACGAGCCCAGCAAAAAACCAGATTTTGATCCAAATACCATCGCTACCAACCAGATAACCCCCGGAATTCACGCCCAACCACCAAGTGCCTACATCCGAGAACGGAAAGACTCCCTCAACCCATGGAATCTAGGACTCAGTCAGAGGACGACTGCGCTTCTGTGAAACCCAAACCAGAGAGAGGGTTCAAGACTAGGACGGTTGAATCAAGCACATCGTCGGGACGACCGAGCCAAGGAAGCCTCCACCACGAACAAAAAACAAGGGGTGGGATAGCGGAGCTTTACTAGGGAGAAACCAAGAGGTGGCGATGGGATAGAAACCTCACTTATGTAAATATAAAATAATATTTAGTTATCTAATGAAATTAAAATTAATAAAATTAATATCCTGATACAAATAAATAAATGTTGTAAAAATTATAAAATAGGTGTTTGGATTTTGGTAAAAAAACATATGTTTTATTTACATTTTTATGATCAATATAAAAATTTAAACTAAGGTGTATTTTCCTGAAATGGTTTTCTAAAATAATATTAATTTCTATTACAATGATAATATATTTTTATGAGACTAGAAATAATTTTTCCAAGGGACAAAAATATGATCAAAATAATAAAACTAGTATATTTTTAAACAAATAAATATTTAATTTAAAAATTTATTTCCTCATATTTAGAAAATTATTTTCATAAATGTTTTTTCATTTTTAGATTCTAAAATTCTAAATATATTTATAAGGTGAATTTTTTGTATTTTTATAAAATATTTTAATTTTTGTGAATTTTAAAATATGGTAAAATGTGGTATTTATCATTTTAATTAAAATACATGAATAAAGAGTCATGTATAATGTAATAAACCATTAGTTTAAACTCACATAAACTAATTACTCTATTTAAACATATGATTCTTCGCTATTAATTGACTTGAGAAAAAATAATAAACTTGTGAATATTATATTCAAAAGCACTCCTCTCCTCCCCTTATAAAAACCTTCCCTCGCCAAACCTTATCTTTAAAACTTACAATCCTTATAAATACCCCAAAATCATATAATTTTTGTCCCAAAACATACTCATCGCGTCTAAGGAGTTATGGTTGTGACAACCTAGGATTTCTAAATGATATTTGTTTCCTGAGAAAATTTCTGTTATGTTATATAATATAGTACATGTAAAAAATATAGTGGAACCAACAAAACAATATCTAATTGATTAAGAAAACTACATTAGTCAGTTATGAATCCAATTAAAATCATAACATTACAATAAGACAAAAAATATAAAAACTAAAAAACTAAAATTAGGAAATATGGATCATCCCAATCAGTTAGAATCATTGTCCACATAGAAAACACTACATAAATGAAATAAAATATATTTAAACCAATAAATATCTTAGAAAATATAAATATATCCTTAGGAGTAATTGTAGTGAATATTGAGTCAAATAATAAAGTTGTATTTATTAGGAGAAATGTGACCATTAGAAAAGTAATATGACTATTGGTCAAGTATGATCATTGGTCAATATAATCATTGGATTATTTTAATGTTAGAAACTAACAAAAATGGTAATAATTTTACCATTGTAATTAGTGTTTATAAGTGGTAATGAAAAATGATGATTAATGAATAAAGGAAAAATGATGGCATCAACTGGTGGAGTCATGTCATTTGAATCACGTTTTTTAGAAATTGAGAGGGAGGTAGTGTCAATTGGTTCTCTCTTGACTAAGCTAATGTCATGCTTCAACAAGGGAGAATTCAATGAAATCACTTATAGGAAAAGTTTAAGTTAGTGAAGACTATCACTCCACCAAAGTTATCTGATCCACCCCATGAAACTACCACCATCGTACTTATTACCTTTAGGGCATACGTGAGCATAATAAGGGGTAACTTATACATGACTTATTTTACTTAAATAATAATATCTTTTATATAAATAAGATTGTTATTCCATCAATCCCATTTGAATAATAATTTATTCTATAAAATATATGTTTAAGTATGAACAATTTGATAAATTGATTGTTATATGAAAATAAAACATAATTGTATTTTTAGAAAATATATACAATTTTATAATAAACTCGGGTATTCTGAATAATATTTTTTTAATTAAATCTCATTTTAAAACATTTTAATTTAAATATAAATGATAAAACAATTTTATAATGTCCTAGGAAATTTTTATATGCGCCAGAAATTTGATTATGTCATAAGAACTACTATTTTTTAATAAATATTTATGTATATATTTTAAAGTAAAAATTATCATATTTATAGAATTATTTATCTAAAATAAAATTATATTTGAAATCAGTACGCCAAAATTAGGATAGTAAGAGTTTTAAAGAATTTTAAAAAATACATTATTTTTAAATGAATAGTAAAAATAATATTTCTTATTTTATGTATGTTTTTGCACTTCATATTTATGTAATAATGATATAATAATTAATTGACCACAATCCATGACCTAATATATGTAATTAATTTTATGTATTTTAATATATTTAAATAAATTTCTATACCTATAAGTGACTTTTCAAATTCTAGAATGGACAATTTTATTTAAAAAACATTATTTAGTAGAAAATATACTTTTTCATGGTGTTAAAAAATTGTGTTCACTTATAATGGATCAAAAATCATAAATTGCGACTAAAATGTCTAAAATCATGATAAAAAATCATGGGTAAGCAAATGGTTTTTCATTTTCCACAAATTATATTTCCAATACCTATATTTGGAAATTATTAAACAATTACTCTACTTTTTCTATAAATACCCACCCATTTCACTAGTCCCCTTCAAACCCAATCCATCCTCCATAATATTTTGGTCATTTTTTCTCCAAAAGAGTCCCCAAAAGGTTAACTTAATCCCCCAAGGTTCTATCCTCAAGATTTAGGACAAATTCTTCATCCATCCAAATTTAAATTTTTATTAAGCCATTTTGAGGGAAAATGGGAAACCTAAGTTCACAGACAAGACCACTACGTGCTAAAAGAGCTCACAAAATTATTAAACATGAGACTTAGATTACTCGAGTTAGCTACCCTATAAAGTTCCCAATACAGCGGACTAACCAGGGTTTTTGGGTCCTCTCTAATTATCTCTTCAAGGTGGGTAAGCATCCTCTCTATTGTCTGGATGAATTCCTCTTAGTTGATTATGCTCTGGTTGAAGCCTCGGGCCAGAAATTCTTCAAGGTAATGGAATTCTCATCATTTTCATTCCGATTAAAGTAATTATTTTTATGTTTATCTTATAAATGGTATATCACTTTATTTTCTTATTATTTTTATCATACCCTTATTGATAAAATAACGTTTCATCTATGGTATAACTTTATTCTCAATCATTTTAAACTTTTTTAAATCCACATTATATACATTTCATGCTTTCGAATTTACCTTTCAATTTATCTTTTTTACATGATAAATTATTATATTGTGAATACCAAATCAATTTATTTATCTATGGTTATTCACCTAGATGATAATATAATTTATTGAGTAATAAATTTATATATATGAAACCCACATTCTCTTTTAGTGGATTAAAAATGATGTTATGGTCAAGCCTGTAAGAAATTATTTAATCAATGCTTTTATATGAAACCCATACATTATTATCCTCAAGTTATAAACCAAATAATTTATTATGATCAATGTGTCTCACATTAAAGTAATACATATGAAGGGTGTTCCCTGATAGCACTCCAGTACATTGGATAATGAATTTAATCTCTAGAGAAGACATGTTTTATGATAACTTTGTGAATAAACTTGGTAATTTTCATTTATGACACCATGGTGATTAACTATGGTGATATTATTATAAATGTCCCATTTTTATATTGTTTCCAAATTTCCATGTTTTTATTCATGTTATTTTTATTATTGTATTCCTCATGTAATCTTGATCATCTTATGTTGTTATACCTCATGTTCTTACTGATATGCCCTGCAATCACATTTTAAATGTCTCACTTGATTATTTTTTTATTAGTATTGTGATCAACCATTTCCATTGTTGTGTGTCCCTAGAATATTACATGAAGTAAAATAAAATTAGTGTTGACCCATGAATAAGCCTTTCATTTTGATTAAAATAACCTTTATGTTTTTATGTATTATGTTTCTATTTTACAAGAAACTAAAGTTTAAAAGATCTAGTGTTTTATTCCACATAATGAAAAGTTTATATATTAAAAGGAAAGACTCCAAAGATGGTATTATATCATGGTTTAGTTATTTATAGAAATTAGGAATTCAAATCTTTAGTATTAACCATATTTATAAGTCTAAATATTGAAAACATTCGAGAATTTTGGTAAAGTATTAAGACAGTGATTTCCAAGCAGTTAAATCCCTATCTAGATACTAGAACTGGATTTAGATTTGGAACATATTTACCTAGGGGTAACAACCCCAAAAACAACATTTTAATCTAGACTTAATCAAGAACTGGTGCACGAAAATTATCCTTTCAACATACATAGTTTGACACCTCTAGGGGAGATATGTTTGCATAATCACGAGATTTATATGAACCACTATGATGGATGTATATAAAATCTAATTTTTATTAAAGAATAAATTATTTAAGTACGATTTTTTAATAAATAAACTCCATTTAGAATTATAAAATCCCTAAATATAACATGTTTTTTCACTGAGGTTTTATTATTTTAGGAAAATAGTGGGAAATGTGAGGAACTATGTAAATGATGAGTGAAACGTATGATAAATTGATACGATTCCTTACATGATGAAATCATAAATGGAAAACTTAATGGGTATGATGAATCAACTATCTCAAGTTACAAATAATAACTCGAATCGTGTTAAGAGATCAGAATCACCTCAATGGGAAAAATTTTCTATTGAGTCCTTAATGCATCAACTACCACCTTATTTGAGCGGATCTACTGATCCATTGATTTTTGAATAATGGATTACCACTATAGAAAAGATATTTTCTATAATATTCTATTTAGAGCTAGAGAAATTCACTCTAAGAGAGTACCACTTATAATGAGAAGCTGATTAGTGGTGGACACTAATTTAAAGCTTGAACCCAAGAATGGATATTGATGCTATAGAGTGAGATGTGTTTAGTGGAATCCTTCTCAATAAAAAGTTTCCCTATTTTATGCGAAAAAATGGATAAAAATTACTAGATCTAAAAAAGAAGGAAAATTAATTCGTGATAATATATAAAATGACCTTTACAATACATTCTCAATACAAATCTAGCTTTTTTATAGATCTTAAGAAAAATTTTGATAGATTTTTTGATAGACCCAGACCCCATCTATGGATAAATTTAGAAAATAGAGGCTATGAAAGCTATGAGATGATAACACAAAGTTACATGAATGTTGAATTGTATTTTGGAGAGAGGTAGTAGTTAGATATGTTTAATGAAAAGAAGAGAGAAATAGATTCAAACTCAAGGAAGAATATTGATCATAAAATCGGAGGAAAAAAAGATCAATATCCCATGTGAAACAAATGTGGGAAGAACCATTTAGGGGGACAACCTTCTTGGGAGGGGAAAGTCCTAAAAGTGAGGAAGAGATTGGCATATCTCTCGAAACTATAATGGTTAGGTGAAGTCTCAACTTCTCAACACTAATGAAAAAGGGATGAAGGTACATGCCCAACCTAAATATCATTGCTTCACGTGTGTATTTCTTGGGAACATTTCAAACAATGTCCAAATCAGATGATAATGGAGGGAACTGCCATAAACCTCATCGTAGTCCAAGGGATTGAGGTTATCAATTTTTTATTATGGTGGATGAAGTATAGTCTTCAAATCATGTAGTGGCAGGTACACTCATTATGCTCTAAAATCTATAGAGTACACTTTTTATTCTAATTATACAAATTCCTTTATTTCATTCAAGTTTTCAAAGAATATAAAATCAACCCCTAAGCTTCTAGAAGTATATTTACCAGAAAATACATCTGGAAAGATTATCCTAACATTAATTATGTATAGAAACTCTATTATTAAATTTGGAAAGTACAATATCATCACAAATATAGTAGTAATTCCCATGGTGAAATTTGACATCATATAAGTGGTGGTCATATCTCAAAGTATAATACTAAGATAAACTATAGGAGAAAAGAAATTTCCAGTAGTTTTGAATGGAAAACATATAGTTATTTTCAAAAGAGATATATCTGAGTCTGATATTTATCTAGAATCACCTCCCATAGATTTCTTTTTAGATATTATCAATGAAGAGGGGGAATAAAATTATATTGTAATGATAAAAAATGTCTCTATCATTGAGGAATACATCAATGTATTTCTTAAATATATTCCTATACCACACATAGAAATATAGGTATATTTAACCATTAAACTCATAACAAGATCCAAGCTAACATCGATGACCCCTTATAGAATAGAAAAGGTTAACTTAGAGTAATTAAAGAAAAGCATTTAAGGTCTTTTAGAAAAGGTATTTATCCAACCAAGTGTGTCTTCTTGGGGAACACATGTTCTATTTATAAATAAGAAGGATGGATCTTTCTGAATATGAATTGATTATGGAGAACATAATGGTATCATAGAAATGAACAAGTACACTCTCCCAATGATTGATGGTTTATTTGGATAAATTTTTGGTGCTCAAATATTTTCCATGATTTACCTCAGATATGGGTATCATCAATTTAGGGTGAATAAAGAAGATATTTTAAATACTGCCTTCTAAACAAGATATGTTCATTGTGATATTTTTGTTATTCCCTTCATCATGACTAATGCTTCTATTTTATTTATGGATTTTATGAATAGATTCTTTAATGACAACCTTGATAAATTCTTGGTAGTTTTAATGATGATATTATGATATATTACAAAAATTCATGAATATCGTGATGATAATATAAGGGTTTTATTCAAAACATTGAGAAGGATAATCTATTTTGAAAAATTATAAAATGTGAATTTTTTTTACAAAAAGTTTCATTCTTGGAGCGGATTGTAACTAATAAAGGAATTTGAGTTGACCCGATTAAGACAAAGTCTATAGAGGATTGACCTCATCCTATAACATTAACTAAGATTCATAGTTTAGATGGATTATTAGGATATTATCAGAGGTTTGTGAAAACCTTTTCATTAATTTCTGATACATTAACCAAGTTAACCTGAAAATGAGCTAAGTTCATCAAGATAAAGGATTTTGAATAATGTTTACAAGACATAAGGAGAGATTGATTAATGAACCTATGTTAACTCTACCCTTTATTGAATATGGATTTTTTATTTATAGTGATGCATATCTATAATGGATTGGGTGTGTCCTCATGAAAAATGACAAGGTGACCCCTTATGTATCTTGAAAATTAATGCCTTTGGAGAAAAATTAATTCAGCGTAGAACCAAGAGTTAGTTTTATATATTTGTTCTTTAAAGAGATAGAGGAACTATCTTTATGGAAAGAATAATATATACCTATCCCACCAGAGCTTAAATTAAAAATTCATTCCAATGTAATTGAACATGGGAAAAATAATAAGGTTAGATATTCTAAAATACTATGACTATTCAATTTATTATCACCCCAAAAGAACAAACAAATTCATTAATACATTATGTAGGAAAGACAATGTTCTTATAGAAGTGATAAATATTCAAGGAAATCCATTGATCAAGGACCTTTTAAGGTTGGACATGGGAATCAATATGGAAGGGACATCATAAAGAAATCTCCAAAATGATTTATCAACCATCATTACTAGAGAATATCAAGAGAGATCAAATAGAAAATTATTTGATAAAATAATAAAATAGAGGCTATGAAAAATGTGATGTTTCCTAAGATCACTTTTAATAAAAATGATATACTATATTTTCGTACAAGGATATGTG
Organism: Viscum album; assembly: GCA_963277665.1. Lineage (NCBI taxonomy): Eukaryota > Viridiplantae > Streptophyta > Magnoliopsida > Santalales > Viscaceae > Viscum > Viscum album. Next base: position 804,364 of record CAUJRU010000087.1, on the reverse strand, counting down.
TCCCATATATCCAAGAGATAAGGAAAGATATTATGTATGAATCACATAACTATATATTCTCTATAAATCCGGGAAGCTCTAAAATGTATATGGTCCTTTATGATCATTATTTCTAGGATAATATGAAAAGGTGGATTTCTGACTACACTATAAGATTATAGTTGTGTCTACAATTAAAGGTGGAGTAATAATTTTCTAAATTCTTATTGAAAAAAATGCCCATTCCAAGATGGAAGTGGTTGAATATCACTATAGAGTTTATTACTAGTGTCCTAAGAACATAAAAACGAAACAATTTGATATGGGTTATAGTGTATTGACTCACCAAGACTACCTAGTTCATCTCTATTTAGGAATATTTATCTCTTGAACAAATTTCCAAGATATACATAATTTAAGTGGGTTGGATTCATGGTGCACTAATTTCAACCATTTTGGATAATAATCCAAGGTTCACATCAAAATTATAGAGAATTATTTGGCATGATATAAATGATAAATTGAATTTTAGTATGGACTATTGACCCCATACTGATTTCCTATCTAAAAATACTATTCAGACATCTGAGGACATGTTAGCAACATATTTAATGGAATTTAAATGTGGATGGGATCATCACCTACCATTAGTTGAGTTCTCATACAACAACAGCTTCCACTCGATTATTCAAATGATACCTTATGAAGATCTATATGGGGAGTGATGTGGAACTCCAACTTGTTGGGATGAATTTTGTGATATAATTCTAATTTGTCTTATTCTTATTCAATATATGATAGAGAAGGTATATTAATCCAACAACAAATAAAAGATACTCAGATTCAGTAGAAGAGCTGTGATAAAAAACATCGAAGGGATTTGTATTTTGACGTTGGAGAAATTTTTTTCCTTTATATGTCACCATGGAAGAGATTCACACAGTTTGTAAAGAAAGGAAATATTATACATAGGTGCATTGGTCACTTTGAATTCCTTAATTGCATAAGATAAGTAGTCTATCGACTAGAACTTACACCAAATCTAGATCAAGTTTATGATGTATTCAATATATCTGTCTTTAGTAAGTACATACTCAGTCCCTCATATGTAAGGAATATAGAGTTGGAATAACTAGAATATGACCTCTCTTTTGAGGAGCATCTGGTAGAGATATTAGACTATAGAGACAAATTTCTATGTAATAACATAAATCATATTGTTATAGAATTTCGGAGGCACCATAATAATGAGGGGAAACATGGTAATCAAAGGAAACAATGAAAAAGATGTTCCCTCACTTATTCTCAATCGAGAATATGAGTTGAAATTTTAAGGAATAAATTTTTAAAGTGGGGTAGAGCGTGACAATCCAAAAAAATTTAAATACATTTGTTTCCTATGAAAATGGGGGATATATTATGTAATATTATATAAGTAAAAACTATTGAGTGACCAGAAAAACATTATCTCATTAATAAACATTATTACATTAGTCAGCTATAAAACAAATGATAATAATAAAAAATGGATAAAAAATAAAAGATAAAAATATAAAGTGGGAAAATATAGATCACCCCAATATTCTAGAATCATCGCCCCCATAGAAAATAGTATAAAAATGAAACAAAATACGATTAAGCCAAAAAAAATCTTAGAAATTGAAAATATAACCCTAGAAATAATTGTTGTGAAAATTGAGTGAAATAATGAAGTGAAATTTATATAGAGGGATGTGACTGGTGGAATAGTAAAATGATCATTGTTCAATATAACTATTGGTCTATTTGACAATTTGGAACTATACCAAATTAAAATAATTTTACCATTATAATTAGTGTTTATAAGTAGTAATGAAAAAAAATAATTGATGCAAAAATGTGAAACGATGGCCTCAACTAGTAGAGAAATGTTTTTTGAAGCCCATTTGTCATAAATTTGGAGGGAGGTATAGTCACTGGGGATCACCCGTGAACAAGACCAAAATGAACGTCAACAAGTGAGGATTAAATGAAATATCCTACGTTGTATGTTCAGGTTAATAGATATTACTAATTGGTCAATGTTAGTCAATCCACCCCATAAAACCACCACCACCACACACCTTACACTTGGGAAATATGTGTGTGTAATAAGGGGTTGTGTGATTAGACCTTAGTAACTTAAATATTAATTTCCTTTTTATAAATAAAATTATTATTCCAACAATCCCATTTTGAGAATAATATTTTTTAATAAAATATATGTTTAGGTAATACCAATTTAATAAATTGGTTGTTTGATGAAAATAAAAAATAATTTTATTTTTATAAAATATATACACTTTTATAAAAAACTCAGGAAGTATGAATAATGTTTTTTTAATTGAATAGTATTTTAAAGTACTCTTATATGAATACAAATTGTAAAATAATTTTATAATGTCCTAAGAATTGTTTTTAAGTGTCATAAATTTGATTGTGTAATAAAAATTACAATTTTTTAATAAATTGGGATATTTATATTAAAAATATCAAATTATCATATTTAGTGAATTATTTTGATAAAATAAATATTATATTTTCAATAATGACATTAAAATTTGGTAAGGGTGAATTTTTTATAATTTTATAAAATACGTTATTTTTCTATGAATTGTAAAACATAGTTTTATGATTTTTGATCTATTTTATAATTTCATATTTTATTCATAATGATGTAAAAATTAGTTAAATACAATCCATGAACTAAAATAATTTTTTAATATTATGGATTTGGGTATATTTTAATCATTTTACAAACCTAGAAATGACATTTTCATGTTTGAAATGGAAATATTGATTTTAAAAACATTATTTTGTAGAAAAAATAATTTTTGATGTCCCTAAAATTATTATAAAATGTTTATATTTTATAATTTATTAAAATATCATAAAATGTGAGTCAATTTTATTGAACCAATAGAAAAAACCATGGTTAATCAAGTGGTTTTAGATTTTACATAACCTAGATTTCAAAACCTATATTTGAAAATTATTATACAATGCGTCCAATTTTGTTATAAATACCCACCTGTGTTACCTTTCCCCTTCACACCCAATCCTTCCACCATGACGTTTTGGTTGTTTTCCTACCAAATAGTCCAGCCAAGGTGTTCATAATACCCCAAGGTTCCATCCTCAATATTTAAAAGCAAGACTTCAAGGTAAGGGAATTCACTTCATCTTCTTTTCCATTCAAATATTTATTTTTTTATAATTCTTATAAATATAATGTTACTTTATTTTCCTATTACTTTTATCATACCTTGACCTATAAATTTTATTTTTATAAATGGGAGACTTTTTTTCTCTCACAATATACCCTTTTCTAAATCAACATTTTATACCCATCACAGTGCTGAATTTACATATAAATTTCTCTATTTTACATAATAAATTCTTATATTGCGAATACACAAACCATTTCTTCATCCATGTTTATTCACCAGGAAGTTAATATAATTTATTTATTCAGTGATCTACATATACAAAACCCACATTCTCTTTTAGTGGGTTAAAAAAGAAATTATGGTCAACCATTTAAGTATTTATGTACTCAATGATGTTATAAAAAACTTGTACATTATTCTCTTAGAGTTATTAGAAAAATGATTTCTTATGATCAATTTACATCACATAAATTAATACATATGATGGTTTCACCCTGATAGAACACTAATACATTGGGTAATGAATCTAATCTCTAGATATGACATATTTTACAATACTTTAGTGAATAGCCTTGGTAATTTCCATTTATGACACCTTGGTCATAAAAAATGGTGATATTATTATCAATGACTAATTTTTATGTTGTAGCCACATTTTCATGTTATTTTTAATGTTATTTTTTTTATGATAAACCTCATGTTCTCTTAACCATGTATATTATTATACCTCATGTTCTTATTGACATGCCTCCCAATCAAATTCTAAATGCCTCACTTTCTTGTTTTCTTATTTTTATCATGATCACCCCTTTAATTTGATGTGTGTCCTAATGATATGAGATTTAGTAAAATTAACCTAGGATGAACCCATGAATAATCCTTTCACTTGTATTAGAAAATATTTTATATTTTCATGTATTATGTTCCTATTTTACATAAAACTAAACTTTAAACGAAATTGTGTTTTATTCCGTGTAATTTAATATTTATGTAATAAAAGGTAGGATTCCATAATGGTCTTACAAAAATACCATTCAAATGATCCTTAAGGGGTTTTCTTAAAGGAGAAAACCAAAGGAAAAGGTAATACACTTAATCAATATTTTTAATCTTTATTCCACTTCATACTATAAAAAACTCATCCAATGTGAAATAATGACTTCAATATTATAAATATACTATAATATTATTTTAATTAAAGGAATATAAATTATAAAAAAAATATTTACATTTTATTTTATAATAAAAATAATTTTCCATATTATGGTGGGTTCACCGACTTGATGAACAACATAATTTATTTCTCTCCACTGCACTCATGAATGGTTATAGAAATAATATTGTAGTTAAATATGATGATAATAATTATATTTAAATTTATTTAATTATATATAATGGATTAATAATCATTGAATTAAATTAATGAATCTAGTTAATGATGGCTAGTAAAACCACCTAAATAAACTATCCATATAACAATAACATTTATACTGAATTAATATTATCTAAAACTGAACACATGTAAATATTTGGGGTCATTTTAACTTATTGGAGGAGGAAATTAATATCATTTCAATTCCACTTATATATTTTTAGTCTCATTTTAAAATAACTACATTAATAATCCACAAACTAAAGAAGCTTTCGAAATAAGTAGTGAACACCCTCAAAAGAGTAAAATAAACATGATGTGTTGACAAAATTATTTTAAAGGAACCTAATAGAATATTAATAAATAAAATATTGATGAAAATTTTTATGTGGAAATTATTTAATAAATTTAATGTGATTTTTCAGGAAGTTAGGTGATCGTACCGGGTGGGTCAAGGACCTTAGGTAAAGGAACTTTCTAATTCACCCTCATTTACAGTAGTTCATGACTTTCCCTTATAAAACACACATCATCACAAAATTATTCTCATTTTTGGTTTTAGTATTATGTATATATATTCTCTCACATATATACCTAGTTATTATTACCTTTATTTTTTGTGGATATACATGTTTTTTTATGATTCCTTCTCTATTTCATTTATTAAGTAAACCTAATTTAATACAACTTATTATTTGTTATTTCATGTTATAAACCACCCTCAAAAGAGTATTAATAGATAAATAATCCTAAAAATTATTTTATGGATAAACCTCCAAGTTTACATCAGGTTTTATGATAAATATTATATATAAACCATATTTAAAGATTCCATAATATTTTCTTAAAACATTCCTAAATATGTTCATTACAAAATCACTACTCCTCCATTTTTCATGTATGTTTATTCAAATAAAATCTATATTTGAGACCTATAATTATTGATTAAAATATTAATGTCCAAAATATTTAATTCCTCCCATAATTGAGAATATTTATGAAATATCTTTTGAATATGCTTCCCGGCAACATTATGTATCCCAATACATTCAATGGGTATTTATTATTATTATACCTAATGTTTGATTATATTATATAGAAAACATATGAATATACATGTTACTATAGGTATACCCAGATAGCACTCCATTACACTGGGTATTTTTTATATCTAATGAGATGGTATGTACTGGATTGGGAAGTAAACATAATCCAAGATGTGACTCTATTCATGATGTTTTTTAGTCATGCCAATGAGCTAGGACTTATGTTTATCTCATTTTTTATGTTGTCTCCACAGTATTGTGATTAAATAATATTATGATTTCATATTATTTATTTAATGATTCTATGTTATTGTTCATTAAACTTTCATTTTATGAAATCATGTTATTTTCTTTGACTCATATGTTATGCTTTGTTATCCTTCTCATTACCTAACTTGTAATTATAGATCACCAATTTTTTATGTATTCCCCAGGTAATCCAATGATGATTTATAATCTCAAAGGGATATAAGATTACATTATATAGATTCAAATAAATATTTGTTTTGATTCATGTTGATCTTTAAGGTACCTAGTCTCCCAAATACACCAGGCCTCTCAATCATTAGTTTCTTATTAATAGTTAACTATGATTAAAATCATGTAATAATATTTTTCATAAGAATTGGGTCACTATAGTTGGTATCATAAGAAAGGTGTAGTACTTTATATATTAGGATAACAATACAAAAGTGAAAACCCAATAGATAAATCTATTTGTAGTCAAACACTTATAATGTTTTTGTAAAGTATATAGTTTTTGGTTTTTAGGCCATGAAATCCATATATGGATACTAAATGTGGATGTGGCTATGGAATAGTTGTACCTAGGGGTAATAACCCTGAAAGGGATCAATGGGTATTAACTTTACCTATACCTAGATCCTGAAAAATAGGCCTTTTTACACACCTTTTTTGAAACCCCCAAGGGAAGTGCTTTGATAAATTCAAAATCTCTTTACGAACCATTATGAAGGAATTTAATAAATTTTTAGGTTTTAAAAAAATAGGAAAATTAACATGAATAACCTAGATTTAAACATAAAGACTAATATGTTAGGACATACCTGTCATTAATGATTTATTCCTTCAAAGTTAATAATTTTCCTTTCATATGATAATTAGATTGAGTATTATCATCCATAAGTTAATTTTGGACATAGAAAATGACTAGATCTATAATAAAATTGTTAAAGGTTCACTCATTATCTATTCATGAAGATAAAATGTTCAATATGATTATATTTCATGTAATAAACATTTATTGGAATTATTCAAAAACCACATCAAAACATGGAGGTTAAGTTATCTATGATGAAAAAAACTAGGGAAATTATTTCATTACAAGTATATAACCCATCCCTTGTCAATTATTGTGGACTAAACCTACCAGTTAATCTTTTTATACTCTATTAAGTGTAATTTGATTCTATATTGGTAATGGAATTTTTTATTTATATAAATATAAGTTTAGCTACTAGTAGAGGAAAGTAATCACCATATCTACAATTATCCTCCTATTTTGTACAGGTGTAAAGAGGAGTATGAATCTACTTTGGAATATTATTCTCAAGAATATATATTATTTCCTTATGATAAATAATATTTAACTAAAATTATTAAGATAAAGGATAGAATTTTGATTGAATGCATTCCATTTTGAGGGACCATACTGATGTATTCCCCAAAATGTATTTGAGCCTTCCTCTTGACTGAGAGTTTGAATTTTCAATTAAACTTATACTTTGATCTTTATGCATATCCAAGACTCACTATATAATGGTAACCATTGAATTGGAATAACTGTATAAGTAGTTATAAAAGAATTCGGATATGGTTTTATGCACCTAAGTGATTCAACATGGTCCATATTGGTCCTCTTTATCCCAAAAAATTATAGGAAAATGTGCCTCTACAATTATTATTTGGAACTCAACAAGATCATTATATAAAAAAATTATCCCATATCATGAACTAATGACTTATTAAATCAGCTACTTGGGGCCCAATATATCTCTATTGTTGATCCTTAGTTCGGATATCACAAATTAAAGGTGAATATAGAAGATATTCCAAAAAATGAATTTCAAATAAGGTATAAACACTATCAGATCATAGTGATTGCCTATAGAAATACTAATCCTCTAGAAATATCCGTAGAATTAATGAATAGTCTTAATATTTTTCCTTCATATATTTATGTAAGTATTCATAGATGATTTTATAATATACTCCAAAATAAAAGAAGATCAGAAGAAGAATTTAATATTATTCTAAAGAAATTATGAAAGGAGAAGTTATATGATATGTACTATAAATGTGTGTTTTGTTGTAGGAAGTATCATTCTTGGTGCATGTTACCACCAGGAAAGGGATTCTTATGGATCCTTATAATATAAATTTGTTTGAGGAGTTTCCTAGATTGACATATATGATAGATATACTTAGTTGCCTTGGATTAGCTGGGTACTATTGATAAATTTTTAGAAACTTATTTTAATTTTAAAAAACATTAAAAAAGATAAGTTTGAATAGAGATAAGTTTTTATAGACTAATGTTTGTGAATATAGATTCAAGTAATTGAATTCTATGTTGATTTCTAAACCATAACCCACAATACCCTCAAATGGAGGGATTTTCATGGTATATTGTGATGCTTAAAATAAATTTGTGGGTAGTGTACTGAAGCAAAATGATAAAGTAATATCCTATGAATCAAGAGAGTTGAAATTTAATCATCATAACTATAAAACACCTAATAGATATTTTTCTATAGTGATCTTCACATTAATGATTTGGTGACATTATCTCTATGGTGATAAGTGTGAAATATATACAGATCATAAGAGCCTCAAATATATATTCACATAGAAGGTTATTAATATACACCAGTGGATATGGTTAGAACTGAAAAGGGACTATGACTACTCAATATATTAATATCCTTAGAAGTAAAAAAATATGGTAGATTCTCAAATTACAAAGGATCTTGTAACCTTTTCAATGATGACAATTGAGAAGGATAAAAATTTCATATACTTGTGAATGATGGGTACTGAAGTGATAAAGGAATGAAAAACAAAATTCATATCTCAAATTATTTATCATCCATCCATTTTGGAGAAGATAAAGGATTCTCATAGGGATGATGTGTTAATATAGAATAAGGTAAAATCTATAAAAATGGTAAATACACAAACAAAAAAAATTATGAGGATGATGTTGTAATATTTAGGTTATTAATATATAACCATCAGATCATATGATTAAAAAAGATTTATTTGTTAATAAAAATAGATCTAAATTCACCATACAACATGGGATAAAGAATATGTATCATGATCTCTAAGAGTACTATTGTTGGGGAAACATGAATAAGGAGAATATAGAATATACATCAAAGTTCCTCGTATGTCTAAAGTGAAGGTAGAGAGGCAAAATTCCAAGGTAACGATGAATACATTACCCAAAAATACATAGAAATAGGAAACATCATCCTGGAATTTGTCACAGGTCATATGAATATATCCAAAGGAAATAATAATATATATTGTATAGTAGATTATCTTATAAATACTAATGACTTTATTAAGATTAGAGAGGACTTCTCACTCAATCAACGTACAAGGATATACATCAAGAAATTGGTGATGGTCTATGGAGAACCACTATCTATTACTTTTATCGAGATACATGGTTTTCCTCCATGTTTTGGAAAAGTCTCTAATATACTCTAAACACTGAATTGAACTACATTACAACTTATCACAGCCAAACTAATGAAAAATTTAAGGGAACTGTCCAGACACTTGAGAACATGTTAAAAGCATACTCGATGGACTTCAAAGGAGGATGTGATCAACATATTCCTATGGTTGAGTTATCATGTAATAATAGCTTATTATAAATAATCCAAATGGATCCATATAATCCCTTTATAAAAATATATATATAATTTAATACCCTATTTTTATATTAGATATTTTTTTATATTTTTATTTCATTACTACTATTTTTGATCTTTATAATTTTAGTTGTTTTTTAGGATTTTCATAGATAGAAATAAAATAAACAAATGTATTAATATTAATATTATTATTATTATTAATCAGGATAATAAAATTAATAAATTATTAAATAAAAAATAAAGAAATTCCCACTTTTGTGTGGTTATCTCCCACCACTCGCCATGGTCGAGTTTTGCTTGTGTGATCCCCTACCCCCAATAGCTAAAACCCAAGTCAATGGACCTCCCTCCTTCGACCTCCACATCTTATAGAGATTTCACCAGATTTACTGGTTATTCATGGTCAAACCTTCGAGTAAAGGTCACTACTTCCATCCCTTTTCTTATCCCTTGTGTTTTCTTCCTTCCCATTATTGTGCATTTCCTTTCTGAATTCTAGGTAGGTTTTTTTTTCTAAATTTTTTTTAGATTTTATTAGTAGGGAAATAGGTGAATTATTTGGACTCCATTCATATTTTATTTGCGTTTTTTTCAATTTTCTTCATTCCAGGTAGGTTTTCCCATGCCCTGGATATTTAATTATTGAACCATTGATATATTTCCTCCTAAATTTATGTTTGAATTATTTAATGCATGTATTATAATTTATTACAAAAATACTAAAGATAAATTGTAATTTATGATTGATTTTAATAGAATGAAAATGGGGTCTTTCCTTTAAGTAAGAGTTTTTATATATTTTATTATGTTTCACATACTGATTATTTTTTAATGTTCTGATTGTCTCTTAAAAAATTAAATTGAAGTGTCACATGGTTTCACTGACTTTAAAATAGAATACCTAAATTCCTCACATGTATTTTAAGGGGTGTGTTATATTTAAAGTATAATGTTTCAGTTTATTGAGAAACATTAATTTTTTGAATTCCATTGAAAGTGTGGTTTTAAAGCTAGTCTCATATTAATTTATTCAAAATGGATGTTTTAGGATGTGAATTTCAAACACACATACATAAGTATTTGTATGTGTGTGTGTAGGGATATTCAAATTAAAAGTAGAATATGTTAATGCGTTCATGGGGTGAAGTACATATATAAACATGAAAATATATATATGTGTGTGTGTAACATAAATAATGATTCTTGAAATAAAAAAAATCATATAGATGAACTTTTAATTGGTTTTAATGGTTTTAAAGAGGCATTAAGGACATGATATTCTCGAGTTAGGTTTTTAAAAAGGCTATTTTGACACCTTAAAATGTTTTCAACATGTCTTGTGTATGAAAAACCCTTTATATTTTTTGATCTTCACTTTACTCTTGATTACTCCTTTAGGGTCATGCTTTCTTGGAAATATTAGAATGGTGTGTCTAGGGATATTTTGGGAAGGGGTGAATTATTTTTATGATTTTTTTAGATATACATGTGAAATAATTGTTGAATCGTCCCATTTTTATTAGATTATGGGTACTCAGGTAATTAGGTGAGTTTGAATAAGTGAAATATATAGTGTGTATCATGCACCGACTAAATAAGTCACCCATTTGACTAAGTGATCTAACAGAATTATTATGTGGCCTGATTAGTTAGGAATCACTACCCGGATATTGACACGCTCTCTAGTTCTAGTATAGGAATATAGTCTGTTTTTTAGGTTTATATACTCAATCCCTAGAAAGTGTCCTATAACACACAATATTTGATTGGTTTTCTACATAAATATTTTCCACCTATCTGTTAATTATTCACCCAATTTATTTTGATATCTATGGAACCTCTTTTTATCATTCTTTATATTTCTTTATGTGAGATGTTTCTAGTTTTGTTACTCACTCATAGTAATAGGTTAGTGAAATTCTATTTTTTATGAAATCAATGGAATTAAATGTTTTTAGTTGAGGTTTTAAAATGATTTTTAAGTTTTTTAAAATGAATTTTTATAATGTATTTCATAATCATAAATTGAATGTATGTTTGATAAAGAGGGATTCTGATACTTCTAAATAGTTTTTAAGTGATTTTTTTCAATTAATAAAAATAAATAGAAGAGGTTAAACACAAATTTAATGTATTGGTTGTTACGTTTATTCAAATTCTTATAGAAAACCAAACATTGTAATTATATTTTCAAACAAGCATGAAATGGTTCTTTAATTAAAAGTTAGACATATGGAAATGTGGGCAGTGGTGTAAAGGGTGTGTTTGTGTTCACGCCTACACTATATCACGTTTTCAGGTTATTCATCATCTTTTTACAACTTGTGGATATTGATTTAATGTTATCACATTTATCCAAGTGTTTTAATTTTATTTTATCACATTCATCCAAGTGTTTATATTCCCTGATTTATAAGACTTCCTTTATTTCCAATGAATTTCCATTTTGTGGCCCTTTAAATGAGTTCTTTACTAATTTTCATTTTGGTTACCAATGATTTTAATTATATATATTGAGGATAAATGGTGTTGGGGTTGTAACATTTTGAGGGATTTTGGGGGGTGAGCAGGGGTATGTTGGCAAGGTGAGTAATTTTGTCGGGTCAGATGAGGGATTGGTTTATATCTATTTATATCTACTACCTGATTATGTTTTTTTGTATGTGCTGGTTTTTTTCTTTGATGTTTGGCCTATGGATGGGTCATGTCAAAATTTAAATAAATATATTATTCTAATTTTACTCTAATTTAAGGAAAAATCATTCCCAATGTAGATATATATCATTCCCATGAACTTGTTATCATCTTGTGGGGATTATGAACACACTCGAGTTAGTGGTAAGCGTGTTCAGGTACTGTTCGGGTATAAGATTGGGCTAGATCAACACCAGCTAATTAGTGAGATAGAACTAGCCTAGGTTTACACTTTGGGCCTCCAGATATCTGATGGTTCCTTTTGGGGTTATTTTTTAAAAAAATAAACAAAATTATTAAAGTAGCATCTAACTTGAGGAGGGTGTCTATGAGTTTATTTGAATTTTTCTTCATCAAGGGATTCTATGTTTGTGTACCATTATTATTTTATTTTCCTACATGTTTTATTAACTATATGAAATTTTCATAAATCTAGGATGGGATCACATCTTCTTAATAGTATCATAGACCATATAGCTTTCAAAATGGTTAGATAGTAGTTACCTAGTCGAATGAGTGTCGGCAGAAGTTCTTATGGTGCACTTCGTGATGTGATTTGATTATAAAATAATGATATGTTTCTATTTTTTTATATAATTTAAATATCATTAGGATTAAATGGGAATGGATTTCACATTGAATGTTTTCAATGGAAATGAATTTTCTAAAGAATAATTATAGGATTTTTGGAAAGCGACTAATGTGAGTTAACTCGCATGTGATGTCTTTTCAAAATATTTCATAAAAAGTTTTTTAAACCTGTTTTAACCCAATATCAAAAACATATTTCCTTGATTGGGTTTTTTTAAGTTTTTTCTTCAAGTGTTTTTTTATGTGAATTTGTGATTGTATAAAAATAATTGTGATTTTTAAAATGAAATGGTGATTGATTATTGGTATGGTAAATAATTATATGTTATTTTAATTAATGATGATTCTATGAAAAACGAAATAGGGGCAGCAATAATTTTATATGGAAATAAAAATAAATAAGGGTGATCTATGTTATTTATTAAGAAAACACCCATAAGGGTGGTCCATGTTACTAGATAAGAAAACACTCGTAGGGATTATCTATGTTACTTAATGAGAAAACACCCATAGAGACCCTCCATGTTACTTGATGAGAAAATACCATAGGGTTTTTCTGTGATAAATTATCTATATACCATGGTGAAAGACTCCCCCAACTTATTATAATAGTTGGTATGGCCATCACAATGTTATCAGAGAAAATGTGGCACTATATGAATTTGGTATGGTTGATCAGGGAATGGACCTGAGGATTAATGATTATTTTGATCTTAGAATGGGTTATATGCATACGTATTTAAGTCAGTTGATGTAAATGGGTTGGAAAAGTCCATGTAATGTGCTCAGATACATACTAGTATGGACCAAAGAAAGACTGGTCATGGTCTGTGGTGGTTCATCTTACACCTGATGACCTGACATGTATTTTTCATACTTATAGTCTTCTTATATTATTTTTAGTTATCAATGTTTGGAATAATTCAATGGAACCACTTTATATAGGTTTTATGGTAGTTCTTTTTTGGGGGTTTGATTGGTTCATTGTGTATGATCATTTTTTCAGGTTTTAATTCCTCATCTTGCAATTTAGAATATTTCCAAATGGTGGGGAGAGCTAGAATCAGTTTACCTATTCTCTTATTGATGGAATTCTCACCATTTTTTGTTGCCTTCTTATTTAAAAAAAGATTTTGGGGGGTATAAATATTTCTAATGTTTATATTTTAACACCTTGTTTCCATGTATTTAATTATTTCAAACTTTATTTCTTTAATATTATTTTTGGAATTTATAATTTTGTGTCATGATTTTTTATGATTTTCATAAATTCAAAAAAATAAAATAATAATAACTATAATTATTATTATTATTATTATTATTGATAATAATAAAATATTTATTATGAAAAAAATAAAGGGCTCCCTCCCCATCTTGTGTCGCACCTCCCCATTAACTGAGCATTGTTCACAAGATCCCCCCTGACCAAACCCCACTTGCAGGAACCTCCCTCCTCCAGCACCCTCATCTTGTGGGGATTTCACATTATTTATTAGTGATTCATAGTATAAAATCATAAGTAAGTTATATACTTCCCCATTTTTCATTTCCCTTATGTCTTATTCCTTCCCAATTGTTATACCCATCTTAATTGAACCATCGGTTGGGTTTTGGTTCTAAATATTGTTTTGGTTCTTGTTGATAGGGATTGAAATTTATTTTGAAGACCCCATTCATGTTGTATGTGAGTTCCAAATTAATTTACATTGATTCTATGAAGGTTTTATTATTCCCTAACGATTTAACTCTTGAACCATTGATGGATTTCCTTATAACTTTATTTTATAATTATTTAATGTAATTATTCAGTTTTTTATCAAATTCCTTAAAATAAATTCATCTTTCCTCTTGATTTTCATCGAATGTGAAAGGGTTCTTTGTTTTTAAGAAATTTTTAATGCTAATTTATTATGTTTTTCACAATTCTTATTTGTTTAATGGTCCAATTTCCCATTTAAAATTTCAATGGAAGTTATAAATGTTATATTTGAAATACAAATTGAATTCCCAAAAGCCTAAAAATGATTTTAATGTGTATGTTATATTTAAAGTATGAATTTTTAGTTTCTTTGGAATCTTTCATTATATTAATTCCACTAAAATTTTGGTTTTAAATTTAGTTTTTATTCATTAATTTTAAATGGAGGATTCAAGATATGAATTTTCGGCACACATATATAAATATTTTTATATGTGTGTGTGTGTATGTGGATGTAAATGATCACAATAGAATATATTAATGTGTACATGGGGTAATGTAAGTACATAAACATATATATATATATATATATATTGTGTGTGTGTGGCATAATATACAATCCAAGAAATAAAAGAATGTTGTCTTTAAGATTAATGTTAAAATGGTTTTAATGGTTTTAAAGAGGTATAAAAGACACTCCAATCTTGATTTATCTTTTCAAGAAGTTGTATTAGAAACATTTAATTATTTCTTGTGTATGTGAACCCCTCTATATCCCTAAATTGTCACATTTCTATTGATTACAACTTTAGGGTTCATGCTTGCTTTGAGATTTTGGAATAATATTTCCCATGGTTTTTGGGATAGGTTGGATTATTTGTTATGATTTATTTGTATTTATGTGTTTCTTTATTGTTAAATCACCTCATTTTCATTTGATTATAGTACTCTAGAAACGATTTAAGTCAATATAAGTGAAACAATCGGTGTGGATCATGAACCAAATAATGTAAGATATATGTTAGACCAAGTGAGTTACCAAAATGGTTATGTGGAACAAATAGTTCCATATTACTATAGGGATTCTGACAAGAACTCTTATGCCAACGTGGGAATCTAGTTGCCAATTCCGGTCAATATATGTGATCCCTAGGAACTACCCAGTGTCTTGTATTCTCTTATTAGTGTCTTAAATATGATTTTACCCCAATTTGATAATTTTTCTATGAAAATAAAATGATGTCTATGACACCCCTTTATAACTTTATTTATATTTCATGATGGGTGTGGCCAATTTATTTGGTAACAAACCCATAATATTTGGTTTATTCACCATTAAATTTTATTTATTTTTTGGATAAATCATTGGAATCAAAGTTTTTCACATGATGTTTTAAAAAACAATTAAAGAGTTATAAAATTATCATTTCTAAAGGTTTTAATAATTGAAATTTGAATGGGTGCTTTGTACACAGGGATTTACTCATTTCTAAATTGTTTTGATTATTTTTTCTTTATCCAATAAAAATAGGAAAAAAAGTTAAACTTAACACTGATGTGTAATTTTTTCCTTTTATGTAATTAATTAAACAAAACTATATTTTTAATTGTATATTAAATATATCTTTAAATGGTTTTTTAATTAATAGTTAGACATGTGTCACGTAGGGTGGAAGTCTATTGAGTGCTTATGTGTTTACGCATAAATTATATCCTAGTTACGGTTTTAACATCATCTTATTTACACTATTAGAGTGTTTATTATTTTGGGATTTTGTGGTTAGTGGTTCTGGGTTATTTTATCACATATGGCCAAGTTTCAAAGTTATTTGATTTTGTAGGACTTTTTTCCTTTTCATAGAATGTCTGGTGTGTGGTCCTATAAATGAGTATTTTACTATTTTCTAATTTTTTATCGATGGTATGTATTATTTAAGTGGTGTATGGGTGATTATAGTGATTTATCACGTTGAAGAAGCATGGGGGTTAGCATAATTATGCTAACTATGTGAGGGGCTTTGGATGGATATCTAGGGGATTAGTTTATATCTATTTATAACTATTATCTGTTAAGTTTTTTTATATACTATTTTTTTAATTGATGTCGGAAGTATAGAATAGTTATGATGAAATTTCCATATAAATATAATATTTATTTTACTATAATTTAAGGTAAAATCATTCACATTATAGATATATCTAATGCTCTGGTGATCTTCACCATCCCATGTAGATCATAAATTTCCCTAGATTTGGTGGTGAGAATTCTCATGTGACTATTTGGAAGGAATACCAAGTTGGTTCATTACATATAACTCCTAAATAATGGAATTAATTTTGTGAAAGAAAGTTTTTGGGACCTCAAATGGTCAAAGAAATTTTAAAAGGGTTCAAGGGCATTCATAAACACATCATAAAAACCAAAAAACAACAAAATAACTATGCTAATCACTATTGGAGAGA
Source organism: Viscum album (assembly GCA_963277665.1). Lineage (NCBI taxonomy): Eukaryota > Viridiplantae > Streptophyta > Magnoliopsida > Santalales > Viscaceae > Viscum > Viscum album. The sequence continues at coordinate 787,424 of CAUJRU010000087.1, read as the reverse complement.
CCTAGAGTTTGAGATTTGAGACAAATATTTCCTCCATATATGACCACAAAAGAGATGCAAAATATTTCGGAATAATGGAAAGTTAACTTATAGATATATTACCCAATTTAATATTCTTGATCACATTGGAGCTATGGAATATCAACTAGAACTCCCACTAACCCAATCTCATGTACATGTTGTGTTCCATGTATCCCTCTTGAGGAAATATATACTAGATCTCTCAAATTTACTTAATTAAAATGTGGTATAACTAGATCAAGATCTATCTTATGTGGAGTATCGAGTTCCGATCAAGGATAGTAGAGACAAATTAATATGCATCAAGACTACTCACATTACCAAAGTACTATAGTAGAACTATAAGTATATTAAGGTGACATAGGAACTATAGGAAGGAATTAAAAAAATTACCCCCTTTTTTTCATCTTAGATAGTGAAATGAAATTTTGAGGGAAAAGTTTATTATGGGGGGAAGAAAGTAATAACCATGACTTTTATGAATTAAATTTTCCTCCTGAATTTTTGTGTGTGTTACACATAGTAATATAGTATAACATAAAACACATACCCCACATAATAAAAATCAACAAAACTTTATTATATTAATTAAAACATTATATACATAGAATATATGTATCCATAAAAATTGAAAGTGTTATAATTCCATACGAAAAAATAATATAAGATAACTATAATATGAAAATTTTGATCTACTTGATCCCCTATAATAACTATATGCATGAGAAACACCATAAATTAAACCTGAATATTAGAAATATAATATTAATTTTAAAAATAAAAAAATATATAACATTTAAAAAAAATAAGTTATTGAATAATGAATGAAATATGAGTTATTTAGATGTAAGGAAACACATACCACCATTACAAATATAACTGTTGGAATAGTAATCAGATCACAGAAATAGAAAGTTTACCATTAAAAAAAGTATCTTGAACATTAGAATAGTAACCTCAACTAATTAATTTTAAAATAATATTTTTTTTCTTATAAAATTAATATATATCAAATTTATCTCATGATACAAATAAATAAATGTTTTAAAATGATAAAATACTCTTGTATTTTTTTAGCACATGTGTTTTATCAATTTTTTTAGGATAAATATAAAATTTTAAATTAAAGTAAATTTTTCTGTAATAGGTTTACGAAAATATATTAGGTTTCAATAAAATGATAATATAACTTTATGATACCATATTTAATTTTACAAAGGTTCATAAATTGACCAAAATATTAAAATTAGTGTCTTTCAAATAAATCAAGTTTATATTTGAAAACTATTTTTTTCAAATTTAGAAAATTATTGTAATAAATTTTATTTAATATTTAGAACATATAGGTTGAAAAATGGTTAGGGTTAATTTTAGGTATTTCCATAAATTAGTTGGATTTTTATTTAGTGAAGTACAAAAAAATACAATATTTGGAAATATAAGTTCAATATAGGAATTCATTAGTCACGGATGATGTAAGAAATCATTAGTTCAAAATCACATGAAACAATTAATATATTTATTCACAATATTAAGCATTATTTATAGTATTTATAATTAATAACAAACTAATAAATATTATATTCAAAAACACCCTTCTATGCCCCTTATAAATACCACACCTCACCACCCCTTATAATCACACATTCTAAGCCCTTTAGATAGCCCAAAATCTCAAACTTTCTCTCTATAACCATCCACATCATGTCCAATGAATATTTTTCTTACCAAAATATCATTCCAAGGATCTTTAATGTGTGGAAAAAAAGGAAACAAAAAACAAAGAACGTAATACTTTTAATCGAGCTTTTTAATATTTCTTCCTCTTTATCCTACAAAACATTTCATCCAACACATAACATTGAATAAATTATTAAAAATATAATGTAATTTTATTTTTATAATATAATATAAATTATCAAACCTCTTTTCATTTAATTCTAAAACAAAAATTATTATTCATATTATGGTGGGTTCACCGCCTCCAAGAACAACACACTTTCTTTTTCTCCACCACCTTCATGTATGGATATAGAAAAAATATTACGATTAAATATGATGATAATAAATATATTATAACGTATTTCATGTTCAAGTGAATTAATATTTATTGATTTAAATTAAATGTATCTAGTTCATGATGGTTAATAAGATCACCTAAATGAACGAACCATGTAATGATAACGCTTTTACTAAATGATCATCCCTACATTAGAAAAAATATATATATTTGGGACCATTTAAAATTATTGGATTATATGGATATTATTAAATTTCAGTTCTATATTTTTAGTCCCATTGAATAATATATTCATAATTATCCACAATCTAAAGTGGTATTGGAATCATAAACCAACACCAACAGAATAGTAAAAATAAACATGTTGTCTTAACAAAATGATTTTAAATGAACATAAAACAATATTAATAAAAAAATATATAAACAAAAGGTTTTTAATCATGTATTTAGTAAATTTAACCTGATTATTTATGAATTTAGGTGATTATACCGAGCTAGGAAAGGACCCGATGTAAGGGACATTTTTTATACACCCTCTATTTTGGGTCATGAATTTTCCCTCTAGAACTCACCTCATAACACTATTATTATCATGTATTACTTTAAAATTAAATATATATATATATATATATATTCTCTTAACATATATAATTATTTATTATTACCTTTACTTTTTGGTGATATACACATTTTAAAGGTTTTATTCACAATTTTACTTTTTATGTAACCCCCAATTTAAGAGAACTACATATCATTTTTATAATGATATGAAACACCCAATGAAATGTTTTTAATCATAAATATTTTTATATAAATACTAATTATCTTATATATAACCCTTTTAGTTTACTTCTGGTTTCTTGAAAAATATGATTTCTATACCATATTTAATGATTACAAACCTTTTTCCTAAAACCTCACTAAATTTGTTCAATTAAAAAATTACTTCTCTACCCTTACACATTCACTTTTATTCAAATAAACTCTTTTTTGAGACCAATTAATATTTATTCAAAAATAAACATCCAATATATTTAATTCCTTCCCCTAATTGGAATCATTGTGAAATATCCTTTGAATATGACTTGAGGCGAGATTATGCAACCCATTACTTTCCATAGGTATTAATTAAGATTATTACTTAGGTTTTATTCCCTTATGTGGAACACATATATATGTACATGTTATGATGGGTGATCCCATATAGTGATCTAAAACATTGGGTAATTTTTATATCTCATGCGATCATATGTATGGGCTTATAGAGTAAACATATTCCATGACGGGACATTATCCACCATGTTATGTTTCCTTTGTAGTGATCCTTGACATATGATTATACCATGTTTTATGTTGTTTACACATTACTATGATTCAAATACATTATAATTCCATAATATTTGCTTCATTCTTTAATATGATTATTTCTGAGAATTTCATTTTATCATATAATGTTATGTCAATTGACTCATATGTTGTGCATTGTTTTCATGCTCATTCCCTTACTGGTCTTTATAGTGAGCCCCTTTTGTTTATGTATTCCCTTGGTTATCCTATGTGGTATTTGATTCTAAAAGGGATCTAGGATCAAATTATGGAGATTAAATTAAATAATTTTTATTTTAGTTTCGTATCAATGTTTTATGACCTAGTCTCTTAAAGACAAAAGGACTTTTCATCCATGGGTTGTATTTATTATATAATTATGTTAAAAACATTTTATAGTATGTTTAAAAAGGATTGGTCCACTGTGAATATTAATATATAATTTAAATATTTTTAATAACCATGATTTTTGGAAGATCGAACCATGATTTCCATATCATGCTACTATTACGGTGTAACTATGACCATCATGATGTGATTTTAGGAATTCAAGATCACAATATAAATTTTTATTATTTCTTAAATTTTATTCCATTTATATATTTTAATTCAAAACCAGAGAACCATTTGAATTGTCTTGGGTTCCCTTTGGTCATACAATGGTAGTTAATTGATCCCCATCTCTGTGTGACTATGATCCATTGATCAAAGTTGTAACCATCTTCCATTTTTCTTTTTTCCATATTTTTCTTTCTTCTTAAGGAAGTTATGGTTATGGTATGTCTTAGATTTAATTGATTTACAGTCATGTTTTTATGTGATATTGATATGATCATGTGTTGTGGCGTATCCTTGTGAGTTTATAGATGCTTGATTGGTGTTTCTCTTTATTCTTATAATAAAGTTGTCAAATCATCAATTAAATTATATTATTTGAAATTTATCCTTTATTTTATGGTTTATATAATTGATTAATCATTGATTATGTTTCAAAAGACGATTTTTTGGAATTTTCCAAGAAGATAAGGAACTGTTGATGATGATGTTAATGGGAAAAGTGTGGTGAAACTTGATTTACTTGTTACTATCATTTCCCCATCTCTGTTTACTTTTTCTACGTGATTTCTAAATATCATGCCACTATTTTTAATTTTTCAGGTTGTGCATTTTTTTGATGTTTTGAGCATCATCATAATTTATTATTGATGTAGAAATAGTAATTTAAGAGGAAACCTCAAATTATAAAGTCTATAATGTTTAAAGTTAAGTATGTATTGAACTACTTAATGAGGAAGCTTGTTTAATTTGATTGATGACCATGTATTCTATTTTAAGGTGATTATTTAATTGATTTTTTATTATTTCTTGATTTTTTGGTTTTTTTTTCTCACCTTCATAATTTGGATTATCTCTTAAAAAAGACAAACAAAATAATGAAATGAGAAATCTTGTAATAAATTTTGATAGAGTTTATTAATAAGTGTTGATTAAATATGAAATAGATATTAAAAGAGATTTATTGAAGTAATTCCTTACTATAATTAGTTATTTTTTATCATTTATTTGTGTTGTTACTTAATATATGTTTGTAATTGGTGAGGTTGTTGATGTGATGGTGTGGGGAGGTTGATGTGGTTTCTTCATAGTATCCAGAAATATGATTGTTTTTTATGAAATAAATTAAAGAATGATGGATTTCTGGCGAGTAAAATGGGTGATGAGCATAAATTGATGAGCAATAGGTTATTTTATGAATTTTTAATTGGGATAGTAGAATGAAAATTTTTATAGATAAAATAAAATTAATTTATTAATATGTATTATAAAGTTGGTGACTGGGCAGGGATGTATTACAAAGTAGTGATCATTGAAGTTTCTAGATATTCATGGTGTCATTACTATATGACCAATTGTTGGAATTTTATTTTGGAAACATTTTTATATGTATTATATTAATATACATTATTTTTAATAGATAATTTATTTTTTTGGATTTTATTAGTGGAGGTTCCCATTATTATAAAGTTTTATGAGGGTAATACCACCCATATGTGTGTTTATATACCCTTTGTGCTATTATTTATACCATGTCCTATTGGATATGGGATTTGGGGTGTCAATATAATCTTCCCTCTTAGCACAATAAGGGTTTTTATGGGTCAAGGTCAATAACGAAGTCCAGGACCATAATTGAGACTAGAAAAAAAAGAATAATTTATTTATTTGAAATTATTAAATATCTATAAAGATTTAATTTAATTTTAATTATTGAAACTTTTATTACATTATGGATGATAATGAACTAGAATGGAATATGTATTCCTTATTGTGTTTATTTTAAATAATTTAAATATTGATTGGTTTAAATATTAAATAATTGTTATTAAATTAAAATTAATGATTTGCATACCATTGAACCATTAAATTAAATAAGGATATTTTCAGCCACATTTAAATATTAAATATAATTCTCATTTTTTGAGATCCCCTCACATAGATGTGAGTATAGGATTTTAAAGATGTAGGATAATCAAAGATTTAGTTTCAAGTGGTGATTCGATGATAAATTCTAGTATGGGGTAAAAATAAAAGAATGGGGGTTCTACAAATCGATTTGAGATAGGTTCTAGAAGTTACTTCCAATACGGCAAACATTAGTTTATTATTAACTGATAAATGAATAGAATAGAATATATATAAATATCATTCATATTTTATTATCATTGTATTTTTGATTATTTCATCTGATTATGATCACATAATTAGGATAATTAACAATATTTATTTGATAACAACAGATAATACATGTAATGAAGTATTTTTTGTGTATCCTTGATTATTTATATAATTTCTTGACCCCCTCCCCACAATGGTACCCCTCTTAGGAAATCAATGATAAAATATATATAATGATGCCTAAAGCCATCCTCCAATATTTTAGGGGTCGGTGACTAGCATCGTTGGTATGATATATACCCAAATGGGAGGCATTTTCCTTTAAGAATTGAAAATAAATATATATAATATAAATAAAACCAAAAACTTCTTCTCATAACAAAAGAATAAATAATCCCAATACATGATATGAATTCAATGACAGAAACGTGAAATAACTAAAAAATGATAAAACAATCCTTTTTAGTGTCCATAAAGCTCCAACATCTTTTGAATAACACCCCAAACTAGAAATGAACATATAAATCCCCACCCAGCTCTTAATAACCTGAAAAATAGTTTTTATATGTATTGGGTGAGCATAACATGTATACTCCAAAGGATCCTCCATATAACCACTCATGAAAAATGTGAAAGAAGAATTCTAAATCTTGGTGAGTAAACAAATAAAACAAAATCATCACCTAAACAAGTTTATTATTATATTCATATCCTCACTGTAATTATATCCCACCAAGTATCTCATACAAGAGATCATATAATATAATAATAAAATAGGGTGCCCCACTACCACTTCCCGACTAGTTTTCCGCTCTTCCCAACATTACATGTCCTGAACCATATCTCTCTGAAACTCAGTCCAAACAAACCAGGTATAAAGTATTATTTTAAGCACACAATCAATCACATATTCTCATCATCTAATCCACATATCCAAATAGTAGCCATACAATTTTTCAGAGCCACCACATCTTCCATTATACTGCAAACCATCACAACCTATACAAAACATACCTATAATAACAATTATGACAATATATCCATATATGTTTGTGTGGGAAATAACCAAAATCCATTGTATCCCTTCATAAAAACATATAGGGAAAGATATCCACCCTGTATACCATTACATAATACTTATAGGAGAAGAGAGTGGAGTCTGAGGGGGTAGTGGTCCATCTATTTCTCACCAACCTGGATGTTGGGGAAAACACCCTCCATGGTCCCACTAGGTGTCAGTTCAACCACTAACAAGGGTAGCGTAGCATAGGAAATCACAAAAAAAAATACATGATATATAAATATAATAACCACTCTGTGGGAAACTACCTATCCTTAGAATCATCTTCCCCTAATGTCACCCAGGACTCCCAGTAACCATTATATAGGCCTATGTATCAAAATAATACAATAATCAAGAATAATTTTAATTATTCATTTATTTATCCATTGATTAATTATTACCATTATCATTTCTAAGATCAAAATTTTAATCTTCTGATCCAAGTGATAATAGTACTATTAATTTTTTCTTGTATTCTCATGTATGTCATTATTATAAAGAATCCATTAAGAACAAACCCCATTACTTCATTAATTCTTTTATGATTTCATAATCATCTGGTCACTCTAGGACTCACCCAAATCTACCATATAAAAGATGCACTCATAGTGCATTGTTTCAAACTACATAATACTATTAGAAATTGATTATATAATTATCAAATATCCAAATTCAATTAAACGATTAGATTCATAGTCAATAATGCATCATAGCTTTAAGTAAAATAATAATGTTAAATCTTATATTCAACCTGTTTTATCAGTCATGATTCCACCCTTAATACCATGGAACATAATAACACATCTAGTATCCCATGATAATAGCATCAACATTACTAGAACCCAGTCCCAACATCACATCCTCAAGAATACCCAACCATATCAACACCACAATTGGTACGTCATTCCACCATCACATCCTCAGCAATCCCCACACATTTTTTCAACCACAAATGGTTGACAGTGAACCACAACAAGGCTCTAAATCCATAGAGAAGAAATACATATTAAAATTTATTATTTATCACATAAATTAAAGGGAAACTATGACCAAATCAAACAAGTAATTCCATACATAATCAAAAAACACTAGTCACACTCAGCCCTAAAGTAATGATTTTAGCAATAATTAAAATTTCATTACCATATTTAATTATCTGTTTAATTTATCAATTAATAATAGTTTCCCTATACTTATAAATTTCCAAGTATAAATTGTATTTATTTAATCTGAAAAACTCACCCAAAGAAACTTTTTCATTTACTAATAATATCAATGATTATTATTTCAAAATTCCTCTTTCATTATAACAAGGCATTACTAGATTTATGTTATTAATTAATTTCAAATAATATCAACCATGTTTAAAAAATATAACAATATATATGAAACTATATATTAAATCTAAAAGGAAAAAAATATATTTCAAAATTATGTGATCACACATCCTAAATAATTTAAACATGAAATATTCCCACATGTGATGATACTTACGGTTGTAGAATTTAATTAAATTATAACATTTTATAATCAACTCTCTGCATGAATAAAGTTCTTCACATGTAGTATTATTATTTTTTGAAAGAATAAAAATAATAAGACATGCGAAAATCCAAATTTCAATTTTCTAACATATAAAATTTTTAAATAGATGTCATGAATGTTATTAAAGTAGTTTAACACCTTATAATTCTATTATTTTTATTAAATAAAATATTAATTTTCAAAGACATGTTATTATTTATTTCTCTCTCCTAGATAACTTCTAGATTAATTATCTCTAAACTAGAACATAAAAATACTTATTTTCTATTATTATAATCATATTATAGATTATTAAACATTGTCATCTACCACATTGATGAATTATTAATCACCGTTTCTAAAAATAAAATCGGTATTATTTATTTCAAAAAGTAATTTCTATATTCTCTGACAAAATTATTTATCATTAGCGTATAATTTTATTTTTAAATAAAATATATAAATTAATAAATAATAAGTTAACCATTTTATATATGTAGAAAACATTTATTTCATTTCTTGAAATCACAAATTGATTTTGTTACATGAAATTATAGTATTAATAGAATAAAACATTATACTATATAATTAGTTTTCAATTTAAAATTATAGAATTAATAATATTCCATTAACATTAACAAAAATACATAACATCCATTTTAATCCACTCTTTTATAACTTATAGATTATAATAAATTTATTCTTCATGTGATTGTTTTAATATAATTTTTTATTATATTTAATTGTATTAAACTAAATAGATTAGTTTAAATCATGATAATTTCACGCATGTATAATATAATAAAATAAGAAGAATCCATACATACCCTACCTGGTCTTCCTTTCCCAGTGTAAATTGATGCACCTGGAAGGATATAGTATAGAGGAATAATTCTTCATCCCAGAAACATGGGATTAGTGCATGAGGGAGAATCTCATATCATATATAGATATCTAGCAAGACTCTATATGAAGGATTTGAGATCATCCAGACTTAAGAAAGAAGAAATACTCAAAGGGGAGATCTAATATTTAAGAATATATAGATATATATTCTTGAAAATTTTAAATCCATATTTAATTAGATCATAAGTAATCCCCTAAACAACTTATTCATAAGTATCCCCCCTTGGAAACTCCAACAAATTTAACTTTATTCACAATTTAATTCAATTTAAATTCTAAACTTGGTAGTGAAGCCTTTAAATACTTCCAAATCATTTGATATAATTTTAAATGAGTATAAAGTACTTAATTCCCTGATTTTTGGCATCAAAAATTTTAAAAATGTGTTTATATGAGAAATAATAATAAAAATATAAAATTTGGGAAATTCTCATTACCCATACACAAGTACATAGCACTATATAATGCTAACCTTTTTTACCTTTATGCAGTGGCCATATTTTAAGGCTACCCTAATGTATGGAATTTGTGTTACATAAGGGTGAAATAATTTTACCCTAATAAGGATGGATACACATATGTGAGCTTTAGAATTCACATCACACCTTCATGTAGTGATAGTATTTACTCATACGTGAGCCATGAAAGACCTTTATATAGTGTTTCAAACTAAAAGTTTACCCTTGTGTAGGTTTAAAACTTTTGAGACTATCTTTACATGGGCTAAGTGAAATTTATTGTACCCTTACATAAGATTATTATGACCATTATGTGAGCTTCAGGACCTCATGGTTATCATTACACAACTTGGACCTTACCCTAACACAACCTATTTAAAAGCAAGGCTACTCTTAGGCAGCCAATAATGAAATTGGATTACCCTTACCCCACCCTTTAAAAAAAGAGTTTCCCTTACACAATAATAGTTTCCTACTTAAGTGTTAAACCAGTTTAAATAAAATCTATATTTTCATAAAACAAACATAAAAATAATTAAGAAAATGGTTTATAATTATTTTCAATGCCCCAAAAAACTTAATATTTGAATCACTTAAAAAACTTCCAAATTAATTTCCCAAATAATATTCTAAAAATTTTCAATTACTTCCCTAATTTGTAAAACCATTTTAAAACCACTTAATAAATTATAAAAAACATTTTTAATATAACTTCTAAATTTATGAAATTTTTATCGGACCACTGAACACCCCAGAAACACAAAGTGAGGGTTTGGGAAAATATTAACCCTTACATTACATAAATCTCAAAATAATTATCTTTATTGATAATTAAAACAAAACTGGGATGGTTTTCCATGGGGTTAGGAATAAATAAACCACCACATGAGATACCCTTCTTGGTTTTCACTTTATTCTAAATAAAAAAACCCAAAGGAACAAAGTATATAACTACAAAAAAATAAAAAAAAAATATTTAGGGGGAGATATATCTCAAATAGTAGTAAGTCCATTAATAATACAGTACATCAAGAGGAGAATCGGTCTCTCCTATAAAATTGACATTAAATAATTTATCTTAAAAAAATATAAAATCAAACAACTTTCAAATTTTGAGCACATGTATGTGACTCTCATCTCCATATAAGATCATATCAAAGGACACTAAAATTCACATAAACAACACAATATGAAATGAATAAACAACATTATAGAAGTAAACATTTTTAAAAAAATGCTTCAAATTGATTAAACAAAATTTCACAAAACTTCATTAGGGAGAAAAACTCCATTATCACCATATTTTCAATGATTTTACTTAATTATACCATCAAATGAAAATCTATACATGCTTTATTTTCATTTACCAAGCTAGTAAAATTAATCCATAAAATTTAGAACATATCATGTTAAATATGTCATGATAAATAGTATATTATCATACTTTAATAACAATTTATAAAAAAATTAGAAATTTTGCTTATAATATTTCATTAAGCCATGTTAGTTAAGGTTCTCAAAACAAAAAAAATTCCAAAATATTACATTATTTATAGAAATGTATCCACACATTTCTCATTAAAACTCATTAAATTCCAAATCATACTTATAGAAAAATTACAACGACACCTCTAAAAACTTTTCTAAAACATTTTTCAAAACTACACTAAAAATAAATGAAAGTTTCAATAAAATCTATATTTTCATATTTAAGAAAACTTTTTTCAACAAAAATTTAATGTTTCTAAAAGGGTCTCACTAAATATTATTATACATCATGAATAAAGGAAGAAAAAATCATATTAAATGTTTCTTTTGAAAAATATTTCATATCTAAAATGAGTTCCATGATAACTCACATAAATGGGAAATTTATATGCTTTTATCAAACTATTTTGACTTAAAAAACATAGATCTACTATATCCTTTAGATAAATATAATTAATATAATGTTCATAACTTAAAATGTTATCGTATGACATGAATTAAAAAGAAAATGAGTTTGAAAAAATCCACTTTATCGGGATTTAGAATTTTCCAAATTTGTTAACAAATATTTATTTTCCAGGGGAACACTCATTAATAATAGAAAAAGGATATAATGTCCCTATATACATTTACCATTATCTATAGGTTCATTCCATTACATAAATTTTTTGAAATTAACCTAACATAATGTTTATTTATCATCACATGCACCAAGATCGACAAAGTTTTCACAAGAATACAAATCAAAGGAACCAACCCATTATAACATGATATTATACTCTTTGGGTGGCAGTGACTCACTCGCACAATTTTAAAACATGTCATAGTATATTGAATCATGATATGTGAAGTTCACCCTCTATTTATATTCTCAAGGAAATATCATATATAAATAGTATGAGAGAAATAACTTCTAGGGATGTAAGCACACAAAGCCACATTTATATCATAAATAAGGTTACATACACAAACCCACAACATATAGGTATCTAATTTACAACAGATGGAGTAATTAATCAAACACTATACAGAAATAAATTAAAGAAAACATATAATATTCTCCTTTCTTGAGACAAGGCCCATAACACTTTGAAAAAGTAAATAGTATATTGATCTAAATGAAGGAATATATATAAGAACCCCTTCCCCCAGACCAAATCTCCACCACATCAGGTCCGATAAAAGAGTATAGGATGGACATGATGATAATAACCCCCCCCCCCCCCCACTAAACCAAATAGGGGCCATATGAGAGAGTAATATAACGATATGATCAAAGTTAGAGAAACTCTTCCCTCAAACCATACTTGTATCTGAACACCAGGGCTAAGGAATGAGTTGTGCTTATTTTCCCAGAAGACAATTAAGAATTTATTAAAAACTATAAGGTTTAATTGGTAAGGATGATCATGGATAAATGATTTATTAGGTGGCTTTCAATTAAAAAATTAAGAGGTTTCCCTAAACGCATTCCAAAGTTCTAGAAATCAAAGAATTATGAGAATAATGTTCATTCAATTAAAGGGGATGACAATCGAAGGATTTCAGGATCAAAAGAAATTCAAAATTCACACAAAATAATAATAGAACAGCTCAAAATCCTATAACATAGAGAAAAAACACCAGCCAAAAATCCTCCCCTCTTGGAGATGAAGAAATAAACATGATCTAGAAATTATCCTTAGAACATCCCCTACTACACATCCATCTCCTCACAAACTCCAACGAATAAAAACTACCATTATTAGGCTGACCCACACATCATATTCAGAGAAAAAGGAACCTGATGCTCTATCTAAGAACAATTCATCCAAAAGATTTTATGGAATCCTCTAACCACACCTCTATCCCATGATCTAAAATGTATCCAAAAAACTTCTATAGACCCTCACACTAGAACTCTAAAATTTTCCTCCTCGGAGAATTTTTATCAAAATCCTCCTCCATATGGTGATTTACCGACACATCTTATTGTTTGTATTCAGTAGTAACCTAATGGGGACATCAAACTAAATCCACTCCTTTAAAAGAAAAAACATTAAGGAATCCTAACTTGGAAAATGATTTATTTAAGGTTAATTAGTTACTTAATTTTTAACCAGTTTTTCATTTTCTACCTCATTCAAACATATGCACATACGATAATGATGCATGATCCTTTACTGAGTCTCTACCCAAAAAGTGAGATCTCTTCACATTTCATATATTGTAAACTCGAAGGTCCTTGTATTGGATCATAGGGGTACCTAAAATGCTATATCCTAGTCCATCTCCCTACATTATAGCATGTAATAAGACAAACTAACACTATTTATCAACCAACCTATGAACCGTCACAAGTTCCCAACTCCAAACTCCATCATTTATCTCAATCATAACCTTTGATACCACTCTATTACCCCCCACACAAGGTACCCCTCATAGGCTGATAATGAAATAATAGAGATAATAATGCCTGAAGCCAATATCCAATTGGTCATAGGTCGATGAATATGACTAAGGGTATAATATACACACATATGGGACGTGTTACCCAATAAGATTTTAAAACTAAGAGATAAGATAGGAACACCACCAAACAACTATTTCTCATAAAAAAAGAAGAATAATAAATCTCAATACATGATATGGATGTAATGAAATGCAGCTAAAATAATTGAAAAACACTAAAATAGATCCCCAATAGGGACCATGACGACCCATAATATCCTAAAAAACTCCTCAATCTAGAAAAGTTCCGCTTGAACACAGCCATATCATGGTTACCTATAAATAGTTTTTATATAATTAAGGTGAGAATAAAATTTATACTTAGTAGGATCATCCCCATAACCGCTCGAAAAAAAATGTGAAAGAAGCATCATAAAGCCAAGTGAGTAATCAAATAAAACCTACTCATCTCCTAAACGGGTTTACTATTCTTTTTACATCATCACCATGTCTATATCTCACCAAATACCATATATAAGATATCATATTATATAATAACAAAATAGTGTAACCCATTACCACTTCCCCACTTGTTTTCCACTCTTCCCTAATGTTACACATCATGATCCATACATTTCCAAAATATAGCCTAAATACACTAGGGATGAAGTAACATATTATGAACCTTGTTTATCACAACATCTCATCATCCCATACTCATTTCTAAATAGTAAATGGAGAGTTTTAGGGATCCACCACAACTATTACATAATGTATTATACCTTAATCCATCATATTCCATACACAACATACCTATAAAACCCATATGATACTATGTCTAGAGATATATGTATGTGAAATAACCATAATCCATTGCATCCATTTACAAACATATATTATGAGAGATAAATAGTGTGTATACTAGAATAAAAATACTACCAAGAGAAGAGGGAGGGGTCAGAGGTGGTTGGCATCCATTTATTCCTCACCAACCTCGATATTGGGGAAAAACTAATAGAGTGTATGGGGTATCAATCGCACTACCACTATGGGTGAGGTAGCATATAAAATCAAAAAACATACATTATATATAAATCCCCAAACCACACTATGGTAAATTACATATCCCTAGACTCATTTTCTACTAATGACAAATAGGGTTCCTGAATACCACTGTTAAAGCCTAGGTATCAAAATCATACAAGAATCAAGATTCATTTTAATTAAGAAATTTATTATCCATTAATTTTCTATAACCATTTTCATTTCCAATATTAATATTTTGTTTTTTTAAGACAAACTCTGATGGAACTAAAAATTCATTTCTTATATTCTCAAATATGGAATCATCATAGAGTAATAATCGAGAACTAACCCCATTCTTTCATTAATTCATTTATCATTAAATAATCATCCAGGTAATTTCAAACTCAGCTCAGGCTACCACATAAAATATTCACTCATAGTTCATGGTATAAAACTACTTCCCATAGTTTGAAACTGATTATATATATATATATATATCAATCAGACATCAAGCATTTTGTAATTAGATTAATTATCAAGCAAGCACCCCAGCTTTCATCATAATAGAAATGATCAATCACACATTCATACCATTCTATCAGTCACAGTTCTATCCCCAAAACCACAACACATAATAACACATCCTATATCCCATGCCAATATAATCAACATAATTGGCCCCACATTCCACCATCACAGCCTTGGGCTTCTTCAATCATATCATTACCAAACCAAAACCTCATGCCACTACCACAACCTCAGACATCCCCACCCATTATTCCAACCACACAAGGTTAATATTCAATAAAATCAAGTATCTAATTACATAGATTATAAATACATATTAAAATATATTATTCCACACATAATTCCAAGGGAAATTATGGACCAATAAAAAAAGGAAGTCCATCCTCAATCAAATGATGTCGGGCTCACTCATCCCTAAATCATTGAATTAATATGTCATTATATTCTCATTACCATATTTAATTATCTGATTAGTTTAACAACTAATCTCAAGATCACTAGCCTTATATATTTCCAAGGATAGATATTATATATTTAGTTTGGCATCCATTCTTAAGAAACCTTTTCATTTTTAAATATTCTCTATGATTATTATTTGAACATTCCCCTTTCATTATAACAAATCATTACTATCTTTATGTTTTTAATTAATATCCATGAATTGAAACCATGATTAACAACTATATGGTAAAATATATATATTTCAAAATCATGAGATCACACATCAAAATATTTAAAACATTAAAATTATTATTCTCACATATGATGACACATAAATTAATAAAATTTAATTAAATTATTATATATAATAATCATCTCCAATAATTAATAATGTTATACACATGTAATATAATTCTTTAGTAAAATAATAAAAATAATAATGAATGCGACAATCCCCTTTTAAATTTTTAACATACAGATTTATCAAATAATTATAATCAATTTTATTTAAGTAGTTTAATTGCTAGGTATGATATTATTTTTATTTATACAAATATTAACTATAAAAAGGTATAATGATATAAATTTATCTATCCTAGATAATTTTAAGGCAAATTAACTTTAATCTACAACATGATACTATTTTTTCTTCTACTTGTGGTAATTCTACATATTATAAAATGTTATTATCTACTACATGTAATAAATAATTAATCATCATTTTTGAAATTAAAATCAATAGTATTTATTTTAAGAAGTAATTTCCAGATTATAAGATAACATTATTTATCCTTGGAATATAATTTAATTTATAAACCAAATCATGAAATTAAAAAATAACAAGTAAACCATTTTCTATAAGAAGAAAACTTATATTTCATTTCTTGAAATAGCACCATAATTATGTTACCTGAAATTAAAATATTAATAGAAGAGATCACTCTAATACATAATTAGTCATCCATTTAAAATTTCGTAAATAATAATATTCCATTATCATTAATTTAATTACATAGCATTAATTTCCTCCCCCTATTTTATAATTTCTAAATTATAACATATTTATTCTTCCTGGGATTATTTTTCTAGAGAATTATCAGATTTTGGTTAATCGTATTAATCTAAACAGAAGATTCTGAAGCATGATAATTTCACACTTTCACTATATAAGAAAATGTAGAGAAGTCAAATATCCCATACATGATGTTGTTTTTCAATTTAAATAACAACACCTAGAAGGATATGGGAGAGATAAATATTTCCCCAACCCAAAAATAATGTATTAATGTGTGAGGTATATTCTTGGATCATCTATAGATAGATTATAAGACTCTATGGCAGGCTTTGACATCATAAATACTTGACAATTAAGAAAAAAACAAAGAGAAAAATCTGATATTTTAGAATATATAGATAAAAATTCACACAGATATTAAATCCATATTTAATTAGTTCCCCACTAATTCCCCACATAACCTATTTGTAGATATCCCCCTGGGATACTTCATCAAATCTCTATTTATTACACATTTAATTCAATTTTAATACAAACATTGACTAATGAGACTTTACATCCATCCAAAATGTTTTATATAATTTTAAATGAGTCAAAATTATTTAATTACATGATAATTTTCATTAAAAATCACATAAATATATTTATAGGTTGAAGAATAAGAAAACATAGAAGTCTGGGTAAGTATCTTTACCCATTCGCTAGTACATGGTGTTTCATAACAGAAACATTGATTACCTTTATGTAGTAACTAGATTTCAAGGTTAGACTTACATATGGAATATGTGTGGTGTAAGGGTAAGATAATTGTACTCTTATACAGCTGGTTACTCTTATGTGTGCTTCATAATCCACAAATTACCTTTACACAATTACAGAATTAAACCATGTTAGGTCTATAAAAGAGCATAACATAGTATTTAAGACTCACATATAATACTTATAAAGGCTTAAGACGTTATAGACTACCTTAATGTAAGCTGAGGGAACTTGGGTGTACCCTTATATAAGAATAGGATGACCCATATGTGACCTTTAATATCTCATGATTGTCATTATAAAACTTGGACCTTACCCTTATATACCCTATTTAAAATCCAGGCTACCCATATAAATCCATTAATGAAACTGTATTACCCATACATGAAACATTAAAAATAAATTACCCTTACACAGAGATGGAATCCTATGTAAGAGTAAAAATATTTTTATTGAAAAATATTTTTTCACAAATCAAGCTTTTTAATAATAAAGGAAAGGGTTTATAATTACTTCTAAAATATTAAAAACACTTTTAAAATATTATAATAATTTAAAAAAACATCCATATTGATTTCTAAAAAATATTTAAAAACATTTAAATTACTTCCATAATTTGTAAAACCATTTTAAAACCACATAAAAATTTACAAAAAACATTCTTTAAAATTATAAATTTATGAAATTTCTCTTGAAACACTAGACACCCAAAAAAAGTAATTTATAAAATACAAACCCCTACATGTAAGGAAAAACCATTAAATAAGTGATATTAATACAAGGTAAAAATATTTTTCAATATTGAATATAAAAAAATCTATCAACTGAAAAATATTACTTCAATAAAATCACATACATAGCCTAATTTAGAATACAGTCAGGGTTTAAAGTTCTATTCTAGCCATAATCATTATAATTTATAACTATTAGGTATTTCTATTGATGTTTATGGTTCAAATTTACCAAATTGGATTTAATGTAAGTGTCTATATCATGATTAGTTTGATTTAGATAATATTGTTCACTAAATTTTAGTATATGGATTAGGGAGACCACTCAATATATCAAGGAGTTTTGAGTTAATGCAGTTAGTAAGAATGAAGCCTACCTAAGTTACTTTGTGTAGTAATATGGCCATATTATGGGTTATAATAAGGTTAATATGGATACTTGTGGCTTGAATATTCAAGGGATTTTATATTTAAATACCAATAGTGAAGTATATTAGGATTTTAAAAAATAATGGGAGACATAAATGAATCACTAATCAATAAAATCTAAATTTTAAATCAAAATAAGAAAATAAAATATACTTACTATATTTGTAGTATAAAATTGAAAGAAATACCAAAAAAATATTACCACTATAAACTACTTTGGAAAAAGAGAGTGTCCTTAATGGTGAAAATTTGTTAGAGTGGTATTGTTTCATAAGTATTTTTTGATGACATGAATGGAAGTAATATTTACTAAAATATATACTACTTGTTAAGACTCTTTTATAAGTGAGTGAGAATGAGAAATATTTCTATTTGAGACATGTGAATGATATATTAGATATATAACACATTATTATATCATCAATGTTTATTGAGTGATAAAATTATAATGAATTCAAAGATGCATATTCCATGACATCTCATCTCTTAGATAATTACTAAGAGATAGTTGGACAGGTGAGATAAAAAAATCCCTAAAGCACACTCCATGTTAATGTTCAGAGTCGTATTCCCTTATAGAACTTATGTACTCAATATGGTAAGGTATATTAATTGTTTATAGAATTTGGGGTTCATACTGGATTCAAATTTGTTAAAAAAAATTATCTCTTCTCTAGTACAATGTTTTTAAATTTTTATTACTAATTTTATGATGAAAATCTTAGATAAATAACATATGTCTCTTTTTAAATAGATTCTCAAAGATAAAAAAGAAATGAAGAAATATAATTCATCAACATTTATAGAGAATAAGAAGAATTTAAATTCTAGGATACCAATGATAGAGTCAATGATAAATGGTTCTGAGTAATGTTAATCTAAGAAATAAAATATTCAGAAGGGATGAAATGCGAAATAAATGGTTTTTTCATATGGAAATAAAGGAAATTGGGTGAATAACTAGAATAATAACAATAAATGGAAAGTATCATGTATATTTGTAATTATATCAAAACATTATAAATATATAAATTATGTATTAGATTATATTTAAAGTCATACATCTGTATCTATATATAGGAACAAAATAGATTGTGAAATATTGTAAGAAGTGATGTTGATCTTAAAATTACTTATGGAACAGGGTTTCTTGTATTAATTTTGGAAGATTAACCTTTCATATCTAGTGGAATATTTATAATATTTTTAAACTAAAATTATGTTTTTATAATAACTACAACACTAATTCTGAGAAATATGTTGGAAAAGTGAATTTATTTCATGTTTAGAAATAAAACATCATCTTGTGTTGTGATAAAAAAACATTAAAATAATAGTGTATATTTCTAATGAATTTTTAAATTATAATATGTAAATAAATGATGAATTAAAATAAATTTACATGAATCATTTTACACACAATTGTGATAAGATAGATTTATTTATATAAACTAGAAGAATTAAAAAATGATCAACCAATAAAAATATAAGATTTTTTAGTTAATACCCTTAGTTATTTGTTGTTTTAATTTGTAAATGAAAAATGAAAAGAGTAAATTTTAGAGTTAAGTATAAAAAATCCTTGTATATTTTATAATTATTTCATGTACTTCCATTTGGACTATTTTCAGTAATAGTTATAGGTGGATTTTGAAACTTCATTGCTTCCATTGATGAAATCATTAGATAAAGATATATGTTAACATTCCATAGTTTTATATAATAAATTTTACTTATATAAATTTGTTTTATATTTACCAATACAGTATAGTATAAAAAACATGCACCGTATAATATAAAACAATGATACTTTATTCCATTAAATTAGAACAATACATATGGAGAATAAATATACACCATAAATATGAAAGTAGTATAATAGGACAATAAACCAAAAATAATAACGTAACTATAATTACATGTTATAGAACATCATGGTGTCCTAGTATTATAACGATCATCAATGAAACTATATAAAAGAAAGAAAACATTTGTAATATAATTTGTATTCTTATATTCATGAATATAGAACCATGATAGGAATTGAAGTGATTGATGAATTAAGGAAACAAGATGTATTTATAAGAATCATAAATTAAATATCATCATGGGATTATTAAAATGATCATTAATATTAGTAACTTGACTATTAGAAATAAAAAATTCAAAAATAAAATCATAAAATGTATATAAATAATATTTACTATTAATAAAATAATTAAATATAAATGTTTTTGTTCTAAAAAATAAATATTCAAATTAGAAATCCCAAAATATATTAAAAGGGTATTTGTAATAATGTGAATTTTATAATCTTTTACAAATCATTAATTTTTATATTAAAAAAATTATATGATTTTAGAAATTATTTTGATAAAATTAATTTTATTTTTAAAAGTAGAACATTTAAATTGACCAAGAAGGATTTTTTCATAATTTTTTTAAAAATATGAATTTATGGGAGAATAATAAAAATATTGTTTTTAAAAATTATAATTATTTAAAATATAATATTGATTTAATAATGAATTAATTAATTCTAAAATAACTAAATAGATTTTATAATATAAATAATTCCTTTAAAAACAAATATAAATATTTCAAACCTAAAAGTAATTTCCAAATTCAAAAAATATAATTATATCATAAAATTAATTTTTCATTTTCATCTTTCTATTTGTATAAAATAATAAATTTAGTTTTCAAAAGAGTAAAAATATAAAAAATAAAGTTTTTTTATTCATATATCATTAATAATGTCTAATATAACTATTATTTCATGTTATTCTTTGGAAATAATATTTTATTCAGTATTTTGACCCACAAATACCCCTCCCCACAAGTATAAATATCCTATATCTCCCCTTGTAAAATCAGTTTTCAAATCATTATCATGGAAGCATATCAATACAATTCACACCTACTATGTCTTATTATAACCTTAAGAATTTTTTAGTTCCATAAAAATTAAATCCTTCAAGTCATTAAGGGTCGTGTGAAGGAGAAACATCAAAAAGATGTTAACGTGTCTTAATTTTTTCCTTTCATTTTCCTTATCTATTTTTCTATTCACCTAATACTCTCTAATCTGACACTCTAAAAATTATTTAATTATTTTATCAACATGATATTAATGATATTTGTCAATTATAAATTTTTTATTTAAAATTTATTTCATATATCTCTCACTCCCACATCATCATATCCCATTAAGGGTTGATTTTATTCACCTCTGTGGATCATATAAATTATTTACTTATAAATAAAAATTCATGGATAGTAGAATAAATTATCTATAATTAATAAAAAAATAAAATTTGTGTATTTTTATGATTATAGAGTTACTTTCTGTAATGAATAAATAACCATGAGTTCAAACTATTAAATGAAAATGAAACGGGTTAATTCTAAGAAACATGACATCAAGAGCTATAAATGTGACAAAACAAAATTGGACAAAAATTAAAGAGTCTCAAACCCAACACTTAATTTGGGGTTTGCTTCCCTTGCACTATATTTTCAGTATTTTATTCTAAAACCCTTTCTAAATATCTTATATTTTTCATTATATTTTTCTTTTCTAGAGATTTATGTGTATTTTTTATGTTGTGATGCATTTATAATAACCTTAATGATTATGATCCAGACCTTTTCTTAAAATATAGTATTGATTATTTTTATGTTATTCTTCTTATATTCATGAAATAAGATCATTAATTTATTATTTATTCCTTTTAATATAAAAAAAAATTACTTCCCTTATTCATTTTGGAATGCATAAGTTGATGATATTACAAATCCCATTATATTATCATGAAATTAATTCATATTAATGATTGATATAAGTTTCATTTCTATATTCCATGCATGGTTATGAATATATTATGATTTCATGGGTGGGATTGAAATTATATATACCTCTAATGAATTGGTTAAAGAGATATATCTATTAATATTATGCATTTTATTCTTGAGGATGATGCTAATTATTTTTATATTCTATACAATAATATTTTCACACATATTCTATGTGTGAAAATTACATAATCTTTGTTCAAATTATATGTCCGAGGTCTACCCACAATTATAATATGTTTCATCATTATTCATTGCCAAAATTCCATACCTCCTCTAAATTATTTCTTAATGTTGATGATGATGATCGTAAGATTATAATATGATGAATATGATTATGATCACCTATGTACCATATTTACTTACATCTCACGTTCCATCTTTTATATACCTCCCCTTATTAGGATTTGTTTCTCACATTTTCTTTAATGTATGTGATGGGTTTCGGGTGTTCATCACATGAACTAAAAAAGATAAAAAAAACCATATCATTTCTAATAGCTACTTGACATAATAAACATGTATAAATAAAAAAACATAAAACTTCCATACCATAATTAATGTATAATCAATATTTTAACCTTCTTTGTATGGTAGATTGAAACTACTTTAGTAGAAGAAAATCCTCTTAAATACATTGGTATTAAACTGGCATAAGGATCCCTAGTTAGATCATGAGGATTCCAAAACACCAAAGTGGTTCTAGTGCCTACAATGTTTAATGAAATATGTAAAGTGAGAAGAGAAATTCGATGGGGTTGCATTAAACTATTGATCCACAATAAATTGAACACATTCAACTTATATTGGCCAAACCAGATTATCTTTATTTAACAAAGAGCATTGGATTGTATATAATGTGTTAATTATCCTTGGGATAATTCATTAAACTCCTTCAATGAATTTTAAATATATAAATAAATCAAATAATTTATTTCTAACCGATAAAAATTTGTGGGATGATGTGGTTGGACACATGCAATTTATTCCTTAAGATCACAATAAATTTGGTGCAATGTTGTCTTAGGATCAATATTAAGGATAACTTTTCAATGTATCCTTGGGTCCCTAAAAAATATATGTTGATAGGAAACATATCCCCAATTAATATACAACATATGAAAATAATTTTAGTTCACATCCAATAATATATAACTTGTGATAAAATCCGTAAAGGAATTTATTCAAAACATCACAACTCTTTTTGAATCCATCGAAAACTCTTTTGAATAGGGTTTTTTAAAACTATCTTCATATTAGAAAAAAATATTTTTCCAAAACATAATTCTTATCCAAAGGAATAAATCTGTAACACTATAAGAATTATTAACATTGACAGAAAATATCAAATCCCTATTTTATAAATATAAGCAGAGAGCAAACACTAGTATGAAATTTGGGGAAAATTTTAAAAAGGGTTCGAGAGTGATCTAGATTGACCATTCTCATATATTTATGAAAAGGTTTCCACCATAGGATGAATCAAATACATTATATATGTACATATATAATCCCATTGTCTATGACATGGAGTGACCACTATACAAGGAGCTTTTCAATCTAATATAGGCCAAAATAATCCCTTCTTGATTATCCAAAATAGACTCAAAAGATCAATGAGAATATTACATTTCATTCCTCTAATATATGAGTACATCGCATGTCTTTCATACAAATATCTAAGAACATCATACATAACTCAATAAAGTGTGTCTAGGAATTTCCCTAATATATTCAATATAGGGTTCAAATGTCTTAACTCAACAAACAAGTTGAAAAATCTCATCTTTGTTGTGCTATAATTGTTGACGTGGTCAAAAACAAACCCAAACACCACTAGAATATCTAATAATCAAGGCTTAAAAAATAATGGTATCAAATTATATTAGTTCTCATGCTAAGTATCTCTCTAAACATAGGTAAACATAGTTTATAATAAGCATACCCCTCTATTTATATCGGAGAGTGTATGGAGTTCCAAGAGATATACATTGGTAGGTAAGTCCAAGTAATAACTCTCTACTTATCTTTGCATGAATATATTCTTTTTATCTCATTTATAGCCATTTATAAAAAGGAAATATTCTATTCAAGCTAAATTTAACATATCATCACAACCCATTATACTCATTAATGAACATCAATTAGGGACAACTGAAATTTACAATTTAAGGGGACATTATAATTTGAATAGTCTTTTAAATTTGATAACATCACACATGAATGAATAATAAATTATATTACCTTTAGTAATAAGGAAATGGTACATTTAATAACATTAAATCAATTTATTATGTATCACATACCACAATATTTAACATGGCCCTCATATTTTTGATGTGGTAATGGTTTTTTCAATGGATATTCCAATTTAATAATTTATAGCCAGCTAACATATCTTATATTACCCCTCTCAATGATCTTTTATATGATAAGGTATTTTCAATTTATTTGTTTAGTACTTTGGTGTGATTGAGGATCCTTAGCTTGACTAATATCTCCATTATTGTCCGAGTAAATCTAGATTTCTCCATTAATTATTGAAACCACTCAATGTTCAGTAATTAAATTCTTGATCCAAATATCTTCCTTCATATAATATAACTCAATGATGTACTCTTACACTATTGTCCAGTCCACCATTGTGGATATTTTGAAACACTTCTAAGAGATAGATACATTATTCAGGAAATTCATCAAAACAAATTGAGATCTCATTTCATCTTAATAATATTGGAAACTATCTTCTAGGTAACCCTTTATAAAAACATGAACCTCTCCTAAAAATAAGAAGAATATATCCATAGTCCTTCCTAAGTACCTATGAATGTTCATAAAAGCAATCCAATAACTATTACAGGGATTTTATTGGAATATACTAGTTATAATTAGATAATTGGAGAAATAAAGTCAAGTACACAACACAACAAACAAGATAGTTCCAATGGAATACACATGGGGAATTATATCCATTCTTTCTAACTCATTAGAAGGATCCTAAATCTTCCTAAGTTTAATCCCATATATCACTATAAAAGTTACTTTCTTGGAGTTCTCCATTCTAAACCACTTTGTAATTTTACTAATTTATGTGTCCTCACTAATTCCAATCATCCTCATAGATCTATCACTATATAACTTCAAACCAAGTATGTAGGTAACTTCACAAACATATTTCATAGAGAATAATTTACCTAGTGAAATCACAATAGAGTGAAGAGTTGGGATTTCAATTTATATAAGTGGTATTTCAACCATATATAGTATCAAATATATGCAAACAATCCAACTAATAAACATATATACTCAAGATTCATTTATGTTATTTATGAAACAAGACTCTTTGATTGCATCATTAAACTGGATATTCTAACTATGAAAATCTTTCTTCAGCCCAAAAATATACCATTGAAACTTCCACACCATAAAATACTCATTTTTGGAAATTAAAACCATTTTTTACCATATACACATCCTATACTAAATTATCATTAAGTAAAGAAGGTTTTAAATCTATTTAATATATCTCATAATCGAAATTATGAGTTATGTCTAGAAAAATCTAAAATTACCTTATCAAATTGATTGGTGAAAAAAATTATTCATAATCAATACCATATATTTTATTATAAACAATCACATCCAGGAATACTTTATATGTTGACAATATACCACCCATGTCATTTTCCTTATAGAAAACTCACTTTCACCATATAGGTCTTACCCATTTAGGTGCATCCACTAAGTTCCAAATATGGTTAGATTTCATGGATTCCATATCAGATTCCATAGATTTTAACCATTTAATATAATCAAAACATTAAATGACCTTTTGATATAAATTTGTTTAATATTATATGAATGATACTTCAAAATTATACAAAATTAGAAACTCATGTCTCTTTAGATTTTTATGAACTATAACTGACCTTTGTGGTTCTTGTATAACTAAAATAGATTATTCTTATAAAAATATTTGTGGAATAATCCTAACTTCCATCTCAAGAAAACTTCCTATATATTGGTCTTGATTATATCCAATTTAAAATTAATTTTAACTGACTATTCATCTTATATATTCCTTCTCAAGGAATACACTATTTTAGGCCACAAAAACTATGTGATTATTGAACCTAATAATGTATTACATTTGCTATAAATGCATCAATATGTGTTGGGTGAGTTGAGATGAGGTGACGATTCTTTGAGGATTTTTAGGGATTAATAAAATGTAATTAGCAGTCAGGATTGATACATTATCCTTATATATCTGGTGTATAATGATCAAAGGCATGTACTATAGAATTTTAGAAGTGTACATCTCTAAAACATATTAAATATGTCATTGAGAATTCCATGAATCTATTTCATATATAATATTTTGAATAAGCCCATGTAATATTCTACCATTTAATGATGAGATTATTTTTAATATTTACTAATAATTCCATGAATTTTTTTTTATTTTTTCAACAATATATTTAGATAGCTATTAAAATTATTTAAAATTCAATTAACTCTTTTTATAAGAGTTTGGTTAAATATTAGGCCATTACCAAGTTATCAAAGGGTCCATTTCAAGTCCACATGTGGGCGTTGAGCTCACTAGATAAGATATATATCATATGACTAGCATAAGGTGGCAAGTGAGCATAGAAAAGGTAAATAACTTTCCTGGAAAAGCATGAGTGTGAATAGGGAATGTATAGGAGTGATATAGAACCTCCATTAAAGGTGGAATATTTGTAGAGTACATTATTCTTATAGAAGACTCGGATACTCGCAAATATGTGGTAAAAACTTCATGATAATTTATTGATAATAATAAAGATGCATGAGGAACTGATGTGTGAAAAATTTATATGCGCTCCGTTTTCATCCATCATTAAAAATATGTACATAATGTTCTTCTTGATGAGAGTACACCATGTCATTTTCTTATTACTTCATCCTTTAAGGGTTATGCACATTCAATGGTTGCAAAATAGACAATATGTTTGAGGCAAGGATTGGCTATGAATATGTGAAAAAATAATCATTCATGAGGTCCTTCCCTGAGGTATGAATCATCCATGCATAAGAAATTATTATGTCAGTAATGAGTTCACATATATTTCAGGAAAAAAAGGGCCTTTCATGCATATATTCCTTGAATCAATGATACTTCAGGTGAATAAGGATGTATAGTGCATATAATCATTGGCCATGAGTTTTGAGGACCTTCCATGTGAATGAATATCTTCAATGAGAATACCATACATCTTCCATGAAGATGGATCTTCCATGAGAACTATATAAACCTTCCCTGAGGAATGAATGGCACAAATCTTCCATGAATCAAGGATAATCATCAATTTTATGAATAAGACGATATCACACTATAGTGTGAGATTTGTTCATTAGACGTATCATAAAGTTCTCTATTTTCCTATTTTTCAAGGATTTATATGTCATGATCAATGAGATAATATTAATACATTCCAAAAATGACAATGTGAGAAGCTCTAGAAGGAATTTCTGATATACATTCATGAATCTTTGTATTCCATTCGTGAAAATATAATGAAGAATAAAAATATATATAAAGGTTATGATATTTACATGTATTTATGTGGAAACTTATTCATTCATGAATGCTTGCTTCATATGAGGTTCAATTTAGGTGAAAAATAAATCATCAATTCATGCATGCATTGAAATGGTTTGGGTAAGAAAATATAGAAGTTATGAGAAATAATGAGTTCATATATTCATTATAATTTTTATTAATAGATAAACCATTTCGAGAGGGAGTATGTGATAAATATCTTGTTAATGAGTCCATAAATTATTATCACATCTGAAAGATGGATTTATTTGAATATTGAAACATAGACTTGAAATGAATTATACATGAAAACATAAGGAAATGAATGATTTATATTTTAAAAATAAACCATGTCAAAAAACAATAAACCTAATAATTCTAAGATTTAAATAGAGATGAATTTATTGAAAACTATAGGAATAAACTAAAAATATAATATAATATCCTTTCAGGTATTAAAGATGAGATTAAATGACGATATGATTTGGGATTCATTAGATTAATTGAAAATAGAAATAACATATTTTATTTATATGTAATTATGATGATGAAATTCTTGGAGTCCATATCTAAATCTTTGGGGATTTAAATTCAAATATTTAAAACTATTTTATTTGCATTTTTGATAATTTTCAATAACTTCATATACAAGATAAATATATATTTATCAAAAATGAGATAAATTTGATGTTCAAAACTTAATAATATTAAGATTTTTCATAGTTCTTGATACACTAAATTATCTAATAAAGAAGTTTGGTAAATTTTAGGAGACCCTAATAGAGGTTTACCAGAGTGTTCAAAGTATGAGAAGAATCAGGTCATTACATATCTGGTGTGAAGTAGTTTCATGACCAACAGTCTTATTCCAATAAATTATTGATGATCTTGAAGTATTACATGAGCAAGACTGATACTAAAAAATCTTGCAGGAAGATCAATATAAAAAATAAATAAGACTTTATACAATAGGATCGACCCTAAGAAGAAGTGTATCTTGTAATTGTGGTGTATAACCAGTTATTAAAGAGGCATGATAGATACATTGTATAACTAGACAAGGAAGATGAAGTGGAGAATAAAGATAGTTGGGGTGTATAAATAAATGTGTAAAAAGAGTTTGGGGATGAGTTTTAAAACAAGGGTCAACTAGAGGATCAATTACTTGGTTGTATAAATAGTTTCTTCAAATACCTTTGTAATCCTGAATAATATAGTAGATAATAAATATTGGAGAGGATAAAAAAAATGGAAAGAAGTTTTATTTCATGTTGAAACTTGTAAATATTTGTTTCTTACTTATTGATTATTATTACTACACATGAAGGTTAGTTTGAAATAAATAATTGATTTGAAAGAGAGCTTTAACAAGTTTAACAGGATGAATTATGAGAATCCTTAAAAATAGTGGACCACTGATTCACTCCATCTCACTACTCTATGTGGTTCTTAATAGATCATTAGGATCTATATTTAGTTTTATAAGTAGGTTCCTTCTAATTATCTAAGAAATATTGAAGATTGAATCTAATAATAATTTTAATGATATCATTTCCCTTATTTCAATAAATTTTAAAAAGGGTAATGAGAGAATGGAAAATAAAAAATTACAAAAGAACTAGAATTGTAATTGTAATAGACACATTCCTATAAATTACCCCATAAATAATTGTATTATAAGAAACAATAAATTTGATTTATACTCATCAATAAAACAATTTTTTTTATGAATTTAATTTTCTTTCTTATGTTGATAAAGAGAATAAGGATAATTTTTCAGACAAGTAAGAAGTAATTCTATATGAGAATAGAAAGAATATACTAAAGATGGACAACCTTAAGAATAAAATTAGAGATATAAAATTAAAACTAAATACAATTGAATAAGGACTAGATTTTAAGAAATCAATATTTATTCTACTTAAAAATGAGTTAAATAAAACTTTCCATGATTTTAGCTATTTAGTAAAAGTTGAGTTATCTCAAGTTGCTGAGAAGAAAGGTCCAATGGAACAAGATAAATATATTTTTTCTAATAGTTATTTTATTAAAATCAAAGATATTTGGGATAAGATAGGTGAGGTGTGTTATTACCAATAAAAAAGAGTCTATAAAAATAAAAATATATCATTACTCCCCAAAAAAAGAAGGATTATTTTAGAGTAGAAAAACAACAACATAAAACTGAACAAAACCGGAATCAAACTTGAAATTCAAAACTCCAAGGGTTATTCTTATTATATGGATGGAATGGGTATAAAATATACTCTTTTTAGTTTAATATGTATATTTAATGGAAGAGGCATAGATCTAGGGTAATTTATGGTGAGAAAATGAGGACAAAAACTCAGAATAAGAAATTTGTGGCCATATCTACACCAAATCTGTCCAATAAAAATATATTTGGATGTTTAAAAGAAATATGTAGTAAATGTGGACTATAATTTCATGAATTTGAGATGGTAATGATTACATTTATGGTATATACTTCATGTATTGAAAATGAATAATCAAAAAACTCAAAAGGGGACGTCATGCAATAATGAGGATGTCAATAAAGAATGTGAGAATCCTAATGATCTTGGGAAATCCAAGAATGAGTGTTTGATTTGGATTTAAAAATTATCCAACACTAAATAAATTGAGGAAATACAAGTGAGTGATAATAAAAAAAGTGCAATAGGTGGTTGCAGATGATGAGAAGTTATACATAAGAAGTGAATTAAAAATTAAAAAGACCAAGAGAGAAAAAAAAACCTCCATATAAAGATTCAATTAATGGGAAGATAATATGGGCACAATCCATGAATCATAAAAAAAGTAATAAAACACAAACCATAATGATATTATAAAGAAAAATAGACTAATAATTAGTGGAAACTCTCACCATCAATGTTTCTTTCAAATAAACAAGGATGTTCCTCTTTATTCCCATTTATTTTATAGGTTTTGATATAACATACAGGGAATTAAAGAAAAAGTTTGAGTCTATTAATTATATATTGAAGGGAAGAATAATATTTGGTAAAGTGGTTTGAATAAGGTTTTAAATACCCCACATGTTAGGTGATGGTCTCTGAATTCCATGTGGCATGGAATTTCTGGGTTCTTGGTCTTGATATATTCAACCCAATTATTGGAATATATTATATGGATAGTGTTAAGAGATAGATCAAATTTTACCACCATCAAGTTACATTTTTATCTCCCTATGGAGTCACTCATGTATTTCAGTGTGAGTGGGATTCTATTTTGAGGGGACTGGGGTCTGTTGTTATGTATGTTGGGGCGATCTCATGTCATTTTCTATAGATATTCCTTTTTATTTATTATCCTTGTTTGACCACACCACTTACTATGATTCTGTGTCCATAGAACAAATTATTCTTAGATGATTTTTATGGTTTAACACTATATAAAGAGGTTGAGTTTTTCATTGACCTTCTACCTAGGACAATTCCCATTTCAAGCCATCTTATCATATAGAACCAACTAAATTACAAGAACTTAAGTTTCATTATGAAAACCAATATGATAATAAATATATTCGTCCTATAATTTCCTCATTGGATTTACTTATCCTCTTTGTTAAGAAGGTAAATGGGAGCCTTAGACTTTGTGTGTGTTATCTAAATTTAAATCGGGTGGCCATTAATAACAAGTATCCCTTGATCGGGATTGATGATCTTATTGGTCATATCAATGGGGCATGTTGCATTTTAATGAATTAAATTTAGTGAGGGTACCACTAGTTGATATTTCAAGAAGAGAATATATCCAAGATATCATTTAGAAGCGGACATGGATATTTCGAGTTTCTGGTTATTCAATTCAGTCTCACTAATGCTCTGGTAGTATTTATGGATTTGATTAATCAAATATTTCATCAGTTCTTATATCGTTTTATTGTTTTGATTGTGGATGATATTTTGGTGTACTCCAAGTCAGAGGAGGATCACATAAAACATTTATATATTATTTTTAAAACCTGGAGGGAACATTATCTATACAGTAATGTAAAGACCCGGAATTTCCATGTAATGTTTTTCAATATATAAGAATTTTACAAGTTTGAAAAAATTGACGGTGCATGATTCTGTGGCCCGGTGTGCCCGGGATGAATTTATGAAAAAAATTTCAGGTATGTTCACTAAACGTATGAGCAGGTTTTTGTAACTTTTGAACTAGTGCTTGGAATTGAAATTCGAGGACACCGTTGAACTCGCAGCACTGGTATTCACTTAAGGAGACCCTCACCTTGACTGTAGTAGGTTGTGGGTGAAAGATAGTTTTTGGGGTTTTTCGTGGAATGAAAAATAAAATAAAAATTTATTTTATTTTATTTCAAATAAACCTCCCATTTGAAGGCTATGAAGGTGGGGACCACGAAAAGTTAAAACCTCCCAACTTGAATGCTTGGTGGTGGGGACCGCACGAGCTAGTAAAACCCCCAATTCAAAGCTTGGGGGTGGGGACCACCCGAACCCCACATTATGGGAGAAAAACCTATCAACTCTATACGTTAATTATGCCAACTCTCTTTTAATTAATTAAGCCAACTCTAC
Source organism: Viscum album (assembly GCA_963277665.1). Lineage (NCBI taxonomy): Eukaryota > Viridiplantae > Streptophyta > Magnoliopsida > Santalales > Viscaceae > Viscum > Viscum album. The sequence continues at coordinate 754,576 of CAUJRU010000087.1, read as the reverse complement.
TTTAATAAATTAAGCCAACCTATTTTTGTGCCAATATCAAATTAAACAATGTATTCTATTATGTTGGATACTTTTCATTTTGGTGGATTTGGGAGAGGAGAACCTTTGGAAGGATTACTCACTCCAATGAAGAATGCGTTCTCCAACGAAGAACGTGCTCCCTAATAAAGAATGATCACATCGACGAGGAACGTCTTCGACAATAATGAACTGACGATCAGTGAATCACCGACGTCACCGAATTCACCCCTTCCAACATCAACGAGCAATAAATGTAGGGATTTAGTTGTGTATGATTAGATATTACCATGTTCTACCCTTCTAAAACAAATAACGCGGACCAACACTCTAACTATTTGATCCGCAAGATGATTTCTTTTGTGGTTTTGGGAATAATCATTGCGGGAGGTTAAGGTTTGACGTTCTTCATTAAATTTATTATTGAGTCGCTTGCTACTGCTCTAATGCAGAGGGTGCGGGCCAAAAAAACATGGCGCGACCCCTCCTTCATTATTCTTGAATGGTGTATCCTTCGTGATTGAAGAAGGTGACTTTGTGCAACGGCGATAAACGGATGCGGCAGCCGGCAACTCTCCTTTAATTAATTAAGACAACTCTCCATTAATTAAATAATCCAACCAATTTTTGTGCCAATATTAAATTAAACAACATATTCTATTATATTGGATACTTTTCATTTTGGTGGATTCGGGAGAGGATAACCTTTGGGAGGATTACTCTCTCCAACGAAGAATGTGTTCTCCAATGAAAAATGAACTCCCCAATGAAGAATGCTCACACAGATGAGGAACGTCTTCGACAACAATGATCAGACGATCGGGGAAATGCCGATGTCACCGACTTCACCCCTTCCAATATCAACGAGAAATCAAGGTAGGGGTTTAGTTGTGTATGATAATATATTCCCATTTTCTTCCCTTTTAAAACAATGAACGCGGATCAACTCTTTAACTAGTTGATCCGCGGATGATTTCTTTTGTGGGTTCGGGAATAATCATTGTAGGAGGTTAGGGTTTGAAGTTCTTCATTCAAGTTCTTGTTGATCCGCTTGCAACTACTCTAACATGGAGGGTGCGGTCTAAACAAACATGGTCCAACCCCTCTATTTTTCTTCTTGAATGGTGTATCCTTTGCGATGGAAGAAGGTGAATTTGTGCCATGACGAGGAACGGATGCGGCGGCCAACACATCGTTGTCCATGATGAAGTTGCCGACACAACGGCACCGCCCCACATCCACTGCCGCCTCACAGCCTCCGTCACCCCGTGGCCACTGCCACCCCACAGCCTTCGTCTCCCCCAACCACTGCCACCCCAAATCCTCCGCCGCCCCGCGGCCTCACGCCGCCTGCAGCCTTGTCGTCTCGCAGCCCTTTGCGGCCCCCATGGCCCCGCCACATAGCTACCCTCTACAGAACTCCATCGCCTCTGTGCTTCCCTCGTGGAATTGTGTCGCTCCACAGCCTCTGAGTAGACCTAAATTGGGTCAGTTCGGCCTAGGCCAGGTCGGGCTGGGTCGGTCAAACCGGGTCAGACCAGACCCGGGCCAACTTTGAAATTTACGCTCTTTTGGCCATAACTTTGGCAACAGACGTCCGTTTGATGAACTGTTAGCAGTTCTAGAAACCTTGGAGCGAGAAGTTCCCTTAAATTATACCCCATTGTAGTTTTGGATAAAGTTGGAGTACGGTCAAGTTGGATCGAGCACAAATCCAACCGAGCCCTCAAGACTAAAAGGATAATAACTCACATACCGAGCATCCGATTGACTCACTTTCTGTTTCATTGAGACCCCTATGACATGGAGGTCCTTTGAGATACTTATTAGTAAGACTTCGTGATATTTGGAGTATAGACCAATGGCTTGTGGAGGAGAACATCCTGGAGACAAGCGAGTGTAGTGCGGGAACCCTATGGTTGGTTGTGACGTGAAGAATGAATAGTGATCCTATGTGGGTCAGAACCGAGTGATAATGTGTGGGTCAACACCTGGTGATCCTATGTGGGTCAGCACCGAGCGATCCCATGTAGGTCAGCACCGAGCGATCCTGTGTGTGTCAGCACCGAGTAATCTTGTGTGGGTCAACACCTAGCAATCCTATATGTGTCAGCAATAGATCCTCTTAACAGAGTAAGATGATTCATAAGTTACATCTGTGTGACGTACATGTGTGGTACATTCCTTCGTGATATTCCTTCCTTGGTGGAATGGTTGATCTTTGGGCTTTTGGGTTGGACCTTGTGTTTCCTCAGGATTAAGATGGGTATACTTCATAACATAGGTATATGTATGGGCATATACCTTTGTAGGGTTTACAGATGACTTCATGCTTTGTGGTTTATCCATTGTGGATTTTGTGAGACCTCGAGGGTCACAGGGTCCCTATTGATTATCGTTATACTCGCCCCTACATGGGTTATGCCCACACCCTATTGTGTTTGGTGCAGACGATGGATAGCACTGACTGAGGACGATAGTACCAGGACTGGAGGTAGCTCGGAGGTGGACGTTAGACAAGGCGAACCGCAGATATGGTCGTTCATGAGTTGTACATACCATTCAGGTAGGATTCGTGGTGGACAATCCAAGAGCTCCTTTTCACCTATCAGTCATCTTTTACTTTCCAGTTTTCCATGTACTTTCTAGTTGGGCTTGTATTCTGGCCCCTTTTACTTACTATAGTCACTCTGTTTACTATTCAGTTTACTTGAGTTTGTATCTTGTTATGTGCTTGGTTCTGTGTGTTTCAGGTTATAAAGGAAATGCCTTACCAGTTTAAGGGAATAATCCTTTGGTTTTAGTCACCAGCCCTTGGCCTATAGAAGGCGGGCTTGGGGTACTCACGGCATGGGCCCCGGGGGACGGGTCATGAAAAATTTGAATCAGAGGAATTGGTTCTACCGTAGAACATATGACTCAAATGTTTCTTTTTAATGGAAATTGTGTTAAGTGTAGTGAGTGTGGTAATCAGTTTAGGGAATCCAGTGTTGGTACGGAGGCCGACGTATCCATACACCAGGACCCTGACCTCTGATTTTTGACACAGTGCATGAAAACACTGATTGTGTGTGTGTTTTGAAGAGTTTTCTTTGTGATCTCTTTAAGTCATCTCACTAGGTAGAACTTTTGGACTGTGGCACACCTGTTTCTTTTCAGTATGCCTCCACAAAGATAGCCATCTAGGGTTCCTAGAGTAGTACATACTGATATCTCATTGAGTGATCAGGCCTCGATACAGGGCCCTCTTCCAGTAGAGGCACAAGTGGAGGCACCGGCAGAACCATTACCCATTGGGCCACCGATGACACCATCCCTAGCAGGAGAGGGTGCACACCGCTTGAGCGCGTTGCACGAGTTCCAATGCCAGAAGCCACCCAGGTTCAAGGAATAGATGAACCCACAGGTGGCTGAGGATTGGTTGGAGGTCGTGGTGAGAGTTCTTCGACTAGTAGGGACACCGGCTAATGTCATGGTGATCCTTTTCACCAGACTTATAGAGGAATATGTAGGTAGATGGTGGATCTTTATGCTCTAGGTTCATGACGAGGTGATGCTTCTCTGGGCAGACTTCGAGAGCCTGTTTCGGGCAGAGTTTGTTCCAGTGACTCTTCATGCAGTGCGCATACAGGAGCTTCTTCATCTGCAGTAGGGCAGCATGAATGTGGTTCAGTACTCAGTGAGGTTCACTGACCTCTGACACAACTCCACTGATAGGGTGTGGGACCCATTCTTTAGGTCCCATACCTTTGATCAGAGACTTAGGCGAGAGATCAGGGCTTCAATGATTTCTCTTAGCATCCCAACACAGGCGGGGGTGTTAAAGAGATCCCTCTTAGTGGAGAGTTTCCTTGGTGAGCAATCACCAGTAGTGAGACCCACCACCAGTCAACACATAGCGGTGTCTTATACAGCTGGCAGTAGAAAGATGTCGTAGAGGTCCAAGAGGACCATACCTATAAGTGGACAACCATAGGATTCAGGATCAGTTGTGTGGGGAACCCGAGGCAGAGCTAGTCAGGCCAGGAGTGGGCAGTGTTACGCATGCAGAGGGTAGGGTCACATGACTCATGACGGTATGACCCGTCATACGGATTATCAGCAGACATTCAAAGGACCGCCCAGGCTGAGACAGAGATTCGATCTAGGTGGTCCGCAGGGAGTACGCGTATGTGGCAGAGGAGCTGCTTGTGCAGTTGACGGTGGGCAACGATTTGAGCTGTTACCTCCACCACGACCAGGTGGTCCACCCCAACCACAGGGAGCAGGAGGACAGGGGCGAGCTCAGCTCCATGTAGCTAAGGCTTACAGCCATGGTGATCCGGAGATGGTATGAGGTACGATCTGTGTCTACTCCACCTTAGCTGCAGTACTTATAGACATAGGTTCCAGTCATTCTTTTATTTCCACTGCCCTTGTTTGGTGCTCGTAGATTCTAACGGAGTCGTTGGATCGATCCTTATGGCTAGAGACTCCTACGAGAGAGGATTAGATGATTACACACCGGTTCTAGTAGTGTGAGCTTACTCTAGGAGGTGAGAGCTTTAGTTGGGATCTCCTAGTAGCGGCATCGAGGCCTTACAACGTCATCTTGGGTATGGACTGGTTATCTACAGTCCATGCTTATATTGATTGTATTAGGCGCAAAGTGTGGTATGTCTGCACGGATGTGACTAGGTTTACCTTCACCTATGAGAAAGTAGCCTTTGCAGCATAGGATAGACTTACCCGAAGGAGAGTGCAGCCAATCACTCATCAGTTGGCTGGCCTTACCCTCGGAGTAGTTGATGTGGAGAGTCCGAGTTATCCTGTAGTGGTGGACAAGTATACGGATGTCTTCCTTGATGATGTCTCGGGTTTACCTTCTTGAAGAGAGATGGAATTTTACATTGAATTGTACCCCGGGACAACACTGATATCTACACCAGCATATCAGATGGCCCCCGCGAAGCTTCGTGAGCAATGGGTATAGCTGGAGGACTTAAAGGGGAAAGGGTCCATTTGGCCCAGTGTTTCTCCTTGGACAGCATTAGGACACTGAGTGCAAGGCTCGACGTGCTCAGATATCCACAGGGCAGGGACCTGATGGATTTTCTAAAGGTGGGGAGCACGTCATCCACTTCAGAGGACGTACCATGGTAATAGTGTCTCTTCGGGAGGAAGTGATGAGGGAGTTCTACACATCCCTTCTAGTGGTACATCCATGAGTGGTGAAGATGTACCAGGATCTCTGACGATAGCACTGGTGGCTGGGAATGAAGAATGAAGTTGTAGAGTTTGTCTCTCGGTGCCTCACTTGTCAGCAAGTGAAGGAGCATCAGGTACCAGCAGGCTTAGTTCAGCCTTTAGAGGTTCCACAGTGGAATTGGGATGGGATATCCATAGACTTCGTGATAGGAATTCCACGTACATCTAGAGTTCATGATTCAATCTGGGTGATCGTTTACCGACTCACCAAGTCATCCCACTACCTTCTGATTAGAGAGCAGGGTTTAGTGGAGAGCTTGGGACACCTCTATGTGCAGGAGATTATGCCGCTACATGGAGTACCATCAATGATTGTATCTAATTGTGATACATGTTTCACTTCTCGGCTATGGAAGGGGTTACAGGAGGCTTTCAGAATGTAGCTTCATTTGAGCATCGTCTTTCATTCTCAGACAGATGGAAAAACTGAGCGGACCATTCAGACTCTTGAGGACATGTTGTGTGGTTGCGTCCTTGACTTCATTCGCAACTGGGAGGATCACTTTCCGTTGGTGGATTTTTCATACAACAACAGTTATCACTCCACCATTGGGATGGCACCATTTGAGGTATTGTACATGCGACCTTGCAGATCACCTTTGTAATGCACTGACCTAGGGGAGTCAGCACTAGTTAGACCAGAGATGGTACGGGCTACCACAGAGAAGGTGCAGATCATCCATGAGTGAATGAAGACTGCATAGAGCAGGCAGAAGTCATATGCCGATAAGAGACAGAGACCTATGGAGTTTGAGTATGGCGACGACGTCTTTCTACGGGTCTCACCTCGATGAGGTTTGCAGAGATTTGGCCGAGGTGGCAAGTTAACTCCGAGTACCATCGGACCTTTCTAGTTCCTTAGTAGAGTTGACGAGGTGTCTTACCGCTTATCTCTTCCACCTCAGATGCACTGGGTGCATGATGTCTTCTACGTATCCCAGCTGAGGAGATACGTGTATGACCCTACCCACGTCATCGACCATAGAGAGAAGGATGTCAATGATGGGGAGACTTTTAAGGAGGTTCCAATTGAGATTGAGGATCGACAGGAGTGGGTCCTTCGTGGATGGTCGATACATAGGGTGGGTGTTCGCTGGCAGCACGGGAACCTCCAGAAGAGCACATGGGAGTGGGAGGCCCACATGCGTGCTTACTACCCCAACTTGTTCCCCTGGTATGAGTTGTGGCTTATGGGTACACAAAGCCCTAAGGTGGGGAGAATGTAAAGACCCGAAATTTCCATGTAATTGTTTTTTCACATATCGGAATTTTACGAGTCCACAAAAACTGACGGTGCATGATTCTGAGGCCTGGAGTGCCCGGAATGAATTTCTGAACATTTTATCAGGTACGTTCAGTTAATGTACAAGCGGGTTTTTGTAAATTTTGAACTGGTGCTCGGAATTAAAATCTGAGGACACCGTTGAACTCACAGCGCTGGTATTCTCTTAAGGAGACATTCACCTCGACCACAGTAAGTCGAGGGTGAAAGATATTTTTTGGGTTTTTTCGTGGGAATGAAAAATAAATTAAAATAAACTTTTATTTTATTTCTAATAAACATCCCATGTGAAGGCTATGGAGGTGGAGGCCACGAGGGGTTAAAACCTCCCAACTTGAATGCTTGGTTGTGGGGAACACCCGATCTAGTAAAACCCCCAATTCCAAGCTTGGTGGTGGGGACCACCCGAACCCCTCATTATGGGAGAAAAACCTCTCAACTCCCTACTTTAATTATGCCAACTCTCCTTTAATTAATTAATCCAACTCTCCTTTAATTAATTAATCCAACCTATTTTTGTTCCAATATTAAATTAAACAACATATTCTATTATGTTGGCTACTTTTCATTTTGGTGGATTTGGGAGAGGAGAAACTTTGGGAGGATTACTCTCTCCATAGAAGAAGGAGTTCTCCAATGAAGAACGAGCACCCCAAAGAAGAACAATCACACCGACGAGGAACATCTTCGACAACAACGAACCGATGATCAGGGAAACGTCGACGTCATTGACTTCACCCCTTCCAACGTCAACGAGCAATAAATTTAGGGGTTTAGTTTTGTATGATTATATATTCCCATGTTCTTCCCTTCTAAAACAAAGAACGCGGACCAACTCTCTAACTAGTTGACCTGCGGATGATTTCTTTTACGGGTTTGGGAATAATCATTGCGAGAGGTTAGGGTTTGATGTTCTTCATTTAAGTTCTCATTGAGCCGCTTGCTACTGCTCTAACGCGGAGGGTGCGGGTAAAACAAATATGGCCAAACCCCTCCACCATTCTTCTTGAATGGTGTATCCTTTGCGATGGAAAAAAGGAGACGTTGTGTCAGGGTGGCGAACGGATGTGGTGTCCAGAACATCACTGGTTGTGACGAAGGGTTCGGCACAATGATTCTGCATGTGGCCGTCACCGCCTGCGGCCCCCGCCGCCCCATGACCTCACCCCGTCTGCGGCCTCCACCGCCCCGCAGCATCGCGATGCACGCGGCCTCACCGTTCGTGGCCTTGTCGTCTCGCGGCCCTCTAGACGTCTGTTTGACAAACCGTCAGCGACATTGGAATCCTTGGATAGAGACAGTACCTTTGAGTATACCCCACTGGAGTTTTGGATAAAGTTGGAGTATGGTTGGGTTGGATCGAGCATGAATCCAACCGGTCTCTCGGGACTAAAAGGCTAATAACTCACAGACCGGGCGTCTGATTGACGCATTGTCTGTTGCGTTGAGACCGCTACGATGTAGAGGCCCTTTGAGATACTTCTTCGTGAGACTTTGTGGCAGCTGGAGTATCAACCAGGGACTTCTGGAGCTAACCCTCCTGGAGACAAGTGAGCAGAGTGCGGGAACCCTGTAGTTGGTTATGATGTGAAGAATGAATAGCGATCCTGTGTGGGTCAGTACTGAGCGGTCCTGTGTGGGTAAAAACCAATCAATCCTATGTGATCAGCACTGAGAGATCCTGTGTGGTTCTACACTGAGCGATCCTATGTAGGTCAGTACTGAGCGATCCTGTGTGGGTCAATACTGAGCAATCCTGTGTGGGTCAGCAGATGAGCCTCTTAACAGTGTAAGATGATTTAGTAGTTACATCTAATCAACTCTGATAATGTACCTAAGTTATACCTAGTGTGAGTTGAGTTTGTACCTTGTGGTACTTTTCTTCGAGGTAATACCTTAGTGGTATTCTTATGTGTGGCGTATCTGTGTGGTACTTACCTTCGTGGTATTCCTTCCTTTGTGGAATGGTTGAGCTTTGGGTTTTTGGGTTGGACACTGTATTTCCTCATGATAGAGATGGGTATACTTCATAACTTATGTATATGTATGGGCATATAACTAAGTAGGGTTGATAGTTGAATTCATTCTTTGGGGTTTCTCCTTTGTGGATTTTGTGAGACCTTGAGGGTCTCAGAGTCCCTACTGAGTATCGTTATACTCAACCCTGCACGGGATATGTCCGCACCCAGTTGTGTTTGGTGAAGATGAAGGATAGCGCTAACTGAGGATAAGAGTACCAAGACTGGAGGTAGCTCAGAGGTGTACATTAGATGAGGAAAACCGCAGAGATGGCCATTTGTGAGTTGTACCTACCCTTCAGGTAGGATTTGTGGTGGACGATCTAGGAGCTGCTTTTCAACTATTAGTTGTCTTGTACTTTCTAGTTTTCCTTTTACTTTCCAATTGGGCTTGTATTCCATCCCCTTTCACTTACTGTACTCACTCTATTTACTATTCAATTTACTTGAGTTAGTATCTTGTTGTGTGCTTGGTTGTGTGTGTTATTGGTTATAAAGTCAATGTCTTCCCAGTTTTAGCGAATACACCTTCGATGCTAGTCGCCAGCCCCTGGCCTATGGTAGGCAGGCTTGGGGTAGTCACGGCACGGGCCCCAGGGGATGGGTCGTGACAATTAAGCCTTACAAATATAAGTTTCTCATCTATTAATTGAATTTTCTAGGTCTTGTTATATCTAATAGGAGTGTCTTAGTGGATTCTGAAAAGATACAGGTGGGTACGTCTTGGGAGAATCCTAGAAAATAGTTTGATAACTGAATATTCTTTGTATTTTTTGGTTGTTACAGGCAGTTCATTTAGGACTTCTCAAAACTTACATATCTAATGATAGCTTTAACCCATAAGGGTGTAAAGTTTCAGTGGAATATCAAATATCAGATATGTTTTGAGGAAATGAAGGAGATGTTGAATTCAACTCCAATTTTAATTCTTTCGAAACTAGGTTTGGGTTGTGATGTTTTTTCCGATACTTCTAGAATATGATTGGGTTGTGTATCTATGTAGTGGAAACAAGTGGTTTCATATGGATTATACCAATTATACACTATTGTGAAGAATTAACATACTCATGATCTTAATTTGGTAGTGGTTATTCATGCACTCAAAACATGGCATCAACATCTCTTTGCTGATTGGTTTAGGGTATATTTCAATAATAATATTCTAAGGTATAAATTCCCTCATATAGATATGAACATGTGATAATGATATTGGGTTGAGTATCATTAGACTTTATATTTTGATATTTCTTATGCTCTTGAAATGGGTAATGTGTTCATCTATGCGTTGTGAAGGGAATTACCAACACAAACTGTTATTGAAATAGTGGAGGAGTATTCTCTAGGGATTTTGTTTGCTGAGATGAGCTTGGGAGTAGATGAGTCTAGTAGGAAAGTTTACTTGGAATTGAATAAGTCTGAATCATTATTTTATGAGTGGGTTTCTATTGAGGAAGTTCCTGACACCATGTGTATGTGCTTTAGTAAAATACTAAAAGGTGGAGAGACCATTGGTGAGTGGTCTCGATCTCCCAATGGTGCTTTTTATATTAAAATCGGTTTGTTTATTTCAATTTCATTGAGGCAGGAGTTGATGGAAAATGGACACCGTTATTTTTAGTTAATGCACTATGGGACTATCAAGACATATTTTGATCTGATACGATGGTATTAGTGGTATGGGGTAAGACAGATGATTGCAAATTTTTGTTTATGGTGTTCTGCTTGTCAAAAAATTAAGGTGGAATACTAGAAACCTATATGGTTTTTTCAACCCTTACCCATTCATATATATATAAGTGGGATGATATTTCAATGGATTTCATCATTGGCTTTCCATATAATCCTAGTTTGAAGGATGTGATTTGGGTGACCATTGATCGACTCAATAAATTAGTTCATTTCCTCTATATCAATAAGATGAAGAAAGTGAACTGCTTGAGGACTTGTACGATAGAAATTTTTTTATACTTCATGGGGTTCCCTCTATAATTTTTTTTAATAGGAACCATAGGTAAAAATTGATATTTTTAAAATGTTTTCAATATGTGATGGGTTCCTAGTTGAAATTGAGAATGACATATCATATGTGGATGGATGGATCGATAGATAGAGCTATCAAACTTCATGAGAACATTCTCATGATGCTCATGCTTAATTTTGGTGGTTATTGGGAAAAGAATCTTCCTATGGTCAAGTTTTCCTATAACAACAGTTATCAGGCCTTAATTAAGATGACCCCTTTAGAAGGATTTTATGGGAATTTGTATAGATCTACCTTGTGTTAGTCAGATTAGACAGATCGGGCCTTGGTTGGGTCAAGTATTGTTCAGGAAATGATGAAAATGGTGTAGTTGATATGGAAAATATTGATCATTAAAAAGAGTTATTAGAAATACTATTTGGACTAACATCATCAGTCACTAGAGTTCGAGGTTAGTTATTGGGTTTTTCTCAGAGTTTTACCTCACTTGGGATTCCATTGGTTGAGTAGGTAGGGTAAGTTGGCATTAATTTTTTTTGGCCCCTTTGAGATTGTGGAGTGTGTTTGAAAGTTGTAATATTGGTTGGACTTACCATCTCATTTTATTTCAGTCTATGATGTGTTTTATGTTTCCTATCTGACAGGGTATCAATTGGATACCTACCATGTGATTGGGTGGGAGTATGTTGATCTTCATCCCAATACCAATATGTTTAAGTTACCATTTCATATTTTGGATCTCTAGGATAAAAGTTTTCATAGTAAAACATTCTATTTGTCTATGTAATGTGGAAGTGCAGATAGGATATCCACAAGACAAGGGAGTAGGAATTGTTGATAAGGTGGCAGTGGAAGTCTCTTTTTATGAGTCTAGGATCTTAAGGAAATTCTGGGGATATAAATATATAATAGTGGGGAGAATTATATACTCTAGGGTAAAAAGGTACATCAATTTTAATGTTAAGATATTTTTCTTGAGTTTGGAGGGCCTCAGAGTTTGTTTGGGAATTTTCTATAGAACCTAGATTGTGCACTTCCTACTCGACACATTAACATCATGAATTGGTTTCACAACATGAATCCATTGCTGAGCAGATTTCATGAGTCTGGTTCATAATGTGATAAATATATACTCTGTGAAAATTTATTACATCTTGAAAAAAAAATATAAGTAAAATTTAATCTAAGGATATTCCTTATTCAATATATATAAAACCCAATGGATTCACAATGTGAATCTGGGATTCATGAGGTGAATAATTCTAAGGAAATAGTTTATATTATGTTACATGCCAAACTCTTTGTTTTTGAGACACACAACCCCCCCCCTCAAACCCAAGGCTCTCCTGGGGTGATTTTTTGTGATTTCTCTCCTTCTGGATCACTTAGTTTGGTGTTAAATCTACGACATTGTAACATGACTTATCTATGGTTATAATCTTTTCTAATTATTCATTTTCATTATTTTTTGTAGCGGTATTGGCTATGTTTATGGATCTTATTGATATAGATTTTTGTTTTCTATCAATCCTATATAGTTTCCCCTCATTCATTTCCTTTGGGTGGATGATCTTCTTGTTCAGAATCTCTATTTTTTAACATGACTAGGTTTTATCCATTATTAATATTGGTGTCTTTATAAAAAGGGTTCTAACTTGTGAATTGTTATATGTCCTTGTAAATTCCACCGGGTTATTCAATGAAAATGCATGATTTAATTTTTTAGTGGAATTGTTGGAATATGTACATGTTTTTAAATGGTTTTTCTTTAAAATGGATTTTATTAAACAAACCAAGTGTTTGGTTTAATGATTTAAATGGTGGTTTTGGTTGTAATATGAGTCTTTAGACCTATAAGAAAAGAGTATTTGATGTGAAAATGAATTATTAAATGTGATCATGGTTTTTAAATGGATTTTGACAAACATAACACATTGGGTAACCTTGGTTGTGTCAAGAAATATAATTGTCATTCTTTTTGCATGAAATTCTAAAAGATATTTTATGCCGGTTTAGAGTCTCTAATTCCACTTGAGGTTTTATTGGTTGGATCCACCTGATAACTAGATTGGGGATTTCATTTTATGTCTAGAATTTATTCTTATAAGTTGGAACCCAAATGTTATGCTTTTTTATTTATGATTTGTTTATCACATGATGGTATTTTCATGGTTATTTTCTCACATATACTTATCATATAGTGTGTCCATAGTAGGTTAGATTTTTATTTCATAATATATTTCCATAACTTGATGTATTTCTAGATTTTGTGAATATGGTATGATTTTATGAAAACAAAAGGATGATTTATAAAATGGTTTTGTTTTTTGAAAATTATTTGTAAACTAGATTTGTTTTAAAGCTAGATCTAATTATTTATTGATATTAGACTTTTTTTAGATCCTTTAGTGGAATCCTACTAAGATTAGTGCTCCCACCCTAATTTTATCTCAGGTAAGTTATATATGATGTTTTATAGTACTCGGTTAAATGGAATGAAAATATATATCATGTTGGTTCCTCTTTTTGTCATCATCTTCATAGAAAGATGTTATGAATTTGGTGGATGGTCACATGGACACTTGTTCTTATTGTCTTGTTTTATATTTTTGTTTTAGCTAGTTAGGATTTGTTTTTGATTTCTCAGGGATATGTTGGCTTTCTTCTGTTATTTACCTTGTTGGTTTTTCTTAAACAGGTTTTACATGATATATGTTGCTTCCTTTTTTTTACTTCACTATGTGCTAGACCATATTGGGTGAATTGTCTAGTTTACCTGGGTTGGATCATTACACTAATCATGTTTTATTTCTTTGTACATACATGCTTCTAATCATTTAGTTTAGGAATCCCTATTTCATCAAAAAAATTAATGTGTTCACACAAAATTAATGTGTAACACTTTACATAACCCATAGTTTGTGTAACTCGCCTAAATATACAATCCAAACATAAATTCATATCTAAATTCCTCTCAATAATAGGTTGAATAAAATTATCATATATATGAATAGAGTTATATGAGAATGGAATTCTATTCATAATTATGATAGGGTGATTGATAGACAACTTCTCCCTTATTTAGAATATGGGATAAGCTTCCAGGTCAGTAGATATTCTAACCCCAAGTCCCTCTCCTTAAAGAGACTTTAAATAAGATAGATTTCAATTCATGATATCTCTAAAACTTAATTTGAAAATTTTGTATTTAAAACTATTCTAAGTCTCATAAGTTTAAAAAACTCGAGTTCAAGGTAGATGAAAACTGAATCTAATTGATTTACACATATCATGTGATACAGAGATATATATCTTAGAATAAATATATCACATAAATTTTTAATACACTATATTCATATTTCATAAAAACTTTACTAGACATGAATATTAATGGAATTAATAAATAATTACACTTCTTATTTATTTTCTAAAATATGAGATATGATAAAAATGTTTTATACCTAATAAATACTTTTACAAATTCCAACACAACTCATTTATAAAAAAATAGAAACTATAAAGAAAATAAAATAAATATCAAAGTTAATTAATTTTTTTACTACATCTTGAATATACGTTAACACATAACATATTTTTAAGGTGATTCGACACACTACATTTTCACAAAAAATACATTCAAGATGGATCATCTCACTTGAAACTGTGTTTTCTTATCATGTAATGTCAATAGAGTTCCTCACATTATGTTTACACTCATATTAATGTCAATTAGGTAATTTATGATACATTATTTTCATGGTGTGTGATAGATGTTATGTTATCTTAATAACATACACTACCCATCACACTCCACATAAAATTAATGTCTTATTTTAATGTCAAGGTGTAGAAACTTATATTACATTATTGTATAACATATTTTCATGTTGCGAAAAACAAATTATATGATGTAAAACATTCGCTTCACTAATCAATGAAAAAACATGTTGATCTTTGAAAGAATGTATCTCTAGTTTATATTATCATCACATGAACATGGATGTGTAAGAAAATCCATATAATTCCAGATTTATCATTTAAAAAAACAAAATGTATAAATTAATAACATAAAACGTTCATATCTGAAGTGTTGTCTTATCCATCTTTTACTCTTTATGGTAAACTTTATTAAAATCACTTAAAAAGTGGAAAATCCTATTTTCCTATAAATAACTTATTAGACTAAGGATATTTGATTATATCATGAGGATTCATCTGCATCAATGGGGTTTTATCACCATTATTGTGTGATGAATGATTCAATCAGAAAATAGAGCTTCAGTTTTTTTGTATGAACCTAGTGATTCCCAACCAAAGGAACTCCTTCCCTCTATATAGGTTACTCATGAAACTATTAATTTAATAAAGTGATTTGAATCATATCACATATATTAATTTCTATTAGAATAATTCATTTAATTCCTATAATGGATGTTCTAGCCATAAATGAATCCACTCCTTGATTCACAATCTAAGAAACCATGTAAAATTAAATGGACAAACATGTTCACTCTAATCAATATTCTCTCACTAAATTAAGTAAAACATAGTCTCATGTTACAATTTAATGATACATTAGAAATATATCCTAAATATTCTTCTTAAGGATACAATGGTAGTAAATATATTCTTTATTCATATGTATTTTATAAATATCACTTTATTATACATCCAATAATATAAACCCTGATGATTAAATATACTAAGAAGGTCATAATATATAATTAGAGAACCATAATAGAAGATTTAAATAAATATAAGTGTTTTATATATATTCATGGTCCATGAACATAGTTTACTCTAGAAACTAAATATATTGATTTTTTTAGTTTTAATATTATGTATGATTTTCATAAAAGTGATGTATTAATCTTGTGTTTGACTCGTAGTCCTAATACACCATAAGAGGTAAGGGATTATTTACAATATGAAATTTTTATTTTTATTTCCACTAGATCATGTTACCATTTTAGTATGAGCAGTGTGATCTTATAAAACATAAATCACACATAATAAACAAATTTAGAAAATAGAAAAGGGAAATCCAATTTTTACTTGAATTACTATAAAAGGATAGTCCCAGAAGAATATTCTAATGGTGTGTCAACATACCAGGGATTAAACCAATTCAAAGTGAGTGTTACAATTAATTTAGAAGGGAAAACTACTTATATAGGGGAACTCCTTATTTATTTTTACAATTCTTTCAGATAAATAAAATAAAATTTGTGAAAACTTTCTTATAATAATTCTTCAACAAATGAGAAACACCAATATATAAATATTGTTATTGACGAGCTTCAATTAATTTTTTACATCTTGATCTTCACTGTAATTCTTTCCATATCTTGGTTCTTGATATTTTAAAATGTCCAATATTTATCAGATTTTTTCTATTTATTATCATTTTAAAAATAGGAAATCATTTCTCTAAAAAAAATCATTAATTTCCACTCATCACTTGCTTAATGGGTCTTCAAAAGAATACAAAAACTTCCCATAAAATAAATTAAGTATCTTAAATCTACAAAAATATAAAACAAATTTTATCTCTAAAATTTTGTAATATATTATTCTATCATGTCATGACCAGAACCTTAATCAGACATTAACCAATAAAAACTTCCATCTCATGGTTTGATCTCTATTATCATGGTGCATTCCAAATCAAATATCAGATCCAATCTCTTCAGTTGAATATCCAATTTTTAATTCTTTAAGTATTGTGAAATGATCCACCTAAATTTCCTTGACCTCGGATAGATCTTGGTATAGTAGACAGCATCACTTGGAAAACATTAATTCTAGTTTTAGGCATTTTACAACTCCAAAATCATTTCCCTATATTTTTTTCATGATATTATATTGAAACCTACAACCTTTAATCGAATTACATCATGGGAGTGGTCACAATTTGGCATAGTCTCCATAAATCAAGCATAAAATCTCTATAATCACGCAAATCTTCATGAACATCCTTCACAATGTGGCCTATTGGCTCACAACACATAGTACTAACTTCTAGAATCATTTAAATTTATCTAATTAGCATCAAGACATGTCCAATTTCATTACATTATGTCCCAAAAACTATTAATATAGAAAATTAAAACATCTTATACATTTTAAAAAATATCATTCATGTTTCAAATATCTTATGAAAAAAAAATTACAGAACAATGAATGAAATCATGAAGTGTATGGATCTTATGAAAATCCTATTCATGGAATGATTCATGAATACACAACATGTATGATATTTTTGAATTTTTCTAAGTTATCCTTATCATGTGGTACTTCTCCATTTCTTTAAAACCTTAATTCATTACCTGGTTCACAAGCTAAAGGAATGACATACTATTTTTAGAATCTCTAGATTGAATCTCCACACAATATATATTTATTTACATGAGATTTCCATAAAACTTTAACTAATAAATAATACAACTTGAAAACCAAAGATTTTAAAAATATTCCCCTTTTATATTTTTTTAAATTCAATATATAAATTTATAAACCAGCACCCCTATTGCTTTCCATGATTCAATCTTCTTAAGATCTATCCCCCTTTGACTATAAAATTAAAAAGTTTTGATAATTAAATATTTTATAAAGAGTTTCATAAATTAATTATATTTAGTAAAGAGTCTTCAACATACTATCTAAGATTTCATGAGTCAAATATCATTCTAGAAAACAAGAAAACATTTTCAATTTATATATTACTATCCAAAATTATAGAATAGGTTCTTCCCTACTGATAACTCCCCTTGATATTATCTCCCATTTATTTTATAATAGATAAAATATAAAACTCTGTAACAACATATTATTTCATAATAAAACATTAGATATAATGGAGATAGGTTAGATTCTAAACCTCGTTAATCTTAGGGAGTTAGTTGAACACTAAGTTTCAATCGATTCCTTTCAAACACTAAGGTGGCTAATGGTTTTGTAAAAATATGTGCTAATTATTGATTTGTACCCATATGCTTCAGTTTGATAATGAATTTCTAAAATTTATATGTAATTAAATTATATCACATCTAAATGTACTTTGTTCATTAATATTGTATTGGATTCTTATTTATATTCATCACACATTATTCATCATAATAGACTACAATGGAAAGCTTCCCCTTCTCTCTAAGATCATCCAATTTATATTTAATATATTCCAATTTTGTGAGAGAATTTGTATTTGAAATATAATCTGGTATTATTTTAATACAAATCCTTACAAAACACTTGTTTTTTATAAAAAAAGCTCCTTCCTTTTAAGAATTTTTATATAAATATCTTCAGCATGGTCCATAATTGAACAGTAATACAATTCCTAGTCATTTCATTATTGATACATTAATCCATAATCAAGTGTGCCTTGAATATACCTCATGATTCTCTGAATAAACAAAATATAATCTTTCTAGGTGAATCTTGGATAGAGGGAAATTGATCATCTTATAAATAATATATCAATAATTATTATTATGATATAAAACAAGATTATGATCATCCTTTGTAAAAGAGTTTTTAGGAGACCCTATCATTTCATATATAAATATTCCATCATTTTGGATGAATATTCAATATATGTCATAATAAATAATTCCACATAAACATATAGGATTAGTGCATTTGAAGACTAGAAATATAATCATCTTATGTAATGATAGATCTCTAACATCTCCCACAAAGTTCTTATCACATAGTACACTTTTTAGGCATACCATACTTAAAACATTTATTCACAATGTGAGGAACGGAAACATAATAATGGGTATCTCAGATGATCATGAAGGTTAAAATGGGAGATATCAATAAATAATCATATGTAAGTATATAATAATTATAAGGGTATGAGAATGTGAGCCTAAAATTTGAAATTCACACCCAACTATTCATATATCATAATCATGAAATAAGGATTTATAGGATCATAAGATATGAATCACAGAGGAATCAAATATCATGATCCATGAGATCATATCATAAGAAAAATAACATGTCATAGACAGTGTCATAAAATGTGTGGTATTATCAAATTCAAATAATTCTTATTTCAAGCATACCCACCAAGATATTAATTATAATTTTTTCTTTGGATAACCATTCTCCCACCTTCTTTGTGATTCAAATAACCTACCAGGTACCATATTTGTAGCTTGGGATAACCTCCCATGTACTATTTTATCTTATAAATATTAATAATTAATAAATTCATTAGAGGTAAATAATGGACCCACCCGCCACATAATCAATTCATAAGTATTTCAAAATATCATGAAAACATTTCTCATCTCATTATAACCTAACCCATGGAAAAGAAAATAGGTTTCATTAGTATCTCTTCATCATAATAATAAACTATCCTCAGAGTGAATAAATATTATATCATTGGATCATATCCCAGAGAATCATAGGTAACATTAATGGATGTGGTTATGGATGGAAATACCTTCAAAAGATCACATAAACCCTTCTTATAGAAACCAAACAATTTCATTTTTAAATCACTTATTTAAAATATAAAAAAAAATATTAGGAAAATAATTTTATTTGAAAATAAACAAGGAAACATGTAATTTAATCATCAAAAAAATATTAGTCATAATTTTGGTAAAATTCATTCATGTGGTGTATGATAAAACAAATATTTTGTTCATAACTTTGGTAAAAAGTACCACTTTGGGAAAATCTTAGAAAGATTCATTTTAAAAAAAATTAAAGAAGTTAAAACAAGGATAAAAATTAATTTAACCAAGAATTTTATAATGGTAAAAACATTATTTAAAATATGGACATGGGAGAAAATATTCCCTCTTGAATAGAAATAAAATTGAGTTTTCCTAAAAAAATATTATTTTGACCATTTGAGTACTTTGAGGGTGGAAAAAGAAAGGAAAAATTTTAATTTCCAAAAAAAGCTAGTATATAGAAAAATAAATAATATTTTTGAGAGATGTATCATATAATTTTATCATTATAAATTTTATCATAAATAATCTTGTCAAAATATGAGATTGTAATGTAAAACTCTTACTACTTTTGTAAGTTTTGATTCATAAGTCTCATAAAATAAATAAATTAAAATGAAGATTTAGATTCCATAAACATAAGGATATTCATGATAAAACATATAAAATGGGTAGAATATTTACATGATAAAAAATATAGATACATAACATAACATTTGTCAAAAATAATACAATCCGAGATAATAAACCCTTACCATTATAGTAACATTTGAATTAAATCCCTTAGATAAAATAATAAGAATTGTAACTTTAAATACCATGAATTAATAAGGATACATGATATAATATGTCAAAGTGGTTGTATATACACCTCATAAACTTAAATATATTCATAAAATCAATCAAGGATTAACAAAACAATATTGATAAAATAGAAAATACATTATGTCTAACTTGATTAGTTTGTGCTCTAATCCTACACTTTTTTGGAGACCACCCTCATCATACACCTTAAACCTTATTAGGATGGCATTAGGAGAATACCAGAGGCTCTATAATAAATTAAAGTAATTTAAAAAGGTATTAGGGTAGGTCTTGGATGAGATAGAGTGGTCAAACATTATGAATAAAAGAGAAGAGAGGGTGTCCATTTGTAAGTAAGGTAAAGGACGCACTTGGAATAACTTAAATTATTTAAATATAATATATATCATAATCATATAAAGTGCCACAAAATAGTGAAAAATTTGGATATAATACATAATATTCTCTAAATACATTCAATTAATATAATTTAAACAGGTTTTGAATTCATTTTAAACCATGCATTTTGGTTTAACACCCACATTAACCAAATTTAACCTTAACCGTGGTAACCATTTTTTTTCCCTTAAGGTTTATAAATTTACTTATAAGGTAAAACGTGGATAAAAAATGGTCCACATATGAAATTTTTGCAATTTTTCATTCCACTTTTCCTCGTTCTAGATTTTTTTAAATCATTTAATAAAATATTATTTAATATAAAATACCATTAAAGTCATTTTGGGACTATTAATTTAATTTGATTTAAAAGACATCAAGACAAAAATGTAATTCAAATATAAACACAATTATCATCAATTACACTTTATAATTACCTACAAAATACAATTAATACTATAATTTATAATAAAATATATTAATTTTATTGATTTTAAAATAATTTACCTTGATTTTTCTAAAGCTTGCACAAGAATTGTATGAGTGTTGTGTAAGAGTTTAAGGAGATTATATCATAAATAAAGAATATAAATAAATTACTATAAAAATATATTATTTATTTTTAAAATAAAATATTAGATTCATTCATAACTTCTTTTTATCACTATAAAAACATATAAGAAAAATTAAAATAAAAACATGACATTTCATATTTATTATTTTCTGAAAATAATATAAATGTTATAATAAAAGTCATGTTGTGTGAAAATGAAATATTTTTATATCTAGGATGTATTTTTTCAAACAAAAATCTATGAACATTATATAGTAAACTGTTAGTGAGATTCTTAGGAATTGTCTAATAGTTTAGCCCCGTTTAACTCATACCGAGGTGATAAATATTCATCATGGTTACAATTCATGACGACCAAAATTAAAAGGGAAATATTTAGAAAATATGAAAATATTGATATAAAATATGGAATATATTTTTCAAAGTTCAATTTCTATAAGTGGAATAAATAAATTTTAACAAAAATTCATACAAGGCAATGAAAAATATTTTTTTTAATGTGCTTTTTTAGATTAAAAATGAACTTATACCAAAATCAAGTATAATACTGAAGCCTATGTAATTAATTATATTATTTATTATTTTACTTAAATATCAAATTGAATATATAATAGGACTTTTAAATTACTTTATTTAATGAAAATAAATGACAATATGACAAAAACAGATATTTTTCACTACTCACTTAAAAATAAATCATTTCAAAAATATCCCAAAAAAATAACCTTAAGATAAAATTGACATTTTTATATAGAAAATAAAAAGTAATTTCATCAAATAACATTTATTAAATCATATACATTAGTTATAACATCCCCTCACAAAATGAAATAAAAACCATTTTTTAATAAAATATACTGTTTAAGCATAAAATGACTTAACTAAAATTTATTTAATATACATTAATCAATAAATTTGAATCAAGTGAAAATTATATATATATATATATATATCATAATGTATTTAATCACATTCATCGCCTTAAATTTCATTTATAGGTTATAATATTTCACAATTCGTTTTGAGTTTTGTGTTGTGTGTCAATAAAGCTATCAAATGCTTACAATTTATTTGAAGATAAATATATTCTAAATTCTGATGGTGTTGTATTATACCCTCTTAAATAAATTTTTCCTTCAAAATTTTAATTATAACTCACTATAATTACTGTATAAGGACATAGTAATAAAATATGGTGTAGATTTTATCAGGATTAATATTTTTTGTGTCACTATAAGGAAACATTTAATTTCTTAATTAAGTTTTTCTAAGACAAAGTATGTATCATTATAAGACTCTTGGTTTTCAAAAAAAATACCATGATAGTTGAGTGTTACCTTCCATAGACGACATAGTAAAATTATCTTCCTATTACTTGAGTTGAGAAACCATTTACCATCAAGATAAAGAATATGAGATAATATACTTACTTGATTTCTTTACATTCTATTTTCAAAATATTTGATCCTTTGATTGTGCTTTGAGAATTTTTACATCCCTCATTTATATCATATTTCATATGTAAAATAATAATGGTGAATTTTTTTCATTCCTGAACCACTAAAATTAACTTTTAATATATTGTAATATCCATAAAAGAATGAAAAAGCATTCCTCCTCTCTCTAGATAATTACAAAAACTGAAATGAAACACAAATGTTATCCAATGTGAATAAATAATCATAAACCAATCCATAAAAGCTTAAAAATAACACCTAAATTTAAACTTAAATCATTCCATAAATAATTAACCTTAAAACTCTTTAAAATATTCCAAAAAAATTGAAATCCCAACAATCGAATTATTTGATCACATATTCCTCCATAATCATTTTAACAATTATCTCTAAGTAATGCTAATCACTCATAAGGTCATATACCAAAAATGGTTATACCCTAATCATATATGATAATAAATTCCATAAATATATTTAATCATCATAAATCTATAATAAAATCATATATGCTTCAAAAAAATATCTCTAAAAAAATAATCCAATATATTTCATAAATCCAAAAAAAATGAAATAAAATTAAATATAAATTAATTTTTCATCAAATCACTAATAAATTTCAAGGTCACTAATATAATCTAGTTTACTTTGACCACATAAATAAGCTCTTTATCCCAACTAAACAATATTATCTCAACATTATATACATATTGAGGGTTATCTATCCCATAATCATGAGTTTTTCAAAAATATAACCTTTCTGCTAAATCGATTTTCAATGTTATCACTACTATTTAAAATGTGTTTGAAAATTATTTAAGAAAATATACTACAAAAAAATCGGATAGGTCTCATGATTATTATATCCATAATAACATTGAGAAAACAATTCTATAACATAATTCTCAAATCCTAATACATAAAAAAATTAAATCATTCGAATTCAATTGTTACCATAGAATATCCCCTTCCATGGTCTAGGATTTAGTCTATGGATTAGGGAATTAACTAAAATAATTCTCAAGTTCTCCACACAGAATACGTTGAACTATAAATGGTACCTTAGGATGTACTTTATGTCCCTCAATTAAAATCTTCATTTTTTATCATAAACTAGTGGCTTCATGACATTACTTTTCACACATAAATTGTCTTACCTTTCCTTTAGTACATTTCCTTGGGTACTTATTCTTAGATTCACAACATGTAGAAAGTTGAATCTTATATACTCCATGTTCTTCATGAAAAACTTTTTTATCTTATTTGTTTCCTTAAAAAACTCACCAATGTTCATGTTATTACTCATATACAAAGATAGTTGGTTACACATAATCATAAACTTTATCATTCTATATCAGATTTCATTTTGTTTCTAATGAGGACTATCACTGCATCATCTATCACATTTACTATTAACTAAGTTACTCCTAGTTCCAACCATAACCTAAAACCAAAAAAACATAGTGTGATAAACAATAATAATATTGATAAATCATACAATAATGAAAAAACATTAATAGGATGTCTAAATAATGAAATATGTTTTTCAATATATGACACTTTAGAATTGACTAGCCCATACATGGTAATTATCTATTCAAATACTTCTTAATGGTTCACAAATAAATTTTTAATTTACCCAATAATATCCCATAAGAGTTTCTATCTAGGTATTTAGTCTTATACCCACTCATCACGCACCTATAATGATTGAGTTAATACTCAATTTACCCCATTATTAGTTATTACCCCTCAATGCATTTGTGTTATATATTCATCCACTTACTTGTATCTATATAGGGATGTAATTTCTAGAAAACCCATGTAATATCTACTATATCAAAACAAAGGGATATTATCATATACTTAACCTTATCCCCAGGGTTTTCATAAAAATTTCTCTAATATGGATCTCTAAAAATAACTAAACCCTATTATGATACCAGCTTATGTGACTTGAGAATTTCATATATAAATATAGCATAATTCAATATGTATATTCAATACATCTCTTACTAATACACGCCGCATAACAATAAAGAATTAATGTCTTTTATGACTACATACATAATAATATTATTTCATAATAGATCTTAAACATCACCCAAAAAATTATTCTCACAAAGTATTGTTTTTATACATACCCTCTATAAAACCATTTTTCATAGCTTGAGGAAAGAAACATAAGAAATTTTGATATTATATTATTTATAAGGGTAAACAAGGGAGATATTAATAAATAAACATATAATAATTTCATAATCATAAGGGAATTAGAAAATGATCTTATCATTTTAAATTCATACCCAATAATTCATAAATCATAATCATGACATAAGTATTGGAAATATTATAGGACATGAATCATAGAATAATCAAAGATCATGATCCATGATATCATATCATAATTATAATGAAATTTCAAATATAGTGTAATAAAATGTGTTTCATTATCATAATAATATAAATCTAATGTTAAGGATACACACCAAGTAATTCACCACATGTTAGGCTTGGGTTTACTACCTATGTACCTACTTTGGGCTTAGGATAACATATTATGTAACCTTTTTTTTTTGTCTTGGGATAACCTTACATATATCCTTTGAGCTCTTTAACATTAATCATTACCCAATGAATTTGAGGTATATAATGGATCCACCTATCACATAATTCATTCATATGTATTCTACATGATCAGAAAACATTTATAATTTCATCATAACATAACTCATGGAAAAAATGGGTTTCATCAATATATCCAAATAATAATCATAAACCATCCATTTAATAAATAAAGATTATATCATTTCTTTATATACCCTTTGAATCATAAGTAAATTTAATGGATGATGTCAATAATGAAAATACCTTTAAAATATCACTAGAATGTTTCTTGATAAAACCCCATTTTCATTATGAAATAAATTATTTTAAATATAAAAATATATAAAATATTTTAAAAAATACATTATTTGGAAAAGTAACTAGAAACTTTTAAATTAATATTCAAATAAAATATTTCTCATGACAATGTGAAGAACATTTTGTGTTGTGTATGTTAAAATAAGTATTATATTCACACCTTTGGTAAAAAGTACCACATTCATAAAATGAAAATAATATTCTTTTTAAAAAAATATAGAAATTCAAACAAGGGTAAAAATTAATTTAATAAATAAATGGATAATATTAAAACAATTCATGAAAAAAAAGTAAATAAAATGTCAACATGGAAGAAACAAGTTCTAGCTAAATAAAAAATAAATTCAGTTTTCCTTAAAAATATTCTTTCAAACATTTGTGTAATGAGATAGTAGAAAATGAAAGGAAAAATTGTGATTTTTATAAATGACCAATTAAGAATATAATTAATAATTTTTTTTAGGGATATGTCATATAATTTCCTCATCATACAGTTTAATCATAAACAACCATTGTAAAAAGTGAAATTGTAATATAAACCCCCTAATGCTTTGGTAATTTTTGATTCATAAGTCCCATGAAAGAAATAACCTCAAATTAAAATTAAAATTCCATTAACATAATAATATTAAATATAAAACATATAAAATGGTAACTATATACACCTAAAAAAATAAGATAGGTGTATAACATAACATAATTCTCAAGGAAGACAATTTGAGATGATAAACCCTTACCACATTTGTAACTTTTGGATCAAAAGCCCTTGGATGAATTAATTTTAATTGTAACATTAAATACCTTGTATTAAGAATGATTAATGATATAATATTTAAAATGGGTAGTATATACATCTCATTGATATAAATACATACAAAACATAAAAAATTGTCCCAATGAAACAATATTGTGATGAAAAACTCTTACCTTATGTCTAACTTGATTCGTAAGATCTCTAATGTTCCTCGCATTTGAGTGAAACCATTTGTATTAAACCATAATCCTTATTCTAATGGTATTATTGAATATTAAGGGATATATGATGATGGTAATTAATCTGGGAAGTTATTAGGGATATAATTTTTTAATCTATAGTGCACAAACTTTTTAAATAAAGGAGAACAGGAAGTACCCTTTTATAAGTGAGGGAAATGATACACTTGGAATTACATAAAATATTTAAATATAATATTTATAATAATCATTTCAAGTGTAACCAAATATAAATAATTCAAAAATATTTTAAATGATAAGGTTCAAATCTTTCCGAACATTAAAATTTAGACATGTTAATGTTTCATTTTAAACCTTCTTTTTGAATTAACCCCCTCATTAACCCTTTTTAACCTTAACTATGGTAACATAATATTTTTTTTATGGATCATAATTTTACTTATAAGGTTAAAATTGGATCAAAAGTGTTCCATGGATAAAAATTTTATCCACTTACCATTCCACATATCCTCTTGAAATAATTTTTTTATTTATAAATAATTTTTATAAAATATAAATTAACATATAATTTCATTGAAGTCATTTTCAAGACTAATCAATAAATTGGAATTCAATGAGATGAAGAAAATAATTAAATTAAAATATAATGACATTTACCATCATTTATAATTTTTAATTACTAATTAAATTCTTATAATACCAAAATGCATTCAAAAAAATTTAATTTTATTATTTTTAAAATCACATACCTTGATTTGTTCACTTCTTCCACAATCATTGTATCATCATTGAATAAGCATTTAAGGTAATAATATCATAAATATAAATTAAAAATAAATTATTTATATTCAGAATAACCTTTTAGATTTTTTTATAACTTTTTTTATCCCTAAGATACCATATAATAGAAATTAAAATTAAGAAAGTGACATAATTTATATATACTTTCAATGAAATAATATAAATGTTATAATCAAAGAAAATTGGTAATAAATAGAATTTTTTTGATATCTAGGATTTATTTGGTCAAAAACCACTTATAAAATTGGATAAATTAAAATATTATGGATATTTTTAAGCCTTATATCATTGTTTTAACCTCATTTTACCCATACCGAGGTGTCAAATATTTACAATGGTTACTAATCGTAATGAAAAAAAATAAGAGGAACTAATTTACATAAATTTAACTTCCAAATTTGAAAAATGAAATCCATTTTTGATGATTCAATTTCAATAATTGGAAAAAATCAATTTTAATATAAATTCTAAAAACATAATGAAATTTTTGTTTTAAAAAAATGTGATTTAATCTTTAAAATAAACTTACACCAAAAAAGGTATAATACTAATTATTATTCAATTAATTATATTATTTATTATTTTACATAAATATAAAATTAAAAAACATAATTAGACTCTTAAATAACTTTATTTAAGTAAAAAATTAAATGACAGTATTACAAAAAATCGATATTTTTCACTATTCACTTTAAAAATAATATTTTCAAAAAAATACCAAGAATACACCCTCACATAAAATTAACGTTGCAATTTAATTAATTAAATTAATTTCCTAAAATAAAATTAATAAAAATCCTATAAATTATTTATAATTTATTCTCAGAAAAAGAAATAAAAACAATTCTTTAGGAAAACATATTTTATTAAAGCATAAAATGACTTCACTAAAAATTGAGTACTTATTCATTGTGAATTAATCAATACATTTGAATTAAGTAAAACATTTATATACATATCATAACATGGTTAATCATATTAATACCCGTCAACTTAATAACTCTATTATAATATATCATAGTTCATTTTAACCTCAGTGTTGTGTTTCAATCATGATATTGAACACTCGATATTTATTTATGAAGAAATATATTCTAAAATCTTAGGGTGTTACATGTTTGATCTAAATATTTCCCTTAATAGTGTAAAAAAAATTGTTTTAACCCATATTTGTGTTGAGACTATGTTTTTATCATGTATCTTAAAATTCTTTAGGAACTTTTTTTCATATTTAACCTGAGAAACAAAAGTATAAAACTATTTTTGGACAATATTAAACCCAAGAAAGTCATAATATATCTAATCATGGACATTAAAAACTCGTTTCTCATCCTTTAAGAAAACTATTCAACTAAATTCTTCTTGTTCCCTCTAAAAAAATTTCATCAGCATTGATGATCCCCATGAAATATCCTTACTTGGTTGAATTTTTAAAGAGATTTTGATCAAGTCCGCTTTTGAATTCTAACTTATTTATGAATCTATAAAAATGATCATATCAGGCCTAGGGTTCTCATTTAGAGTCTTACAACACCTTATCCAATTTTCATAGAAATTATTTATTATTACTAATAACAAAACCACATATTGATCAATACAAACCTCTTTTTTGATAATTATATTTAATAATTCCATCATGAAATCATTTGGTTTATTTTGAACTTAATTTGGAAAACCACAAAAAGGAAGAATATTATCTAGTAAATTATTTCCAATGGTTAACATGTTTATTCCACATAATTCCCCTCTAATTATTCATACCCCTTTCACACTAATATTTACTTATTGCATATCACATTTCCTTGGTCATCATGTTTTTTTGAATGATTATTTTGTGCCAATGTCATTTGATATGTTAGACTATCCAAAAACTCACAACTATGATTTTTTTAGTTTTATATAACTAATCATTAATTTCTTTGATAGTTACTTATCTTTCATCATTCTTTAAATTATTTTATCTCAATATGAGATAATAAATCAGTGTGTTGTATAATTCTCATTTTTTGAGATTGTGTAGGTGTAGTTTTATCAGTAATGATATTAGATTCATCAACCTTATATCATATTATATTATGTAAAGTAACCTATAAAAACCTTTTGGTATCATCTTCATCCACTAATTCATCCTATAAATCCTCCTCATATATTGAACTATGGACAATGTTTGTATTTGTAACCAATTTTTATTCTCTATCACTGATCGTACTCAGATATGGAATTACAAATATTTTTTTATTTTTTTCTAAATAAATATTCACACAGATAGTTTTTAAAATCCTATTTAACCATTTTTTGAGACATTTATAGTCTTTAAAATTAAATTAATATCCTAAAAAAATTCCTTCTCTTGTTCAATCTCTATATTTTCCTTGGTTTCATTCCTTTTTTGAATATAAAACTAGATTATAATCACTCTAAAGTGATTAAATGTTGGATTTCTTCTATGTAACATCTCATATAGGGTTAACTTCTATATAGTTCTTAGAAATTACCAATTCTGTTTGTGCATAATAACATGAATGGATTCCTTCTAGTACTGATGAGAGATTCCACTTTCAATTAGTGGAGTTTTAGTCATAATGTTCACTATTTGATTTCATCTTTCTTCTACACAGATTTTCTATGATGTTCTTATTGATTAAGATTTTTGATTTACCCCACACTTCTCTACGTATTTTTTCCACCTCATGAGTGTTATACTCTGTTCTATAATTATATCAAAGGACCTCAATGGTCATTCAAATTTATTTCTCATCTCTTCTCTAAAGTCGCTTAATGCATCCAATATCCTATGCATTTCCCGTAATAAGAATGATACAGTCCATTATACTATAATACTCAATGAAAATGATGATTTACTTCTCAATATATTTTCAAAGAATATTTATGGGAACCCACACATCATTTGGTGTTAGATCAAGAAGATTTGAGTTCCCCATATTCTTCAGTTGGTAGTGATTTATCGCAATCTTCACTATAAAATTGGTATCATGTGGTTTTTCTGAACTCAATTCAGATTTAGAATATAAATTATAACCTTCAGTTTAGAAAAATTATATATTCTTTTTTTGATTGATGTGACTAATCCTTTTATGTCAAAGACCATTCTCTTCATCTACCACAAGGAGACAAGTTTCGTTTTCCTTGAAATAAAAATTATAAAGATTTCACTTAGTTGTCCATCCCTTCAAAATAGAGTCTTGGGTTCTAAATTTAATAGAAAATACAATTTGATTAAATGTGACCACAAATATAGATTCAAAAGTTTACTCACACTAATATGATTATGTGAGTGTCTATCTACATAATGAAAATTTGTATTCCTAAGGTCATATCCTACAAATCTCATCTTCCCACATCTTTTTATATTAAATTCTCTATCATTTATGTGCATCGACATACCGTTAACTTGATTCTTTACATTTTTTAGGATATCTATATTGTCGATCAAGTGGTATGAATTCCCACTACCAAGGATCTAAGTGCTTATATTTTTTTTTCTTTAAGAGAAATCTCTACCAAGATAACCTTCTCATTTTCCCCCTCTCTTTCTAAGAGCTTCCAAATTGAGTAGATACACAAGGTAGTATATCCTCATTTTTATTTATATAATATTTTTTTATCATACTCCTCTTTCACTAAAGTATAGAAGATGTTTTTTTAGTAATCTCATATGATTGTTAGGATTCATTTCTTCTTTAGGTCAAATTCGAGCAATTTTGACTCCTTTATCGCTTATAATTTATTACTTTATGACAAAAATTACAATAGTAATATCAATAACCATCAAAATAATTTTTCCCTTGGGATGTAATATATGTTATCATACTTGTTTTCTAACTCTTAGAGGATTCACCTTCAAAATAGATTTTTTTCCTTCTGTAAACTTGGTCAATGTAAGTCCAACAAAGATATATAATTGAAATTTGATAAATGAAAATATTTTTCCATTACCTCAACTCCACATATTTCCATTACTATAAAATATTATTGATTTTTGAGGTAAAAATGGTTTTAAATATCTTTCACTAATTTTTTTATTTCATTTTTTTGTATAACCCCTTCACTGGTTTTAAATGTGTTTTAATTTATATCTGAGCCCAGAATTTCCTATATGCTTGGTTCTATGTTCATTTATGATATTTACATAAGTTATATTACAACTTTCCATATTTTAATCAATTATATCTTATAGAACTCCACAACTAGAATCATTTTCTTATCATTATCCACTTTTTTCTTCTTCCTTGTGACTATTCTGTAAAGATACAACATCTTATTAAATATATTCATACTCATTCCTTATTTATTACACCTTAGTGCATCACATTAGGGTGCTCTAGAACTATTTTTTAATAATAAGGATGGATCAGTTTGACTATTCAGTGATTACTGATAGAAGAAACATGTTCGTGTAATGAAAATATATCCCCTTCCAATATTGATGACAAGTTCAATCAATATTGAGGTGCTTAGTACTTCAAAAAAGTGGATCTTCATTAAGGATATCATCATCTAAAGGTGAAGAGATAAGGTATTAAAAAGACATATTTCCCTACAATATAAAGACATTATGAGTTCATAGTGATTCCATTTGAACTTATAAACACACAAGTAATATTCATGGACATGATTAATAGATTCTTTAGAGACTACCATGATAAATTTTTTGTGGTATTTATTAATGATATTCTCAAATAATCTAAGTGGAATAAAAAAATGAGGAACATATAAGGATTGTTCTAAAAACATTAAGGAAATATAAGTTGTATACTAATTTCATAAAGGTTCACTTTTTCATTTGGAAAGTCACATTATTGGGTAATGCGATCATAGGTGAAGGAATTTATAAATAGAATTCAAAGTAAAAAAAAATAAATTAGGTAATTGACTAGACCCACAATTTCTATGGATATATATAGTTTTTTTAGATTAGCTGGGTACTACAGATGCTTTATGATAAATTTCTCATGGTTGTATAACCCACTAGATAAGTTAACACATAAGAGATTAAGGTATGTCTAGATGGAATAATGTGATGAGGTATTTAAATATCACTATATGTAACATCCCAAGTAAGTAATGAATAATAGATATTTTTATCTATTCCTATTAATGAATTACATAGTGTTTTAGAGGCTTAAAATGAAAATAAATCAAATCTTAAGCATGGAATACACTAATATTTTTAAAAGATTATTTTACTACCTTTTAATGGAAAACCATTTTTAAATATATATTTTGACAATTTTATAAGCTATGTTTGTCAAAATAAACTTATTCTTTATGATTGGGACATCAAAATTTACTTTGTGTGAATTTTTGGTATTTTTCCGATAAAGTTCATTTTTTAATGAATAGTGAAAAATGTTGTATTTTAATTCAAAACCTCCTTTTAATCTAATTTATTTATATGATTATATTATATTTTTAATTGGTTTTAAAGTGAAATTAGAATATATTTTTACCATTTAATCCAATGGTGGTCATTGGAATCAATTTCACTTCGAAATTGGACTTAAACTAGTGTCAATCTTTTGATACTTATTGTTTCATAAAAACACGCTATTTGTCATGACAGTGGGAATTAATTATTAAATTAATTAATGTGACTTATATGATTTTAATTTTGTAAAATAGACATCATTTTTGAATTCATAATATCAAATATATCTTAGGGTAATGTTTTGGTATTTTTCTGAAAAACTTCAATTTTTGATGAATAGTGAAACCACTAAGTGGTAGTTAAAGAAACTGATTTTTCGTTTAAATGAAACTTTTTCACTTCTGTGATTTGATTTTAAAAAATCCGACATAGATGGTTGTCATTAATAAGTAAAATTTGGTTCAATTAGATTAAAATAATTTTTTGGTGAATAGTAACTTTTAAGTTCTTAATCGCGATTAGTGGTAATTAGTGTAGTTTAAGGTAAAAATAATGTTTTAATAATATGAGATGACCTAGACACATGTCCTACCCTTATTGGATGTGTCATGGCCGACCAAGAAAACTCATGGGTCGATTTTTGGGACCCCATGGAGCCACTTTGGTTGGGAAATGACATAAATAACTTTTTATTTAATGTTAAAGTAAAAAATGACACAAACATGAGATGTTTTACTAAAACAAAATTTACATGGGGTTATATAAGTCATATTTTTTACAATAAATATTCATTAGAAATCTAAAACGATTTCATACATCATGATATTTTTTTTATAATTTTTAGACATTAAATATAATAAATTATTTATGACATCATGATGATGCATCGATTACCTCATTAATAAAGGATTTAAATAAAATGAAATAATAATGTACAATATATGACCTACAAATGTCAAAAACCTATTGGATGGGTATATTTCGAACCCTTATCAACTTATACTTGAATTATATCAATGTGGGACCTTTTAAATCCGAAACACATTTTAAAATAAAGTAACTTTTCTTTACTTTCCAAGAGTGCCCCTCCTCTCCTCTTATAAAAGGCCCCCACCTCTACCTATTTATCCACACTTCCAAAGCCTTTGTATCGGCCAACCCCTGCCCATTTTGTCTCTCCACATCCCTCTCTTACTCCTTGAAGCATCACTTTGGGCAGAAGTCTTCCCAAGGAAACCTTTGAGCTCAAACCAAAGGGAGTTACCCGATTTTAAGGTAATGTCTTCACATGTGTTCTTTTGTTTTATTTTGCTTCTCCAACCCCCTAAACGCTTTTTATTCATTTCTTTTGTAAAAACACCAGTATCTTCCATATTCTAGGATTTTTTTTATAATAAGTATTCGAGCTACACTTACACACACCTACATCTAATGGTTAAAGAACATACTGTTTCCATGGATGGTGAATTTCGGCCTCCCGAAATGATGATTGTTCAACATTCTTTTAACACCTTAAAAGGTGTCCATTAAGATGACACTATATTTATATATGATATATAATATGTTTATGTTTTCCTTAAGCTTCTGTATTTTTCATTTTGGTCATACCTTTATGGTTTCCATTATGGGTAAACGGGATATCTTCATTTAAGGAAGTACGGACTACCGCCCCCTCAAAATGATTTGATTCGTTAATGCCATATGTGGGATGTATAAAGGATGTAATTAATGATTTTATATATGATATTATAATGGTATTATAATATACCATTATATCATTATGATTTCATTCTATAAAATACAAAATAGAAATGAAAGTAGCGTTCATGCGTACGTACGACATATCGTCTCCATGAACGGTGAATTTCATTTATTACCTCTAAATGATTATGTAATATTATAAATGCATGTATATACTGGATATATATTATATATACATCATGATTATAACTCTGGATATAATGGATTGAACAACTTGTAATTATAAAGGGTTTATTTTTTACTCAAGTACCAATGATCGTTAAAACGACCGTTATTAACTTAAATAATTACATAGTGTTCATGACATGGAAATAAGTGATATAAAAGGAATAATGAACTTGAAAAAGGTTCTTAAACAAGTAGAAATTAACTCAAGTTTATTATTCATGAGTTTAAAGAACGATCGAGTCAAGTCGGACCCGAGGTATGGGACTTCTTCTCAATCTCCTTTCATTGAGGCATAATTTGTTTTATATACAACCTTCTTTTATACGGTGTATAAACCCCTTTGACTTTTACGTTTATTCAAAAGAAATCTTTTTTATACAAAGCGTTTACTAAACGATAAAAGGGAATGTTTTTGTCGTATGTATGCGGCGACAACAACTTCTCCGCCGCCGTGACCATTATTTGAGTTTCGGCTTCCTCTACAAGCCATACCTTTTTTTTAAAAGAAAAATAAATACCATGTTTTAATTTTCTTTTATGTTGGTATTGAAAATGGTTTTTATAAAGTTTTTATATCAATGTGTTGTATTGATATCTTGTGATTGAAAGGTGGAAATGTTATGTTTCCTTTATGCATGTTTTATGTGATACAATTATGTTGAGGTTCTTGGGCATTATTATGAAGACGGGTGGTTCCGTGATAAACTAAGGGCGGCTGAGCCCGATATAGCTCTCCAATGCATTGGGTAACGTGAAGGAGTGAAACGTTAAGGTTTCTCCGAAGAGATTTAGGTAATATACTGTGATGGGTATTCCAAATGTAACCAAGAGGGTTACTCCCTACGTAAGAATGTTATGAATGCCTCAAGTTACCTTTATGTCTTATGATTTCTATGATTTATTCATGATTTGATGAGGTATGTTAAAGTGCTTACGTTTTATGGGTAAAGTATGATTTCATTCTTATGTGTATATCTACCCATGTTTCCTTTCTATATTTTTATATCCCTTACTGAGCTTTTTATGCTCATCCCAAGTTTTTGAAATGTTTTTCACAGGTCAAGGGAAAGGAACATGATATGATGATAATGTCAAGGAAGTGTCAAGAAAGAATCCATGTTTTATTTTAAATATGTTTCCATTTATGGGAAAAATGAATACTATCTTTTATGTAACCACTTTGTATAAATGTGGAATGTAATGAAAGTTTTATGTTCTAATTCTTTAAAACTCTAAACCGGAAAATATCCTCAAGGTGTAATCTTGTAATAACTTAATATTAAGTAAGGTTTAAGGCTGGGGACTTATAGTTGGTATTAGAGGTCGATTTAGATAACTTTAGGAGTTAAAATTCTATTAAATGTTTATCCAAATTTTTTTATGGTCAAATTGAAATGATCTAGCATTTGAAGATTACCATGTTGCTTCATCTAATAAATGTTTGTTCAGAAAGGTTTTCCATAGAGGAAACAGGGAAGCAGTTTTAGGAAGGCATACAGAAGGAAATAACCTTCTGAATCAGCATCCTGAGATGGTCAGAATTGGAACTGAACAGTTTGTTGCAGTGATGGCACAGTTGAATCAAGCGATAAATAGTGGTGGAATCCATGAACAAGATCTTCCAGATCAACCATAGAGGAACATGTCAGTGGTGGAACATTTCATGTGGCAACATCCCCCATCATTCAGAGGATCATCTGACCCTGTGCTAGATGAAGGGTGGATTAAATCACTAGAGAAGATTTTCGATGTCATGGGGTGTTCAGAAAATCAAAAGGTTAGTCTTTCTATTTACCGTTTGGAGGGTGAATCAGATCAGTGGTGGTCGATGGTTAAAAATATCAGGGACGCTGATGAGATTGATGCTCTCAACTAGGATGAATTTAAAGGTATGTTTCTTGAGAAATATTTTCTTAAGGCTGTTTGACTTAGGATGGAAAAGCAATTCTTGGAATTGAGGCAAGAGGAAGACTTAGTGGCTGCCTATGAAGAAAGGTTCACTCGATTGGAAAGGTATGCTCCAAATTTTATCCGAGACCTTGATAGTAAAATCAATCATTTTTACTCAGGATTAAATCCAAAATATCGAAGGTATTTAGCTTCTCGTGAGTTTAAAAGTTATGAAAATCTTGTTCGATGTGCTGATAAGGTCGAAATGGAATTTTTCGATGATCAAGTGTTCTATAACAACCAACAGAAGAAGAGACCGAGGTGGCAGGAGAAAGGAAAGAATTATTCAAAAAGGTCTGACGGTAAGAAAACTAAGTTTCCAGTTTGTGATAAATGTGGTAAAAGGAATGCTGGGGAATGCCTTCTGAATTCTGTAAAGTGCTACCGATGTGGTAAGATGGGACATAAGGCTCGTGATTGCACTGAAAAAGATCAAGGTGATGGTAAGACCAAATTTGATTTACAGTTAGTGAAATGTTTTAAGTGCAATGAGATGGGCCACTATGCAAACGAGTGTCCGAAAAAGAGCTTGAGTGATGGGAAGCAGTTAGACTACAAGTAGAAAGGGGTGGTGAAATCCTTTGCAACTACTTTAGTAGATGTCGGGCCATCAAATGAAGTTGTATCAGGTACTTTGTTTGTTTTTTCAGATTATTCCATTGTGTTGTTTGATTCGGGGTCTACACATTCTTTCATCTCTGAAAACATTTCTAGTAAAATGGTAATACCATCTCAAGAAATGACTCTTGAACTTTTGGTAAAAACACCTCGGGGAAATGTTGAGGCAAAAATAATTTATAAGAATCTTCCTATCCTTATCTGTGGAAAGAACCTACTTGCAAACCTTATTGTTTTACCTCTAGTAGAGTTTGATGTTATCCTAGGTATGGATTGGATCTCTATTTACCATGCTAAGATTGACTGTAGAGCTAAAGAAGTTTCTTTTCAGAAAGACTTTCAGTTTGTGTACAAGAATGAACCCTTAATGTTGATAACTTATCAAGAGGCCGAGAAACTTGTAAAAGATGGAAATGAATGTTACCTTACACATATTTTTGAAAACAAGGGAACTGTTCAGAATAATGATGTGCCAGTGGTAAATGAGTATCCTGATGTTTTTCATGATGATTTTCCTGGAATAATACCAGATCGGGAAGTTGAATTTATTGTCGACTTAGTTCCTGATTCTAAGCCAATTTCAAAACCCCCTTATCGAATGGATCAAATTGAACTTTTAGAGTTGAAGGAGAAATTGCAAGATTTATTAGAGAAAGGTTTCATTCGACCTAGCACATCACTATGGGGTGCTCTTGTTTTATTTGTTAAAAAGAAATATGGTTCAATAAGACTATTCATTGATTATAGAGCCTTGAATAACATCACTATTAAGAACAAATATCCTTTGCCTCATATCGATTATTTGTTTGATCAGCTCTAGAGAGCTCAGTATTTTTGAAAGATTGACCTGAGATCAGGGTACCATCAGTTGAAGGTAAAGGAAGCAGATGTTCCGAAGACTACGTTTCGTACAAGATATGGCCATTATGAATTTGCAGTAATGCCTTTTGGGATAACCAATGCACCTGTTGTATTCATGGACTTAATGAATAGAATTTTCCATGAGTTCTTGGATAAGTTTGTGGTTGTTTTCATTGATGATATTTTGGTGTTTTCTAAAAGTAAAGAAGAGCATGAGAGACATTTAAGGGTTTTTTTGAAACCTTAAAAGAAAAAAAATTGTATGGGAAATTCAAAAAGTGTGAGTTTTAGTTGCAAAAAATTTCTTTCCTTGGTCATATTGTTTCTAAAGATGGGATAACTATTGATCCTGCAAAAACAAAGGTTGTTGAAGAATGTCCAAGACCCACAAATGTAACTGAGATTCGTAGCTTCCTTGGTTTGGCAGGCTATTACCGAAGGTTTGTTAGAATTTTTTCACGGTTATCTAGTCCAATGACTAAGTTAACTTGGAAGGGTGTTAAGATTATTTGGACAGAAGAATGTGATGATTGTTTTCAGGAACTGAAAAGAATATTGGTGAATGCTCTAGTTTTGGCACTACCTTCCAGGAATGGGAAGTTTGTTATCTACAGTGATTATTCATTGAAAGGACTTGGTTATGTCCTAATGCAGAATGATCAGGTAATTGCTTATGCTTCACGACAGTTGAAAACTCATGAGGTAAATTACCCTACACATGATTTGGAATTAGCTGCTGTAGTTTTCTCTCTAAAAATTTGGAGGCATCATTTGTATGGAGTAAAGTGTGAAATATATACTGATCACAAAAGTTTAAAGTATATATTCACTCAGAAAGAATTGAACATGAGACAGAGGAGATGGGTAGAATTAATCAAGGATTATGATTGTACAATTCATTACCATCCGGGAAAAGCAAATAAAGTGACTAATGCTTTGAGTTGAAAAAGTAATTCTTCATTAACAATGTTGTGTTTGGAATGTGATCCTTTGGTTAAGGATTTGATGAACTTTGGCATAGAAGTTATTGGTGCAGGATGTCCTTCTGTTTTGTTTCAGGTATCAGTGAAATCTTCTCTATCAGACAGAATCAAGCAAGCACAGAAGCAAGACAGTGAGTTGCAGAAAAAGGTAGAGCTGGTTCAGAAAGGTAAGTTGCATGAATTAAACATTGATAGTGACTCTGTTTTGAGATTTGGTAAGAGATTGTGTGTGCCGTGTGATTCATAGTTGAAGAGATAGTTGTTATGTGAGTCTCATAGTTCCCCGTTTTCAGTTCATCCTGGCAGTACTAAGATGTACAGAGATCTACAGGAGTATTACTAGTGGTATGGAATGAAAAGGGATATTGCTGATTTTACTGTGAAGTGTTTGACTTGTAAGTAGGTTAAGGCAGAGCGGCAGTTACCGAAAGGGATGCTTCAGCCTTTACTAGTGCCATAGTGGAAATGGGAAAACATATCCATGGACTTTATTGTGGGATTACCGAATAAACCTTGAGATAATAATGCAATCTGGGTTATTGTTGATCGCTTGACTAAATCTGCTCATTTCCTTGCTATACGAGATACTTTTTCCCTAGATCAACTTTCCTGTTTGTATCTTAAAGAGATAGTCATGTTACATGGAGTTCCTCTCTCCATTGTATCTGATCGTGATCCCAGGATTACTTCTAACTTTTGGAAAGGCCTTCAGAAGTCATTGGGTACGAAATTAAATTTTATTACATATTTTCATCCTCAATCAGATGGGCAGTCAGAATGAACAATTCAGACTTTGGAAGATATGCTATGTGCTTGTTCGATGGATTATCAGGGAAGTTGGGACCAACATCTTTCTTTGGTTGAGTTTTCTTATAATAACAGTTTTCATTCCAGTATACAGATGGCACCATTTGAGGCGTTATATGGGAAGCGGTGTCAAACTCCAGCTTTTTGGGATGAAATGGGTGAAAGGAAGCTGATGGGACCAGAATTAGTAGAAGAGATGGCAGAAAAAAGTTCAACTGATACAGAAACACATGAGAACAGCTCAGAGCAGGCAGAAGAGTTCTGTGGATAACTGGAGGAAGGATCTATCTTTTGAGGTAGGTGATCATGTTTTTCTCAAGGTTTCTCCATGGAAAAGTGTGATGCAATTTGGTAAGAAAGGAAAGATGAGTCTAAGGTTCATTGGACCATATGAAATTCTGGAGAGAGTTGGATCAGTTGCTTACCGAGTGGATTTACCTCTGATTTTATCTCAAGTACACAATTTTTTTCATGTTTTGATGCTGAGAAAGTATATGCCAGATCCATCTCATGTTTTGAGTCCAGAGGTAGTTCAGCTGGAAGAGAACCTATATTATGAGGAACAACCGGTCCAGATTCTTGACCACAGGGAGCAGGTGTTAAGGAATAATGTGATTCATCAGGTAAAGGTTTTTTGGTAAAACCACATAAT
This sequence comes from Viscum album, assembly GCA_963277665.1. NCBI lineage: Eukaryota > Viridiplantae > Streptophyta > Magnoliopsida > Santalales > Viscaceae > Viscum > Viscum album. The sequence continues at coordinate 714,450 of CAUJRU010000087.1, read as the reverse complement.
TGAAGAGGCAACATGGGAATCTGAAAATGCAATGAGGGATAAATACCCCCACTTATTCGATAAGTAAATAAATTGCGGGGATGCAATTTTCTAAAGGGGTAAGGATGTAACATCCCAAGTAAGTAATGAATAATAGATATTTTTATCTATTCCCATTAATGAATTAGATATTGTTTTAGAGGCTTAAAATGAAAATAAATCCAATCTTAAGCATCGAATACACTAATATTTTTAAAAGATTGTTTTACTACCTTTTAATGGAAAACCATTTTTAAATCTATATTTTGACAATTTTATAAGCTATGTTTGTCAAAATAAACTTATTCTTTATGATTGGGACATAAAAATTTACTTTGTGTGAATTTTTGGTATTTTTCAGATAAAGTTCATTTTTTAATGAATAGTGAAAATGTTGTATTTTAATTCAAAACATCTTTTTAATCTAATTTATTTATATTATTAGATTATCTTTTGAATTGGTTTTAAAGTGAAATTAGAATATATTTTTACCATTTAATCCAATGGTGGTCATTGGAATCAATTTCACTTTGAAATTGGACTTAAACTAGTGTTAATCTTTTGATACTTATTGTTTCATAAAAACATGCTATTTGTCATGACAACGGGAATTAATTATTAAATTAATTAATGTGACTTATATGATTTTAATTTTGTAAAATAGACATAATTTTTGAATTCAGAATATCTGATATATCTTAGGGTGAAGTTTTGGTATTTTTCTGAAAAACTTCAATTTTTTATGAATAGTGAAACCACTAAGTTGTAGTTAAAGAAACTGATTTTTTGTTTAAAAGAAACTTTGTCACTTCTGTGATTTGATTTTCAAAAATCCTACATACATGGTTTTCATTAAGAATTAAAATGTGGTTCAATGAGTTTAAAATAATTTTTTGGTGAATAGTAACTTTTAAGTTCTTAATCGCGATTAGAGGTAATTAGTGTAGTTTAAGGTAAGAATAATGTTTTAATAATATGAGATGACCTATACACATGTCCTACCTTTATTGGATGTGTCATGGCCGACCAAGACAACCCATGGGTCTATTTTTGGGACCCCATGGAGCCACTTTGGTTGGGAAATTACATAAATAACTTTTTATTTAATGTTAAAGTAAAAAATGACACAAACATGAAATGTTTTACAAAAACAATTTTTACATGGGGTTATACAAGTCCTATTTTTGACTATAAATATTAATTAAAAATCTAAAACGATTTCCTACATCATGATATTTGTTTTATAATTTTTTGACATTAAATATATTAAATTATTTATGACATCATGATGATACAGCGATTACCTCATTAATAAAGGATTTAAATAAAATGAAATAATAATGTAAAATCTATGACCTAAACATGTCCAAAACCGATTGGATGGGTATATTTTGAACCCTTATCAACTTATCCTCGAATTATATCAATGTAGTACCTTTTAAATCTGAAACTCATTTTAAAATAAAGTTACTTTTCTTTACTTTCCAAGAGTTCCCCTCCTCTCCTCTTATAAAAGGCCCCCACCTCTACCTCTTTACCCACACTTCCAGAGCCTTTGGATTGGCCAAACCCTGCCCATTTTGTCTCTCCACATCCCTCTATTACTCCTTTAAGCCTAACTTTGGGTAGAAGTCTTCCCAAGGAAGCCTTTGAGCTCAAACCAAAGGGAGTTACCCGATTTTATGTTAATGTCTTCACTTGTGTTTTTTTATATTATTTTGCTTCTCCAACCCCCTAAAAATTTTTTATTCATTTATTTTGTAACAACACTAGTATCTTCCATATACTAGGATGTTTTTATAAGAAGTATTTGAGCTACACATACACACACCTACATCTAATGGTTAAAGAACATACTGTTTCCGTGGATGGTGAATTTCTGCCTCCCAAAACGATGATTGTTCAACATTCTTTTAACACCTTCAAAGGTGTCCATTAAGATGAAACTATATTTATATATGATATATAATAGGTTTATGATTTCTTTAAGCTTATGTATTTTTCATTTTGGGCATACCTTTGTGGTTTCCATTATGGGTAAACACGATATCTTCATTTAAGGAAGTGCGGACTACCGCCCCCTTAAAGTGATTTGATTCGTTAATGCCATATGTGGGACGTATAAAGGATGTAATTAATGATTTTATATATGATATTATACTGGGATTATAATATTCCATTATATCATTATGATTCCATTCTATAAAATAAGAAATAGAAATGAAAGTAGCGTTCATGCGTACGTACGACATACCGTCTCCATGAACAGTGCATTTCATTTCTTACCTCTAAATGATTATGTAATATTATAAATACATGTATATACTGGATATATATGATATATACATCATGATTATAACTCTGGATATAATGGATACATGAACAACTTGTAATTATAAAGGGTTTATTTTTTACTCAAGTACCAATGATCGTTAAAACGACCGTTATTAACTTAAATAATTACATAGTGTTCATGACATGGCAATAAGTGATATAAAAGGAATAATGAACTTGAAAAAGGTTCTTAAACAAGTATAAATTAACTCAAGTTTATTATTCATGAGGTTAAAGAACGATCGAGTCAAGTCGGACCCGAGGTATGGGACTTCGTCTCAATCTCCTTTCATTGAGGCATATTTTGTTTTATACACAACCTTCTTTTATACGGTGTATAAACCCCTTTGACTTTTACATTTATTCAAAAGAAATATTTTTTATACGAAGCGTTTACTAAACGACAAAAGGGAAAGTTTTTGTCGTACGTATGTGGCGACAATGACTTCTCCGCCGCTGTGACCATTATTTGAGTTTCGGCTTCCTCTACAAGCCATACCTTTTTTTTAAAGAAAAATAAATACCATGTTTTACTTTTCTTTTATGTTGGTATTGAAAATGGTTTTCATAATGTTTTTATATCAATGTGTTTTATTGATATCTTGTGATTGAAAGTTGGAAATGTTATGTTTCCTTTATTCATGTTTTATGTGATACAATTATGTTGAGGTTCTTGGGCATTATTATGAAGACGGGTGATTCTGTGATAAACTAAGGGCGGGTGAGCCCGATATAGCTCTCCAATACATTGGGTAACGCGAAGGAGTGAAACGTTAAGGTTTCTCCGAAGATATTTAGGGAATATACTGTGATGGGTATTCCAAACGTACCAAGAGGGTTACTCCCTACGTAAGAATGTTATGAATGCCTCAAGTTACCTTTATGTCTTATGATTTCTATGATTTATTCATGATTTGATGAGGTATGTTAAAGTGATTATGTTTTATTGGTAAGTTATGATTTCATTCTTATGTGTATATGTACCCATGTTTCCTTTACATATTTTTATATCCCTTACTGAGCTTTTTATGCTCATCCCAAGTTTTTGATATGTTTTTCACAGGTCAAGGGAAAGGTACATGATATGATGATAGTGTCAAGGAAGTGTCAAGAATGAATCCATGTTTTATTTTAAATATGTTTCCATTGATGGGGAAAATGAATAATATCTTTTATGTAACTACTTTGTTTAAATGTGGAATGTAATGCAAGTTTTATGTTCTAATTCTCTAAAAATCTAAACCTGAAAAGATCCTCAAGGTGTAATCTTTTAATAACTCAAGATTAAGTAAGGTTTAAGGCTGGGGCCTTATACTATAAGAAACTAATCACTACATCTTTACTCAGGAAACCCTCAAGTGGATAAGTGTATGTTATATATATATATATATATATATATATAAAGGCTTCAAAAAAGGTATGTGTTATATACTCTTGAAAAATGATAAGGAGATAGAATATCCATAAAAACAACTAAAGACCCATGAGATTATTTACTCAATTCATGATTTAGATTTAGCCATTGTAATATTTGTATAGAATATTTACATGAAATACCCTTATGAAATTAGGTGTTATATATATACTAATCGTAAGAGTTTAAATAATATATCCATACAGAAGGAGATAAACATGCATCACTGAAGATGGTTTGGAGATAATCAAGTATTGTGACAACTCAATCACATGCCATCCTTAAAAAGAAAACAATTTAGTTGATTCTATTAAAATTAAAGAAATTATAACCATTTCCATGATGAGGAATGATAAAGAACCCATATTACTTGATATGAAAAAATAGATCTAGAAAATTATAAAGTTAGGAAATCAATCCTACCTTTCCAAAATAATTCCCCAACCATGTATCAAATAGAAAATTAATAACACATAAAGAGATGATTTGGATCTTCAAAATATGCAAGAACTGCTATGGAATGATAGTTAAAATGTGAAAGTAATATTACCAAAATCCAAAGATATTGTATCATATGATAGGGTCTTATCATAGGGTATGACATATATATGGAAAAATTCATGTATTCCTACTTAAGGTCTTATCATATAATATGATATAGTGATATCATAGGAATAACCATGAATAGATGATATTTATAATACAGGATAGCATATACGGGATACAAGACTTGTTGAATTATTTTGCATGGTAGACTCATAATTAGTTGTGTGGTTTGATTCATTTAACTTAAAACTAGCACGACACATTTATATATTAAAATTTATTTTACTAAAAACACTATTAATAAGTTAAACAGAGGAAGAGTTATTGGACCTAGTTTCAAAAATGTGTAACCAAAGGAATTACTCATATGTTTGACAAACTAAAATGTAATTTCTTGGATTGAGGACAATCCGTGTATCCTATATAAATGAGACTATGTTATGAGTCTTATATGTGTGATCCTCCTTGTCTATAACTGATGATATCTTACTATCAATTCTCTCTTACTTCTATCATTTTAGCTTTGAAATACTAGTACATCATGAAAGATTGAATAATCCTCCCTTGCCCAATATTAAGAGATTCAAATAAACCCAGGGATATATTTTGGAGGGAAGAATAATTCATTTTTTTCTTGGTGATCATCATGAAGCACAAAATAAAGATAACAATAGAAGACAATATATGGTGTAAGGTATACATTTTTCATTTCTAGTATCTCTTTATTTTCATCATGGACACGTGATTTTATTGGGATTCATGGTTTATTTGTTTTCACACAACATTTATTAATGGATAATTTATTCTTAGAAACCTATCAGTGGTATCAAAGCCTTTTCATACTGTTTGATTCATGGAGTCATTTAAGATATAAAGGTTATTGAAATCCTATTTCCAAACATATTTCATATCATAAAATATAGTTTATAATTATTCTTCAAGGTTGAATCATGACTTAAGATATAGGGATATTGTATATAATGATACAATACAAAACCCTTGGTTTTGTATATGTCATATCACACAATAGTAGCTAATCGTAATCAACCATAGCACTTTTGTGGGTTTTAAAAAACAGAGCATTGCATCACATTTACAATATCCATTATATTTTAAAATATGATTATGTATCATATTTAATGATTGGACTATTTTTCATATAGTTTGTATGATACCACATAAGTGTTTATGCATTGCAGGTTATCAATCGTATCCTATGATTAGTCCTTATATCATTAAATATGATTCATTGAAAAAAATTATTTTTCTTTATTTTAAATTAAGATTTTAATTATATGATTTATAAATAGTTTATAAATTATAATAAAAGGAATTTTTGGATATTTAGTAATTTTTAATGAGTTTAAAAATTAATTAATTATAAATAGGTTATAATTAATTAATTAAATGTTTTTAAAACATTTATTATTTAATATCATAAACTATTAATTGTCGATATTAAAATAGATTTAAAATTACAAAGAATGAATTGAAATTTGGATATAAATTGTTAATATCAAAATTAAAAGTGTAATTTTTAAAATGTTTACAAATGAAAAAAAAAGCCAAATATAAATTTTTATATTTCAAAATTGTGAATTATTCCTAATATTTATTTTAATTCATTGAAATTAAAAGGGCTTAATTTGGTAATTTATTAAACCTTACCAAAATAGATTTGGTAAATGATATGATCAATTGTTTATATAATATTAATATTTGATATTTAGATTATATATAATGTTTACATAATAAAATTAAAATATAAAATGTTAATATTTCATCCATTATTATATATTTCAAGTAAATGTCATGTAATGAATAATATAAAGAAGTTTATATTTAGAAACAAATATAAATCTTTTATATTTATCTAATGGTGAAATTTCCAAAATTAATTATACAGTGTTTACAATTTTTAATTTATTAATTATTCAAAAATAAATGTCTCATGTTTGAAAATAAATTAAATGTTTCTTTACTAAACTAATTCCTCTTAAATATGTATGTATATAAATTATTTATGAAATAAAAATATTGTGTATTATTTAATTTTTGAGATAAACATATTCTTATAAATTATTATTTCATCCTAGATACGACTTCATAAGATTTAGTTTTCATCAACCATGACCTAGGATTCTAAATAAAGTTATAAATTCATATTTATTTATTGAATTACTTTACACATATTTTGTATTTGAGTTGTGATGAATTTGATTCTCTCTTGAGTAAAGTATCCCTAGGGAGATGGAATTTAGGTCAGACTTCCCACTGATATAGATTCTAATACCATGTTATGGAAAAGTAGGGGTTAGTTATCTATTACTCTAGGATTACTCTTGTATATATTATCAACATCCTGTAATTATAATACTTAAAATAAAAAATCATGTAAATTTTTATTGGGATTCATTTGGATATGTTTAAATATGTCCGTCTTATATTTTTGGGTGAGTAACAAAAATTGTCAGTTGTGTAAAGAGTTACACCTTAATATGGTGTGAACCTATTAATTTAGTGGATATAATAGGTATTCTAAAAACTAAATAATTAGAAAAATTCCTAAATAAAAGAATATAATATGAGATACTAAAGATTTCATGTGATGTAATAGTTTTAAATTTAATATGCATATGATATATATTTAATTGGTGACACTTAAAATAAAAAACACTCAAATACTAAGTGTTAAATTTATTCAAAAGTAAAAACATGCCAAGACCTGAGGATTCAACCTAGTAGGTATGGCCAAATTACATTGCCCATGGATTATCATTTGTATGGTGGGGTAGAAATGTATAACCCTAGGAGTTAATTAACCAAATTTTTTTGGGATACATTGGTTACATATAGTTATAAATACCTCGGAAAGGATATAAGACATACCAACCCGGGAGCTACTCAATGGTGCCTCGAGCCGGTTGGCCACATGCCCCCAAGTGTGCCTCCCCATACGCCAGAGGGTGCCGACTAGAAACGAGGTTCTGGTAAGTCAGTCTTGGGGAAACTATACCCTCTGTTATCAGAATAAAACACGAGCAAAATAAAATAATAATAACCTATTATGGAAGTGTATAAATAACTAGAATGATACTATGATATATGATAGTCAAACCAGAAAATACAATACTCAACTAAAAGGTAAAACATGCTATGAAAATTCAAGTTTCAAGTGTCAACAATGAAACTCAAAGTAAAGACACAATGAATCTAAAAAAACATCCCGAACTATGTTTGGTTCCCTCTCCCATGCTCTAATCCCAAATTCCAACCTATCACAGAGCCTTTCCCTTATCCTGTCCTGCAACAATAAAGGCTTCTCAGGTGCCGATCAGGCCACCCGAATAGGGTGTGAGTGCAACTCAGTAGGCCATCACCAATGGTGTCTAAACTAATTCCAGTCAAAAGATAGTGAATGTCATTATATAAAGAAATAAATACAATTCATAAATTAAACAGTTATCACACTGTCATTTAATACTTAATCATCACATTGGGCCAATTCAACCCATGTTTCCCCATTGAATAATCATTAATTATTATCGTTCATTTGGTGTAGTTCTTCATGCTTATCACACCAAATCTCAGTTGAAACATCATTCATTATTATCATTAATCATCTGGTGTTGGATGTCATTCCTAGCACACGAAATGTCTTCAAATGTAGGATGTCATACCTAGCACTCCAAATCTCATTGAATGTAGCACATCATGCTTAGCACTCTGTTTCTCATTCGGTGTAGGTCATCCTGCCTAACACCCTTGCATCTAAGAGATTAGATAACTATTGGGGAGGAACGCCCTATTCAATTCCCAACTTCTACATTGGTCAAGGATGTCATACCTAGCACCACAAAATCTCATTCATTTAATCATTATTTAATTCTTCAGAATTTTCCACATTAATCATTTATTAATCCAATGATTAGTTGAACATTTCAAAGGCCATTAGTTAATTAAACATTTAACTAAGCTCATAACCCATTAATTAATTCATCAATTAATTAATAAATCAATACCATAATCATTCCATAATTAATTATTCACAATTAATTATCCATTTAAAACCCCATCAAGTCATAATTAATTCTCAAAATTAATTATCTTTAAATCCAAACATCATTTCATAATTTATTATCCTAATTAATTTTCTTAATACAATCAGTTAAATAACTCAAATACAATATCACAAACCATAATTAAACCTCCAAAATATCAATCAATTTGGGCAACCCCCCATTCATTTTTTTCTATGATTCAATTATCAATAAATCATTAAGGTAAACACGCATCAATTCCACATTCCTAATTACTCCAATTTAGGATATCATTTATCAAGGGAAATCTAGAAAAATCATAAACTCATACACATATGATAAATCATATATATGGGAGTTCAATTTAGACCACCTACCTCGGTTTAATGATTGAAGTTGTCCAAATAGAATTCCCCAAAATCCGAGTGGCACAATGTCGTCGAACAATATCTAAATCTAAATCCCTAAAACCAAAATTAAGATTCAAGGCATAAAGATCTTGATAATCTAGATATATATCTAAAATCCTATATCTAGATATTAACTCAAAGGTTTAGATCCAAGGAAATAGTGTAGATCCTCTGTGAAAATTTCATGGAAAGATAGAGGAAAGAACATGATAAGCAATGGGATGAAATCTTCTTACTGGGAGGAGAGTGAATCTTCAATACGGGCTTTCAATCTAAAAGAATGTTGTTTAGATCACCTTTTAATCCCATCGGAAGGCTTTGGAAACACATATAATCTGTTAATCCTGATTCAATGTTGAAAAATGGGAGTTAAAGGGGGTTTGGGTGGTTTTAAAAGATATTTTCAGATATTAAAAACTGTGTGCGCAGTTTCCTAAGCAGAGGCATATGGTTTAGAAAACTGGGATCCATACATGTAGACTCCACTGATGACTTCTGTATGGTTAGAACAGTTTGGTCACATGGTTAGGCAAATCGTGTGCCAACTGTGTAGACTCCTATGTCCAATTGTGCATTCTTGGCACGGTTTGGTCGTATGGTTTTCCAAATCGTGTGCTAACCGTTCACATTCCACTGTCCTTTAGTTTTTATTTAAAAGTTCAAAAAAAACACACCCCAATCCACTACTCCAAGTTAAAGGTTCTTAAATGTTTAAAAAGTACCTAAATGTGTGCTTGAGATGACTCCAGAAAAAGCTGGGATCTTACAATCTCCCCACCTTATAACAACTCGTCCTCGAGATGCACTCCCGAACTTCTCTAAGATTCTAAGCCAAAAAGATTGGGCCATTGAGTCCTCATGTCTACTTTCCTTTCCCATGTTTCCTCTTGAACATTTCCATATTTCCATAACACATGAACTAACGGAATGGTCTTTCCCCGTAACACTTTCTCACTGCCACCCATCACTTGTACCGAATACTCCTCAAAGGAAACATCTAACTCGAGGTCAACTTTTTCCACATCAATCACGTGATAAGGGTTTGGGTGATAAACTCATAGTTGTGACAAATGAAAAAAAATCATGTATATAGAATAATTTATTCAGAATTGATAATAGGTATGCCACCGACCTGATTCTCTCTATCACCTCAAACGGTCCCACAAATCTGGGTGCTAACCTACCCTGCCTATGTATCCTGTGGTGACCCAATCTAGGAGACCCCAGAAGGAATACACAATCACCCTTTATATACTCTAATGGTCATCTTCGTCTATCAGTATACGACTTCGGCCAACTATGAGTCCTAGTTATACATTTCTGAATCAACTGCACCTACTCTGATGTCTCTTGAACGAGACTCGGTCTCAAAAGCTATAACTCACCTGCCTCAAACCTACATAGCGGTGATCTATAACTTCTACCATAAAGTTCCTCATATGGTCTCATCTATATAGTTTCCTGATAATTGTTGTTATAGGAAAACTCCACTAAATCCAATTTCTTTTCCCAAGAACCACCAAAGTCAAGGACACATGCTTGCAACATATCCTCTAACACCTGTATAGTACGCTCTAACTGCCAATCTATCAATAGGTGGAAGGTCATATTTAACATAACTTTTGTACCAAGATCCTTCTGTAAACCCTTCCATAAGAATAAATTAAAGCATGAATCGTGATCTGAAACTATAGTCTATGGCACCCCATGCAAACAAACTATCTCACTCACGTACAGTTCTCTCAACTTCAATACTATAAAGGTTTCCTTGATAGGAAAGAAGTGTGATACCTTTATTAGTCGATCCACAACAACCCAAATAGTATCATTATTCCTAAGAGTATTTGGAATTCCCACAACAAAATACATAGTCACGTCATCCCACTTCCATTCTGTAATAGGTAACAGTTGCAATATGCCTCCAGGTCATTGATGTTCTAATTTTACCTGCGGACAAGTGAAACGTCTTGTTACGAACCCTACTATCTCCTTTTTCATACCTGGACACCAAAATATTCATCAAAGTTCATGTTACATTTCAGTCACCTTGGATGTACCACCCACCTTGAAACATGAAATTCTTGCATGAGCTCCTCTCGCATATTCGTAGGCACAACAACCCTATTTTTCACAAAGATGATCTCATCCTCATCAATTTTCCAGTTTGAAGGTGTCTCACCACCTTCAAGGATTTCCCACAAGGATAAATACTCTGGATCCTCATACTTTTTTTTACCTAATTCATCTCAAGAGTGTAGACTCCACTGTTATAGAAACCAGAGTCATTCTCTCCTGACTCTCCTGAACCACCACATGCATTTCTGCCAGCAAGGTCATTACTTCCACTCTACACACAACTCATGTACCAACTGAGTCTGAGTCTTTCTTCTCAAGGCATCAGCCACACTATTCCCCTTTCTGGGAGTATATGTCAGTTCGAAATCAAAGGAATACAAATACTCTACCCATCTTCGCTACCGAAGATTAAAGTCGCGTTGTGAAAAGATAAACATCGTGATTTTATTATCCATAAAAACTGTAAACTTTTCACACAAAAGATATTGTATCCAATAATTAAGATCAAAAACCACTACTGTGAGAGGGTTGGTTATCCAAAGAAGATACTGTAAATAGATATTTTACACCTGTGACTTAAAGATATTCACCTGCGACTTAATTTCACACTTTAGTCCGTCCGAAATTTGTTTTGCCGAAGAATCCTCATATGTCACCAAATCTGGAGAAAAACACTATAAATATGTGAAAAATTATGTGTAATCCATTATGGACATGCTCCCTTATGTTAGATGAATAAACTCTATAGCCTTCTCTTGCCTATGTGTGTCTGGGTAGAAGTTCTCTAAGAACTTATCCAAAAATTCCTTCCATAAAAACTCGTCAGTCTTTCCAGATCGTACCTGAAAGTCCCACCAGTGCTTTATGGAACCCCGTAGCATATAAGCAGCCAACTTGACCCTCCTCTCATCTGGTGTCTCAAAATGGTAAAGTATCATCTCTGTGGATTCAATCCAGAATTCAACTCCCTCAGGCCCACCCTCTCCAGTAAAAGTAGGAGGGTGTTGCAGTTAAAACTCCATTATCAACTCATACATGATTTTCTGAACCCACCCTGGGTCTCTCTCCATAAAATTCATGAAACAAGTGAAGTTCTCTCAGAACCGTTCCCTTACTTCACCATCTTGCACCGATGGTGCCTCAGGCTCCCTGTCTGGAAGTCCCTTTCGGGCCATACACCTCGGTCTCCCCCTCAACAAGAATCGTGGATGCCTAACTCTACAAGTCCAAGCACATGTCACAGGTCTCATAACACAACTTTATAACATTTACATAAGAGGAGAAACTCACAAAACAAGTTTCAACATATCCATTCCTCCGTTTTCTTGCAACACAGTTAACACTGAGGCCTTATCACTACCCTTAACCATCCTACTCCTAGGTCTTGGTTAACATGGGCACATTCATTTTCATAAATTAATCAACCATTAATTAATCACACCATATCAAATTAATTAATTCAACAATTAATTAATTAATCAATCCCATTACATCAATCAAGGTTATCATTAGACATCCATTTATTTTGCATCATTATTCCACTTTCATAATAATGAAAACAGTTCAAGTTCAACAACTTACCTATAACCAATTTTCCCAATGAGTTCCTTGAATGATGCATGTCACAACAACCCTAAGTGCCTAGAATGATGCCTGCAAACCCAACTATCATTCCTCTTTAGGCCAAAAATCAAAATTCAACAATTTTTAAAACAAATATCACATCACACCACAAGTGTGTCATGCAAGGTGAAATAATATACAACTGTAACAACAACAACAACAACAATCACATCAATCCTTCCCTGAGTACTCTGATTTTAACTCATAAATGGGTTTGCAACTCCCATACACGAGCTCATTACCAAGCCTAAACTCTTCCTAGTCTCAGGTATACCTTTTCCCAAAATAGAAATACAAAAGAAGAATAAATAAAAGAAAACCCATTTGATACCACTTGGTGATGTCCCGAACTGGGAGCCATTGAACGGTGCCATTAGCTGGTTGGACACATACCCTTAAGCGTGCATCCCCATACTCTAGAGGGTACCAACTAGCAGTGAGGGTATGGTAAGTCAGCCTTGGGGGGATTATACCCTCTGTTATTAGAATAAAACACCAGCGGAAGAAAATAACAATAACCAAGTACGAAAGAGGATAAATAACCAGAACAATACCATGAAATATGATAGTCAAATTATAAAATACAATAATAAACTGAAAAGTAAAACAATATATGAAAATGAAAGTGCCAACTATCTACAATAAAACTCAAAGTAAAGACACAATGACTCTAAAATGAGTCATGAACTGCATATGGTTCCCTCTCCCATTCTCCAATCCCAAACTGCAACCTATCACAGGGCCTTGCCCTTATCCTATTCTACAACAATGAAGTCTGATTAGGTTCCAATCAGGTGGCCCGAATAGGGTGTGAGTACAACTCAGAAGGCCGCAACCAATAGTTTCTAAAAGGAGTCCAGTCAAAATATAGTGCATGAAGTTATATGAAGCAATAAATACAATGCATAAATTAAACAGTTATCACATTTTCATTTAATACTTAATCATCACATTAGGCAAATACAATCCATGTTTCCCAATTGAATCATCTTTCGTTATTATCATTCATTTGGTGTCGGTCGTCATGCATAGCACCCCAAATCTTAGTTGAAACATCATTCATTATTATCATTAATCATTTGGTGTAGGATGTTCTGCCTAGCACCCCAAATCTCATTGAATTTAAGACATCATGATAAGCACTCCAAATCTCATTGAATGTAGGATGTCATGCCTAGAAATCCAATTCTCATTTGGTGTATGTCATCATTCCAAAAATCCTTACATCTAAGAACTTATATAACTATTGGGGAGTAACGTTGTTTCTAAGCCCCAACTTCTTCGTTGGTTAAGGATTTCATACCTAGCATCAAAAAATCTCATCCATTTAATCATTCTTTAACTCATAATAATTTCCCACATTAATAATTTACTGATCCAATGATTAGTTGAAAATTTCAAAGTCCATTAGTTAATTAAATAATTAACTATGCACATAACCCATTAATTAATTCATCAATTAATTAATCAATCAATACCATTATCATTCCATAATTAATTATTCAAAATTAATTATCTATTTCAAAACCCATCAAGTCACAATTAATTCTCACAATTAATTATCTTTAAATCCAAACATCATTTCATAATTAATTCTCCCAATTAATTATCTTAATACAATCAATTCAATAACTCAAATACAAGATCACAACACATAACTAAACATATAAAATATCAATAAATTTGGGAAACCCCCCATTCATTTGTTTTGTGATTCAATTATCAATAAATCACCATGGTAAACACACATCAATTCCACTTTCCTAATTACTCCAATTTAGGAAATAATTTATCAAGGGAAACCAATAAAAATAATAAACACATACACATATAAAAAATCATAACTATGGGAGTTTGATTTAAACCACCTACCTTATTTTAATGATGTAAGCTATCCCAAAAAAATCCCCAAAATCCAAGCGGCACAATGTCACCAAACAATCTCTAAATCTAAATCCCTAAAACCAAAAATAATATTCAAGGCATCGAGATCCTGAAAATATCAATATATATCTAAAATACTAGATCTAGAACTTAAATCAAAGGTTTTGATCCAAGGAAATGGTGTATATCCTCCATGAAAAGTTCATGGAAAGATATATTAAAGAATGGGAGAAGCAATGGGATGAAACCCACTAACCATGAAGAGAGAGGATCTTCAATCTGGGCTTTCAATATCGAAGAACAGTGTCTGTATCACCTTATAATCCCTTCGTAAGGCTTTGGGAATACCTAGAATTTTTCAAGGATGATACAAGGTCGAAAAATGGGAGTCATGGGGGGGTTGGGTGGTTTTAAAAGATATTTTTGGATAATAAAAATTGTGTGCATAGTTTCCTGGGAAGAGGCGCGTGGTTAGGAAAATTGTGTGCCAACAGTGCGGACTCTAGTTCCCACTTATGCACAGTTGACATGGTTTGGTCACATGGTTAGGAAAACCATGCGCCAACCATGCGGAATCCTCTATCTAATTTTTCATTCTTGGAACGGTTTGGTCACATGGTTTTTTAAAATGTGCACAAATTGTGCACATCCCACTGTCCTTAATTTTCCTTAAAATTTCACCCAAATTCACCCCAAGACACTACCCTAAGTTAATGGTACATAAAAGTTTCAAAAGTACCTAAATATGTGCTCAAGATGACTCTAGAAAAGGTAAGGATCTTACAGGATACAAGGGGGATAGTGTATATTCTATCCAAATGATAGATTGGACAATTAGTTTCCTAGTTAAAAATCTAAGATTCATATATAAAATAATTGGGATATTTCCCTTCCAAAATTTCTATGTGGTAAAAGGAACTCAAAAAACACTTGCTTATTAGTGAAAAATGGATCTTGGATCACAAAATAGAAATGATTTGTGGGGTCATCATTTTTAGTTTTGGTATTTTAAATAAAAGTCCTTAATGAATGAATCTAAAATATGGTACTTATCTAATAAAATTTGTCTTATAAATAATGTAATAATCATCAAGCATAACCTTGAGATAAATATTGGGAAGATAAGAAACTAAATGGTATTAACTTACTAATCTTATATTTGAACTTTATAATAACTCTCAAGAAATAAGGAAATTTCTATTTTTTGGAAGAACCCCTTCCTAAGAAACTAACTAGAGAAGAAATTTAAAAAAAAAGAGTTAGATGCCTATGATAATAATCTAAGGAATTCACTATAAGTATCTACCCTCATGATTGTGATCATTGAACTGTGGTTTCAAATGTATAATGTGACCATGTATTCCTTTAAGATGGTAGGAAACTTAAAAAATCATTACTGAGAACAATAAATAATGAAAGGTATGAGTTTTCAAAGGCTCTATTTCAATGTAAAAGGATTGAAAAAATATTGGTATCAACTCATATAGTCAATATGATTGCAAAAATCAATGTATTAAAGAGACTAGGTTCACATCATAGGCTCGATCTAGCCACAAACATCATTATACAATCACTTATAGAAAGGTTCTGACAGTTTATTGTTAATTATAATATCAATGAATTCAACAAAAGTGTATCAAATCTCCTAAATATATAGAGGATCACTAAGTAAGACATTATTGGTCCCATTTTAAGTTCAATAATGATGTTTAAAAAGGATAAGGGTAAATGGTTTTGTCGTAGATATGAAAAGAGGTCATTGAGAGTCCATGTCGTAGGTTAAGCTGATGAAAATGAAGGATTGAGGATACTATAAAACCCCACCCTTATAGAGAGGTAAATAAACTTTAAAATTATAAAAAAAAACCCTATTATGTCCTTAATGAGAGTTCCCAAGGAATTAATGGATATTTTAGGAGTATTTGAGAAGGTTTAGGATCAATGTTCTGGTTTTTTGGAAGGCATAGTAGGGTGCACAGTTAGCACATTGTTTTTTCTAATCATGAACCTTGGATATGTGGCCTAAAAGGGGGGCATGGATGGTTTTTAAAACCATGTGATAAGGAGATAGAAACTAGTAAAGGGCCTACATTATTTTATAGATATTTATCTCATGGTTTGTGCATATATTTTTATAATTGCATGCCTAACCATGTAGGGAGTAGGATTCTGAAAGTGCTTCTAGCACGGATGCAACATGGTTTGGCCAAACATGTGCTGAGTTAAAAATGGGTAAACTTTAACTTTTCCATTTTTAACCTTTAATGACAATTATTCCTTCCTCCATTAATTTACACACAATATCTATTTTTTATGTCTCATCTCCTCCTCTCCTCAAAGCTTGGGGGATCTTTTTTGGTTGACCTATGATTCTGCTACCATCAGTCAGGTTTGAATGCCCTTGGTAAGTCTATCACTCTTTTTTATTCTTTTATCATCATTATACTCTATATAAATATATTCTACCATTTTTTCATAAATAGATTATTTTCTAGGATTTTTTCAAGTTTATCATTTTCTCCCATTCTAAGACAAATCAAAGGCTAATATCGGACATATGAATTCTTCATGGCCTAAAGTACATGGTCTCTAAGCTCTGATAGATTCACTATTTTTTCTTTGGTAAATGCATTGTGTTTCATGACATTTTCCATACATGAACCCTAAATTAAAAAACTATGTTTAAAATGTGGTTTTCCCTTATTAAATTACATTTTAGAAATTATTGAAAAATATGGGAGAGATGATTCTAGTGGAACACCTTATACACTATAATATTTATGAAATTTTTTTAGAATTGGGATTTAAATGGTTTATGTTCTTCATAAATAATGATACCTAGAATACAGTTGAAATGTGGTGGTTGTAATACTCAGAATACACCTGGTATATGGTGGTTTTGATACGTGGAAAACACCAAATATGTCTGAGGTTATGATAACTAATAATACAGCTAATATTTGGTAGTATTTGATACTAATAATACACCTAATATGCTTTGGTTTATGATATCTGTGAATACACCAGATATGTTGTGGTCCTTCATTCCCAAAATACACCTAGTATTTGGTGTTTTTTGATACATACAATACACATGATATGCGGTGGTTTGTGATAATTGAGAATAAACAATATATTTGGTGTTTTGGGATATGTGTGGGGTTCCTAGGGTAGAATAGTTTTAATGACATGATCAGATACATCTTACACAGGCTAAAATAGGGATTTCTATCCTCAATTGTCACCATGGAGCCTGGGTTTAGATATTTATTTATTTATATACTTTCTCTAAATAATGTGAAAATTTTACTTACTACACTTTTCATAAACTTGATATTGGCTAGATTTATTTAGGGATTTCAATGGTGGTGGAATACTAAGTCGTACTCACACCATACTAGGGTCGTCGTTTGGTACCTGAGTAGACTTCATGATTACAGGGTCTATAAGGGAAAGTTCCCTATTACAGATGCTCGATAACCTATGTGATAAATCTGGGAGATGAAATTTAGGCTACATATTTATGTCACTAGAGACTTTTGGTCCTTCTATTTTTTTATGGGTGTTTTAATTACTTTTTTACACGATGTGTATTATTTAAAGATTTTATGACTATGGACTTGTATTTTTTATGATCATTGTTATTTCTTGGGTTTAAATTTAATGATTGCATTATATATTATTCTTACTTTTTCAATTACGTGACATATGTAAATTTTATTATTTCTAATTTTATGAACTTTGACACTGAGGGTATAGTATCTCCATGTATTTATATAGACCCTCATTGTTGGTCGGCAGCCTTTGGTATACGAAGAGTTACACTTGAGGTATATGCTGACCATTAGTCAAGGAACTAAACAGAATTCTAGGGTGTAGGGATGTTACAAAGTGGTATCATATCCATTTTTCTTTTTTATTTTTATTTGGGTTGGTGTATATGAGGCTAGAAAGTTTTTGGGGCTTGGTAATGGGATCCTACTTGGGAGTAGTTGACCCATGTTTGGGGAAGTATCCAAGTCACCAGGGATGGGATTGTGTTTATTGTTTTTGATTTTACATTTTTTGGATTTCCACCTAAAGTGGTGTACTTTTCTTCCTTTCTATTTATTCATGGGGGCTTTATATCTTGGATCGACAAAAAAATATCATAAGTATATGTTCATTCATCATTTAGGTGGTTATTTTTTTTCCTGATTGTAAATTTTTTTAGTTATTGATATGTATATATGGATATGAATTTTCCAATTCATAACATGGGGTTGATTAGTTAAGGTTTCATTATCCATTAATATGTTTTTTTCCCATATAAATGTATGGTGGAATCGTAATCAAGAAACTCATTAAGTTGATTATTATTAATAATATTTGGATAAAATATTTCTATATGATGAATTTTGTTACATGAAGTGTTATTAAGAATTCTATAAGGTTATTTACCTCATAGTTTTATAGTGGAACATTATCTAACCAAGTCTTGGAGGTTTAAAATTTAAAATTTGTAAGAAATTAAATGAAAAATATTATTTAAAATTATGGTCTTGAATGAATATTGGGAAGATTAAAATGATAAGTTTGATAAGAAAACTATGATATATGATAATGAGTGGTAGAAAAGGATCAATGGAGTTCCTGGTTCTATGGGATTTACACATTGAGTATGTAGTGTTTCAAGGTTTTGTGTATTCAATGTTCTATGTATGGCTTGATAGTTACCCTATTATGTTGTTCTGGTTTATTGGTTTAGAATTGTAGTGATATGAAACCTTGGAGGGCCATGGTTCTACTACAGAAGAGATATAGGGAGTATAATCCCCCAATAGGTTGACCAGAACCTCCTCTTATTTAAGTTTGGGTTGTGGAGAACCTATTGTGATAGGGTCTTCTAAGTTTGGATCTATCAATTGGGAAGGACTCCTTAGGATACACCTTCTACCACTACTACAAAAATGGGAAAGGGAAGTGCCACCTTTTATCTAATCTAAGCAAAAAATGCTGATAAATAATCCCTATATCAGCGCTAAAATTTTAGTGGTTATAATGGGTAACCTTTATCAGCGCATTTTTAGCACTAATAAAACCATAGTCCCATATTTTATAAAATCGGTCACACAGTGTCCTCTGTTTATCGCACCCTAAAGATCTCATGGTACTGTACCCCTGTGACAACTCCCCTCCCCACCCCCCCCACCCCCTCCGATATTTGTGTTGCCAGACCTCTGTCGCCCCCCAATCTTTGTGTTGCCAGACCTCCGCCGCTATCCCTACTCCTTATCCTCCCCCTCGAACCCATTCGGCGGATCCTCCTCCCCGAAAAACCAACTTCTCCTCCTCTTCACTCGACCCTACTCCTGGTGAACCCTACTCCTCCATTTCTCAATGGTTGGCGGATCCTCCTGTGCACCTCCCCCTCTGGCGGTCACGCCTTCCCCTCCCGACTTAGCGTAAAAGGCTCCCTACTTCTCCTCTTCTAAGGTGATTTTTTTTCTCTTCTTATTGATTCTCTTATTGAACTTTCTTCTTAGGAAGGATTTGAAAACAATGTTGATTCAGTTTTTTTGTTTTTTTGTTATGTTTTTAATGGTTAATGGTAATACATAGGACTTTTAGATTACCCTCATGTGTTAAGTCATGTTTTAATTGACTATTCTTCTCATTCTTATGAAATATTCGTTAAATATTTCATTGAGGTTAGGGAAATGAAATTTCTCCTTATTTATTATATGTAAATTTTGGAATTATCATGTTATTTTGTTTCCATTGGATGGATAGTACTGATTAACCTAAATACTATAATTAATTACACTAAATGAAATTAAAGTGAATAGGGAGTTTTTCATGTGATTTATGAAGTTCTATAATATTTCTTATATATTTATGGATTTATTGGTGTTGTTGCTAAGTGATTTATTCTTGATGTTGTGAAAGAAATTTTTTACTACTAATAATATGTTATAATCACCTTTTATTATTTTCTAGTCACTTAAGGTAGGTAATGAATTGGTTGTATGGAAATCTGTAATTAAAATGTTATATTTAAACTATAAATTATACTTTAATATGATAGAGTGTTTAAGGGGTAGTTTTTAGTGTGAATTTCTTTTATGTTTTCCCTTTCATGCTACTATGTATGGGGTATTTATCACTATGATTATAAGGGTGATGGTTGATTGATGTGGTTGGGATAATGTGGTGTGGTAATTAATAGAGTAGTTATGGATGGATTATTTTGTGGTTATGATAGCAATGATATGGATATTTATGCATAAAATAAGAGGTTTTATAGATTTTAGAATGTATTTAGTTGTTTTTTATGTCATAAAAATTTAGTTGTTATTGGGTGGTGTTATAGTTTCCTATTGGCATGGAATACGGTTGGAATAAATGAAAATAGTAATTGGTGATGGGTTGGAAATAATAAATTATGGTTTGTTAAATGATTAATGATAATGATTGGAAAAATTATGTTTAATAAATGGTTAAAGATAGATTAAATGTTATTAATGATTAATGAATGGATTATAGTGGGTAGTTATTTAATGATTTGTTTTACATTAAAATGGTTAACAATTGAAATGTATATGGTAATAAAAATCCAAGAAATTATAATGTTAAATGAAATGAGAAGTTGGTAATGTTTATGTGGATGCTTATGTTACTTGTTAGGGATTATTTGTGGCATTATAATGGAAGTGGTTATAAAAGGGTGGTAGTAACAAGGCAATGGTTGACGAGGGTGTTTGCAGTGTTAGTTTTGTGTAAACCCTTAGGAAATATTTATGGGTGACTATATACTTATTATATTTTCTTATTATTTCTTACGCACCACCACTTGAGTCGAGTAACTTGATTGAAATCCATATGGGTACTTTGGTTCTGAGTGTTTTTCACAATATCTTGGTTATAGAGGGAACACATATAAAACCACTCCCTCTTCCCTTCTCCCCCTTCACACTTAGTATGAGTTGTAATGGATTAAAGTGGGTGTATATATATGACCTATAACGATTTTAGGTTTTGGTGTATATATATTCTTGTTGAAAAGATTATGTGTATTTGGTGTGGATACATAGTGGAGGTTTTTCATTGTAGGAGGAGAGTATGATGTTTATGTCCTTCATGTTCACAATATCATACTGTGATGAGGATGTGATGTGTGGTTGTAATGTGGATATGGTTTTTTATGTTTTTGTGACATGTGTATGTGTGCATATATTTTTTATGAGATTATATAGAAGGGGTTGAAGAATAAGAAATATTCCATTAGAGTGTGAGAATGACCAGATTAGTGGGGAAGTGGATGTGGGGTAATTTATTAATATATATTCTTTTGATATTACACTTAAGATGGAGTTTGGAATAAGACACTCATGAGGATTGAATGGGATGATAGGTCAATAATATTTTTTAAAATTTTCATATGGAATAACATGGGAGACCATCTATGACACAAGTGATTATCCCCCCTGTGATGTAAAGTAAGTAACTGGAGCTTACCAAAAATATTAGGAATGATGATATTGAATGTAGGGCAGAGACCTAGGAGTGGTAGATGTATCGTTCTTGATTATTCTTGTGTATGGACTGGGGTGATTTTAGGAAGCTATAATTAATCTAAAGTAACTATATTTAATGAATTCCATATTGTAGAGATTATGAGAATCCTTTCATTACTTATAGAGCTGGCTACTGGTTTTCATCCATATGTATTTCAGGTTGGTGAGGTATAAAATGATAGACTGGTTGACCATAGAAGGCTTGACCCGATATAGGAGGATGAGTCATAGAGGATGATGTCGTGTGATTTTTACCATCTATGTCACAAGTTATTATCCCTGCGAACCCCTTTGTGTTTGGAAACTGTGTTGATTATGATGGGGGGTCTATCCTGGTTCTGTTGATTTCCAAATCTTTATTGGAAATGGTTAGGCTCTATTAATCTCTATTTTTTTAAGGAAGTGGTTCTCTTCTAATGTATTTGGAAGTCTTTTTTTGTGTATTTGAACCATAAATATTAAAATTTGAGATTCAAATAGGATGGAGATGAATAAAGATTGGATGGATGCTGATCATTTGACAATAGAGTATGAGAATTGAGTGAAAGAGTTCATCAAGTTTGCAAAGTATCACGCAAAGGATCCTTATCAAATCCTTTGTCCGTGTTTACATTGTTGTTATTCTATACTACTTACTCCATAGAAGTTGGAAGAACATTTGATATGTCACGGAATAGATCGGAGTTATAAATGTTCGAATAAACACAAAGAAAAGGAGAACGTAGCTACTGGATGGGATAAAACTGCATTTTATGGATCATCAGATATGAATAAAAATACGGATAATGAAGAAGACAATTCAAGATTAACTCCGTGATTGCGCAAAATTTTTTGAGAAGTTAAAGAGTTGTGCAAAGACACCATTGTATGCTGGTTGCACTAAATATAAATCATTGTTAGCTATACTGAAGTTGTATAAATTGAAAGAAGGCAATGGATGGAGTGATGTTAGTTTTACAGAACTACTTTCTCTCTTGAATGACATGCTTCCAGAATATAATGAGCTCCCAAGATGGACATATAAACCTAAATGAATGCTATCCACAATGGGTATGATTTATGAAAGAATACATGCCTGCCCGAAAGACTGTATATTGCTTCTCAAGGAGAACAAATCACATAATTAATGCCCAAATTGCGGGGCTTCTCGAGACAAGAAAGATGAATCCTATCCTACGACATTTGTATGGTACTTTCCAATCATTCCAAGGTTTAGGTGTCTATATGGAAGTGAAGAAACTGCAAGACAATTGTTGTGGCATGCAGATAAAAGAAATAAATATGGGAAATTACATCATCTATCCGACTCTCCTCAATGGAAGAAAATTGATCATGAGTATCCTGAATTTGGAAAAGAGTCGGGAAACCTTCGTCTTGCGTTATCTACAGATGGAGTGAATCCTTTTGGTTTTCAAACCAGCACTTACAGTACATGGCCTGTTATGTTGGTAAATTATAACTTGCCACCCTGGTTATGTATGAAGCATAAATTCATCATGTTATCTATGCTTATATCAGGACCAAAACAACTAGGTAATGATATTGATGTTTATCTAGATCCTTTGATCGAGGATTTCAAGTTATTGTGGGATTCATGTGTTATATTGTATGATGCTTGTAAAAGTGAAAACTTCACATTGAGAGAAATGTTGTATGGGAAAATAAATGATTTCCATGCTTATGGAAATTTTTCAGGCTATAGCATTAAAGGAACTCTAGGGTGTCCCGTGTGCGAAGAAGATACAGAATCAATTAGGTTGAAACATTCATCGAAATCTACGTTTCTAGAACATTTAATATCTCTACCTCATCGTCATAAGTATCGATCTTCGGCAACATCATTCAATGGAAGTTTAGAACAATGTGTAGCACCGTCTCCACTAACAGGTGATCAGCTATTTGAGAAAGTAAAATATGTGAACGTTATTTTTGGTAAACCATTTTTGAAAAACCTTACGAAAATCAATTGGAAAAAGAGATTAGTTTTTTTATTACCATACTCGAATTGTTTGTACGTCAGACATTTTATTGATGTGATGCATGTGGGAAAAAATGTATGTGACAGTGTTATCGGAATGTTGCTAAATGACCCTAGAAAAACAAAGGATGGAATTAAGTAAAGGTTTGACATGGTTGACATGGGAATACAAGAATAGTTGTCTCCCGTGAAGGGTGAAAATTGAATGTTTCTTTCTCCAACTGATTACACTCTTTCTAGGGAGGAGAGATATCAATTTTTCAACTTCTTCAATGATGTAAAGGTTCCAGAGGGGTTTTCATCAAATATCAAGAACATTGTGTCAATGAATGACTTGAATTTAAAAGGTTTTAAATCACATGACTTCCATGTTTTGATGCAAGATCTAATTCCTATAGCTTTACATTTCATTTTCCAAGGAATGTTTATCATACGTTAACCAAACTTTGTTTCTTTTTCAAAGATATATGTAGCAAAATTTTAGACCCAGCGAAATTGCCAACTATGGAAAAAAAATTCATCATATTATGTGAATTAGAAATGTTCTTCCCGTCAACATTCTTTGATATGATGGTTCATTTGATGATTCACTTGGTGAGAGAGATTTGACTTTGTGGTCCTATGAACTATAGATGGATGTACCCCGTTTAATGGTATATGAAGATTTTTAAAGGGTATGTCAAAAATCTAAGTCTGCCAGGGGGTTATATAGTGAATTGATATATTGTTGAGGAAGCCATTGAATTTTGTACCGAATACCTATCTGATTTGGAAAGCATTGGTCTCCTGAAATCTCGTCACACTGGACGCATTGAGGGTAATAGAATTTCTGGAAGAGATATTGTGACAATCAGTATTACAGATCGGGAGCAGGCCCACCTTTTTGTTTTGCATAACATTTGGGAGGTTTCTCCATATATTGAAACTCACAAAGAAATTCTTAGGCAGTTGAATACATCAAGGGCTGAAAAATGGATATCAAATACACATAATCACCAGTTTATAGGATGGTTTCAGGACCATATTTTCAAAGAGTTGGATGAAAATCTGAATTCAATTTCAGAATGACTTCGATGGCTAGATGCTGGACCAAGTGTGTATGTATTATCATACAATGGTTATGTAATTAATGGTTATACATTCTATACAGATGAACATGATGAAGATAGTACCATGAAAAATAGTGGAGTTACACTTGTGGCTGAAGCGATGCATGTTTCTGGTAGTAAGGACAGAAATCCAATTTCTGCAAACATGTCATACTTTGGCATTATCAAACAAATATGAGAGTTGTATTATACGACATTCCAATTGCCGATTTTTCAATTCAAATGGGTTGATAACAATAGTGGTGTTAAAATAGATGAATGGGGATATGTGAAAGTTAATTTTAGTAAAGAAGAGTACAAAGATGAATAGTTTATAGTGGCATCACAAGCGGTACAAGTTTTTTATGTTCCAGATCCCACAAACTGAAAGTGGTCGCTTGTTCTACAATCGTCCAAAACTACTGAAGGGTCCGATGAAAATTCAGTAAGGAAGATCCTTTCAGTGGTACGTCGCAATCATTTTGTAGTGGTCCCAATGTAGATGACATTTTTTTTGTTAGAGGAGACCACAATAAAGGGATTTGGATAATCGATAGAGGTGTTAAATCCCTTCAGCCTTTGAAAAAAAGAAAGAAATTTCAATAAATATGTTATATTTTTTTTGTAATATAGATCTTGTTATCTCATGTTATTATATTATCATTACTAAATTTATGTAATCTAAATTAACTATTCAACCACTTTTGTTGATAATGAGTTCTGTACATTCTGTTGCTCCTAACCTTGAGGTTGAACAAGTCTCTCAAGCAGCTCTTGCTGTTGTTGCTTCTCCTGCTGCGGATGCTCATAGTGCAGAGCAACAACAAGTTTTTGAAGTTGTTGCTTCTCCTAGTGTTGAGGTCCAACAACCATCAGCATGTGTCATTGCTACCATTTCAGATGAACATATATATGATGTTGATATCAATGAAATGGTTGGGGATAAAGCACCAACGTTGCAGAAAGCACAGGTGCGTCGTAGTTTGACGGTGTTAGCCAAAGTTCTTATGGCGAAAATAAAAGGGATAAAATTTGATATCAGATGGAATGAATGAGGCCAGCATGTGAATCCCAACAAGGCTATGTTTTGTTGTTACATTATAGTTGTCACTCAGAAATGTGTGCCGATTGACATAGATTCATGGCACCATGTTGTGTTCGGGCTTAAGGATGTGATCTGGTAAGAAATTATAGTAACATTATGATATTATTTATTTAATTTACTAGAAAATAAAATAATTAAATAGTGTCTTAGTCTTCTCAATCTCTTGTAGAGTGCATTTATAGTAGACTATTCACACAAGAATTATGTACTAAGGCTTGCAGGAAGTATTCATCAAGTTTTTCGCACTATTTTAACAAAATGTCACCAGAAAGATTCCAAAGGTAAAATAAACCCACACCCACCCATTTTCTATGATCACCTGATATCCCAAGAATAATGGGATCCATTTATTAGTGGTCGTGGGGATTAGAAGTTTCAGGTACATTGTGGGTGATAATACGTTGTTTGAGGATACATATATTCATCACTTTGATTGTCAATATTTCATTTATGAAACAACAACTCTGTACTAAAAATAAGGATCTTGCATCAAAACCAACATACCCCTATCGTAAAGCAAGTATGGGGTACGCTTCACTAGAAAATAAATTGGTATGTATTTTAAATTTATAGTAATATTGTTATGTGCCAATAAACAACATCATAATTACCTTTCTATATTTATATGTAGATTGATGAGTCTAAAACCAAATACACTTCCATCCCACGTCATGTGCTATGGAAGGAGGCACGTGTGAATAAGGAAGGAAATCCAGTAGATGAGAACACACAAAAGGTGTGGGAAATATGTGTAAGTATGACACGATGATAAAAATATTTTTTTTAAATTTCTATTACATAAAAATAATTAGTTATTTTCCTATATCCGACAGTCACAGGAATCAGCTACACCTGTAGAGGATGCAGACCTATTATCGACGTCTTTGAAGCATCCAAAATAATACGGTCATGTTAGAGGTGTGGGGTTTGGGGTAACACCCCGAGTATATTTTGAGAAGAAAAAAAGAAATTGATTATAGAGCTGAAAAATTGAAACAAATGAGAGAAAGACTAGCAACTCTTGAAGAATGATTACAATGGCAGGGAGAGTTTCTAGAAACATTTATGGGTGGTAAGCAAGGAGAAGATACAACTCATGAACAACTAGTGCGTGAAGATCCTGCCCCACCCCTCACCAGCTTTGAGGCGAGTCATTCCCCTCAAAGATCTGTCTTAGCTGTGGTAATAAATATTCTAATAATTGTTCCCATGAAATGTGAATCAGACAAAAACTGATAATTTTCATGTACTGATCTTCTACAAGGTGATAATGACTGTGATTTATATCTTTCAACACCCACCTATCACCTTGTAGTGAGGGATACAGTGTTCAACATCCCGGATGACAAGCTGCATAATTGACTACTTCCGAAAGATCATCTGAAAGTGACAATTACTATAGCCCATGAGCCAAATGCAGAGCTACCTATTCCACTTGATGAAAATGATATTCATACTGTCTAAAAGTATATTGGTACATTGCATGGCTATCACAACTTATAAGAGTACATGCGGACAAAGAGGTATTTATTTCATATTTTTTTCAAGCTAAAACTTTAACAACTAATGAAAAAAGGGTCAGAACCAATGAATGTTATTATAGACGGATAAAGGTAAGGGGGTTACAAAACTCGTCTCAATACCATCTAAAGGATCGACCAACTGATCCCAAAGAGCTAATGAAAGCACAATAACACCACTTGTTCTCTATCCACGTTTACTAGCATTGAAGACTCATGTGGATACCAAGCTAAGAGGTGGTAGAATTCATATAGTGGTTTTCAAAAAGAATATATACAGAGAGGAAAGTCAAGATTTCATTGCTACTGAAAATGTAAATGAGATCCTTGAAAATTGTTGTCTAGGCATTATAGTTTTAAATATATATATGAGGTATGTTTTCATGAATTTATTTTCTAAAATCTGATCTAATATGCAAATTATGACTAAATACATTTTATATTGTTGACAGACGTATATATGAAAAACATTTGAAGGAATTTTCCCATGAACCAAAATTCGGACTCGTTATTCCTCATACCACATAAACACATCTAAAGAAATTAGAGTCATAAAAAAGGATGAAATAGTGAACGACTTGGTGGAAACACTTGAAAGCAAGATTACAGATGACAGAATCTTCCTAATACCAACCATGCAGGGGTACAACTCTACGATTAAAGAATATCAATTATATTTTCACTTATTTTATTACCTATTACTTTTTTTGTTTTTAGGAAACATTGTCTACTAATTTAGGTGAACTTGGATACTCCAAAAATTTATTTTCTGGATTCAAGCAAGGATATCCATCAAACCGACCACACATGATGGAGTTTGTGAATCTGTAAGACACTACATCCTACATTTTAGGTCTAAACATAAAGTAATATAATTTATATTATCTTTTACTGAGGATTCTGTTATGATAGGGTGGTGTGTAATTATCGTCTAAAAAAGGAATGAGGACAGGGACTAAGCCTAAGGAGGCAAGAAAGTACTACATCTGGAAAAATATCAGGGTATATATAATAAAATTTCACTATCAAACACATATCAACACAAGTTACTTATTCTTCTAATGATCAAATCTTTTACAGTGTCCAAAACAAACAAATGATAATTATTGTGGTTATTATGTTTGTAAATTTATAAAAGATATTGTTTTTCATCAACAAACTAGAATCCCTAAAGAGGTATTTTCAAAAACAACTACTATTTCATTTAATTTATTTATTAATTCATTATTTTTATATTTTTCAATACTACTCTGACTGCTGAAAATACTCATACTCACATGAAGATATATATTTTTTCAGAAACAAGTGGGTGCATACCTGATGGAATATTGTACACAAATAGCATGAAGATCTGACTTAGGGACGTGTACAATTGGCAGTCGTTTTTGAGAGGGGATAAGGGGATCAAAAGATGAAACATTTTTGTATGTAAATGTTCGTAGGAAAATTTTAATTGTTATTAAATAAAATAAACTTTCTTCAATGAGTCATTTTCCTATTTTAATAGATTAAATGCACCAGTAACATGCAAGAATGATGAACCACTCAAAGGGTCTCTCTTTTGTTTAAAATTGACAGAATTTTAAGTGAAAACAACAACGGACATACGCAAATCTGAAAAAATGAATTCGGATTTTGTTGATCCATTAGTAGAAAAATAAATGGGTGTGTTTGTGATGTGTACAAGTCAACCCTGCCTCAATTCTAGGAACGGTGTGGCCGGTATCACTCATAGTGTCTCTCTTTTGTTTAAAATGGACAGAATTTTAAGTGAAAACAAAAACTGACGTACGAAAATCTGACTAAACGCATTCGTCTTGTGTTTATCTTTTAGGAGAACAATACATGGGTCATTTTTGATGTGTAAGAGTCAACCCTTGCCTTAATTTGAGGCACAGTGTGGCCGATATCACTCAAAGTGTCCTCTCTTTTGTTTAAAATGGACAGAATTTTAAGTGAAAACAGAAACTAACCTACGTAAGTTCGACCAAATGCATTCGAATTCTGTTGATCCTTTAGGATAACGTTCCATGGGTGTTTTGGTGATGTGTATGAGTCAACCCCGTCTCAATATGAGGCACGGTGTGGCCGGTATCACTCAAAGGGTCCCTCTTTTGTTTAAAATGGATAGAATTTTAAGTTAAAACAACAACTGAAGTAAGGAAATCTGACCAAACGCATTTGGATTGTGTTGATTCTTTAGTAGAATGATTCATGGGTGTGTTGGTGATGTGTAAGAGTCAACCCCACCTCAATATGAATAACGGTGTGGCCGGTATCACTCAAAGGATCTCTCTTTTGTATAAAATGGACAGAATTTTAAGTGAAAACAACAACTGACGTATGAAAATCTGAAAAAATGCATTAGGATTTTATTGATCCCTTAGGAGAACTATCCATGCATCATTTTTGATGTGTATGAGTAAAATCCTCCTCAATCCAAGGCACAGTGCGGCGGTATCACTCAAAGTGTCTCTCTTTTGTTTAAAATGGACATATGTTTTAGTGAAAAAAACAACAGACCAACGGAAATCTGACCAAACGTAGTCAGATTGTGTTTTTACTTTAGGAGAACGATCCATGGGTGTTTTGGTGACGTGTATGAGTCAACCCCGCCTGAATTCGAGGCACGGTGTGTCCGGTATCACTCAAAGGGTCTCTCTTTTGTTTAAAATGGACAGAATTTTAAGTGAAAACCAACAACTGATGTATGAAAATTCGACCAAATGCATTCAATTGTGTTGATAATTTAAGATAATGATCCATAGGTTAATTGGTGATGTGTACCAGTAAACCCACCTTAATCCAAGGCACGGTGTGGTTGTTATCACTCAAAGGGTCTCTCTTTTGTTTATAATGGACAAAATTTTAAGTGAAAACAACAACTGATGTACGCAAATATGACCAAATGCATTTGGATGGTGTTGATCCATTAGGAGAACGATCCAGGGGTCATTTTTGATGTGTAAAAGTCAACCTCGCCTCAATCTGAGGCACAGTGTGGCCGGTATCACTCAAAGTGTCTCTCTTTTGTTTAAAATGGATATAATTTTAAGTGAAAACAACAACCGACATATGAAAATCTGACCAAACGCATTCGGATTGTGTTGATCCTTTAGTAGAATGATCCATGGGTCATTTTTGACATGCATGAATCAACCCCGTCACAATCATAGGCATGGTGTGGCCGGTATCACTCAAAGTGTCTCTTTTTTGTTTAAAATGGACAGAATTTTAAGTGAAAAGAACAACTGACATACGAAAATCTGACCAAATGCAGTCGTATTGTGTATATCCTTTAGGAGAACGATCCATGGGTAATTTTTTATGTGTACAAGTCAACCCCACCTCAATCCGAGGCATGGTGTGGTCGATATCACTCAAAGTGTCTCTCGTTTGTTTAAAATTGATAGAATTTTAAGTGAAAACAACAACTGGCGTACGCAAATCTGACCAAACACATTCAGATTGTGTTGATATTTTAAGAAAAAGATCCGTGGACTACCCCCTAACCCCCTGGATGGCCCCCCAATCCCTGGACGCCCCCCAACCCCCTAGAAACCACCCCACCACCTGGACACCTCCCCCACCCATTGTACACCCCCACCCCCATAAACAGTCACCCCCACCCCCTTGGACACCACCCCACCCCCTTAGAAAGCCCCACCAACCCCCTGGACCCCCCACCGACCCCCCAGGATACCACTCCACCCCTAGACACCCCCACCCCTCGAGACACCCCCCACCCCCTGGAAAGCCCCCCAACCCCCTGGACACCCCCCACCCCCACCCCCCTTAGACACGCCCATGAACATCCCACACCCCCACCGTACAGCCCCCCCCCCCCCCCGGACACCCCCCACCCCCCTGGACACCCACCAACACCCTGGATGGCACCCCCACCCCTCCTAGATACCACCCCACCACCTAGATACCCCCACCCCCTGGACACCCCCCCCCCACCACCCATGGACGGCCACCCCCACCCTCCTGGACACCACCCCACCCCCCTTGGATAGCCCCACCAACCCCCTGGACCTCCCCCTAACCCTGGACACCCCCCACCCCCTGTAAAGACCCCCCCCCCCCCCCCCCGACACCCTGGACACTAGCCCACCCCCCCCCCAGGACACCCCATGGACAGCCCCCCCCCCCTGGACACCTCCCACCCCCTAGACACCCCACCTCCCCCTGGATGTTCCCCCACCTGGACACCCCCCTCCCTCTTAGACACCACCCCACCACCCTAGACACCCCCCCCCACCCCACCCCACCCCCCTTAACACCCCCACCCCCATGGACAGCCCCCACCACCCCCGAGACACCACCCCACCCCCTTGGACATCCCCCCAACCTCCTGTACACCCACCCCCCTGGACACCCCTATCCCCCCGGACACCCCCATCCCCACATACACCCCCTACCCCCCCTTGGGCAGCCAAACCAAACCCTTGAACAGCCCCCACAACCCCCTGAATTCTTTATGTATTTAATTAACTTATGAATTATGTGTTAAGTGTGTATGGGTATACTTGTTGCATGGGTATACATGTTGTATGGATATACTTGGTGTAATTACTTTATGAATTATGTGTTAATTTTGTATGGGTATACTTGTTGAGATGTAGACTTTTTTGCAGGTGTTGTTTGGGTGTGCTACTACAGAATTTTTTGTTGCAGCAGACAGGGCATTTAACAGCACTGATAAAGGATCAGTTTATCAGCGCTAAAAGTGCACTCATAGAAAAAACATTTATCAGTGCTTTTTTAGCGCTGATAAAGGGTCCTTTATCAACGCCTTTTTAGCACTGATAAAGTCTCTCTTTATCTGTGCATTTTTAGCACTGATAAAAAGTATTCCTTTATCAGTGCTTATTTAGTGCTGATAAAGGGATCCCCCTATCAGCGCTGAGATTTACAGTGCTTTTTTAGCACTGATAAAGACCATTTTGAGCGCTGATAAAGACCATTTTTTAGTAGTGTATTTCTAATCTTTTTCATGAGTTTCAGTAGCATCACCCCCCCATTATTTATGGGTGACGGTGGTTTATAGGAATAAGGTCTATAAATAGAATCTATACAGTCTATCCTTGACTATTATATATCCCTTTGTATAAGAGAGTGAAGCTAATAGTTTATATGTTGTGAGAGGTAGCTCGACTTTGGGGCAGGTCCTTATCCAGGAATATCAACATGTGTAATTGAGCTAGAAAAATTTACAGAAACTCTTTTTTGGTCATTTTTTTCACATGACCTTATGGTCTAACAGGGATAATGATTTCTTATATTTTACATAGTAGGTGTGTCTATAATGGATTATTCCGCTTAATTTATAGATTTATATCATTTTTCTCCCTCTTTAGTGGATGATGAGGTTGCCAAGGCCAAGGGATTTGAGAAGGGTCTTCGTTATGAGAACAAGGTGTATGTGAATGTGTTTCACATGACCTTTTTTTATAAGATAGAGAACCAAAACATGATTACTAATAGAAATATAATTGAGGATTAGAATGTGGGTCTATTTTCACCTATATGTGTAAGGGTCTATGGTTCATTTGGAAGTAGTAAATGTCATGATTAAGACCCATGCTAGGTGGGTGTTCCTTCATACACACCTCAGTAATGAATCTACATCTATTATGTTGAGCCTCATAACAAACTCACCCCAAAAGAAACATAAAGTAGATCTGTAGTTTAGAATAGATGAAATACGATATCAAATTTATAAAACCATCACTAAGTCACATTACTTACAATAAAACCACCATACTTTAATAAATTATATATATATATAACCCCATTAAGGATAGATTTGTTACATTCCCAACCTCTAATTTTAGACTATGATCCACATCCTTGGATGCTTGATGCACCTCTTCTTATTGAACCTTATGATGGAATAACAAAACTAAACTAAATATAATTACTTAAAACAACATCATTCTAATGAAAAATATACAATGAATATTCAAACACACTGCCACATCATCATTTCCATTAATATCTCCACATCATCCACCCCCCCCCCAAGCTTATCATTTACACATTCCACGTCATTTGTAACTATATGGTTAATGAAACCAAACCTATTAAGATTCAATGAGATTTTTAAGATATTTCCTATATATTTTTACATAGTTTATGAATTCATCACATAAGTTTTAATCACCTATTAGTTTCTAATGCCTACTTCACACATTAGGTTCAACGAACATTAATACCATACAAATGAGGAAATCCTTAGTAGTGGCTACTCTAATGGCCAATCTATAAAAGATTTATCAGATATGATACTATCAGGACCCACCCCCATAGGAACTTTAGTGGATTTGATAATATATTAGTGTTTTACCCCCCCCCCCACCCCAAATACAATATTTAAATAGATATGGTTTAGTTACAATTGGAAATGTAATGATACGGCTCAGGTTGGTATCATAACCAACAACTGACCTGACTTTCCACTAACCTAAGAGGTTTTCATGATACCTACGAGATAACAAAGATACCCTGGGAAAAAGATTAAATTAATGTGGAATATTTTACCCCTAAATTAGAGTAAATTAAAAATTAAATTTCTCTTGAAAACCAGGCATGTCCCATTCATAAGTTAAACATCTATAAAAATAGTATTTACATAAAAAAAATAAAAAAAAATAGGAAGTAGATATCATAGAAGGAAAAGAAAATAACACTATTGAACAACAAAACTATTTAACCAGACATGTCCCATTCTTAAATCTCATTAGACCTATTTTGGATAGGTATAATATATGAGTTATCATTTTATGTTTTCTTTTCAGTTGGAAATATCCTCTATCATGCACCTCTCCTCTGCCACAAATGCACTTCTACTGTGCACTAAACCACCCCTTCACGATGAGTTTTCTCCTATTACACTTTGGTTTCCTCTTGTTCACATGTTATTACTGTTTAATATTGATGGTTATGTTGTGAATTATATGGGCTAAATGCCCCGTTGAAAATTGTGGTTGTTGGTGGTCCTTGTTTTCACACTAAATGAACTGCATGTTGGTTAGTTCCTATTGAAATTTTGAATATAAAAATTGGTAATTTAAATAAACTTGGATAAAGAATTAATGCCTCATGACGATAAAACTTTTGTGATAACCCCTTAATTAACAAGAGTAATTGAATAAGGGATGCTTTGTAAAATATAAAAGTGTGTTTTTTTGGTTTGTATGGTGTTGCGATTGTGAGCATGATTATATGTTTGTATGGTTTTGTGGTTGCTTTCTTGATTGGTATGCCATTTTTTTCCATGTTTTAGTTTCTCCACCATTGAATATCAATCCAAACCTTACCCATTTCAATGGTACCACTACTTTTTTATTAGTGCAATTCCACTAAATCTTAGAAAACCACTTCAATAGAGGACTCTATAGAACAATTTATGGACACCCTAGTCAAATAAACATAACAACACATGTAATGAATCCCTCCACCCACAATCACTCTATAGAAAATCATACCATTTATAAGTTTAGTACCACAGTTCTTTACTCTAGACATTATGTTCCTAGAGAAACACTAAAAAACCAGTTTACAAAAACACATATAGATCACATGTGGGATACTAAAACATTCAAGTTCAAGGGATTCTCATATCTAGTTCCATTTTTCTGGTGGTTGGGAAGATGGGTGTGATCTACTTTGGCACTGAGTAATTCATGGAGAGGTAAGGGTATTGTTTACCATAACTAGTTCCATTGATTATAGTTGGATGATGACCCTATTTGAAAATATTTTGTGTAATTATTTTGTTAAATATTAATATTAATGAATCAAATAGGATGAATATGAATAAAGAATGGATGGATTCTAATCGTTTGACAAAAGAGTATGAAGATGGCCTAAAAGATTTTATCAATTTTGCAAAATATCATGCATATGACCCTTCTCAAATCCTTTTTTCACGTTTATGTTATTGTTATTTAAGACAAATTAGTCCATAGGAGTTGGAAGAACACTTGATCTGTCATGGAATAGATCGAAGTTATACATGTTGGAATAAACATGGGGAAAAACAAATGTAGGTAGTGGTTGGGATATCATTTTGTTTTATAGATCATCTGATATGATTACAAGAATGAACAATGAAGATGACCATATGGAGGATGTGATTACAGATGTGAATGATGATGAAGATCGTATTGATGAAATGATAAAAACAGTTGAAGATGAACTTTGTGATTGCCCAAAATTGTTTGGAAAGTTAAAGAGTTGTGCAAAGACGCCATTGTTTCTCGGTTGCACTAAATATATAGTATTTTCAGCGGTACTAAAGCTGTATAATTTGAAAGAAGGAAACAGGTGGATTGACGCTAATTTTATGAAACTGCTTGATCTCCTGAATGACATGCTCCAAAAATATAACCATCTTCTGATCCGAACATCTGATGTCAAACGAATGATACACTCAATGGGTATGATCTCTAAAATAATACATGCCTTCCCAAATGATTGTATATTATTTCAAAAGGACCAAAAATAACTTAAATAATTCCCAAAGTATGTTGATTCTTGATACAAGAAAGATAAATCTACTCCTATGAAATTTGTATGGTACTTTCCAATCATTCCAAGGTTTAGGCACCTATATGGAAGAGGATACTGCAGGAAAATTGACATGGAATTTAGATACAAGAATTAATGGTACGAAACTATGTCACCCAGAAGACTCTTCTCGGTGGAAGATAATTTATCATGAGTATATTGAATTTGGAAACAAGCTAAGAAACCTTTTCCTTGCGTTATCTATAGATTGAGTGAATACTTATTGTTTTTGATGAAGCAGTCATAATACATGGCCGGTTCTGTTGGTAAATTATAACTTAGGACCGTGGTTATGAATGAAATGAAATTACATCATGTTATCTATTCTTATATCAATACCCAAACAACCGGGTAATGATATTGATGTTTATTTGGATCCATTTATCGAGTATTTAAAATTATTGTGGAATTCAGGTGTTACGTTCTACGATGCTTACAAAAACTAAGATTTCACCTTGATAACCATGTTTTATGGGATGATAAATGACTTTCCTACTTATGGAAATTTTTTAGAATATATAATTAAAGTAACTCAAGGGTGTCCCATTTTCAAAAATGGTACATAGTCAATTTGGTTGAAACAATCATCGAAAACTACTTTTCAAGGACATCATAGATTTCTACCCTGAAGGAATAAGTACCGATCTTGGAAGACATCATTCGATGGAAGTTCAGAAGAACTTACATAATAGTCTCTACTAACAAGTGATAAATTTTCTAAGACATTAAAATATGTGGACACTACTTTTGGTAAACCATTTTCAAAAAACATTGCAAAAACTAGTTGGAAAAAGAGATCATTCTTTTGAATTACCATAATGGAATTGTCTGTATGTCAAACATTTTCTTGATGTTATGCATGTTGAAAAAAATGTATAGGATAGTATCATGGGAATGTCGCTAAATTCACCCAACAAAACAAAGGATGGAATTAAAGCTAGGTTGTATATGGTTGAGATGGTAATACAAGAAGATTTGGCACTAATAAAGGGTGAAAAAAGAACATTTATTCCTCCTGCTGATCACACTCTTTCCAAGTAGGAGAGATATCAGTTTTGCAACTTCTTAAATGAAGTAAAGGTTCTAGAGGAGTATTTATAAAATATCAAGAACATCATTTCAATGGGATATTTAAAGTTAAAGGTTCTGAAATCACATGACTACTATGTTTTAATGAAAAATATAATACCTATAGCTTTATGTTTCATTTTTTCCAAGAATTTACACCATACACTACAACATAAATAGGGTTTAGCGGCGGTTTTGTGGTGGCGATTCACAAAACTGCCGCTAAATGTTTTCTGAAAAAGGTTTCGTGGTGGTTTTTAATAAACCGCCGCTAAACCCATATTTTTTTAAAAAATCCCGACCCTTCCCTACCCCGACCCTCGTTTCCCCCAACCCTCCCGATCCCTGGCGCTCCCTTCTTCCCACAACCCCCCCCCCCCCTGTCGACCCCACGACGTCTCCGGTGAACGCGCGAACTCCATCTCCGGTGACCCCACGACTAGCATCTATGGCGGAGCCCGCGACCGGTAACCCCGGTGACCCGCAACCCCCCTTCTCCCGGAGACTCTTCTCACTACGACCGCGTCCCCAAAGTGAGTTTTCCATTGTGATAACATTTTTCATCTTTTTTACAAGATTTTGTGCAATATATGTTTATTATTTGATTAGAATGTTTGTTACTCTAAGTTTTAGCATGTTAATTTGGAGAAAATTGTTAATTTGATACCTAATTAATGTTTAATAGAAATTGTTATTCCATGTGTCAATGGAATTGGATAAAGAAAATGAATCTGGAAATACTTATTAATGATAATAATAAAGAGGTATGTTAATGGAAATTGTCATCCTTAAAATTCAATGAAACATGAAGTTTTGATTGAAATAAAATTTAAATAATTAATAGGTTATGGTAGCTAATTCCATATGTTTCTCATAGTTTTAACCTATGATAAATGAATCAGTTAATCCAAAATTGAAATAAAACTGGTTGTTTGATAAAGATAACTATTTGGGGTCGAGCGAGCCTATTTTCATTTGATGTTCAGATACATTATTTCTAGGCCCTATATTCCCTATTGACTCTTTTTATTGTTTATTTACTTCTATATTTGCTTTTTAATTGAGTATTTTTATATGATTCTTTTTTATCTTGGGATGGATGAAGATTGAAGGTATATGGTTAATAAGACTTGGGTTTTTGGTTGCATTTGTCACCTGATATGGTGGATGCATGGTGATATGCATGGTGTATCAGGATTGATGGAATGGGTTGAACATGTGATTTCCCATTATTATGTTAAAATATAGGATAATTTCTTATGAAAAAAACTTATTTAAATTTGGTTTTTGATTTCCCATTATTTATTGGAAATGGAACCTTTAGTGGTGTCCTTGGTAGAGACTCTTACGTAAGGGTAGCATGGGACTTTTTTGAGTTGTCTTGGAATATAACCACATGAATTCTCCATAGACCTCCTTTATAATGATGGATTAGTTGATTGAATTTTGAGCCTAGTGAATTTTTTAATCATAACGTGGTGTTAGGTTTGATGCATTCTCATTTTATGTTGATATCCTTTGGTAGGTAGTGCCCTTTAGAACATTAATACCTTTCTATTACAAGGAGTTTTCTGATGCTCGGTTATGTTCAGGTGTCGTTTCCCCTCATATGACTCTTTAGTTCTAATGAAACCTTTTTTTGTGGTTATTGTGTTTTTGGCCATTTTTATTTTCATGAGTATCGATAAATGCTCAGTTTTAGTAGGATAGGCTTACCTCAAGCATTGTCATCTGCTTTTCAGGTCGCATGACCCTTTATTTTCTTCAGTGTTGGACAACATTGTATGCTTTCACTCATGTTGATGGCCGTATGAGTCAATATTATTTTGGTTTAAATATATTTTATGTACCTTCTAATTATTTAATGCATATGGTGGACAAACTATGTATAGTAATCATAATGTGACAATTTCTTATGGAAAATATGGTAACATGATTACATCTATGTTTTTCCTGTCGAGTTCTAAATGTTGTAATGAATGTATGGAGTTCGGTTAAATCATTGAACAATGGGCTGTTTTTTAAGGTGTTGGGTCATCTACAGAGTTGAGTGACCTACGAATTAAATAATCAACTATGTCTCAAAGCATTGGAGGACTTCAAAAAGAATAAGGTGTTTTGGCATGCTGGTCGGTTTGGTTTTG
The DNA here is from genome assembly GCA_963277665.1 of Viscum album. Classification (NCBI taxonomy): domain Eukaryota; kingdom Viridiplantae; phylum Streptophyta; class Magnoliopsida; order Santalales; family Viscaceae; genus Viscum; species Viscum album. The sequence goes on along the minus strand of CAUJRU010000087.1, from coordinate 675,069 downwards.
GCCCTCTTTATGATTGTTATGACGTAATGAGTGTTCTTTAGGGGAGAATCAAACGTATCTTTGATGTGAATATGATATAGATAACTTTTTAGTGGCTGATATATCTCTAATTTTGATAACTAGGACACTTCAAAGGTGGGGAGAATCTTGTCATTTTTGTTAAACATGTGTCATTCCTGGTAGAATGAACACAACCTAAGATGTCAATTGAAAAATGGAAATTTTTTATAGAATTTCTTTTGAGCTCTCATGTCATCTTCAGTTATTACTTGGAAATATGACTTTGATATAGTTGGTTGTGTATGAAACCATTGAGAAACATCATTCCTCTTGGAGGACATATAAGGTCAAGCCTAAACAATCACATAATGTCTCAGGTTTAAAATGCATTATGATCGGTTTCGATCACACGTCATTGGGGTGTTGTTTGAGGAAACATAAATGTGTGATCGACAGTGTTATGATAAGTGTGTAACCCAATATTCTTACTACTCCTCAATGAGGTGTTGACGTTGTATTCTATGGACCAGACTTGTTTGGTTGGTCTAAAGTGGTAAATGAGATCAATGAATCATCTTTATTATATTATGCATACTTTTTGATCAATGGGTTATCTTTATTATATTATGTTTCTGTAATCTTACACTATCGTATATTTTGTGTAGGCACATTGTGATATACATGGATAAAAGATGGATCACATTACCGGGGGACACACCTCAGTATGTTAAGGGATTGAATGAGTTTTAAGATTCTGAAATTTCTAATCGATCCGTTGAATGGAGAATAAAATGTCCATGTCCTAAATGTAAATTTAGAACATGGTTGAAGAGAGATGAAGTTTATAAACATTTAATACTAAAGCAATTCCCTGGTCAATAATTGTGTTGGATTTGGCATGGACAGAATGAGGTCCCAAGTTCGTCGAAAATGGAAAATGAAATGAAAAACCTCATAAATGATGCATTCGGCACTGCAAGACACCACTATAAGTATAAAAACATATCAGAACAACCAGAAGATGGTGCTACAAATTGAAACGTGACAAGTGATGTTTTTGAGACTGTAACACAGGTAGATCAAGATTGTAACATATCATTGGATCCTCCTCTTGATTCTGTAGAGACATATGTAAGAGAAAACTTCACTAAGGAAAATGTGTTTCATGATTTAGTTGACGATGGAAATCAAGAGTTGTATAGTGGGTGTTTGAAATATTCAAAGCTTTCATTTCTGCTGAAGTTATACCCTATCAAATGTCTATGTGGAATTACAAATAAGGAAATGTCCATGATATTGGAATTGAATTGTGATGCATTTCCTAAATAAAAAATCCCAGAATCTTTTTATGATATGAAAAAAGTTGTTAACAAGCTTGGTCTGAATTATACAAAAATACATGTGTGTCCCAATGATTGTATGCTTTATTGGGGAGAGGATTCAAGTAGACAGAATTGCAAGAAATTTTCTTCTTCTAGATGGTAGGAAAAGGGTGATGTTGGAAGTATGAATGAACATAATTTCAAGGAGAAGAAGAAAAGTAACACACCTACAAAGGTTTTGCGTTACTTTCCTTTGAAGCCTCGATTGCAAAGATTATTCATGTCATCAAAAACCACTGAATACATGAAGTGGAATTCTGTAGATAATAACAATGATGGGTTAATGAGACATCCACGAGATTCTCAATCATGGATGACATTTGATTTATTACATCTAGATTTCTCATCTGATCCTAGGAATGTTTGATTGGGATTGGATGCTGATGGATTCAACCCATTTGGGACTTTGACTACCAGTCATAGCATTTGGCCAGTTGTTTTGATCCCTTATAATCTGCCTTCATGGATGTGTATGCAATAGACATCTGTTATCCTTTTGATGATTATTCCTGGAAAACAAATGCCTGGAAATGATATTGATGTATACTTGCAGCCTTTGATTGACGAATTGCAGGAGTTATGGAGCAACGGTGTTGAGACAATTGATGTTTCTTCTAAAACAATGTTCAAAATATATGATGCTTTAATGTGGACCATTAGTGACTTCCCTGGGCTTGATAATTTATCTGGTTGGAACACTTACATGGGTTTGGATTGTCCCGTTTGTAACTTTGATTTTGATCCCAAATGGCTAACTCACAGTAGAAAATGGTGCTTCTTGTGTCATCGAATATTTCTCGATGCATCTCATAGATTTCGGCTGAACATATCAAAATTTAATGGTTCCATTGATCGTAGACCACCTCCAAAGTTGTTAACTGGTTATGAAATATTGACAGAGCTTGAAAATGTTGAAACAGAATTTGGGAAGGTTCATCATTTGAATGATAGTAGAAAACGGGTCTGAAGTGCATCGTCAAGCGAAATTGGAACGCAACAATGGAAGAAAAAAAGTATATTCTTCATACTTCCATATTGGGAATTTAATTTGTTACTGAATAATCTTGATTTGATGCATATTGAGAATAATGTCTGTGATAATTTGATTTTCACATTGCTTAATGAGCATGGGAAGTCTAAGGATCATCTCAATGCTCATAAAGACTTATAATCAATGAACATAAAATGCTATCTCTGGCCAAATGAGAATGAAAAGTATCCTCCGGAAATTTTAGCAATGAAAAATAGGGATAAAGATACATTCCTTCGAATTTTAAAGAATTTTAATGTATATGATGGGTATTCAAGTAACATCTCGAGGTGTGTTGACTTGAAGAATCATAAGTTACATGGATTGAAAAGTCGTGATTCACATATTTTTTTACAACAGTTACTACCATTGGCATTGCGTACATTATTACCTGAAAAAATTATTGTTCTTGTACTCCAATTCTAAAAAAATTTCAGACAACTATGTGAGAAATATCTACATCCATTTCAGCTTGAAAACCTCGAGGAGAGGTTTGTATTGACCCTTTGTGCAATGGAGATGATCTTTCCTCAGTTATTTTTTACTGTAATGATGCATTTAACTGTGTATTTGGTTGAGGAAGCTAAATTAGGAGGCCCCCTTCATTATCGATGGATGTATCCAATTGAGAGGTACTTTATTTATATTTTTTTCAGTTAAGTAAACAATTTTTGGTACTTAATTAAATGCATAATTATGTTTATTTTCTTTCATAGATATCTTGGGAATTTGAAATCATACGTGAGAAATAAAGCTCAACTAGAAGGCTCTATTACTGAAGGCTATTTGGCTGAGTAGTGTCTTACCTTTTGTTCTCGATACTTGGATGATATTAAGACAATATTTAATCTATTTGGATGTGTTGACGACACATTGACTCAATCTCAAATACATCAGAAAACCAAAATATTTCCTACTATTGGCCGATCAGTTGGGAGGACCTCAAATGTGACACTAACTGAATTGGAATTATTACAGGCACATAGATATGTGATGCTGAATAGTAAAATTGCATATCCATTTATTGAAGAGTTGAGGATACAAACAAAGAGACGAATGAGAGGTTGAACACGAAATGAGAAAGATATAACGAAAGCTGTTAATAAATATCTTGTAGGATGGTTTGAACGATGTGTAAGTTCATAAATATTGTAATAAGTACGAATATTAGTTTGACACATACATTTTTCAAATCTAATAAAGTATATTTCTTTTCTCAGATCATGAATACTGATACTCGAGCAGAGGTGTTAGAATATTTGAAGTTTCTTTCTAGAGTTCCTCTAAAACAAGTTAGAAATTTTGACGCTTATAATGTGAATGGCTTTAGATTTCATACAATCGATCGAGAAGTGGGTTTGAAAACATAGAATAGTGGTATATTTACATTTGCTGAAATGGAATACTACAGAAATCTGCATGATATTATTGAATTAAACTACCATGGACATTTTTCTGTTGTTTTATTCAAATTAAAATGGGTAGATATTATCAGAGGTGTTAAAAGAGATTCCTTAAAATTTACTTTTGTGAACTTCTATCGCTTGATGGATGTTGGTGATCATGAACTGCATGATCCATATATCTTAGCATCTCAAGAAAAAATGGTATATTATGTGAATGATGTTGTCGATGAAGGGTGGAGTGTAGTTTCTCAAGTAATACAAAGAGATTTGTATGATATGGGTGATGAAGTGGATAATTTTACCTCTGAAATTGAATTTAATCAACAACAGGAAGCAGAATTATTTGTCCATCATGAAATTGAAAATATTAGTCTAACAAGGATGAATGAAGTGGATGGAGAAATGGAGCAGGAAACCAACATGATTGAAGGGGAAAATTTTTGTATGTACAATTATTTATTTATTCAGCAACCACTTGTTTCATTTCTGCAGTCATTCATTATCATTGTTATATATATTATATCTGTTAGTACTGGGCATCTATTATCATTTTTAATTTTTTTTTTGCATAATTTTTTTGAAATATATATTCTGAACTTAATTTTATTTGATTAAATGATAGGAATTCCAAGGAAGAAGCGGTATACTATTTCATCTAGTTCCATGACAGATGACGATCCATCTGGCTCCCTCCCCATGACATCTGAGACACCAGCTGCCTACACTCTGGCACCATCTCCCCCTGAACCATCTCTCACATCATCTTTGGATGTCCCATTAGAGGGTGATTTGTCGACTCCCCCTTCAGGAGCCTCATCAGTGGGGCAGCGACACGCCCATTCCAGTTTATCACGGGCGTACTGGAGTGTCACTGTCATAGGTACAAATTTTAATTAAATAAATTTATTGCATTTTGTTTATACTAATTGTTTGCTCATTGAAGATGAAAAAAATACAATTGTGGAGAAAAACATAAAAAGTGCAGATGTTTGGAATATGACTGGTAAAAAGATAGTCGTGCCATTTGATTCTTATGGGGTCCCGACGGATGACGTTGCGGGGTTACTTGGCCAGATTCTAGGCCAGCTGGCAGCAGAGCCCATTTCCCTTCCTATTTCATATGATTATTGGATACATATTCCTCCAATCTAGAAAAATGAAGTTTTTGATTCTCAAATAAAGGTAAATTTATTACATTATGGTTTAATTTAATGTCATGTTACTAATATGTTCAAAATGAATTTTTGTATACAGATGTTCTTCCACTTTATAGTTAATGATGTGATAGCATGGAAGTGGATGTTGAAAAATCTAGGTAAGAAATGGAAAGATTTAAAATAGAGATTGTAGTGTGATGTCAACGATACCTCGTTGACTATGCAACAAATGTATGAGAAGCTACCCAGTGGGGTACCGAAAGAACAGTGGAAAGTTTTTGTTGACAGACATCATGATGAGAAGCAGATGGTATTGAAATATATATTATCCTCATTTTAAATTTATACATGTATATAAAGAGTACATTACATTTAATACATTAATACTAAATTTCATTTTATTTATTTCAGGATCTCTCAAAAAAGAATGCGTCAAACCGGGCTAAGCAAGTCATCCCTTACACTACGGGCTCAAAAAGATTTTCTAGAAGCCGAACGAAATTGGTAATATTTTAATTAGTTTAAATATTTATAAGACAGTATTATTTATTTAATATATTGAATTTTTTATTTATGTTTGCTTAATGAAGTCACAGAGTTTAGGGCACGAAGCATCCCGAACTGAACTGTGGTTGGAAGTTCACAAGAAATCAGATGGAAGTTTTGTTAATGAGCCTGCTAAAGAAGTTGGGGTATGAAGTCAATTTTTTATTATAATAACTTATTATCAGTTTTCACTATGTTAATATATATTTATATTTTATTTATAGGTAAAAATTAAAGAACTATGGGATGTCAATCCTGCGCAGTCCTACTCGGTCTCCCAGGATGACCCGGTTGCTAAAGGCCTTGGGAAGGAGCATCCTAGTAGAGTGCGCGGGATGGGTTTGGGACCCATACCATCTGAGGTTTTTAACAGGCCATCGGGGATGGTAGCTTCATCTTATCTTGTCTTTATTCATCCCATACCTGGAGATGCTCAGAAAGAGATTGTTTCTCTACGAAACACAGTTCACCAGCAGGGGGATCAGATATCTGCTTTGTAGAAAGAGTTGATTGAAATACGTCAGCATATGAGCAGATATTCCCCCAGTGGTAGTGCATCGACTGGTGGTATGTAGGTAAATCACAAAAAAATAAAATTATTTAGTTTTCTAACTTTCATTGGTTTTAAGTTTTAATATAAATATGCAACTGTGTTTAATTTTCAATATAATGTTCTTACAGGTGACGGCAGAAAGTGGTGATGAAGGTGGTGAGGGTGACAATGCATCATCAGACCATGAGTAGTTGTATTTTTCATGTGTTGAAAAAATATGGGAATATTTGGTTTGTATATGTAACATTTTTGGCACATAGTTTCCACAAAACATTTTCATGTCCTAAAATTTACTTGATTTCTCATGTTTCCTTTTATGCGTTTTATTGATTTTTGATGTTTCTTTTTATGTCTTGATTTCTCAAGTGTGGTATACATCATTCCATTTAGGCCTGTGTTTGAATTGGTAGTCGAGATTTTGGATGACTAGGAGTTAAACCCATTGTTGATGTGTTGAAAAAATTGGGTCATTTCACATATTATACTATTTTGAATTTGAACTAAGTAATATTTTCTTATGTTGAGATAGTTTTACTATTTTTTAGTGGTGAGGGGGTAGTGGATTCATCCACACATGTTTCATACTCAATAAAATCATGTTTCCCAACATCAATTCGGTTAACATTGAAGAAATATACTAATGTGTTACCACCAATAGGAAACATATATTTACATTGTAAGAGGGATATCATTAATTTGTGTTTGATCCCATAGGATGAATGATACTAAAGATAACCATGAGGAAAAAATGATAAAAAATTCCCCCACCCATGTGGGTTATGTTTTCCATTGTAATTTTATATTCACAAACACCACTTAGGATAGACTCTGATGCTTTTAGATGTTAGTGCATTGTAACCATCCCTAGTATATTATCTAGATATTCTAATGGGCCTCAAGGGTGTTTAAACTAGTAGGGGTATAAATATACTCTTGAGTGTTAGAGGTTGGATATCCCCAGTGGGATCAACTTTTAGATTCTTGTGTATAGACAATAGGGAAAAACACCCTATATATATTCTTGAGTACTCAAGGTCACATGTTAATAAAAATGACTACAGTGAACATGATACTCATAATGAAGTTCTAAGGTGATTTTTACTTTATGGTGGACATATTTATCCAAATCAATATGATAAGATAAGAACGTGTTCTCATGATCTATTGAAAGGATACAAAAAGGTTGGATGTGAAATTATGGACCAATGGTTTTTCCATAGAAAATTTTTAGTTGGACAACCTGTGGGGAATTATTCCCTATAGATTACCATGAGTGTCATATAATGTCAGGATAGATCCATTTCGATGGTATTCCGGAAATAAGGTGTGAACCATCATGCACTCATTTTACAAGGGTAGGAGACAATTTATGTCAGGGTATGGAGAACATATATTCATAGAAATTGAGTCCTATGTATGACATAACAATTGTTTTCATGCCTCACCATTGTGTTCCTTATGGGTACTATCATCTTGTTTTTGGTCTTGAACATAATTGGTGCATTTGGTGATTCAATTTTAATTGAAGGATGTGATGAAGGTATTGAAAAGGAAACACAATGAAGAAACCCATCAATACATCATCAAATGTAAGACTTCATAGTTTATCAAACCAATTCCATGTTAACGGATTCACATTAGGTTATCTATTTTTTTATGAGAACCTCCAATGGGCTTCCAGGTATATGCATATTTGGTATGGATCTCCTTTTAGAACTAAATTACAATGAAAGGTGTTCACTAGTGATTCATATACTATAGATTCTTCAAAATAGGTATTGGTAAAAGGTGTGAGATTTTGGGATCATCAAATATTCTTTGGGTGGAATCATTTGAATTATTGGATTCCCTTATAGATTTATGATTTTTTTTAATGAATAATATCAAAATACTAGTGTTTAACAAGTTAACCCTATTCCTATGATCTCTCTGAATCTGTGTAGATATGAAAATATATGATTTTTAGGTTAATCATACATATAATACATGTTTATGACTCATTTTTTTAAGGCCACATAGTTAGGAAATTATTCATTTTTCACCATAAAAAGAGGTCATATGTGTTTACATTGTTGGGATCAGGACCATGCGATGAGCATCATATGAATCTCTATAAATAGAATCATAAAACACATTGTTTATTAATGATTAGTGGGATACATTATACCATTTATGTTCAATTTAAATAGAAATATTTCAATAATCTTAACTTTTTTTGAAGGGGAACACTTTGTGAAAGGTACCTAGAAATAGATAATGTTTGAATTTATCATGAGTTTCCATTTCAGTTTCATCTTGGTCTTCAATGACTAATTTGGTGAAGGTATGGTTGTGGATTACACCTATTAGAGGGCCCATATATTGTTCTCAATATCATAAATTTTGGTATGATGATAATGGATGAATTCTTAAGAGGTCGGGACATACAAATTGAAGGTGGATATGATATTGTGATACAAGGATGGGTATCTAAAATTAAGGACTATATAAACAATCTAATACTAGAGTCTTTAACTAAGGTATTTTGTAAAAGTGATTCATATTATTCTTATCGCATAAGAATAATAGCATGTTTCATGATGTTGGGATTGAACCTCAGAGGGGAATATATTGTATCCTAGTTAAGAGGAATAAAATACAATATAATTAAAGGTGTTAAATTTAAGGTAATGTGACATGATTCATCGTAGATTAAAATTATGATGAAATGACATGTGTAATGAATTTTAGAGTCTTCCTACCAGGTTTAGAAGGTGATTACTATAATGTATCTCAATAATTATTTTAAATTATGATCAAATAGAACATAATGTTTTTGTGTATCATGATTTTTTTAAGAAATAAGTTAATAGAAGATTAGTTGTGTTACATAAAAGTGCACAATAAAGTATTGAGTGAGACTAACACACGAGCTTCTCTAAGACACCTGGTATAGTAGATGTGTGTGGTGATGGTATATTTGGGGTATTAAACCAAGTAGGAGGCCCACAAATGGTAAATCTAACTATGTTTTACGATCACTCCCTATATGGGAACACCAACACACATGTAGATCTAATGTTTCATTTTCAAGTGATATATATTATGGAGGATCAAGAAGGATCGGCTAGATGTATGTTTGGAGAGTAGTCAAATAATGGACCTATGTTTTATAGTTGATTCTATCATATTTTTTTTCAATTTATTCTATATTTATTTCCTAGGATCATGTTTCTTGTTGTATGTTGGTATGTACAATATGGTTCATTCTTATATAGCATGTCAATGTTTACTTTTTTTTCAATTTATTCTGTACCGATTTCCTAGGTTGATGTTTCTTGTTTTCTGTTGGTATGAACAATATGGTATTTCTGGTTTGATTTGTCTTTCAGGGCAGTGGTGCAGCGGAAGAAAAAAATTTATTTTTTTTCTGGTCAGCTTTTCGTGGCGGTTTAAACCGTCGATAAATGTATAGTGGCGGTGGTTAAAACTGCAGCTAAATGGTGATAACCATTGTGAAATATATAAAAAATTACGTTTAGCGGCGGTTTTAACCGCCGCTACATAGGGACATCATAGGTGCTCATTCCGCAGCGGTTCTGGTGACTTCAGTGGGGGTTTTACGGCCACTGGATTTGAGCTGCCGTGAATAAACTGATGTCTAGGGCTCGTAAAAACCGCCGCTAAACTCAGTAAAACCACCACGAAATGAGGCATCTACGAGGCCTTCCATAAACCACCGCGAAACGGAAATAACCTCCGCTAATAAATTGGCAATGCCATATTAGGCGGCGGTTTATAGAAACCACCGCTAAATGTTGATTCTCTTGTAGTGATACATTAACGAAGCTCTGTTTCTTCTTCAAATCTATATGCATCAAAGTTATAAACCCAAAAAAATTTCCAACTATGGAAAGAGAAATTGCCATCATATTATTTGAATTAGAAATTTTCTTACCATCGATATTCATTGATATGATGGTTCATTTGATGGTTCACTTGTTGAGAGAGATTCAACTATGTGGTCCAGTACATTATATATGGATATACCCCCTTTAATGGTATATGAATATTTTGAAAAGGTATGTCAAAAATAAAAGTTGGATAGAGGGTTGTATTTTGGAGTGATATATTATTGAGGAAGTCATTGAATTCCAAAATTAATACATGTTTGGCGTGGAAATAATTGTCCTACTGAAATCTCGCCATACTGGATGGCTTGAGGGTGAAGGAATTTCTAGAAGAGAGGTTGTCACAATCAATATTATAGATCTAGAGCAGGCCCACCTTTACGTTTTGCATAACAGTTTTGATGTTGACCCATATGTTCAAACCCGCAAAAAAATTATTAGGCGTTTGAATCCATATAGGGCTGAAAAATAGATATCAGATACACATAATCGATAGTTTATAGGATGGTTTCAGGACCATACTTTTAAGAAGTCAGATGAAAATCTATACTCAATTTAAGAACAACTTCAATGGATAGATGGGTGACCAAGTGTGTATGTATTATCTTACAATGATTATTTAGTTAATGGTTATACATTCTATACTAATGAACATGATGAAGAGAGAACCATGTAGAATAGTGCGGTCACACTTGTGGCTGAAGTGATTCATGATTCCAGTGCTAAGGATAGAAAATCAATTTATACAAATATGCCATAATTTGGAATAATCTAACAAATATGGGAGTTGGATTATAAAAATTACAAGTGCTGATTTTTCAATTCAAGTGGGATGATAATAGGAGTGATGATAAAATAGATAAATTAGGATTCATGAAAATTGATTTTAGTAAGGAAGGGTAGAAATACAAACTATTTATAATGGAATAATAGGTAGTACAAGTATTTTATGTTCTAGATCCCACAAACTAAAACTGGTCGATTGTTCTGTAATGGACTAAAACAATTGAAGGGTCGTATAAAAATTAAATAGAGTATGACCCTTTTATTGGGACTTCGCAATCATTTCGCAATGGTCCCAATATTAACAACGTTTTTTATGTCATAGGAGACCACAAAAAAAATATTTTCATAGTTGATTGAGGGGTTAAATCTCTTCAGACTTTAAAAATAGAGATTTCAATAATCAGGTTATTTTATATTGTAATATACATTGTGTTACCTTATGTTATTGCCTATTCTATACTACTTTTATGTAATATAAATTAAATGTTAAACCACTTATAGAGATAATGACTTCTGCACATATTGATTTTCACTATCCTGAGGCACAACAGGTCTCTCAACCTACTAATGCTGGTCCCAGTGCAGAGGAACAACATGTTTCTCAACCTATTGCTTCTAGTCCCAGTGCTGAGGTACAACAAGTTTCTCAAAATATTTCTATTATTTACAATGTCTATGATAGAGCTCCATAGGAACACAACGATGATGCTGAATCTAAGGAAATGGTAGGCAATGAAACCATGGTGGAACAAAAAAAACAATAGTGTCGTAGTTTGAAAATGTTATCAATAATCCTTAAGGCAAAAGAAAAAGGCATCAAATTTTAGGTTGGATGGAATAATATAGGTTAGCATGTTATCCCCAAAAATTCATGTTTAGTAGCTACATTGGAATCATCACTCAGAAACGTGTGTCGATTGATGTATAGTCATGGAACCATGTTTTCATAAGGCTTAAGACACTAATGTTGGAAGCAATTACCGTAACATTATGATATCATTTCTTTAATTTATTAAAATAAAATAAAATACTAAAACATTGAATTACTCTTCATCATCCCTTACAAAGTGAATTTATAGTAGATTCCTCGAAAAATGAATGTGTATTAAGAGTTGTAGGAAGGATTCAAAGAGGCTTCCGCACAATTTTAACAAAATATCATCTTCAATATGCTGAAGGTAAAATCAATCTGAACCCACCTCCTCTTTATACACACTTGATATCCCAAGGAGCATGGGATGTATTTAGCAGTCATCGTGCGGAGTAGGATTTTCAGGTACGTTGTGTCTGGTAATATGTTAATTTACACTAATTATATTCATCACTTTGATTGAAAGTTTTTTATTTATGAAAAAACAATTGAGTGTTGAAAATAAGGAATAGGCAGCAATACCAGTGTACCACTACCATAAAGAAAGTATGGGGAACGCTTCACTTGAGAAAAAATTGGTACGCATTTTAAATATATCGTAATACTTTTATGTGACATAAAACAACACCATAACCCAGTTCCTCTGTTTATATGCATATTGATGAATCTAAATCAAAATCCACTTCCATCCCATTCCATATGCTATGAAAGGAGTCTCGTGTAAATAAATAAGGGATACTGATAGATGAAAACATGAAAAAATTATGTTAAACATGTATAAGTATGACATAATATAATTTTTTTTCATTAAATCAATATTATATAACAATGATTACTTATTTTCCAATATTTTCTATCTGAAATAGTCACAATAGTCAACAACACCTGGACCGGATGCAGACATTCTTTCAGTAGCCTTGAAGCAGCCAGAATAGTATGGTTGCATCAGAGGTGTGGGTTTTGGGGTGACATCCCCAACATATTTTCATGAAAAAAAGGGGAGGATAAAAATGAAGAAATGAAAATGATGATAGAAAGACTATCTACCATTGAAGGACAATTCCAATGGTAGAGAGAGATGATAGAAAATTCGATGGGGGAGAGGTGAAGAGAAGAAACAACTCAAGAACAACCAGTGCTTGAAGATCCCGCCCCATCCCCCACTATCTTTGAGGTGAGCCATTCCCCTCAAAAACTTGACTTAGATAAGGTAATCAATGTTATAATAATTGTTTCTATGAAATTTGAATCACATAGACACTGATACCTTTCCTGTACTGATATTCTATAGGGTGAAAATGACTATAATTTATATTTATCAAATCCCACCCATCGCCTTGTAGTGAGGGATAAAATGTTCAACATGCAGAACAACATGCTACACAACATACCAATTCTAGTAGGTCATGTTATAGTGTCTATTAACATATCTCATGAGCTAATCCCCAAGCTGCCTATTCCTAATGACAATAAAGACATTTATACGATCGAACAAGTTATTGGAACATTCATCGCATGGTTGTCAATTCTTGTAAAAAACATGTCGACAATGAGGTATTTATTTCCAATCTATTATTCAATATGAACCTTTAACATTTGATGAAAAAGGTCTAAAATGATGAATGTTATTACAGAAGTACAAATGGAAGGGGGTGAAATGAAATATCATCTCAAAACTATCTCAAGGATCAACCAACCGATCGAAATGATCTACTGAGAGAACCTTTACCCTTCCCATTCTATATCCACATTTAATATCATTATAGACTCATGTGGATAAAAATTTGATAGACAGCAATAATCACACAGTTGATTTTGATAAAAATATGTACGGAGGGAAATAATCAAATTACATTAGTTCTGATAATTTAAATGAAATCCTCAAGCATGAAAGGCTAGGAGCCTCAGTTTTAAATGTATACATTAGGTATGTATTCATGATTTTATTTTATAAAAGATGATATAATATGATAATTATGACTAAATACATTTCATACTTTTTACAAGCATATATATGAAAAACAATTTAATGGAACTCCCCAGGAATAAAAATTTTGACTCGTTAGTCCTCACATAACCTCTTCAAAAGAAGATATAAATTCTGATAAAGAGGGTGAAATAATGTCATCCCTACTCAAATCATTTGAAAATAAAATTACGAATGAAAAACTCTTATTAATACCAACAATGTAAACACTACAATTTAATGATGTCAACTATTTTTTTTCTTTCACAGCTTATTCCTTTTTTTGTTTTTAGGCAGCATTGGAAGCTCATTGCAGTAAATTTAGATACTCCAAATATTTATTTTATGGATTAAATGCATGTATATTCAACAAACCAACCATGCATGATGGCATTTTTTAATTTTTAATACACTAGATCCAACATTTCAAAACTAAACATCCAGTTATATAATTTATATTATCTTTTAATGAGGATCCCATTATGATAGGTTGGTGTATCAATATCTTCTACTTAATGGAATGAATCCAGTGCCTAAGGATAAGAACACCAACAAGATCTAAAATAAGAAAAGTATCTGGGTATATATAATAAGATCGCACTATCCAAACACTTATCAAAACAAATTAATTATTTTTCTCAATGTTTCTGAAAGCACTAGATCTTCTACTCATTGGTCACATTTTATTCTCTTCCTGCACCCATTTACTAGGTAAAAGGGTGCAGGAAGGGAAGGAAAAGTGAATGTTGACCGATGATATCATAGAGATGGTGTCAGATGAGGGAATCATGGGGACGCTGGATCAGAAGTTCAGATTAAATGCTATGCTAAGTAGTGGTTAACCAATAGTAGTGAAGTGCACAAAGAATAATCAGTTTTTTTATTAGTTTATATATGGACCAAAGAAACCCTTTGGAAAGATGTAAATGTAATGTTATAATACAATATATCTATTTTAACAGACAATTATATAATGAAACATTGGTTTGATTTTCATTATTCCTTGTAGGGTTCATTTATTTTAGAAGATTTATGTCCATGTGACATTCCTTTATAGGAAGAGCAACGATGTTGTGTCTGTTCAATCACAAAGGTAATCCTGATGTTTTCATAGTAAAATCATTGTCCATAAAATTAATAAATTATTTCATATTTATGTTTAATTTATTTATTTTATGTAAGGAATATTAATCTAATAATATGTTATATCAATATATGAAATGTTTAGGTAATTATAGTTAGAATCAGAGTTACTGACCTATTCAAAATCAATAAAATGAATTCGGTTGCTTTTATAATTTATGGAGATGATCCACAAGTCATTTGAAATGTGTAGGAATCAAACCCACCCTAATAAGACACATGATGCTACTGGTATGACTCAAAGTGTCTCTTTTTTATTTAAATTTGACATTATTTTTAGTAAAAAGAACAAGTAACATACTGAAAACTGAGAGAACACATTCTGGTTGTTTTTATACTTTAGGGAAATAATCCATAAGTCATTTTTGACCTTTAGGAATCGACCACACTTTAATTAAATGAATAACGTGACTGTTATGACTCAAAGTGTGTCTTTTTATTTAAAATTGACATTAATTTTAGAAAAATACACAAGTGACATACTAAAAATTGAGAAAACACATTATCATTATTTTGGTACTTTAGTAAAATTATCCATGAGTCATTTTTTATGTGTATAAATCAACCTCACTTTAGTCTGACGCACAATGTGACTAGTATGTCTAAAAGTGTATGTTACAAGTTTAAAATTGACATTTTAGCACAAAATGTGTCACTCACTAAAAACCAAGAAAATTTGATCCAATTTTCTTGATAAGTTAGGATAATTATTCAAAAGTTCTTTGTGACGTGTATGAAGCAGTCTCATATCAAACCAACGCATGATGTAACCGTTATGACTCAAAATGCATGTTTCCAGTTTGAAATGACATTTTAGTAAAAAAACACAACTGACATACTACAGACTGAGAAAACACATTTTTAGTGCTTTTATACTTTAGTAAAATTATCCATATGTCATTTGTGACATGTAATAATTAACCTGAACTCAATTCAATGCACAATGTGACTGGTATGAATCAAAGTGTATCTTTTTATTTAAAATTGACATTAATTTTAGAAAAAACACAAGTGACATACTGAAAACTAAGAAAACACATTCGGATTGTTTTGATACTCTATGAAAAAGATCCATGAGTCATTTTTGATGTGAAATAATCAATCGTACCTCAATTAGATGCACGGTGTGAATGGTATTGCAAAAAATTTCTGTTATCAGTTTAAAATTGACAATTTAGCTCAAAATGTTTCACTCACTGAAAACAAAGAAAACCCACTCCAGTTGTCTTCATAATTTAGGATAAAGATTCATAAGTTCTTTTTGATGTGTATGAATTAGTCTCATATCTAACCAATGCACGATAAAATAGGTATGACTCAAAATGCGTGTTTCCAGTTTGAAATGGAATTTTAGTAAAACAACACAATTGAGATACTACAAACTGATAAAATGCATTAGGATTGTTTTGATACATTATAAAAATAGTACATATTTAATTTGTGAGATTTATGAATCAAACTCACCTCAATTCAATGCACAATGTGACTAGTATGGCTCAAAGTGTCTCTTTTTATTTAAAATTGACTTTAATTTTAGAAAAAAAACACAAATGACATACTTTAAATCACGCAAACGCATTAGGATTGTTTTGATAATTCATGAAAACAACCCATAAATCACGTTTTATTCTTAGGAATCAACCACATCTCAATCTGATGCACAGTGTGACCGGTATGGCTAAAAGTTTTTGTTATCAGTTTAAAATTGACATTTTAGCTCAAAACGTGTCACTCACTGAAAATCAAGAAACCCCACTCCAATTATCTTCATATTTTAGGATAAGGATTCATAAATTATTTTTGACATGTATGAAGTAGTATCATATCAAACCAACACATGATTAGACCGATATGACCCAAAATGCATGTTTCCAATTTGAAATGACATTTTAGTAAAAAAAACAACTGACATACTACAAACTGAGAAAACTGATTTGGATTGTTTTGATACTTTAATACAACTATCCGGAAGTCATTCGTGACATATTAAATCCACCACACCTCAATTCAATGCACAATGTGATTGGTTTGACTCAAAGTGTCTCTTTTTATTCAAAATTGGCATTAATTTTAGAGAGAGAAAAACACAAGTGACATACTCAAAACTGAGCAAACACATTCGGATTGTTTTGATACTTTAGGAAAATGATCCATCAGTCATTTGTGATGTGTAGTAATAAATAGCACCTCAATATAACGAATGATGTGACTAATATAAATCCAAATATATCATTTAAATTCGATATTAATTTCATTAAAAGAACAAGTGACATACTCAAAACCAAGAAAACACATCTGGGTTGTTTTATTATTTTAAAACAATTATCTATGACTCATTTGTGATGTGTAGGAATCAAACCCACCTTAATACGATGCATAATATTTGTTTTATTTTATAAGCGGAATTTTTTTTGTGATTTTGGATACTTTTTTAGAAACTAATACAATGGACGAAAAAAATTTAGAGGGGATCACGGAAGCCAAAGGATGAAACATTTATGTTTTTAACTATTTGTGGGATAATTGTAATTGTTACCATATAAAACATTGTTTGAAATGTATATAGTAGTGTGTCTTTTTGTATTCATGATTTGAAGAAAATGTATATAGCATTGTTTTCCAAACTCTTGTGTGCACTGTTTCATTCTTCTTAGCTTTTTTAGTGTGTATGTGATATTTTATGCAGGTGTGCAGGTGTTGGCTGTTCAATTAAATAAATATCACATCATAGGTAACTAGGCCTTTATCGGTGATATTTTGATCACTAATAAAGTCCCCTTTTATCAGTTCTAATTAAAGAATTGGTAAATTGGGCCTTTATCAGCGCTCAAAATAGCACTGATAAATGTGGCCCTTTATCCGTGTTAAATAAAGCTGATAAAGGGAGGGACCTTTATCAGTGCTTTTTTAGCGTATTTAAAGGGACCCCTTTATTAGTTCTATTTAGAACTGTTAAAGGGTCCCCCCCCCTTTTATCTTCATCGTGAATAGTAGAACTTTTTTAGTGATGTTAAAAGCGGTTTTTAGTGCTTTTAAAATCCATATTTGTAGTAGTGATATAAATTCTCGCACACTAAAATCACAAACTTAGAAGGAAAAAATTATAATGTTCACTACTCAAAATGAATAGATAAATCCTTGGAATTATTTGAAAAAATAACATGATCAAACAATCTAATTGAATCACCTTGTGGAATATAAATGAGTAGTATTTATCCTTGAACCTCTAATACAAAATATTTCTCTTGACATGTGTAGATTTCTTTATCATAAAATATAGATATAGAATCATTTTTTTAATAACATTAAAATATTTAACTGAATTATACATCCATTGAGTTATCTTTATGTTTCTTCTTATCCTCCCTCCTTTTTCCTCTTCCTATTTTACTTGCAGAGTAGTAAGTACTCTCCTCAACATATATTTTTTTCTAAATATCTCTATTAACATACTCTATAATATGAAAGAAACGCATTCTCATAGTCTTAACTAGATATGGAATCTTATTACAATTCAAATTTCAATTTCAATTTCAATTTCAATCTTATATTTTCATTCAACTTGTCTTTAAATACCCCTATTTTTTCTTCATTTTTTGGATTTTTTCCAATATTATATCAATAATTAGATATAATTATAAGACTTAATGATTAAATTTGAAGTATCCAAAGGAGATTTAAATGAGAAAGATCATAAACATCTTAAATTATAGACTCTGTCAAAAACCATTATGTGACTTCATATATCTCGGTGTGGTAAAGTAGTTTTCTAGTAACTCCTTTTCAAGAATCTAACCCATTTATAGAAAAAAAAACTTATTATTAGTGTAATGATTTTATTATTTTCTCAAGGTTTTAATTATTGTGGCATGATATCAAATATTATTATGAAATCCTTCTTCCAACCTCAAAAACAATATGAACTTAAATTTTCATGGCTTCTCATCATGGTGCAATACTACCTTGTAATAAATATTGTGGAATCACTCCCTATAAGCTATGAATATATTGAAATCATGATGGGTTATAGAAATATTTCATGAATTTTTATCCATGTCAAGATAATGTAGTTAAAAATATCATTATATTTAATTTGGTTCATGGCATAAACCTTTATTTCTTAGCATGATTCATACTTCTGTTAGGATATTTACTCATTACACATTATATATTTTACAATTGATTAATATCACATATCTCTACTTATTTATTGATTAGAAAAATCTGATTTGTGACTGGACTCATCCTACCCTTAAGTAGATTATATCTTAGTATAATTGAACTTACATAGTATTCAAGTCATAATGATTTAATCTCACGCCACTTCATTTGCAGTTTGATCAAAGAACTCATGGTGTTACCAGAATTATTATCTCCTTATGTAGAGTTTGTCTTGATATAATTAAACTTACATTTTTCTCATTCTAGTCTAAATTAATCAAACACAAACTTCATCATGATATTATGACATATAATATGGAGTGATTTAATCATTAGTACCAGAACCTCTTCCAAACATTAACATTTCAACTTCAAACATCATTCATCCGTCTCCAAACATCTGAAATGCATTATCCTCACTATAAATTCAATTTTATATGAGTTTAAAAATTATTTATATATAAAAAATAAAATCCAATATAAAAAATATATCAACTTTATCACTTCTACAATTAATCTATTTTCTACTTAAAAACTCACCAAACACCCATGTTTCACAAAAACCTTCCCATGGTTGCAACCACTATTGATCTCACCAACTTCTCTATTCATGGGATCAAAAATATTTCCCTTTGGATTATGTTGGAAACCATTGAACATAAATCACTTTCATACTAATAAAACATAGTAATGAATCATTATTCAATAATTAGAATCTTATATGATAGTAATCAATGTTGGAGACAAGAACATTGAACAATAATATCATACTTTCCATTAAAGTGACTTACACTAACTTATTTAACTATTTTTTCACTTTAAACTCTTATTCCATTTCACAAAACTGTTTCTTTAACCAATGAAAAAAAGTTAATTACTAAGAATGTTTGAAAATTTCATGGCTCCAAAAACTCTCACACAAATATACAAAATTCATAGCTTATCCTATTCAAAAACTCCCTCTAAATATATGATCCCCATAAATAAGAAACTGATCTCTACCCAATTACGTTAAACATATATCATTGGATTGTATTTTAGTAGTGTTTTCCTCCCCCAACATAAAGGGATTTATGTTTCCATGGTCCACTTTTGAAAAAAAAGTATCCAATAAATAAGTGAGAGTTGTTATAAATCAAAATACCATAGTATTGAGTATATTGAGGTTGAATTCCCATTATAAATATAAAATTTTTAAATGAATCCTTTGGTAGTGGTTTAGTGAACACACTTGTATTTTTTACCATTGTTGGAACAAAATCCATCTTCAAAACTTATTTCTCTACAAGCTCCTAGAAAAAGTGATATTTGATATAAATGTTATTTGATCAATAATTAAAATTTTAATTTCTTTAAATATTTATATCACTTTGATTATTATATATCATGAGTAGTCGAAAATTAACATTCACCATGTGATCCTAAAATTAATTCTTAATCCACATCAGTTGGGTTATCATTTTATATTTAGTAATATACTTTTACAATGTAGTACTCAGGATCATTGAAACATTCTCGTTAGTGTTCTATGCCATAAACATTTCTATGAGAAATAAAAATCCACCATATGTAGACCTTGTTTCATCAAAATTTCCTTTTTGATCTTCTTTGTTGTATCCAAACTGGTCAAGTCATCCTTTTGCTATCATATTTTAACCCATAATTTATTATGACTTTGATATATATGATTGTCCTATTTTTAGATATAATATTTGATTTATTTAGTTCACTATGAAGTATAGAATAAATTGTAACAACATAAATAAGATTTATTCATGATGTTTTCAGGTAGAGTAAATTCTTAATTAGTTTTTGGATGTTATTGAATCAAATTATTTTCTTTATTCACCTTTCAATAGATTAATTCCAACACAAATTGGGGTAGAATCCACCTTATGAACTTTTTCAAAAAAAAATAGGCATGATTCCCTGAGATAAGAAAATATAATCCTTTTCTTGAGAAAATTTATAACCCAATGAATAACACATCTCTCCAAGAATATAAATATCAAACATATTCTTTATCTCTAAATAAATTTTATTACAATCACCTTATTCATTTCTAAAAAAATGATATCATCTATATATATGGTAATAATTAAATATTTCTCTTTATCTTATTTGATATAGAGGTTGTTTTCAAACCTTCCTTTCCTAAACATCAGCACCTTTAAGAACCAACCAAGAATAGAATCATATTCACTTAGGTATTTTCTTAATCCATAAAAATACTACTACATATTTAAAATATACAAATGTATCTTCTCTAACAAAGAATCCATTTTTTTTCTCAATGTACACTTACTATTTTAATTCTATATAAAGGAAGGTGGACTTGACATCAATTTTAAAGATCTTGTATTACCATCATGCCATAATAATAAGAAAAACTAGAATGGTATTAAGCCTATAAAAAATTATAAAAGTATCACTGAAATAAATTCCTTCTACTTGGGAATAGCCTTTTCACATGAGTATCTCCTTGTTTCTCATAACCTCTATGTGTGAAAGAGTTTTTCAACTAGTGGTGAGGGACAAAGGAGCAATGTGGGAAGACAATTACCTCAATACCAGGTAAAATATTAAAGGATAATAATGTATGTGATAAAAATAAATAAAATAATAACAGATAAATAAATAAATAAACCAGGTATAATCATACACCAAAAGTAAAAAAACATGTGTAGTATCAATAAGAAATGTCAGATATAAAAACTAAATAAAAGGGGACAACCACTGGCAGTAGATTAATGTACAATGTGAAGCATCTAAACAAAAACAATTGAAAATGACCATACATCCAAGGGTATATTCAATAACACTTTCTTCCTCTAGGTAACCTATATAAACATTAACCATAGGTCCCTCACCCTTCATGGGATCCCATACCATAAAGTATACAAGTTCTATAAAATTCTTGAGTAGGTGCGAGTACAATACTTAATAGGGAACAACCAAAAACCCTTAACATAAGTTAATAAAATATATATTGGTTCATTCTATAATAGTAAATATAATATATATATATATATATAAGTATTTGGTATATCACAAAAGAACATTGTATATGTTGGTTCCTCAAAGATATTTTGTACCTACTTTAGCTCCACGTAAAAAGTAACATTGACCCATACCTTGACACATCCTCCTCGATGCGATATTCCAAAAACCTGGATAAAACATCTCACTTTGAAGGGATAGTCTCATGTATATCCACCTCTCGTCTGACACATCCCTCTTGGGGAATATCCCATTGGGATCAACATGAATGATCATCTATAGAAATAGAAAAACCAAAAATATGATATAGGAAACAAATGAAAGATCAAATATCACATCAAATCATTAAAGTATCCTAATCATAAAAATCCATATTCAAGTAACACAAGAATAGGTCTCAGGGATACACATGAGGACCTCAACTGCTCAAGGATCAAACATAGGTATCATAATGCTACACTGGTATACCTTAAATGATCAATGAAAAAACCTAGGACTCATTGGGATATATACGTACAGTAATAAATCATTCCATTAATCCATATAAAAAATGTACTAAAGTCAAGGGATTCCTACCTTTGGTTAAATAGTGATTCGGTATAAAGGGTTACCATCAGATTCCAAAATCACCCATGCATCCTAAAAACAAAACTAATTATAAAATAATAGAAATAAATGATAAATATTTAGGATAAACCACACCCTAGAGGTAGTTTAAGGTCAAACATACCTGAGAATATCTGAGGTCAAAAATTGTCTTAGTCTGATTGATGTAGAGATTCCAAATCCTTGAGTTTGAGTGTTGATTCTATTAACGACCAATGAGTACCTTATTATATAATGATAAAACCCTTTGATTAAATCAATAAATTGAGAATATAATCAGGTTAAACCAAGAAGAAGATATGGTAATTATTATAGATTGTGAATTAATTCATTGAATCAAGAATAGATGATCAAACCATTGCTCAGGCATCAAATGGAGGAGATAGAAGGGGATAAGAGCACTCAAAAATCACCAAGAGAGGGCTCCTAGGTTGTTAGGAAATGAATCGGGCCACATAGAATAAGTAAAAGTTAGTGTATGGAACATTTAGAAATTACCTACAAAGTCAAAATTCCTATTGGGTTCTAGAGGATGCTCCCATCTAGCCAGTGGCCTCCATTAATTGGTCAATTGCCATAGGGTAGAATCAGTTCAAGCCAAGAACCCCATTGACTGGACGGTGGAATTTATAGCCATGTTTTGGATCTTGTAAACTACACCAGCTAATTGGTGGATCTATTTTATCTTCTTCAAGTGAAAAAATATCACCAACCTTCTCCACTTTATTTTATAAACTCTCAGATACATCTAACCAGCCTTAGAAAATATAAAAAAATCTACTATCAAGCTTATTTGAGGCATACCTTAATAGATGATGTAATAATTCTCTCCATCTTATGAATTATCATCCTAAAGAAGTATTATAAAATTGTTGTAATAACAACGTAGTATGTTTTTCACAAATATTTGTTCTTTCACCCACGTGTCATCCTAAAAATGCATGTGCTTCCATAGAACCTGAATAAGAGGAACTGTCTTTCCTTGTAGTATTGTAACACCCCAAGTTTTCATGAACCCTTTCTTTAGAATAAATTAAATTTTTTTGATGTCTTATTTTCAACACTATTCCAAGTTAAAATTTTGTTATACACTACACCAAGTTAATCTTGTGCTACATGAAACATCATCTTAGCTTGCGTCACACGAAACACTGAGTTTCTATGAAACAATATATTATTATTAAAATTATTTAAATGAGACAGTTACAACATATACATTAAAATTAGAAATATGAATAATAATAAATAATTTTTAAATATTATATATAATTTTTTATTATAAATAAAACATATTTATGATGAAATATATGATTTTTGGTAGTCTATAAGTATTAAAAAAAATATTATTTTCTCAAAAGAACTAATTTTTATGCCCTTATGTGAATAATAATAAAATTAATTTTAGACACTTTTAGAAATTAAATTTGATAAAATAAATTTAATTTTAAAATTAATAATATTAAAATTATCTCAAGATGAATTTTTTTGATTTTTTTGAAATATTTTATTTGTTAATGAAAAGTGAAACTACTAAATTTTAATTGAAAATTGCTTTTTCAATTAATTTATTTATATAGTTAAATTATATTTTAATTTGGTTTAAAAGTATAATTATATAAATTATACATAAATTAATATAATTTAGTTAATTTGAACTAATTTTACATTGAAATTAGACATAAAAACATTTCAATCATTTTGACTTTTTGACTTTAAAACCCCATTGTCACATCCCAACTGCGGGATTAATTTTAAATTAATTTCTACCACTTATGTGTTTAGAATTTTTAAAAATGGATTCCATATTTTGAATCATAATAATTTATTATTTATAATAATTTCAACTTATTTTTTTACCAAAAAGGAATAGTGAATATAATTAAAATTATTTATAGTTATCAGGGTAACAACAAGATTACTTAGTGGTTAAAAATTATCTTAAGGGTCCAAATAAACTCTAAAAATATAAAAAATCCATTTTATAGTAATATTTATACCATATACTAAATTTTTTATAAAATTTACTATTATTGGAGGCACGTGATGTAAGGGAGACCTCTCAGTAGTGTGTACCTTTTTATATTTACAAGAATGACACTCATCCTCTACTATGAAAGGGAACTCAACCCCCTCACTTATTCACCCCTATAAAATCATTTGGATCACCCAAAAACTACCAAAATAATATTCCAACATCCATAAATTCATCATATAATCCTTAATTATGTAATAAAAAACCATGGAATCCCTTTGGTGAAAACTAAAAGGAGTTACCCAAAGAAGAGGTAACATCCTTCAACAAGAACTTTCATTTTATTTCTTTATCCACCACCTAAATTGTTATTATTATGTGATTATTTATAAACATAGTATTATTTATATAATTATATATTTTTATGTTAATTTTAGGTCCTACACTCACACACACATCCATCAAATGGGATATGAAATCATCGTTCATGTGTGTGGCGGACTACTGCCTCATGAACCAATGTCGTTCGTTCTTCCATTTCCACCTTTTAAGGTAGGTAATAATGATGGAATTACTATTTTTATATGATATCTAGGATATTTATGATTTATTTATGCTTATTTAATTATTATATAACATGTACCTTCATTTATCACATTTTGTGGGAATGTGATAACATCATTTGTGGACGTGGGGACTACCACCTCCTCAAAGTGACATGATTCATTCATGATTTACATGGAATTTATTTGGGATGGGTTTAATAAAAATATGTGTTATATGTGAAATAATAATGTTACTGGAATTATAATATATATATTTTTGTGTCATTTACTTTTATTTCTTTCAATATGACAAGAAAATGAAAAAAAAAATGTTCATACGTATAGCCTACCATCTCCCTGAATTGTGTGTTTCATTTCCTATTTTTGTCTTTTATAGATTATTATAAATACATATATACTGAATATATATGATATTTATATCTTTTTTATAATTATTTATGGGATATAATCATGATAAGTAAGAGGATCAAAATATAACAAATCAAAACACATGTGATTATTACCCAAGATGTAACTTTAACATGGAATTGTTAACAAACAGGTAATAAAAGGTCATAATAAAATCATATACGGTAGGATATAATTGAATAAGGTTATTTAATATATTTATAATAAACTTATATTTATTATATAGGATTTTTTATGTGTGCGATGAGATTCAAGACATAAGGTAATGGGATTTCTGGTCTCACTTTTATTTCTTTGAGACTTATGCCTTATTAACCACTCATTATTTTGTGTGGTGTATACAATGACCATGAATTAATTATATTATACTAAGAATAAAATTTATGGTTATTTTAATATCCATTTTAGGATCTCTATTTTATGGGGTTTATGGGTCAAAAGTTTCCAATTCGGTAAGGCAATTTTGTCGCAATTTGCCTTTTTTGAGACACATGTGTTGCTATACACCTATATTATTTTATAAGGAGTATATACTACCATTTGACATTTTATATCATGAATATCCTTATTTTTTTATCTTTTAATATTCATGTAATGTTATTATTTCATGGTTATATTTATTTAAAGTTACCAAAGTAGTAAGATTTTATTGCTACAATCTCATCATTTATCAGGATTGTTTATGACTACACTTCAATTGATGAAATATTATGATCCATATCTCAAGAATTATCATTAATGTTTTTTATAATATGGTTATTAATGATATCCTCATGTAATGGTCTCATTTTTTCACTCATTGGTACTTAAGATTATTAAGAATTGTTTTTAAGAAAATCCAACTTCATTTCACTATTCGGTCAGAAATCTATTTTATTTCAAAACCAAGTTTTCTAAAAATGTTTTAGAAAAATTATTAAAGTAAATTTTAAAATTATTTTCAAAGAAAATTATTTTAATTATTTTCAAAGCTTCCTTTGTTAGTTTTCAAAGCTATTTTTAAAGAAAATGGATTTCAAAAATGTTATTTTTTTTAAAAAAATATTTTTCAAAGAAACAAAGGATATTTTCTTCAAGGAATGTTTTCAAAATATCTTTAAAAATTATTTTCCATATGAGATTATATATCTTTGTGTTACTCATGCCTTTATGTGGATTCAATCCAAGGGTACCATTCATATTCATTATCTGAATGGTTTATGTTTTCAAGGAAAGATGGATATGAAACTCGTTTCTCTTCCATGGGTTATATAATTATGAAACCTGCTTATTTTCATGGGTTATGATTTGATGAAATGTTTATGAAACCTCTCACTTTTACATGGTTTATTATATGATTATATTTTTATAAGACCCATTTCATTGTATGGGTTATGATATGATGAATATTTATAATCTTGTGGCACCCATATGTATTATTTCATTATGAGATTGGTGGGGACTATATCTCCTTCCAATGCATTGGATAAATATTTATATCTCATGATATATACATGGGTGTAATGGGGAGTGAACTTGGTTTAGACAAAAAAAATCTACTAATAGGGTTTTAGGAGTGAACCTTGACTACTAATATGGTCATGGGAGTGAACCACTAATGCTAAGACGATTTGAGTAGTGAACCCATTCCACTAAGATGACCTCATCATTTATCCTTGAATACTATGAAAAAAAATTTATATTCTTACATATCTTCCACAATTCCAAGTATTATTTCATTGTTATTCTTTCATAGATTATTCTCTTGATTTTCTTATGATTCATGTCTTATGAACTGAAAATATTTATTCTGTGACTCTTTATTGTGATGTTTGATATATAGGGTATGATATTCTAATGATATTATCTTGTTCGCAAACCCTTATACTCATGATTAGGCATACATCCCTTATTTACCCTTACTCATCATATGACCTCACCCATTTTATGTTTCATTTTATCAGGTTATGGAGATATATATTATATATGATGGGTCTAAGAAGGTTTCTAGTTATGGAGAACTAGTGGGAGATAATGTGGCTCACTTGTGTATCATATTTTATGTTTCCATGTTTCCAAAGGCACTAAACTAACATGGTCTTTAGGAGTATATTTTTGTCATGTATTAAATGTTTCAAAACAATGATGTAATGTGTATATATGAGAAGAGATAGTCACTATATTTGGTATCATTGAAAAATTTTAGTCAAACTTTGGAAACTAGTATGAGAAAACCTTAGTGGGATCCCTAAGAACAGGTCTCAAAGGATAAGTATAAGGATGAGTCGTGGTATAGGAAAATTTCTTGGAATTTTGGTAAAGGATAGAGTGAGTGGTTTCCTAGAAATACATCCATGTTTGTATACTACAATTTTCTGTGGCTTTGGCATATATGTACAAATTATTAACAACCCCAAAAACACTATGTTGATCTTAACCCAACTAGGAACCGGAGCACGACAATGGGCCTTATGCACGCCAAGTTTGATAATCCTAGGGGATGTGCTTTTGAAATTCAAAAAATCATCACAAACCAACATGATGGATTTAAATAGAGGTTTTCTATGAATAACCTAGGATAAACCTAAGGTGTAATTTTTTAAATAAGGTTTCATAATTTAGATATCCTATAATTTATTCCATGACTATGTGGTTTCCCACTATGGTTATTATTTCTTACTCTTTGCTCTAAGTGTGGGAAGAAACATAGAGGAAAATGTATCAAGGGGTATAATAAATGTTTTAAGTATGGAAATAAAGGTAATTGGGATTTTTATTTCCAATGTTAGGGAAAGAATCTAGATAACAATTACAATAGAGAGAAAGTTGTACAGAGTGCACCTCCCCCACTTCAGTGCTATAAGTGTAATGAGAATGGGAATTATGATAACCAGTTCACAAACCCAAGGGTTAATGATTATGATCGATTTTAGTAACCTCTTAAGCTGAGGGAAAATGATAATACTCATGTGATCACTATTTCTGATGAGGGGTTAAATAACGACATTTTTAAAGGTACACTTTCCATTCATTGTAGCACTGCTAATGTCTTATTTGATTCTAGATCTACCCAATCTTTCATATCTAAAGAATTATTAAAGGGAATTATTATTCCACCAAAATTATTAGATGTGGATTTACCAGTGCAAACCCCTAATGGTACGATGATTTCATCTCAAGTATATGATTCCTCTCTAGTTGACATTTGTGGTAATGTTTTTCCTTTAAATATTTTCATTCTGCCTCTAGTTGAATTTGATGTAATCTTAGGCATAGATAAGATTTGCATACATAAATACCACATTAATTATTAAGGAATGGAAGTTATGTTTGATATTTCAAACTAACCTATGATATTTCATCAATGTGATGAAAATTATGAACTTCTTACAAAGATTAAATCTATTTTATGGGTATTAATTCTCATTCAGATGGGCTATTTTTCTAAAATGGTTGGGGAGAAACTCGACCTTAATGATATTTCTATTTTTTTAGAATTTTTGAATGTCTTTATGAAAGAGTTTCCAAGAATTCCACCAAATCATGAAGTTTAGTTATCAATAGAACTCATACCTCATTCCACACCAATTTCAAATAATCCCTATAGAATGGCCCAGATTAAGTTGTGTTAATTGAAGAAGTGACTCCAAGAAACCATTCATAAGGGATTCATTCGACCAAGTGTGTCACCTTAGGGTGAAATTGTTCTTTTTGTGAAAAATAAAGATGGTTCAATACAACAAGGCATTGATTATTAGGATTTTAACAATATCATAATCAAGAACAAGTATCATATACCCCATATTGATGACTTGTTTGATCAACATTGTAGATCCCAATACTTATCTAAGATTGAACTCTGTTCTAGGGATCATGTATTGAGGCTCAATAATGAGGATATACCTAAGACATAATTCCATACAAGGTATGGAAACTATGAATATATAGTGATTCCTTTTGTTCTTACCAATTACCCTTCTCTATTCATGGATTTTATGAATAAAGTATTTACAAATTACCTTAACTAGTTTTTGGTATCCTTTATAGATTATATTCTTATAAATTAAAAGATTTAGGAATATCATGAATACCACTTGATATATGTACTAAAGACCCTAAAGAAGAAGAAATTGTATGAAAAAATTATAAAGTGTGAATTTTGGATATAAA
This sequence comes from Viscum album, assembly GCA_963277665.1. NCBI lineage: Eukaryota > Viridiplantae > Streptophyta > Magnoliopsida > Santalales > Viscaceae > Viscum > Viscum album. The sequence continues at coordinate 645,477 of CAUJRU010000087.1, read as the reverse complement.
ATGTTTTATTTTGGAATCATATAATATCAAGAGAGGCTATAGTATTAGATATATCAAAGAAGGAGGCTATTGAATGTTGTCCTAGACCAACCATAGTGATAGAGAACCATAGTTTTCTTGGTTTATCTGGATATTATCAATGATTTGTGGATAATTTCTCATGATTATACAATCATATGTCCAAGTTAAATCGAAAGGGTTAAAAGTTCCTATAGACATATGAATGTGAGGAAACTTTCAAGGAACTGAAGAGAAGGTTAGTCAGCACATCTATGCTTTCATTACCCTATAGTGTAGAAGGATTTGCGATATATAGTGATGCATCTGAGAAGAGATCGATATGTGTTTTTATTCAGAATAACATGGTTATATACTATGCCTCATGAAAATTAAATATTCCGGAGAAAATTACCCGACTCGTGATTTAGAGTTAGCTTCAGTAATTATTACATTAAAGATATGGAGAAATTATTGTTATGGAGAAAGTGTGATATAAATACCAATCATAAAAGTTTAAAGTATATATTCACACATAAGGAGTAACACATGTGCCATAGAATATGGTTAGAGCTAATAAAGGATTATGAGTTCTTGATAGACTACCACCCTAGGAAACAGAACAAGGTTTTTGATGCTTTGAGTCGAAAGGATCATGTTATCTTATACCTAATGAGAATCAAAAAAGATTAAATATTTCTGAATTTGTAAAGTATGGACTTGGAAATCATGAAGGAAGGGGGAAACTCTTATCTTTATCAATTTAATATTCAACCTTATATCCATGTGATGATTAAAGAGGTATATAATGAAGACGTAGAACTATATAATAAGGTTAGAAATATTTCCGAGTTAAACCTTCATCAAGATAGAATGATAAGTTCTAGGAACCATGTTTGTGTTTTTTCCATAATAGATTTGAAGAAGGATCTATTATAGTAACCACGTTGTTCTTAATTCTCTATCCATCCTAGAATCATGAAGATGTATACAGATTTGAAGGAATTCTTATAGTGGGATATCATGAAGGGTGATATCATAGAGTTTGTATCTCGATGCTTGGTATGCCAGCAAATTAATGCTGAAATAAAAAAGTCTAAGGGTATGTTACATCAATTACCCATACCAGAATGGAAATTGTATAACATCTCTATGGATTTTGTCATTGTACTCCCCAAAACCTTTAAAGGGCATAATGCTATATGGGTGTTACTCGATCACCTTACTAATTTAGCACACTTTATTGCTATCATAGAAGACTTATCTTTGGATCAACTTTCTAGGATATACATTAAAGAGGTGGTAACGTTTCATGGAGCACCACATTCCATTGTATCTGATCTAGATTTGAGATTTACGTCCTAGTTATGGAAAAGTATTCTGAAAGAACTTGATACAGAATTGAGTTTCAACACTACTTATCATCCATGGATGGATGGTCAGACTAAAAGAAAAATTCAAACACTAGAGTATATGTTGAGATCTTGTTCATTGGATTTTAAAGGTGTTTGGGATCAACTCCTTCCTATAGTTGAGTTTTCTTACAATAATAGGTTTCACTCAAGAATTCTTATGTCTACTTATGATTCTATATATGGCAATAAATGTAGATAACCAATGTGTTATAATAAAGTTTGAGAAATAAATCTATCTGGACCATAGATAGCTAAATAAAGGCTCAAGAAGGTTAGAACCATTCAAAAACATATCACAGTAGCTCAAAGTCAGAAAAAAAAATTGTTGATAACCATCAGTATGAACTAGAATTTGAAGTCAGTGATAAGGTATTCATGTGAATCTCTCCATGTAAGAAGATTATGAGATTTAAGAAGAAAGTGAAATTAAGCCCTAGGTATATCTATCCCACTATAATTATTGATCATATTAGGAATGTAGCTTATCTATTAGATCTTCCACCAAATACCACTCAAGTATAATATGTTCTCCATGTATCTATCTTGAGAAAGTACATACCAGACCCCTCACATGAACTAAACTCATAGGTCATACAACTAGAGCATGATCTTTCTTATGAGGAAAAAACATTTGAAATTTTGGATCATACACGTAATGTTATCTGAAACCAGACCACTAACCTGGTCAAAGTTTTTTGGAGAAACCCATAGTAATAGTAAGATATGTGTGAAATTGGGGATATTATGTGGTATAAGTATCCTCATTTCCTGTATCATAATGGTGAATTTCGAGGGAAAATTTCATTTTAAGGGGGGTAGAATGTAATGCCATGAGTTTTTATAAACCATTTTTTCAAATAAATTAAATTTATATGATGTATTATATTTCAAACTACACCAAGTTAAAATTTCTTTATACGCTACATGAATTTAATCTTGCACTACACACAACATTGACTAATCTATTGTCACACGCAACACTGAGTTTCTACAAAACATCATTTATAATTATTATTATTTAAATGAGACAGTTACAACATAGATATTAAACATAGTAATAAGAATAGTAATAACTAATATTTAAATATTATTTAAAATTTTTTCATATAAGTAAAACATATTGATAATTAAATATATAATTTTGGTTAAAGTTTATATGTTTTATAAAAATATTATTTTCTCAAAAGAACTAATTTTTATATCCTTCGGTGAAAAATAATAAAATTAATTTTAGATAATTTAATAAATTTAATTTTATAAAATAAAATTCATTTTTGAATTCATAATTTCAAAATTATATTAGGGTGCATTTTTTGGATTTTTCTGAAATATTTTCTTTTTTGATGAATAGTGTAAAAAACTGAATTTTAATTGAAAATAGTTTTTCATTTGATTTATTTATATATTTAAATTATATTTTAATTCATTTTTAAATTTGAATTATATCAATTAACACAATTTAGTTCATTGGAACCAATTTAACATTGAAATTGGATATAAAAATATTTAAATATTTTGAACTTTTACACTTTAAAAACTAGTTGTCTCATCCTAGCTGCAGGATTAATTTCAAATTAATTTATGAAAATTATATGTTTGGAATTTGGAAAAATTGAATCCATATTTTTAATTATCATAATTTATAATATCTTATAAGGTCAAAAAATTTCCAAAATAGATTAGTTAAAGGAATTAAAATTAATCACAGCAATTTTAAAAAAACAAGATTACTTAGTGGTTAAACTTTGTATTTAGAGGTCAAATAACCTAAAAACATGTCCAAAATCTATTAAATAGACATATTTAGACCATATCCTCTCTTGTATATAAAATTCACTATTATTATAGGCACATTTTGTAAGGGATACCTCTCAATAGTGTTTACCTTTATATATTTACAAGATTGCTACTCCTCATCCACTATAAAAAGGAACTCACCCCCCCCCCCCCCCTCACTTATTCACACCTATAAATCCATTTTTATCACCCAATCCATAAAAAATAATATCTCAACTTCCCTACCTTCATACTATAAGCCTCCCTTTGGGCATAATTTCAACCAAATAATCTCTTTAGTACAAAACAAAAGGAATTACCCAAAGAAGAGGTAACATCCTTCAACAAGCACTTTCATTTTATTTCTCTCTCCAACCCCAAAATTATTATTATTATATAATTATATAATAACTTCAGTATCCTCACTATACTGATACGTTTTTATGTCATAGTTATGGTCTACACTCACACACACATCCATCAAATGGGACATGTAATCATCATTTGTGTGTACGGTGGATTAGGGGAGGCCAAGAGAACATTAGATGACCCGTAAGGGGTGCCGATGCATTAGGGTTCCCCCTGTCACTACCCCACTTCTCTCCACCTCGGGCTGGATTCGACTCATCTCTCAGTTCTCCTTCTCAGTGTTCTCACAGGGGCAGGTCTTAGTGGTGGCGTCGAGGGTGGACTCGTCCATCTCAGCATATCCCACCATTTTCTTGCATGTTCTCACTCTTCCCTTCAAATCTCGGTAGGGATTCTTTGGTAGAGCGGTGTTGTCAGCGGTCGATGATCGAGCCTTGTCCAAGGGTTGGTGATAGGGTGTGTCAGGTGGGAGTGTGGGGGGTGGGTCGATCTGGTCTCCAGGAAGGATCATGGTGGAGGTGATGAGATCTGGTTTTGATTTGAGGCAAGGTATTGGCTGTGCTGGAGTTTGGGTGATCGTCATCACGGTGTTGGTTTTCTTTTATCTTTGCTTTTCTAATCCTGTGTTTTTGTATGATTGTGTGTTTATACGGGCTGTAATATATGGTGGGATCGCATTTTGATTTTCTCTCACGGTGTCATCAGTTGCAAAAGTGTCATAGAAGCGATGCTAGAGAACCCCTAGACTTTGGTGAGGTTTTGAACTAGTTTGATCTATGTTTTTGGATTTGGATCTACTGTTTGTGAGGATTCTGGTGTGCATGTGTGTTTTGGTTTTGGTTTTGTTTGATTCTGCTGTATCGCTGAAGATTTGAGTTTAATATCTGAAGATTTAGAAGTGATTTTTTTGAATTTGGTTTTGTGGAGGCATTGAAGTCAGTAGGTTGGTCTGTGGTGATGACTGGAAATGGTGTTTTTTTCCTTATTGTGGAATGTTGGATGTTTTTGTGTGGTTGGATTGTGTCCGAAGGTGGGAAGGTTGTGAAACCAGACTTGACTTTGTGGAACATGCTTCAGAGGAGGATCTGGGGGTGCCTATTCATCTTTGCAGTGCTTTTCAGATTTGGTTGTTTGAGAGGGTATGGCATCATCCATTGGATCAAGACTATGCTTTGACACAGGACACTTGCTTGCCGAATAGCCTTACAATGGTGGAGTGCTTCATCATGACCAAAATGCCAGGGAGAGGCACCTTCGTGTTGTCATTCTTATTTTACCCTTTTTCATTTGGGTGTGATTTATTCTATGTCTGTCAAGTCTGTTTGGGTTTCCCCCTTATTCCCTTAAAAGGGGGATTTATCATATAATAAAAAAACTTAAGGCCTTCAGGCCGTTGGATGGATGTGTACGGTGGACTAACGCATCGTGAACTGATATAATTGTTTCTTCTATTAACACATTTAAATGCTGGTAATAATGATTAAATTACAATTTTATATGATATTTATTATTTATTTATTATTATTTAATTATTATATAACACATACCATCATGATTTCCATTTTTTAGGGATATGATAACGTCATTTGTGGGCGTGCGGACTACAGCCTCTTCAAAGTGGCATGATTTATTCACATTTTACATGGAATGTATTAAGGATGGGATTAATAAAAATATGTGTTATATATGAATTAATAATTTTACTATAATTATAATATATATAAATACATATATGTATCATTTACTCTTCTTTCTTTCAATGCGACAAGAAAATAAAAATAACATTTATGTGTACGTACAACCTACCCTCTCTATGAATCGTGTATCTAATTTCTTATTTCTATGTTTCATAGATAATTATAAATAAATATATATTGAATATATATTATATTTATAACATTTTTATTATTATGGAGGTGAAAAAATCATGATATAAATAAAAGAACAAAAATATAACAAATCAGAACACATGTGGGTATTACCAGAAACGTAAATTTAACATGGAATTGTTAATAAACAGGTAATAAAAGGTCATAATAAAATCATATATGTAATTATCTAATTGAATATTTTTATATAATATATTTATAATAAACTTGTATTTATTATACAGTGGGATTGTACATGTACAATGAGAGTCAAGATATGAGGTAAGGGGATTTCTAGTATCACTTTTATTTCTACGAGACATATGCCTTATTTACCAATTGTTCTTTTTTATTGTGTATATACTGAACATAAATTTTTTTTATGATCCTTATCATTAAATATATGGTTATTTAAATATCTATTTTATGATATCTGTTTCATGGGGTTTTACAGATCAAAATTTACCAAATCGGTATGGTAATTTTGTCTCAATTGGCCTTCTTTGAGACACATGTTTTGTTATGCACCTATATTATTTTAATAGGTGTATATACTTCAATTTTAAATGTTATATAATTAGTATACTTCTTTTAATGATATTTTAATATTCATTTAATGTCATTCTTTCATGGGTATTTTTATTCAAAGTTACCAAAGTTGTAAGATTTAATTGTTATAATCTCGTCGTTTATCAGGATTGTTTATAATTATGATTCAATTGATGAAATATTATGATCAATATCTCAATAATTATCATAAAATTTCTTATAATTGGTTTATTCATGATATAATCATGTAATGGTACCATTTTTTCACTCTTTGGTGCTTAATATTATTAATAAAATAGTTTTTAATAAAATCTGACTCTGTTTCTCTCTTCGGTCAAAAATATATTTTATTTTAAAACCGTGTTTTCTAAAAATGTTTTCAAAATATTTTTAAATTAACATTTAATATTATTTTCAAATAAAATGATTTAAATGATTTTCAAATATTCCTTTATGAGTTTTCAAAACTATTTTATGAGAAAAAGGTTTTAAAAAAATTATGTTTTAAAATTAATTTTTCAAAGAAAAAAGGATATTTTCCTCGAGAAATTTTTTTAAAATATCTTTAAAAATTATTTCCCACATAATATGACATTCGTTGGTGTCACTCATGCATTTATGGGGATATTATCCAAGGGTACCAATCATATTCTTTCTTTTAATGGTTTATGTTTTGATGGAATGATATCTATGAAACTTATTTATCTTCCACAGATTATATACTTATGAAAACTACTTCTTTCATGGGTTATGGTTTGATTAACTGATTATAAAACATATCTATTTTCCATAGGTTATGATATGATGAAATTTTTATGACATCCATTTCATTTCATGGGTTATGATATGATGAATGTTTATGATCTTTTGGAATACATATGTATGATTTCATTATGTGACTAGTAGGACCTATATCTCCCTCCAATGAATTTAGTAAAGATTTATAACTCATGATATATACATGGTTGGAATGAGGAGTGAACTTGGTTCAGTAAAAGAATTTTTCTGCTAAGACGGTCATGTAATTTAGCCTTGACTACTATGGAAATCATTTTATATTCTTATGCGTATGTCACAATTCCATGTCTTATTCTTATGTTATGATTTAATGTATTATGCGATTTATTCACTTATGATTCATGTCTTATGAACTACCAATATTTATTCCATAAATATTGATTATGTTCTTGGATATACAGGGTATGATCTTCTAATAATATGATATTGTTCTCATACTCTGGTTCTCATAATTATGCTTGCATATCTCCTTTGTTTACCCTCATTGGGAATCTGAGATCAACATATTTTATGTTTCCTTTCCCCTAGTTATGAAGATATTTATTATGTATGATGTGTCTAAGAAGGGTTCTAGTCATGGAGAATCTAGTGGGAGATAATGTAGCTCAATTATATACCAGTTTTTAAGTTTTCATGTTTCCAAAGGAAATAAACTAATATGGTCTTTGGGAATCTATTTGTGTAATGTATTAAATGTTTTGAAAAATTTATGTAATGTCTATGTATAAAAAGAGAGGATTTTTATAAGTACATTCTCACTTTGTACCACAATCCAAATAGTTATTTCCATAAAATATTTTCCCATCTCTAGTTCAATATCCTCATAGTTGATCACATGCATAAGATTAGGCTCGAACATTCATAATTGAGACATGTGGATCACATTGTGTATACCTTGATACAATGGATAAATTTCTAACCAATACTCCACCATCCTAATGTATTCAATGATCCTGAATAGTTCAAGATATCATGATTCCAAATTTCTTTACCTCCCCGGACACTTATTCCCTAACCATGTTGACACCCATAAGAAAACCTTATCACCTACAGAAAACTATAAGGGTCATCTCCTTTGGTCATCATAAGAAATATGACTATTATTAGTTCTTTCTGAATCACCTTCACCTATGTTGAGGTCTCTTATACCACGCTTATCCCAACAAATGAAGATTCACCTACCTCATGCCAGCATAGTAGTGAATGACATTGCCACTCATACAAATCCTCAAATGGATCCATCTGAATTGAGGACTCATGGTTGTTATTATAGGTGAACTCTACCAGAGCCAAATTATCAGCCCAATATCCTTTGAAATTCATAACTCACACTCAAATTATATTCTCTAAATAATTGATTGCTCACTCTAATTTCTCATAATTCTGAGATTGAATGGTTTTACACATATTTAATTGAGTTCTCATTTCCTTATATAATACTTACCAAAATATTGATGTGAACTAGGAATCTATGTTAGAATCCATTCTCGATGGTACTCTGTGATTCCACATGATCTATCAAACATAGATCTTTCTTATCTCATCCATTGAGTTAATCTATTTGATTGATATGAAGTGAGCCACCTTGGTTGACTAGACCATTACCACCCAAATGTTATATCAAACTCTCAGGTTCTTTGGAAACCCTATCATAAAGACTATGTTACCTCATCCTACTTCTACACAGGTTTCTGATGCTCGGTCTTGATCCTATGGAATTTTAGAAAATGGGAGACAAAGCCTGTAATGTTACTTTTCATTCTGGGACACCAGAATTGTTGTCTAGCATAATGATACATATTGCTCAATCCTCAGTGCACTACCCACTATAAAGTATGAGAGTCTAACATAAGCTCTTCTATCATGGAAAAAAGATCTATCGCCTTTCCATAAACTAGAAGTGCATCATGTTTATCTTAGGCCTACTCTAGGATGGAACCATTCACCTCCAACCTCTCACACATCATAACACACTCCATATCAATCTTCTGGTTGGCATTTACTTATTTCACCAATGAGGTTATGATCACTAGGGGCTCACATGACACTTCCCTTTAGACCTAAGATATACCCACCTATCATTCTTTCTACAAGACCATGAACTTATACCAAGCTTCTAACCTTGATTCACCAACTTATTGTATATTTATGAGTAAGGAATATAAAAATACATTACCCTTACCAAGACGATACACTATCTCAAAGTTTAACATTTGAAAATATTCTACCCAATGCCTCTAATGAATATTTAGGTCACACTGGGAGAAAATATACTATAGACTCTTGTGGTCCTTATATATGAAAAATATTTCACTAAAGAGGTAGATTCACCAACATTTCAAAGCATAGACCGTAGCTTACAACTCTAATTCATGGATATGGTAGTTTCACTAATGGGGTCACAGCTAACGAGAACCATAAGAAACTACCTTATCACCCTATATTTTAAAATATCTTGGACTAATACCAGATGTGTCATAATACACTTCATAACTAACTCTAGGTTCAAGAAGGGTCAACATCATAGCTAATTCTAACCTCTTATTCATATATAATAAGACTTATTCAAACTTTTATATCTATTCAAACTTGACTCCCCTCTTATTAAATGATAATATCAGCACATATTTTTTATAAAATTCAGGAATGAACCTCCTGTAGTACCCATCAAACCTGAGTAAATCCAAATCATGAAAAACATTCCTCATTCATTTACAAGACATGAATGCATCAAAGTCCTCTGGATCAAATGTTATTATTTATTTAAAAACTATGTTCACAAGAAAGAGGACCACTTATATCTAAAAGTGACACTTATAATACTTGAAGTAAATAAGATGTGATCTAAGTGTACTCAATAAAATTTAGAGGTTCCAACAATGTGATTCTAAGGCCTTAGAATATATTAGGATGTCATCAACAAACACAATAATGAAATAATCCAATTATGGTTGAATAATCTTGTTCATGAGATCCATGAATACTTCTAGATAATTTGTTAGTCCAAAGGGGATAAAAAGATAATCATACAACCAGTACTTGATCAAAAATGTTGCCTTCGATATGTTTTCCTCTCTAACCTAAATCTGATGGAATCTATAATTCAAATCAATCTTCAAAAACAAATGGGCTCGCCAAATTGATCAAAAAAGTCATCAATTATTGGAAATGAGTACCTATTCTTTACAGTGACCTATTTCAACTTCTGGTATTTTACTCAAAGTCGAAGACTAACATCCTCCTTATTACCAAATAACACAAGAGCACCCCAAGGGAAAGTGCTCAGTCTGATGAAGCCTTTATCTTCATGATTATCCAACTTCACCTTGAACTATTCAACTCATCTTCTACCATAGGATACGGTGGAATCGATATGGTTAATTCACCAAACACCAACTCAATCATAAAAATAACTCCCTTATATGGAGGTGACCCTGATAAATCTAATAGAAATACATCTCAATACAAGTCTACCATGGGAGGGAAATATGAGGAAGTCACTGCCTAATCTTCCAAAAAGATCATGTTATCCACCTGTGCTAAAACTAATTCTATCTGAAAAGGATTGTGTCCCACTCTTTTGGCCTTAATGTAACACCCCAAGCTTCCTCGGTATGTTTCCTTTCGAATAATGCAATGACGTGCATTGTACGCAACTTCGAGATTTTAACACACCACAACCAATCGAACTAGCCGTTATGAATAGTAATACCTACTTTTTGAAATTATATATATTTTATATTTCAAAATGGACTTCATTTTTGGATTCGGAATATCGAATTTAGCCTAAGGTGAAATTTTGGTACTTTTCGGATAACTTTCATATTTTGATGAATAGTGAAAATTACTAAATTTTAATTAAAAAAAAACTTTTTTAATCAAAATAATTAATAGTGATAAATTGTGAATTTTAGTGGTTTTAAAGTATATTTAGAATATATTTTTACCATTTAATATAATTTTGGTCATTGGACATAATTTTACAATTAAACCGAACATAAACAAGTGTCAATCTTTTGATAGTTATTATCTCTTAAAAACACGCTTTTTGTTTTGACAGCGGGAATTAATTTTAAATTAATTTCTGCCACTTCTGTATTATGAATTTAGAAAAATGGATTCCATATTTGGAATCAGGATGTCCAAATTGTGTAAATAGGTAACTTTTATTTTTAGACATTTTGAATAATTACTGCGGTAAATATTTTATTTACCATGGTTAAGGGTAAATCCGGTAAATAAGGGTTAAAAAAAATAATATTATAATAATAATAAATTACCCTAAAATGTGTCTTAACCCTATTGGTTGATACATGGTCGACCATGGGCATCTTTGGGTCAATTTTGGGACCCCATGGATCCACTTGTAAGTGATAATGACACTTTATATTAATTAAGTTAAAATGAATACAAAAATGACACAAGCATATATCTTTTAGAAAAACAATTGTTACATAGGGTTATATATGTTGGATTTTAGATTATAAATATTCATTAGAAAGATAAAAAAGATTTCCTACATAATTATATTTTATTTATAATTTTTTGACATTAAAATATTTATTTTATTTATGACACGATGATGATGCAGTAATTACTAAAATAGTAAAAAATTAACATAATTGATATTATAAATACCCAAATAATTATAATATGAAACTTTTAATGAATTAAACAAATTTTCTAGGATAATATGATATATTAGGATTGATTTATTTGACTTTGTTCGAAGTAATCAATCTGTTATGAGTTTCACAAAAATCAACTAGTGAATAGTGTCAAAATTGACATAAAAGAGTTCTTAAAACAAATATTATATTATTAATTGATATTAAATTCATAAAAATCTAAGGTTCGGCCAAGAGACTTATATTATGATAGGTTAATCATTAATGGACCACTTGGGGGTCTTTTGGATGTATATAGTAAGTTTATTAACCATATTATATAAAAATACAAAGAGACATTGTAAAAGTGAAACTAATTAACTTAGAGTTAATACTTAAAGATAAGGTTAATATAAGTACCCAAACCTGTCTAAATTCTATTGGATGAGTTTGTTTCGACCTATCCCCACCTCAACCTTTGAATAGTCAACTTTGGAGCCATTGGAAACCGAATATGAATTTATTATAAATTAATATTTCTAGCTTTTCCAAAGGTGCCCCTCACCCCTCTTATAAAAGGGCACTCCTCCTTCTCATTTCCTCACACCTCTCAAGCCACTTGGCTCGTCCAAACTCTGCCCAACTAAGCTCCCCACATCCCTCTCCTCCTCCTTGAAGCTTTCCCTTAGGCAGAAAGCATTTCAACAAGTCCTTTGGTTCCAACCAAAGTGAGTTACCTAAATTAAAGGTAACGATTTCTCTTAAATTATTTTCAATTATTTTGCTTCTTCAACCCCCATACTCTTTTTATTTCCCTTCTTTTGTAACAACACCAGTATCCTCAATATACTAGGATGTTGTTATAAGAAGTATTCAAACTACACATACACACAACTCCATCTAATGGATGATGAACATAATGTTTCTGTGGATGGAAAACTAACGCCTCACGAAACGATGATTGTTCAAAAACATCTTACCGCCTCTCATGGTGGCCATTATGATGGCACTGTAATTAAATATGATATTAATGATATATATTTTATATATAAGCTTCTGTAATTCCATTTTATTTCATACCATTATTCATTTCATGTCGTATATACATACGATAATTTCATTTGAGGAAGTGCGGACTACCGCCCCCTTAAAATGATATGACTCGTTCATACCACACATGGAACGTATAAAGGATGGTGTTAATGAACTTAAGTAACATATATAAAATATTATATTATACTTGACTAGTAATATACCTATGTATCATTTGGATTCGATTCTTTTAAAATAAAAAATTAAATGGAAGTAGCGTTCGTGCGTACGTACGGACTACCGTCTCCACGAACGCGATGAGATTCATTATCCATCGTATCCATTCAAGTATAATTATCATTTAATGATTTAAAAATGATGTTTAAGGACTTGATATCATTCTGGATATGAATAAGATACAACAAACATGACTTATGTAACAAAACATATAAAAGAAAATGAGTAAGTTAACACCCGAAACGGCGTTAATACTAAGATATTATTAACAAATCAATGTTAAAAGATCATATATGATATCATATTAAAGTAAATTATTCTTGTATTATTCAATAACAATTATTTCACAATTATACAGGAGGTAAACCTACCATCGACCAAGGAAAAAGTACAAAGTAAGGGATTCTCTTATCTCACTTTCAATTCCGTGAGATTTCCATTGTTCGCTACTAAATTATTGAAAGTGGTGTATTGTGTACTTCCATTTGATATATATTATCATGATTCACTTTATATTCATGTTATTCTGTAAATCATTTGGTGGTTATTAACTTTTGGCCATGCGACTCAGTTGATTAACGTGGTAAGGGGTTTCTTGTCTCACTTTTAATTCCGTGAGAATTCCATTGATCACCACTTAATTATTGCATGTGGTGTATGTGTACTACCCATGATTGTATTCATTGTGTAATATACTTTATTTTATGGGTATTTACATCATCATGGTATGATATTTCTTTCATGGGTGTTTGTTTCTTAAGTTACCTAATCAATAAGGGAATTTGAGATTTCAATTTCCACTCATTTGGCTTTACACATATTTCATTGATTATATTACCCCAAGATTATGTGTGGAATCACTATTCATTTGATTATGTCATAATTTCCACTCCCCTTCCTGTGGATATAAGTTTTATACACATAATCACTCCATTGATAATTCTCAATTCATTGATATGAATTTGATAAGAGTAATTTTAACTCATTCTCCATTTGTTGAGTTAAACATCCAATTCGTTGGTATTGTTTTTACAAGAATATGTGTGAATATACTTTGATTTATTTACACTGAATATCCAATCATATTTAGTGTATTTATATTTGTCACACATAATTATGTCGTTGATTTATCCTTAACCAAAGGATACAACCTTTATGAGAGATTTCATCTCAACTTACATTCCATTGAGACTTCTTTGTTGATATACACCAAATCACTTTTATGTGGTGTATATAATGTACTTTGACATAGTATATCATGAATTCCCTTTATTCTCATGATATTACAAAGTTTTGATTACCTCAATTATTTTCATTCAAGTGTCTCTCTTTTGGTTAGAATCTCTAACTAAAATACCATTTTTAAATGTTTTTAAGACTTATTCATCTAAATCTTTCTCATTAATGTCCATGTTTTAAAAATGGTTTTAAGGATTTATTTATATGGACATTAAAGTTTAGAAATTAAAAATCCTTTTAAAAAGTTTCAAAGTGGTATGGGACACTTTGATTCAAAAATCTATTTTTAAATGGCTTCTTGACAAATAGTGTGACTTTTAAATGTTTTCAAGAAAAGGGGGATATTTCTCTCAAATAGTTTTGATGATTATTTTCATCTATGTCAACATCCTTCATTATTCATGATTGAGGTTAATGTGATACAATACAATCTTCCATATTGTATCGAATGAGTTATGTTTGACTGTGGATGTGCTATTTTTATACCATTCATGGTTTGTGGTAAAAGTATTGACATTTCGTATGCTAGTTTTTAATACGAATGTTTATGTTATGTTTAAACCTATTCATATGAGGAATGCATTGGACTTAATAAGTGACGGGTGGAGCCCTCTATAGCTCCTCGATGCATCGGTAGGTCTCATGAGACAAACTAGTGTCTTGGCGCAAGGCCTTGGCAAAATCTTATTTGTAGTCTTGGCACGAGGCCTTGGCTATGTGGTTATGATAGTCTGGCATTATGCATTCCATCATTATGAAAGTGGTTATTGATATTGCATGTGATCATTCGACTAGTAGAATATCCATGTGAGTAAGTAAATGGCATTATTTCATTTTACCTTCGCCATTTTATGCTGAAGTTTAAATTTAAAAGGCTTTTGTTTTAGTTATAAATTGCCTTAAGTGTTTATGCTTAATTATGAAAGAATCTGCTATAATGTTATCCTTACTGAGCATCCGAGCTCACCCCTTTCAATGTTTTATTTTTCCCAGGATTATGAAGAAGTAATTTATGAATGACCTGCAGGGATAGTATGAGGGGATATGAAGACAAGATGTTTTTTTTATGATGTAATGTAAAAATTTATGGATGTATCTAGTTATTCCAAGGCTACTAAACTAATCGGTCTTTCGAGACTTGATCTTTCTCATGATCATGCCAATGTTATGTAATAATGCACCGACTCTAGGTAATTAGGGTCGGGGCGTTACAGTTGGTATCAGAGGAAGTTTAGTACAAACCTTGGTAGCTAGATTTAGATAAACTCTGATTAGAGCACGTAGACCTAAGATGAACTTTGAGGATTAGTATAAAAGAACTTCCTAGAATTTTGGTATTGTAGAAATTTTGTGAGTTTTCCGAGCAATACATCCCTGTCTGGATACGAGCAGGTAGAGGCGGCTCTGGCACAGATGTACCTAGGGGTAAAACCCAAAAACACCGCTTTGAGCTAGACTCGAACGGGAACTGGTGCACGACAACGGGCCTTGCTGCACTCTTGGTTACGACACTCCCGGGGGATATGCTTAGGATAATTTACATTTTCTTTACAAACCAATTTAAGTAATATATATATAAGATGAGATTAAATGACCTTGGTTAATCCTAATATGTTTCAAATTGAGAATATAGTGACATTTTAATCTCTAAATGATTTTACGACTACTATTACTCACACAATGCTTTATGGTTTTAGTCAATGGCTGGATTCCAAGGAAGTCATAGTGACTTTGAGAATGATGTACAAGATGGGAACGGTGGTGGCAATGAGCAACAAAATGGAATGTTGATAGGCGTAAAAGATATCGTCTTTATGCCAAATCAGTTTTCCAAAAATATGATCAACAACATATATATTAACCAACTCCCAGACTCAACAAGGAAGAGAAAGGTGATAAATGATAAGAGCTCCAGCAATGGAGACCATGGAGAAAAGAACCCTCAATTTTCATCATGCAGGAAATGTGGAAAGAGACACCCAGGAAAGTGTCTTAATGGGACAACGAAATGTTTTACGTGCGGGAAGGAAGGACATAAAGTAAAGAATTGCCGAAGAAAAATGAAGAGTACTATGGAAGAAGATAAAAATGGTCCCAAGAGTCCATTTACAGTCATTTGCCGTAAATGTAGGGGACCTGGACATTACCCGAGTGAATGTCCTATTCTATAGGATATTTTCTTGGTCAAAGAAGAAGCTATGTGGGAATAAATGGTTGGAGAAATGTTTAAAAAGTATTAGCACTCCTTGTTGATGGGTTTACTATGGAATAATTTTCTCTTGTATTTGTAATCCCGCAGTTTGCCATGTGAGAATGATATTTAAGGAAGAATTGTCTCTTCTCTTGTGGATATGGGTATAAATAACCATTTGGATTTATATGATCATTGGGGTTTGAGAGAATTATAAGTTATTATAATTTGGGATGAAGATTCAAGGTATGATATAACATTTGTGGTTAAATTTATGATATAGTATTTTGAGGAATTTATCTCATTTTGGAAATATTATAAAATATAGTTTTTGAAAAAGGACAACACGTAGACCGTGTGACAACCCGTCGCGTCGGACAAAGCTATGGGAATCGAACCCACAACCAAAGTGCGATTGGGACTTATCGCCTACCACTGGACTACGTGAAGTCCCTGGTTAGTGTGACTTTTTTTTAGTTAAATGATTTTATTGATCAATAATAAGTTGATTTGGGTTCTTATTTCATATCAAAATAATACCCTTGGTATAGGAAAATGATTTGGTGATTAAGTGATAAATGTTATTTTGGAAGATGTTCACTTTGTTGGGAACACTATATGCCCAAGGAAAATAGAATACTATGGGGTTTCATTTGTGGAGTAATGATAGATTTTTATCTACGTTTTTATTGTGGATTTATAGTGATTTGGGTTATTTATGGAAATGATTAACCTATAATAGAGAATATGTGATTAGGTTAATTACTTTTGAGAATGTGACTTTAAGAGTATCTGATGTCATTTGGAGATACAATTTAACATGGGAGACTACATAATCAAATTCTTCTATGTTTTGGGTTTCAATATTAGTTTGGATTATATTAAAGGATTTTAAGGACAATTGGTTATTGAATGGTATCTATTTAACTTTGGGGTATTGTTGGTTTAATTTTAGAAATTAAGATTAGTGCATATTTATCTCAATGAATATCCTTTTGGGGGATCATTAGATCATTCACTGACCATTTTGGTTTTGATTAATCTTCAAAGACAATGTAAATATATGGTTTATCCTTCATGGATCATGTGATTCTATAGAAGTTTATTCTATCTCTTCCAGTGTGACCAAGTATTCTTGAATACTCATCGTTTAAAAAAAATGAGTTAGTGGTGGAAATTTATTAAAGAATGAAAATCTACTTAAAATGTAAGTATATCTCATAATGTTCTTAGTCAATATCATAAATGAATTACTCTTCCTTATGTAATGTAACTTAAAAAAAAATGCTGTCCGTTTACTTTCCTACTAGGAGACTAATGGTCATTTGTCCCAACACAAGTTTGTGGTTTTCTCATTGTTAACTTTCTCCTGATCATGATTTCTATCCCTCTCCATCAGAACTTGACACTTAGTTTATCATCCATATCCATGTTTTCTTACATGGAATCCTAGTATGGGTTATCTTGGATGACCCTTATACCTCTCTTTCTTTCTTTTAAAGTGATAGTTTTATTGACTCTTTTTCCGATGCGGGACTTTCCATTATATTCCCAAGCAAAATTTTAAAAATTGCGAGGACGCAATTTATTGAAGGAGGGGAGAATGTAACACCCCAAGCTTCCTCGGTATGTTTCCTTTCGAATAATGCAATGACGTGCATTGTACGCAACTTCGAGATTTTAACACACCACAACCAATCGAACTAGCCGTTATGAATAGTAATACCTACTTTTTGAAATTATATATATTTTATATTTCAAAATGGACTTCATTTTTGGATTCGGAATATCGAATTTAGCCTAAGGTGAAATTTTGGTACTTTTCGGATAACTTTCATATTTTGATGAATAGTGAAAATTACTAAATTTTAATTAAAAAAAAACTTTTTTAATCAAAATAATTAATAGTGATAAATTGTGAATTTGAGTGGTTTTAAAGTATATTTAGAATATATTTTTACCATTTAATATAATGTTGGTCATTGGACATAATTTTACAATTAAACCGAACATAAACAAGTGTCAATCTTTTGATAGTTATTATCTCTTAAAAACACGCTTTTTGTTTTGACAGCGGGAATTAATTTTAAATTAATTTCTGCCACTTCTGTGTTATGAATTTAGAAAAATGGATTCCATATTTGGAATCAGGATGTCCAAATTTTGTAAATAGGTAACTTTTATTTTTAGACATTTTGAATAATTACTGCGGTAAATATTTTATTTACCATGGTTAAGGGTAAATCCGGTAAATAAGGGTTAAAAAAACTAATATTATAATAATAATAAATTACCCTAAAATGTGTCTTAACCCTATTTGTTGATACATGGTCGACCATGGGCATATTTGGGTCAATTTTGGGACCCCATGGATCCACTTGTAAGTGATAATGACACTTTATATTAATTAAGTTAAAATGAATACAAAAATGACACAAGCATATATCTTTTAGAAAAACAATTGTTACATAGGGTAATATATGTTGGATTTTAGATTATAAATATTCATTAGAAAGATAAAAAGCTTTCCTACATAATTATATTTTATTTATAATTTTTTGACATTAAAATATTTATTTTATTTATGACACGATGATGATGCAGTAATTACTAAAATAGTAAAAAATTAACATAATTGATATTATAAATACCCAAATAATTATAATATGAAACTTTTAATGAATTAAACAAATTTTCTAGGATAATATGATATATTAGGATTGATTTATTTGACTTTGTTCGAAGTAATCAATCTGTTATGAGTTTCACAAAAATCAACTAGTGAATAGTGTCAAAATTGACATAAAAGAGTTCTTAAAACAAATATTATATTATTAATTGATATTAAATTCCTAAAAATCTAAGGTTCGGCCAAGAGACTTATATTATGATAGGTTAATCATTAATGGACCACTTGGGGGTCTTTTGGATGTATATAGTAAGTTTATTAACCATATTATATAAAAATACAAAGAGACATTGTAAAAGTGAAACTAATTAACTTAGAGTTAATACTTAAAGATAAGGTTAATATAAGTACCCAAACCTGTCTAAATTCTATTGGATGAGTTGTTTTCGACCTATCCCCACCTCAACCTTTGAATAGTCAACTTTTGAGCCATTGGAAACCGAATATGAATTTATTATAAATTAATATTTCTAGCTTTTCCAAAGGTGCCCCTCACCCCTCTTATAAAAGGGCACTCCTCCTTCTCATTTCCTCACACCTCTCAAGCCACTTGGCTCGTCCAAACTCTGCCCAACTAAGCTCCCCACATCCCTCTCCTACTCCTTGAAGCTTCCCCTTAGGCAGAAAGCATTTCAACAAGTCCTTTGGTTCCAACCAAAGTGAGTTACCTAAATTAAAGGTAACGATTTCTCCTAAATTATTTTCATTTATTTTGCTTCTTCAACCCCCAAACTCTTTTTATTTCCCTTCTTTTGTAACAACACCAGTATCCTCAATATACTAGGATGTTTTTATAATAAGTATTCAAACTACACATACACACAACTCCATCTAATGGATGATGAACATAATGTTTCTGTGGATGGCAAACTAACGCCTCACGAAACGATGATTGTTCAAAAACATCTTACCGCCTCTCATGGTGGCCATTATGATGGCACTGTAATTAAATATGATATTAATGATATATATTTTATATATAAGCTTCTGTAATTCCATTTTATTTCATACCATTATTCGTTTCATGTCGTATATACATAAGATAATTTCATTTGAGGAAGTGCGGACTACCGCCCCCTTAAAATGATATGACTCGTTCATACCACACATGGAACGTATAAAGGATGGTGTTAATGAACTTAAGTAACATATATAAAATATTATATTATACTGGACTAGTAATATACCTATGTATCATTTGGATTCGATTCTTTTAAAATAAAAAATTAAATGGAAGTAGCGTTCGTGCGTACGTACGGACTACCGTCTCCACGAACGCGATGAGATTCATTATCCATCGTATCCATTCAAGTATAATTATCATTTAATGATTTAAAAATGATGTTTAAGGACTTGATATCATTCTGGATATGAATAAGATACAACAAACATGACTTATGTAACAAAACATATAAAAGAAAATGAGTAAGTTAACACCCGAAACGGCGTTAATACTAAGATATTATTAACAAATCAATGTTAAAAGATCATATATGATATCATATTAAAGTAAATTATTCTTGTATTATTCAATAACAATTATTTCACCATTATACAGGAGGTAAACCTACCATCGACCAAGGAAAAAGTACAAAGTAAGGGATTCTCTTATCTCACTTTCAATTCCGTGAGATTTCCATTGTTCGCTACTAAATTATTGAAAGTGGTGTATTGTGTACTTCCATTTGATATATATTATCATGATTCACTTTATATTCATGTTATTCTGTAAATAATTTGGTGGTTATTAACTTTTGGCCATGCGACTCAGTTGATTAACGTGGTAAGGGGTTTCTTGTCTCACTTTTAATTCCGTGAGAATTCCATTGATCACCACTTAATTATTGCATGTGGTGTATGTGTACTACCCATGATTGTATTCATTGTGTAATATACTTTATTTTATGGGTATTTACATCATCATGGTATGATATTTCTTTCATGGGTGTTTGTTTCTTAAGTTACCTAATCAATAAGGGAATTTGAGATTTCAATTTCCACTCATTTGGCTTTACACATATTTCATTGATTATATTACCCCAAGATTATGTGTGGAATCACTATTCATTTGATTATGTCATAATTTCCACTCCCCTTCCTGTGGATATAAGTTTTATACACATAATCACTCCATTGATAATTCTCAATTCATTGATATGAATTTGATAAGAGTAATTTTAACTCATTCTCCATTTGTTGAGTTAAACATCCAATTCGTTGGTATTGTTTTTACAAGAATATGTGTGAATATACTTTGATTGATTTACACTGAATATCCAATCATATTTAGTGTATTTATATTTGTCACACATAATTATGTCGTTGATTTATCCTTAACCAAAGGATACAACCTTTATGAGAGATTTCATCTCAACTTACATTCCATTGAGACTTCTTTGTTGATATACACCAAATCACTTTTATGTGGTGTATATAATGTACTTTGACATAGTATATCATGAATTCCCTTTATTCTCATGATATTACAAAGTTTTGATTACCTCAATTATTTTCATTCAAGTGTCTCTCTTTTGGTTAGAATCTCTAACTAAAATACCATTTTTAAATGTTGTTAAGACTTATTCATCTAAATCTTTCTCATTAATGTCCATGTTTTAAAAATGGTTTTAAGGATTTATTTATATGGACATTAAAGTTTAGAAATTAAAAATCCTTTTAAAAAGTTTCAAAGTGGTATGGGACACTTTGATTCAAAAATCTATTTTTAAATGGCTTCTTGACAAATAGTGTGACTTTTAAATGTTTTCAAGAAAAGGGGGATATTTCTCTCAAATAGTTTTGATGATTATTTTCATCTATGTCAACATCCTTCATTATTCATGATTGAGGTTAATGTGATACAATACAATCTTCCATATTGTATCGAATGAGTTATGTTTGACTGTGGATGTGCTATTTTTATACCATTCATGGTTTGTGGTAAAAGTATTGACATTTCGTATGCTAGTTTTTAATACGAATGTTTATGTTATGTTTAAACCTATTCATATGAGGAATGCATTGGACTTAATAAGTGACGGGTGGAGCCCGCTATAGCTCCTCGATGCATCGGTAGGTCTCATGAGACAAACTAGTGTCTTGGCACAAGGCCTTGGCAAAATCTTATTTGTAGTCTTGGCACGAGGCCTTGGCTATGTGGTTATGATAGTCTGGCATTATGCATTCCATCATTATGAAAGTGGTTATTGATATTGCATGTGATCATTCGACTAGTAGAATATCCATGTGAGTAAGTAAATGGCATTATTTCATTTTACCTTCGCCATTTTATGCTGAAGTTTAAATTTAAAAGGCTTTTGTTTTAGTTATAAATTGCCTTAAGTGTTTATGCTTAATTATGAAAGCTTCTGCTATAATGTTATCCTTACTGAGCATCCGAGCTCACCCCTTTCAATGTTTTATTTTTCCCAGGATTATGAAGATGTAATTTATGAATGACCTGCAGGGATAGTATGAGGGGATATGAAGACAAGATGTTTTTTTTATGATGTAATGTAAAAATTTATGGATGTATCTAGTTATTCCAAGGCTACTAAACTAATCGGTCTTTCGAGACTTGATCTTTCTCATGATCATGCCAATGTTATGTAATAATGCACCGACTCTAGGTAATTAGGGTCGGGGCGTTACACTTAAAATCCCACTCACTGGTTAATAAGAAGGTATCCAGTTTAAGATACATAAAATTAACTCATCTCTGATAAAAATCGATGTTGGAACAGTAGCTGGTCAACTATTCCATTCCAAGGATCATCTTGAAACCTATCATTGACATAATTATGAATTTCCAAATATGAAAAAAGATATTAACCATCATAGTATATTCTAGATAGATATGAATATGGTCAAATTTCCTCCACAAGGGTGTGTAGATATATGGTAGCTCATAAGAAACTTTAACTAGTAAATACAACCCATCAAATACTTGAGATGATATGAATGAATAGGAAATGCCTGTATAAAAAATGAAATTGATATTATATAATAAATAAGGTTCATACATTAAGATATTTAATTTCCATGTCCACCATCATCTAAATCTATATTAACTACATAATCTTTTCCAACAACTACTACATGATGCACTAGAGGCTCATGAGTCACCAGATTCACCAACCCGTATAGGGTATACACCTAATGATAAGGTCATATGCCTATCCTTTATAAATTAATCCATGAATAACTATCATTAAACCACATCATATTCCTATTATTTTCATATTGGTGAGATATAACACCCTGAATTTTTAAAATATGGACATCATATTCAATAATGCGTGTGACACGCAACACCCATCGTAGAAAGGAATATAACATCCTCACACATTATGATATATTTACTATTTTAAACAAATTCAACACATGCTATAACTTTTAATTCATTCAACACTAATTTTATCTTGTGCTACATGAAACAAAAAGTTTCTTCGATAGCTTGCATTACACGTAAAATCGATTTTTACCGAACAAAAATATACTATTAATATTATTATTTAAAATATTTTCTAGATGTTGGAATATTGGGTATGAATATTGTTAACTAAATTATGAAAATATAGATTTTACATGCATTTATTGGTTATCTATTGATTATAAATAATAATAAGAATCATTTAAAATAAAAAGAAATATTTTTATAAAAACGGTATTTTCCTAAAAGACATTTTAGTCACACTTCGCGCACATATTTTAAAATTAATTTTTAAAAATTTTAGAAACTTTAAAAAATAAACATCATTTTTTAAATTGTAATAACATAATTATATTAGGTTTTATGTTTTAGATTTTTCTGAGAAGTTTAATTTTTTGATGAATAGTGAAAAATACTAGATTTTAATTGAAAACTACATTTTCATCTAAATAATTTATAATTATAAATTATATTATAAATTTGTTTTAAAGTAAAAAATAGTTAAATTATATAAATATTAATCTGATTTAGTTCATTTTAATCATTTTCATATTTAATTTTTATTTAATAGCATTGTAAACATTTAAACATTTTCAATTTAAAACCTTGTTTTCCCGTCACATCTGCGGGATTAATTTTAAATTAAATTATACCACTAATGGGAGTTGAATTTGTAAAAATGGATTATATATTTTGAATAATAATAATTTATATTATATAATAAGTTAAACTTAATTTATTACCATAATTAATAGTGAAAACAGTTAAAATTAATTATAATGATTATGGAAAAAACAAGTTTACTTTGTGGTTAAACTTAGAATATAAGGTGTAGGAATGACCCAAAACTTTTAGAAACCAACTATATGGCCATATTTAGACCTTATACCTTATATTATCTCCAATAGACTATTATTGAGGCCTAGTTAAATGAAGAAAATGCGTGTGTAATTCACTCTTTCAAAAACATTACAAGTGTGCCACTCACCCCACTTATAAAAGGACACCCCATTTCCTCTTCACGTCACACCTTAAAACCACTATGGATAATACAATACAAGCCCAAATAACTTCCCAAATTCCATAAAATAATCTTATAATCTTTATTTTTGGTATAAATCCAACCTAGGAAGGCTTTAGTGAAAACCTTAGGAGGATACCTAAAGAGAAGGAAATGTTCTTCAATGAGAATATTTATTGTACTTATTTATCCACCACCTTAAATATTTCTTAAACCATGAAGATATAATAAAAATAGTATATTTCATATAATTTTATGTATTTATAAGAATTTAATTACTAAAACAATTTCTACTTCCATAAAAGGGGTTACAAAAATCATTGTTTGTAGGTATGGAGGACTACCTCCTCGCGAACTAATGTTGTTCATTTTTTAATTTATACCTAAAAATATTGGGTATGATGATATATATAAAGTCTATATATGATATTTATAACATATTTATACCAATTGAGTCACTATATCACATATATATTTTTACATTTCATTCTTTAGGAAGCACAATAACGTTTCTCATGTGTACGGCGGACTACCGCCTCATGCAGCGATGTGATTCGTCCTTCACTAACACATCACATAGAAAGTGATAAAGGTGAATATAATGATTATATGTGATAAAAATGATATATTTATGATATTAATGACATATTTACCATTATTTAAAGAAAATAAACATCATTTTATTTATTTTCTTTTCGCTCACGTAAAGATGATAACATCATTCGTGTACGTGTGGGCTACCATCTTCACGAAGCGATGTGACTCTATTTTCATCACCAAACCCCATGGATGAAATATATAATTATATAATATTATATTAATTATATTAATATCATTATTTAAAGGAAAATATAACTTACCTCCTTTACATAATGATCATTGAAAAATGGAAAACGTTACTCATGTGTGTGTACGACCTACCATTTCATGATCATAACATACTTAATTTTTCATAAACATTATTAGGAATTGTTTTTAAATTTAAACTTGATGTAAAAATATTTTAATTATTTAATTATTATTATTATAGATATTATATAAAAATAAAATATGGGAAATAATTGGAACTTTCGTAACAGAACATGCATGAGAAAACCAGGAAATTAACACCAAAAACAATGAAAATAATGAATGATTATTAAATAACGGGTAATAATATGTTATAAAAGGATCATATATGATATAATAAATATTAATATGGTTCTATAATAAGTTAATATAATGTTTAAAACCATTATACCGTATTTTAATGAACATTCAACCAAAAAAAAGAAAAACATAAGGGATTTCATCTCAATATCATTTCATTGAGGCATATTGTAATGTTATGCTACTAATAAATTTTATATTCTGTATATAATACCACTTTGAAATCTAATATTATCAATACTTAGTTAATAATGGTATATTAATTTTCAATTTAAATTATCCCATCTTAGGGGATTTGAAATTAAAGTTACCAAATGGTAAATAAATTTCATAACTCAATTTCTTTTCTTTGGGTTATATTACTCTTTATTATCGTTGATAATATGTGATTATGTGTTTAATTTATTTTTTCTATATATTTATGTATTTAAACTTTTTTTATATGGTTTTATAGTTGATATACATAATCTATTCATTTATTAATTATCACTTTAACTTTATGATCATTTTGAGGGTTTGTTTCACAATCTCATTCTAATCGAGATTCTTTATTCTTGAATTTTTATTACAGAAAATTATGTGATAATTGTTTATTAAACCATTTAATTTTATCCTCCATTGGTTATTCATGATCATTTTCAATTCCTTAAAATCATTATTTTACATTTTTTTAATAAACCATTTTATCGTTGAGTGGGATCCTCACAATACTGGATACCAAATATCAAACACCACAAACATTAATAGCATACAGTCTTCAAAATCCATCCCAATACACCAAAATTAAAATTAAAATTTGAAACAAATCATTTAAAAAACACACATGTAGTAACCTTAGGATATGTTCTTCATCAATACATACTCCCTCATTCATAATCAACCCATCGTCGTTATCCACATCGCATATAATCACAACAAACCGGAACAGAACTTCATTGCCATTGTCGAAAACTAAAAACCTTCAAATTGTGAAGGGGGGAACTTGAGGATGTCATTTTATTAAGTGGGAGTGAAACATATAATATCTCCCATGAACCAAAAAAATATCCAAAAAAACCATCATGATGAACACTGAACCAGAATGAACCCCGGGAAGAAGAGAGAACAACTTGAACAAATCCCAAATGGATGGAGGAAATTCTGCACTAGTTTCACCCCCTAAAACACCATCATCCACTCAAAAATCACCTCCCAAAACTTCATCAGAAAAACTTTCACTAGGATGACATGGCATGGAAGTGAAGAACCGGAGTCTAGGGAAGATTATGAAGAAAACTAGGCTTCAAAAGCATGCCATGATAATTGACAGGACTATTTTCCCCTTCCTTAAAAAACCACCAAGTAACCTCATGTTGTTGTGACCGGAGAACCTATAGTCGTTGAGGATGATAAACCAAGATCTAAATTGTTGGACCAAAATGAATCATCATCATTAATAATGATACATTTTTATAATAAATGATAAATATGACCAATATCGCTCTCCACCAACGACTGTCGAAAATCAACCATTGTTATTCAATGCAAAAAAACTCCATCACCTGGAAATAAAACAACACTAAAAAGAAGAATGAATCACTAGAAACCAGTAAAAGAATAACCAGTAAGAACCCAATGTGAGGAGAACATCCAATGAGGATGTGCCTCCTATAACATCATTGACTTCTTGAATATCACATCCCAGAATATTTTAGTAACCACTTTTCAAGACCGAACAGGGAGAAGAGTGGAGGAACATGAAGCCAGAGTAGAGTAGGAGTGTATAAGAGCTTTAATAGGGAGACTGGACCTTCTCCAGGACCAAAAACTCTTTACTTTAGGCCACCTCCAAATTAATAGAAAACCTAAAATTTTATTTCCACAAATGATGAATATCAAGAAGAAGCTACAGCAAACAACCCAACACTACCAAAAAAACAAGACTAAGAGGAAAGAAATCACACTAAAAATAGAGATAGGAACAAATGAACAAAAAAACAATGTAAGGGGTGAGATTGAAATAGGAATCAATAAATAGGAAACCCAATAAATCCATGGATGATGAGGAAGAATAAGGCAATAATAGAGGGAACCCTAGAATTCCGATGTGAGAAAACCATTCGAGAAGGGGTAAATTTTTAAGTTTTGAATTTCCATTGATATTACCATTTTTCAACTTTTTGGTACTTAAAATATTGAAGAAAAAAATTGATAAAATCTAACATTATTTATCTCTTTATTCAGAAATATTCTTTCTTATAATACCATATTTTCTAAAAATGTTTTCAAAAAAATTATTTAACCTTTTCAAAATGATTTACTAAAATATATTTTTACACATTTTTTCTTTTTAAAAAATATCAAAGGTCTCTTCTTTTCTCTTTCTGAAGAATTCACTTTTATAACCTTTTCTACCATGAAAAACGAATGTTCTTTTTAAATTTTATAGCATGTATGAAATTACTTACAGTCATGAACATTGTTTTATTCAATCTTCATTTAAAATTTATGAGGTTCTTTTTAAAGAAAATGTTTCAAAATTGATTTTCAATGAAAAAAAAATTCAAAATGAAAATGATATTTTCCTCAAGAATGTTTATAAACATATTTTTATGGTATTTCTATTCATCAATTACAATAACCCTTTATTCTTACTCCAATGGTTATATTTTATATTAATATTATCCTTATTATTCCTCTGGATGGTTTATGATCATTTTGATTAAGGGAAGTATTAACATTAAATTCCTTGATTCATTTTTGTTTTCAATAACTTTCCCTTGAAACATTCACTTTCCTATAATCATTAGACCTTAAATTTCCCCTGCATATCTATATTATTTATCATGGATAAGTTTGTTTCTTATTTCATATATAATTTCTACATACATTTTTATACATTAAATTTCATTTTTTTATCTAGGTAAATATTTATAAATCCATATTCATTACTCGATACAGATATTTGATTAGGCATGTTGTTTATTAATTAAATTGATTATTTGATATGTGAGTAAATATTTGGACATGTATGACATGGATGGGTCTAAGTTATAGATAGCCCCTCGATGCATCAGTAGTCTAATGGGATGAATCAGTTGTATAGCCTTAGTTAAGTGGGTTTTTACCTAGTATTTTTTAAACCATCTTGTAAAAGGTCTTGATGGTAAAGGTATAATTTACCTTGGAAATGTGATATACAATATTTAAGTATTGCCTTCATTTAGAATTCTATTATTATTATCCAGGATATTTTCACCATGATATTATCACTAGATGCATTTAATTCTCAATTATTGATTAAATAGCATGAGTTTCAATTATTTACTTTGTCATCTTGATTATTATTTATCTTTTCATGATATTCAAGTAATTTAAATGGAATGAGTGTTCAGTTATCTACCTTTCCATATTAATTATGATCATTGATTCATTATTTCTTCCATTATACATAAACCTTACTGAGCATTTGAGATCACTCTTTCTTTCCTTTCCCCAAGATTCCATGAAGTTTACTATAACTAATATATAGGGATACACTAGGTGGAATAAAATTATTCTCAAAAAAAATATGTTGTAATATCTGTAATAAAATGTAATATGTGAATCTCATAGGTATCTAGTTTTCCAAGAATACGAATTTATTTGGTTGTTTTTGATTTTATTCCATATATATTATGCTAATGTAATGGTAGAATTAATAAACTCTGAGTTGCTAGTGTCGAGGTCACTACATAAAAGTCTTGAAAGAAAAGGTAAAGTCCTTGAGAAATTGTCCCTTCCTTCAAAAATTATTGGACTTGGTAGAGTCATCTCCCACATAGGGAGTAGAGGTAACACTAATATTCTCTAACAGTCGAACATAACCCTGGTGTTCATCCTCTAACTTCATTTTCTTATCCTCATAATGATAAATTGGGACTATAATAGAGGAAGTACCTTTCGATCTAGTGATAGCTAGAAGAATTCATATAAATTTTTCATTCTCAATGACTTTATCTGTAATTTTAGAACTATGAATCACTACAAAATAGGTCATCAGGTCTAAGTTCTTGACCTATTATTTCCTATATATAAGAATAACAATAACAAATTTTATTACCTTTTTGTCCTCATACTGTGACATAAGAGTAGCAAAGTGAATCATCTCATTGAAGCATGGTGAGCAGGTGGATACTATCATTGTCCCCTACCAGAGATCCATGAACTCTGCATCACAATCCACCATCAATGTATCAAGGAAAAACTCCTTGAAGAAGAGGTCCATAAAGGTCCCCCATGTCATTCCTTCACATCTACCAGCCTACAGTATAACATCCAACCATCGTTCAACTGCATCTTCAAGTATAAAGGTCACTAGCTTCACCTTCTGATTATCTGAGGTCTCTACCATGTTGAAAATCCTCTAAATGAACCATATCATATCCTTTACATCCTAAGGACCTCCAATGCCCTAGAAAGATGTGTGAGGTCACAAGTAAAAGTTGGGGGCATAATCTAACATCATTGAGCCACCCCTGTGGGGTCCTTCACCCTGAGTAGGAACTAACTAATAATATACAGAATGGATAATTTTTATAGATTTACTCACTAGAGTAACCAAGGAAATATGATTGGTTGCATCCTCCTATACAAAATAAGGTTAAATTGTCTAGTCAAGATATCTACTAGGTGAAATTTTCTAAAATTCTAGAACAAACCTTAGATAAATCTAAAAAATTAAACAGGAAGACCACAAACTGAACACGGATGCACACAAGGGTTCATAACAAGGTTCAACCTAAGGCACTATCCATAAGAACAATGAATGACCCCATAGGCGCTACCCATAACACAATTCAAGCCTCTAGTACCTAAACATTAGTCAAATCCATATATATACACTCAAGCATAGAATAAACAGGATCAAAAATAGAATGAAACAATATAATGCACCAAAAGCATAGAGATAAATTTAAACATGAATTTTATTATTTGGGATTTATCTAATGAAAACAACAGGTATATAACATGTAATCCTATGTGAAAAACCACAACGCATGAACACAAACCAAATCCAAGAAATCTGTATAACAACATCATGTGCTTCACCTATGGTCAATTTAAATCTATGGTAACCTAAGAGAAAAAATTCCCACTTTATGAAAACTTGAATGTATACTATATAGTGGGGGACGGGCACAGACATAGTTCCCCAACCTGAGTCCCAACCTTCCTATCTCTTATCTACCATGTCTAAATCCAAGGAAAATATAAGATAAAAGTTAGTGAATTCATTTCTCTAATACCATTTTATAACACCCCAATCTAAACCACCATATCTAAACTGGAATACCATACAACCTCATGGATGCCTCCCTATACCCAAGAGGTTTCCAACTAGTGGTGAGGGCCAAAGGAGTGACGTGGGGAGACTGATCCTTCATTATTAGATAAAACATCATAGAATAACATTGGAATCAATAATAATAAATCAAATAATAATGAAAAAATGAATATATAAACTAATTTGTGGCATACTCCAAAATTAGAAAGCCATGTAGTATCAATATGGAATATTCAATGAAAAAACCAAAAATAAATAAAGTGGGATCCCCATAGTTTGTGGATCAATGTATGAAGTGAAGTGGCTAAAAAAATAGTAGTATACGACCATCCAAAACAAGGTCCATCCTATAGCAGTTGATTCATCATGTTAACCTACACAACCATCCACCACAGGGCCCTTACCCTTCATTGGATCCCTATACATAAAGTCCACAAGCGCAAAAAAAATCTCAAGTAAGGTATGAGTATAAATATCAGTGGTACACCACTAAAAACCCTTAAAATTAGTGCATAAAATATATACTGGCTCATTATATGAAAGTAAAAAAGAACAGATATAAGAATAAATCATATCACATAATCACAATGTATATATCAGGTCCTTAGAGACTGGCTCTACTTACTTCAAATCTAGGCTGGAAGGAACTTTGACCCATATCCTGACATATCCCCCTCGGTGGAATATTCTAAAAACATGGCTGACACATCCCCCTTTTAATGGACAATCCAATGCATACTAACCTCTCATCTAACACATCCCTCTTGGAGAATAGTCTATTAGTCTCAACCCACTCGCACAATTATAGAAAAAGAAGAATAGCACATATGATACAAGAAACAAATGATAGATCAAACATTGCATCAAATCAATAAAGTATCCTAATCATAAAAATACACATTCAAGAAACATAATCATAGGTTTCGGTTCTACACACACATACCTTAGGTAACCAAGCATAAAACATATATCTCAGAGGGCTACACATGCACACATAATGTGATCAAGCATCAAACATTAGTCTTATGACGCTACACACACATTACCATCAATCATTCCAACAATTTATATAAAACATGTGATAAATTCATGGTATTCCTACCTTAGTTGAAATAGTGATTTGGTAACAAGGGTCTTCATATGAATCTAAAATCCCCCCCACTGAATCCTAAAAAGAAACCAGATTCATCATGATCATAAATCTAGGGTCAAGATTTTATAGAAACCTCCCCATAGAGGTAGGTCAAGGTCAAACATAGCCAATAATATTTAACTACTAAAAAATATTCCTTTAATAGCACTATATTAGGACTTTATCAGCGCTAAAAAATCATTGACTATCGGATCATGGTAAAAAGTTCTAGGCTTTTATCAGTGCTAGAAAAATGTTGATAAATGGGTATTTAATCAGCACAAAAAAGTACTTATAAATCACCCATTTATTAGATATTTTTTCTCATTGTTAAAGGACCATTTTAACGGTGCTTATTTTAGAATTGATAAAGGTCCCCTTTATTAGCACCAAAAAAAGTGTTGTTAAAGGGGATAAAATTATATTTTTTTCAAAACATCTATGAGCCTGACCCCCACTAGTAGCGCTTCCACATCCCCTTTAACAACTCCCCCCCCCCCCCACACACACACACACCTTTATTATCCATGTTAACTCCACCACCCATTTTATCATCCCTTTTCTAATTTCCAGCCTTATGTGTGCATGGCCTAGATTTGAACCCTACACCTCTCCTTTGAAGATGGAACTCATTTACCACTACACCATGTTTTTTTTGTCTGTTAAATGATATTTATGTTTATATATATATATATATTTATATATATATTATTCATATATTTATATATTAATTTTCAATTCTTATTTACCTTATCTAAAACATATTTAAAAAATAAATATTATATTTATATCAATATATATATATTTATATATTGATATATAATTTTTAATGAAATATAATTTTTTTATATATATACTCGTTATCAGTGCTTTTTTATAAGTTTTGATAAATATCCCCCCCCCCCATTAGCACTTTTCTAAAAGCTCTAATAAAGTGTGGGGCTTTATCAGCTCTTGTAAAAAAATGTTGATAAAGGGCCCCTTTAATAGCGCTTTTTCTAACAATGAAGAAGGAGGCCTTTAAAATCACTTTTAGCTTGCGTTGTTAAATCCCTAGCACTAGATAAACCCATATTTGTAGTAGCGTTTACTTCCAAAAACTATCTGGGTTTGGTTGATGTGAAAATTCCAAACCCTTGAATTTGGGTGTAGATTTTATCAATGATCAATGAATCCCTTGCCGATTCATTGCAAAAAACTTATATTTGATCAATACATCAATAATATGATACATTTTAATAAAGGATAACAGAATACAATTAGTATAGAGTATGAAGGAACTCATCATATCAATAAATCAGGGCCAAACTATTGTTTGGGCATCGAATGGAGGTGACATAAGGGGAGTATCACTCCAAATTAGCAAGAGATGGATACTAGGTTGGTGGGAAATAAAGTGGCCCTAAGATAATAAGAAAAATTTAGTAGAGGGAATATTTTAAAAAATTACTATAAAATTGGTGTACCTACTAGGCTCTAAAATACACCACCGACTAGCTAATGGGATCTTCATCCATGGTACAGATCCTGCAGACTTTATTAGCTAGCCTATGGAGCCCACTAGTGAGCCAGTGGAACTGTTTTAGCTTCTTTAGGCTACACCAAGCTCACCATCCGAGCTTGCTTCATTTTCTCACCCCCTAGAAAACCATAATTGGAATTTAAAATAATCTAAACATATACAAAATCTATGTACATGATTAGTTGGGGAGTACCTTAAATAGAGGATGTCACACATAACACCCACATTGTTCCTATGATATTTGTATTTTTTTCCTGGGGTTCCAACTCCTAAGTTTTATTCATATCAATATGATTCAACTCATATTTCATATAAATATTTTGCTATAAATTATTTAAAACATTTTTAAAATCCTTTATTTTATATTAAAATAATGAGGTATTAGTTGTTGTCCTCAAATTTACCATAGTTTAAATTGGTTTTCCTTGATTTACAATAATATTCTAGACCACCACCAATATTTTTAAACTTGTATGAGTTGAAAATGATTTATATTCATCATTATGAATTTATATATCATCATAAATAACATATACTTCTTCTGAATTCATATTTTTTTTAAATATCAAAATTCTTATCAACCAATTCTACTTCATTATCTTCACTTTTGGAACTTTCTTCATGATATGTAACATCGGTAGCTAGGTGTTCTAAAACCTTTACATCGGTTTTATTTATAATATTCCCTATCACATTTTTTTTACCAATGATATCCTCTAGTATTTATAGGATAACTAAGGAATACTCCTACAACTCCTCTTTGTTAAAACATCCCTAGTTTTTCATCTTTCACCTAAATAATATAAGGATTGCCAAATTTTCTAATGTACTTCAATATTTCTTTCCTAATTTAATACTTATAATATAGTGTCATATTTGAATTTGGTTAGCATAAAAAGTGATTTTGTATATGAATTATTGAACTAATTACTTGCCTCAAGAAAATTCAAGATGTATCATGCTCCTCCAACATATTGGAATTTATTTCCACCAAACTTATATTATTCCTTTCTTCCACCCCACTTTTTTGTGGAGTATATGGTGTACTGAATTAAAAATAAATACCATAATTTGAATATAAGATTCAAATTTTACACTTTTATATTCATCACCATTTTCCATCCATGATATCTTTAAAAGATAAATTACACTCCTTTTTTACACTTCCTTGGAAACATTTGAACAGCTTTAGAGCCTTTAAATTGTGTTTCATAAATATAATAAATGAAATATGATTTAAGTAATTAATAAATGAAATAAAATAATTATCTAAATTCATTTATTTTTTCCTCATAGTCTAACAAAAATCTGAATGAATCAACTCCAATGGATGCGGCATAAGAATCTCCACTCTCTTGTATAGAGAGTGAACAATATTCCCTTTTTAGCATATAGAGAACGTCCAATCTTTCTCTATATCTCTATTTCCCTACTAAGAATAGGCATACCATGGAAATTATTTCCCCAATTAATCATACTCATATTTCATTGACCAATGTCACTATGTCTTTGATGAAACAATTTATTTTCTTTATTTAGACTCATATAGAATAAATTTTCATCATCACCAACTTGAAACAAGTTTCCCTATGTTCACTATCATCTCATTAATATAAATTCATCTGCCATTATCTTCATAAAAAATATTTTTTAAATTCCATTTCATCAACTTCATCACCATATCACCCGAAGACTTTACCATATTTTCCTTTATAATTTTTTGATATCTTGCAATACACCCAACACCCGATTTAAACAAAGCATTATTTTGTCTCATTTTTCATAGTCAATTAAATTATAAAAATTTATAGAGTTTATATAATAAATTTAAATATTATATATCCAAAAAAATATTTTTACACTCATCTAATATATTTTATATAGAAACAAGATAATAACAAACTCAATATTACATATCAAATACTATATTTTTGTAAAGGTAATATTGTCACCATTTAATGGAAAACCCATTTTAAATATACATTTAGAAACTTTAATTGATTTAATATGTATAAATAGACTTCATATTTTAAATATAAACATAAAAATTAGGTTAGGGTGAAATATTTATTTTTTTCGGAAACATGTCACTTTTTAATGAATACTTTAAAATATCAATTTTAGTTCCAAACTATTTTTTCATATAATTTATTTATAAGGTTAAATTGTAATTTTAAATGGTTTTAATGTTTAATTATATCATATTTTTATCAATTAATACAAATTATTTCATTGTAATCAATTTCACTTTTGAAATTGATTAAAAAAACATAGCAAACTTTCAAATGTTTTTTACATTAAAAACCTGCATTGTCGTCCCAATTGTGGGATTAAATTTAAATAAATTTATGCCACTTATATGATTGGAATTCTGAAAAAATAGATTAAATATTTGGAATCATCTTGATTTAAAATGTATAATAAGAACAACTTTTTTTTTGACCAAAAATATTAGTACAAGTCATTAAAATCAATTACAACGAGTAAGGTTAAATTAAGATTAATAAGTGACTAAACCTTAACCTTATGACCCAAAATTACCTATAAACATGTCCAATATCTATTGTATAGAAATATTTATACCCTTTACTATCTTTTATCTAAATTTTACAATTATTGGATCAACTTTCAACATGAAAAATGTGGTAGTAATTCATTTGTCAAAATATTACAAGAGTTTCACTCCTCCTATGCTATAAAAAAGGCCTCCTCTCTTCCCACTTATTCACACCTATAAATCCACTTTGGCTTGACCAAGATATACCCAAATAACTTTACAAAATCCCTAACCTATAACATTAATCCTAACTTTGGTAATAAATCCTTCTAAGGAAGCCCTTTGGTATAAACCAAAAGGAGTTACCTGATTTTTAAGGTAACATTTTCCAACGATCTCTTTTCTTTCATTTACTTCTCCACCCCTTCAATTATTTTTAAACAACAATTATATGATTAAAATATTATATTAAATATAATTTTATGGTTTTTTATTATGTTTTATACCTACAGTAACACACACATCCATCTAATGGGTAATGAACATACTATTTATGTGTACGAAAAATTACCACCTAATAAAACGATGATTGTTCATTTTTCCTATTACCATATCTCATGGTGGCCATTATGATAGAAAATTTGTTTATATATGATATATATGATATTTATTATGTATTTATACTTATTTAATCATTTTATTACACATACCTTTAATACTTTCCAATTTGCATTAATACGAGAACATTGTTTGAGGAAGTGTGGACAGCCACCCCCTCGAAGTGATGTGATTTGTTCACACTAAACATGGAACGTATTGAGAATAATTTTAATATATATGAAATATATTACAAAAATAGGGTACTTGAATTATAATATACATGTATATACATATCATTTTCCTTTCATTCTTTAAAAATACAACAATGAAATGAAGGTAGCGTTCATGCATACATATGAACTATTGTCTCTGTGAACGGTGCATTTCATTTATTATCTCTAAACATTATATATTATTATAAATACATATATAGAAATTATATATGATAATAAATTCATGGTTTTCATTATTTATATGATGAAATTGTGATCTAATTAATGATAACAATAAGTAACAAGTTAAAACATACTCGAGAAAACTGGGAAATTAACACACGAAATAGTGAAATTAATAAAAGTTTTTTAAGAAACGGGTAATGAGATATTATAAAAAGTTATTATATTGTATTATAAACATGAGTATGATTATATTATAATTTATTAACAAATTTTAAACCACTATAAAGGAGTATAAATACCACACAACAAAAGTAAGGTTAAGGTAAGGGATTTCATCTCAATTTACATTCCATTGAGACTAATATGTTATTATGCACCAATTCACTTTTAATTGGTGTATTTACTGAACTTAAACATTTTATATCATGAATATAATTACTCTCATGATATTATAAGTTTTATTTAATATTATTACTTCATGGG
This sequence comes from Viscum album, assembly GCA_963277665.1. NCBI lineage: Eukaryota > Viridiplantae > Streptophyta > Magnoliopsida > Santalales > Viscaceae > Viscum > Viscum album. The sequence goes on along the minus strand of CAUJRU010000087.1, from coordinate 608,171 downwards.
TTTTATGGTTTAAATATTTCAAGGTGGTATGGGACACATTGGAATGTTTAAAATTTCATTTTCTTAAAGATTGTTTTTATGATATTTAAATGGTATTTCCATCCATTAATGTAAAAAACCATTCTATTACATAGCCTATTATAGGAAACTATTGATAAATCTTCCACCTTTATTTAATATTTTTTTTTATAAGGCATGTTTTTTTGAATATGAGGAATGCTTTGGATAGGTATGACACGGGTGGGGCCTGGTTATAGTCATCCCCTAGATGAAACGGTAGTCTCATGAGATGAATAATTTATTCAAACCATATGGTTTTTTACCTGATATTTTGTAAACCATCTTGTGAAAGGTATTTACGGTAATGTTACCATGTACCTAGGAAACATGGTGACCAATAATTAAGCATTTACCTCGTTTAGATTTAGTTATTATTCATCCATGAGATTTTTCGTTGACATATATATAGATAAATTTCATTCTTATTTTATTGATTTAGAGGGCCTGAGTTTAAGTTTCTTACATTTCCATATTGATATTTCCTTATCTAGTTATTTCAATGGCATGTGTTATTAGTTATTTACGTTTCCATGTTAATTTATTCAAATTAATTCATTATTGCTTCCACTTTACTTACCATTACTAATAATTAGATCTCACCCTTTTTTCCCTTTCCCCGTGTTATGAAATATAATTATTTGAATAATAGTTCAAGGATGAAGTTTATTTCCTTTTATTATATATAATGTTTGTATTTTCTATTTCTTAATGTATTATATGTATTATGTATGTAATATGGATTTCCAAGACTACTAAACTGATCGATCCTTCCAGATTTGATTCCTTGTAATCATGATAATGTAAAAAAGTAATGTATCAGCTCTGAGGTTCTAGGGTCGGGGTGTTATAGTTTCTATCAAAGGAAGTTTAGCAGCAACCTTATAAACTAGATTTAGAAAAATTAGACTATGGAGGATAACCCTAAGATATATATTGAGGATATGTATACAAGAACATCCTATAATTTTTTTAAGGTAGTGATTGTGTGGGTATTACTGTAAATACATCCATGTATGGATACTACAAGTGGATGTGGTTATGAAACATATATACTTAGGGGTATCAACTCCGACAAGGGGTTCTGGGCCAAACTCAAGGTAACTTGGTACATGAAAATGGGCCTTACTACACACCTGGTTTGAAACTCCTAGGGGATATTCATAGGATAATTCATATTATCTTTATCTACCATTATGAGGGATTTGAATGTAAACATTATCTCAAAGTAACCAAAGTTATGATTTGTGATTCATTTATATTGATTGTTATACCATATTTGAAATTCAAGATTTTATGATCCAATCTAGTATATTATATTTTTTAGAAATGGAACCAAGAAGGTTGAATGGTTTTAATACTTATGGAAAATGTAGATATTTCCCTACTAAGGAAACCAATACATCTAGTATTGTAAAGGAGAAAATTGTGGAAATATTTGGGAAAATTAATTAGGTTATGAAAAATAACCTTGCATGAATGGAGAAACCTATTCCACGAAGAGAATATCCAATACTGGATCACTTTATGCGATGGAATACCCCATTGTTTATTAGGACTACTAATATTATTGTAGATGAGAAATGATTAAGTCACTAAAAAAATATTCACAGCCTTTGGATACAGTGAAATGGAAAAGGTTACACTTGAAGTCTATTGTCACCAAGGTGATGTTGATCAGTGGTGGTCCCTCATCTAAGATACTAAATAGGAGAAAGAAATTATACTCATCGAATGGAGGAGTTTTAACGAGACATTATTCGATAAATAATTCCCTCATAATAAAAAAAAATTAAGATGATGAGAAACTTCCTTAGTTTAAAGAAAAAGGAAGAAGAGGTTATTATAGATTATGAAGCTACCTTTACAAGGTTATCTAGGTATGATACATATTATATATAAAACACTAAGTGAAAAATAGACCACTCCTTGGAAGGTATTAATCCAAATATATAAAGGAAACTGATTTATCATAATTTTTCATCATATGAAGAAATGGTTTTATGTGCCATCAAGACAGGGAAGTAATTTTCAAGTTCTTATGAATTCAAAGGAAACCCATAAAATAAGAGTTCTTCTAAGAACCAATAAAAATTAAATGTATAAAACTAGAAGATTAAGATGAAAAAATTACCATCATGTGATAACTATGGAAAGAATCACCCATGAAAATTCTTGAATGGAATGGGAGTTTGTTATAAATGTAGGGAAATAGGTCATCGTGTTAATGAATAAAATGGGAAGAAGGAAAATGATAATTTTCAGTGTTACAACTACAAGGATATGGGGAACTATGTAAATGAATTCACTAATTACCAAGAGACTATACCAAAGAAGTGGCCAAGGGGGTAAGGAAAATCCTATGAGATCACTACAGTGGAGGTAGAAGTACCAAATGATGTGTTGGTAAGTATATTAATATTATCATCATATTTAGTCAATGCCTTATTTGATTATATATCATCGCACTCTTTTATATCTACCCAGTTTTCTAAGAAAATTAGACATTTAACTTTTGATTTAATATGTGAGTTACTAGTCAAAAATCCTAAGGGAAGTATCATTGAAATAAATATGTGTCATTAAGTCTCCATTATGACACATAAATGTGCTTTATGTGCTAAAATTATAATCATACCTATGGTTGACTTCGATATAACCCTCAGTATGTACTGGATCTCAAAATATTATGCAAGGAAGGAAATTACAATCTATGAGGAAGATATAGAATCCCTCATCTTTAGAGACGAAGCTTCCTCTCCTGATTCTTATTTGGATCCACCCTCAGTAGCTCTACTGAATGAAATACATGGAGAAGAAGATAAAACAACACCTATTGAAGAAGAATTTAATCTTCAAATAGAGGATATACCTATTATACAATAATAAATTGATATCTTTCCTGATTAATTACCAAGATATCCCCTAGAGCATGAATTTGAATTTTCTATTGATTTAGTACCCAATTTGAGGCCAATATCAAAACTCTTTATAGAATGGCCACTATGGAATTTGTGTAACTGGAGAAACAACTAGAGTATTTGGGTAATAAGGGATTTATTCTCCCTAGTTTTTTTTCATGGGGATACCCTATCCTATTTTTTAAAAATATAGATTGATCCATGGTTTTGTTCGTTGATTATAGGAAAATCAATTCCATTATAATAAATAACAAGTATCCTCTGCCTCGCATTGATGAATTCTTTGATCAACTTCACAGAGCCTAATATTTTTCAAATATTGATCTTCATTCTGGGTGTCACTAATTGTTATTAAATAAGGAAGACATTCTGAATATATATTTTTAGAAGAGGTATGAACATTACAGGTTTACAATAATTCCATTTCTATTGACTAATGCACCCTCTATTTTTATAGACATAATGAATAGAGTATTCAAGGAATATCTTGATGATTCTATTATTGGTATTCATTGATGATATTTTGGTTTATTCTAAAATATCTGAGGAACATGAGAGTCACTTGTTGATCATTATTAAGAGTCTTATAATGTAATAGCTATATGGGAAATTTTTCAAGTGAGGTTTCTGGCTTCATGAATTCTATTTTCTTGTCTACATTGTCTCCAATGATGGAATATTAGTTGATCATGCAAAGAAAAAATTAGTCATATAATTTCCTATTCAAACAAACCTAACTGAGGTATGTAGCTTCATTGGTTTAGAAGGTTACTATTAGTGATTCGTTCAAAAGATTTCCTGATTGGCTAACCTGTTAGCTAAGCTCACATGTAAATGGGTTAATTTTTTATGGACAAGGGAATGTGAATAATGGTTTGATGAAATAAATATAAAATCATTTAATTCCCCAATTTTGACTCTGCCATCTAGAAGTGATGGGTTTGTTATATATAGTGATGCATCAAATAAGGGACTTGGTTGTTTCTTAATGAAAATGTTAAAGTTATTGTATATGCATCAATGAAATTGAATAATCATGAACATAACTATCCAACCCATGATCTTGAGTTAGTGGATGTAATATTCTCTTTGAAAATTTGGATATATTATCTCTATGGTGAAAGATGTGAGATATACATGGATCATAATAGCATGAAATACATATTCTCATAGAAAGGGATCAACACTAGACAAAGGTGATGGCTAGAGCTACTCAACGATTATGATTTCTCAATACACTGCCACCCAGGTAAAGTGAATAAGATAGCAAATTCTTTGAATAGGAATAATCATGGAGTTATAACCCAAATTAGGATTAATAAGGATCTTATATTCATGGATCTAGTAATGGATGGATATGGGGATTTCTAAAGAAGGGGATACATCAATTGTTTTTCAAATTATTGAAAATCCATCTTTATTCGAGATTATAAATAATTCTCAATCTAATGATGAGGACTTCTAGAAAAAAAATCTATATATGATAGAAACTTAGTAGACTTTGTTTGTGAAGATGGTGTTCTAAGATTTGGAAATAGGCTATGTGTTCCATCTATACCTGATCTAAAAATGGAATTGTTGGATGACACCCACAACTCAAATTTCACAATACACTCTGGTAGCACAAAGATTTATAGATACTTGAAGGATTATTTTTGGTGGGACAACATGAAGCGGTAAATTTATGATTATGTATACAGATGCTTGGTTTGTCAACAATTTAATGCTATGAGTCATAATCCTAAAGGATTCATGTAACCTCTTGTTATTCCGGTGTGAAAATGGGATGAAATTACTATAGACTTTTTCACAGTACTAACAAATACTCCTTGAAGGAATGATGAAATATGGGTTATTATTGATCACCTAACCAAATATTTACATTTCATTACTATAAGAGAATACCGTCCTCTTGAGCACCTCACAAGTCTCTACATTAATGAAGTTTTAAGACTTCATGGGGAACCTCTATCAATTGTTTCTGATCGAGATCCCCTCATTACATTAAAATTCTAGAAAATTATTCAGAAGGTTGACAACACTAAGATTCATTTGAGAATTTCCTACCATCCTTAAATTGATGAATATTCTAAAATAAAAATTCAAACAATAAAAAACATGTTGAGATCATTCTCACTCAACTTTCAAGGTATGTGAGATCAGTTTTTAACCTTTGTAGAGTTTACCTATAATAACGGTTTCCATTCAAGTATTCAAATTGTGTCATATGAAGAATTATATGGAAAGAGATTTCATACTCCAACTTTTTGGGATTAATTTGGTGAAATAAAACTCATAGGCCCATAACTCATTGAAGAAATGATGAAAAAGGTAAATTCTATTCAAGATCATCTTAAATCGGATCAAAGTCGGTAAAACAGTAATATTGATAACCGGAGGAAAGATTTGGAATTCCAAGTGGGAGATCATATTTTCTTGAGAGTATCTCCATGTAATGCTGTTATCAAATTTTGTAAGAAGGTAAAATTGATTCCCAGGTACATCAGACCCTTCAATATGCTTGAAATGGTTTGAATCATTGCTTATCATTTAGCATTTTTGCCAAATATCTGAAGGGTTCACAATGTGATCCATATATCTCTACAAAAGAAGTACATGCATGACCCAACACATGTGATCACCTCTGATGAAATTGATTTGGAACTAAAACTTTAATATTGCGAAGAAACCATCTATATTCTTGATACCAAAGAGTAATTATTGAGTAATCAGATGCCTCTTCAAGTAAAAGTTCTCTAGAGAAATCACAAAACAGAAGAAGCAACATGGGAACTAGAGGATTCTATGAAAGAGAAATACCCACATATTTTTTAAGTTAACAACCCTAAAATTTTTAGGGTAAAATTTTTGTAGGAGTTAATAATGTATCACCCCAATAATTTACTATATTTTCCTTTAGATTTTTTTTATATCTTTGCAATACACGCAACACCCTATTTAAACAAAACATTATTTAATCATGTTTTTCATAGTCAATTAAATTATAAAACTTTTAGAGAGTTTATATAGTAACTTTATATATTATATATCCAAAAATATATATATTTTTACACTAATCTAATATATGTTATATTGTCATTAGATAAGAACAAACCAAATATTATATATAAAATTCTATATTTTTATAAAGGTAGTTTTGTCGTATTTTAATGAAGAGCCCATTTTAAATATGAATTTTAACACTTTAATTGATTTAATATGTCAAAATAAAATTAATATTTTAAATAAAAACATAAAAATTATGTTAGGTTGAATTTTTTATATTTTTTGGAAACATATAATTTTTTAATGAATAGTTAAAAATACTGAATTTTAGTTGAAAATTGATTTTTCATCTAATTTATATATAAGGTTAAATTAAACATTTAATTTTTTTTAAAGTTTAATGGATCATATTTTTATAAATTAATACAATTTAATTCATTTAAATCAATTTCACTATGAAATTGATTATAAAAACATATCAATATTTTGGGCATTTTTACACTAAAAACCTGCATTATCATCCTGCCTATTGGATCAAATTTAAATCAATTTCTGCAAATTCTATAATTTTAATTTGTAAAAATGGATTCCATATTTTGAATAATTATAATGTATAATTCCTAATAAGACCATATTTTTTTTTGTCCTAAAATTTTAGTGAAAGTGATTAATATTAATTACAACGATTATGGTTAAATTAAGATTAATATGGCAATAAACTATATCCTTAAGGTCCAAAATGACCTATAAACTTATCAAATATCTATTGGATGAAAATATTTATACCCTATAATATATTTATTCAAAATTTCACATTTATTTTATCCACTTTAAACATGAAAAAAGTGGTAGGAATTCCTTTTTCAAAATATTACAAGAGTGTCACTCCTCCACTATAAAAGGGCCTCTTATCATCTCACTTCTTCAAACATCTCAAGGCACTTTCGATCAACAAATACCTGCCCAAATATATTCCCAACATCCCTCCCCTAGATATTGAATCCTCCCTTTGGGAATAAATCCTTCCAAGTAAGCCCTTTGGAATAAACCAAAAGGAGTTACCCGATTTTTAATGTAGCATTTTCCAATAATCTATTTTATTTCATCTACTCCACCACCAATTAAATTATTCTTAAAAAATGCTTATATGATGAAACAATTATCATAAATATATTGTTATGTTGTTTTATTAAGGTTTATAACTATACTAACACACACTTTCAGCTAATGGATAATCAATATACTGTTTACATGTATGGCGAACTACCGCCTCACGAAATGATGATTGTTCATTTTTACTACTACCGCCTCTCATGGTGGACATTATGATGTAAAATATATTTATGTATGATATATATGACATTTATTATATATTTATATTTATTTAATCCATTTATAACACATACCTTTAATACTTTCCATTTAGTATTAATACGATAACATCGTTTGAGGAAGTGTGGACTACCGCCCCCTCGAAGCGATGTGATTCGTTCACACTATACATGGAACATATTAAGGATAATTTTAACATATATGAAATATATTAAATAAATAGGATAAATGAATTATAATATAAATGTATATACATATCTTTTACCTTTCATTATTTTAAAATATGACAACAGAATGAATGTAGCATTCATGCGTACATACGTACTACCATCTCCATAAATGGTGAATTTCATTTATTATCTCAAAACATTATAGATTATTATAAATACATATATAGTGAATATATATGATAATAAAGTAATGGTTTACATTCTAGATATTATGAATCCATGATCTAATTAATGAGAAGAACAAGTAATAAGTTAAAACTTACTTGAGAAAACTAGGCAATTAGCACCCAGAATAGTGAAATTAATGAAAGTTTGTTAACAAATGGGTAGTGAAATATTATAAGAAGTTAATATATGGTATTATAAGTATAACACCCCAAAATTTTTATGGTATTTTTCTCTTAAATATATTCTATTCATAGACTATATTCTATAAAGCATTGTGGTCCTTTGAAACAACACTTAGTTATTTTGAAGATAGTCATAATCTGGCCATTAAAAATAAATTTTCTACTTCTATGTTTTGAATTTCGAAAAAAGGTCATCTAGAGTTGTAACCAATAATTCTTTTGGATTCTGATTGAACCAACTTTATTTTTTGATGAATAGTAACATACCTTTATGAATAGCAATATAAATAGTAATATGACCCTTATGAATGGTAAATAGTGATAATATTTTATTTTCTTAAGGTAATAGGATAATGAGATCTTAATTAATTTTTCAATGTGATATAAAACTAATTATAACCTTAAAATTTTTATTTTTCAAATTAACTATGATTTTATTTAAAAAATAAATTAATAATATTTAGAAAATTATTTTTCAAAAAATGGAGTTCATTTTTGAATTCTACACATCGAAAAATGGTTAGGGTGAATTTTTGGGATTTTTCTAAAATACTTGAATTTTTCGTGAATGGTAAAAATACAATTTTGAGTTTTCAGTAGCATAATGAAATCATAATAATGTAATAATTAAATATAAAAGGATGGTCGATTTTTTTATAGTAATATATGACATGAGGTGTTTAAAGTGGCTAAAACCATGGGAAAATACCATGGGCAAGCCCATGGTTTTTCAAAAACCACTAATGAGGTGTCCCTTTTAATTAATAAAAAACTCCCTCTTAATTACTATAAATACCCACTCATACATTCGTTTTACTTCATTCTAAATCCATAATCCTCAAAGAACTAGTAATTTTACCTCCCTAGGAATCTTCCCAAGGTTTCCTCAATCCACAAAGTTCCCAACCGTCAAGTTTTGTGAATTACTCTTCAAGGTAACGGGATCTACCACCCTTCTCTTTTCTCAAAGCTTTCATTTTATGTTTTCTATTTTATTTTCAATTGGATTATGTTGTGATATGTCATTCCATATTTACATTTCTATCTATATTATTTAAGAGTTATTAGAGATCCCCCTTCTCTCATCAAACTATTTTATGAAATTTTAAGTGATGTCGTTAGGCTGTCGAATTTTCGTGAGAGATTTCTCAATTTTCTTCTATTTTGAGTTCCTTTATATTATAATTCTTTCCTCATATACCATCATCCAAATGATATGATAATTCCAGAAAGATACATGGACTGGAATTTTATTATTCTAATTTAATATTTCCTCATCATCTCTCTTTCCCCCTTCCTCTTATACTAAAAATGAAAACATCGTCCGAGATGTGTTAATTTATCACATTCAAGGACTATGGCTTATCAATTTATATTAATATCTTAAAGAATGGTCATTAAACTTTTTAATGGTTGAACCAGATCATAATATATTTATTTTACCCTATTCAATGTTCTATAATCCTTATACACTAAAAATATAAAATAATAAAACAAAACAAGTTCATTATGAACAAAATTGCCAGGTTAATACAAACGTTTTAATTAAATTTTAACTAATGAATCATCATCATGGTATATAACCCAAAATCATTATAAGATCACTTATATCTCTGTAATTTCATTAATAAGATATATTATAAATTCTGTATGTTTAACAACACATCAAATGAACTTCTATTCATGAGTATAAATAAACGGATCATGAAAACCAAGGGAGAAAATGCTTCCAAAACAATAAAATTGAACCTCTAAAACCCATAAAAATGGACATGAATGAACCTAATAAGGTTATAATAAATCAGTTACATGTATATTTGGTTCTTTAATTATTAATTAATTTATCTAAATTTGGTTATTTAGGTCATTAAAACAAATGAAGAACACACTTGAGCATTAGGTAGGGGGTTTCTTATCTCACTTTTAATTTCTTGATATTTCCATTGTTCTCCACTTATTTATTGTATGTGGTATATTTGTACTGCCATTTATATTTTATATTAATGGTATTAAATGATTCATTTTATGGTTATTAATTTTTGGTCATATGATTCAATTGATTACATTGTGTTAAGGGACTTTGTCTCAACTACCATTTCGTTGTGACTAACTTTGTATTGTGCACCTAATAATCCTTACGTGGTGTACCTACTGCCCATTTGAGATCACTTTTCAATTGAAATTACATTTCTATTAAATATCCAAATTCTCATATCATTTATATGTTTATTTTCTAAACTGTATACCATTTTACATATGGTGTTTATTTGGAAAGTTATTTTAACTGTGGAAATATTGATGAATTTGTATCCTCTACTCTATATGGATATTGAAAAGGCATATTTATCTTGTATTAAATCAATGTAAAAAAATAATGATTTGGACTTGCAGTGGCGAGTGGGGACCTCTATATCCCCTTGATTCATCATCAGGTCTCATGATACAAATTAGTTGGCGACAAACCCTTTGAGTTTGTTTCATAAAATCAGATGGGTTTCTACACAAAAAACTAAACTGTTTTAATGGTATTATGGTATCATGTTCCAAATACATGACGTCCAATTAATAATTATTCTCTTTATTCATTTTTAGTTATTAATATCCATGAGTTTTTCACTGTGACAAAATCTATGGATGTAGGCTATTTCTAAGTTTATTAATGGAATGTTTTTTTCATTTATTCACCATCACATATTTGGTTATGATTAAGTTATTATTGATTCATGATTCTGATATTTTTAACCCTTACTTAGAATTTGAGCTCACCCCTTTAATTTGTTTACCTTCAATAGGAAATTAAGAGGAGATCATTTATTGAGTTTCTATGGATGCAGTTTTTAGTTTTTTTGTTATGTATTATATTTTCTAACCTTTCCCAAAGTAATTTGAGTTGAATCTATGTATCTAGTTTCTTTAAGACTACTAAATTAAATGTTAGTTTAGGGTTTCATTCCTTCTAACCATTCCAATGTAAAAATTAATACACCAGCTCCGATCTAGAGGGGTCGGGGTGTTACAGTTGGTATCAGAGAAAGTTTAGTAGAAAACTTAGAAACTAGAGTAGAAAATGTAGATTAGGGAACAAATACCTAAGGTAGTAATTGAGGATAAACACATAAGAATGTCCTTGTATTTTGGTAAGGAATAGATCATGTGGATATTTCTAGCAAATAAATCCCTGTCTGGATACAAACAAGTAGAGGTGTATTTGGAACAGATGTAATTAGGAGTGAAAACTACGACAATGAGTTTCAGATTTGACCCATGGTATCCTAGTACACGGCAATGGGTCTTACTGCACTCTTGGTATTTACACTCCTGGGGGATATTATTAGGATAATTCCCATTTTCTTTACAATCCATTATGAAGGATTTTGATGTAATTTTTTTCTTAGAGAAACCATGTTTATGTGATTAGTTATGCATATAATATAAATCTATGTTAATTTTATTTTCTATTTGAGATTCATAACCTATTCTAGTGTATACCATTAATTATAAATAGTGCCAAATGTAAGAAGGGGAATAGATACTTGTGGTTAATGTAGTGATATCCCCACTGATCAAGTCAACACAGTCAATGTCGGAGCAGATCATATAATGACCATATTGGTACAACTTACTCAGGTTATGATGAATAACCATGCCACATGTGTGTTGGATAGTTTCATGCAGAAAATTCCTCTATATTTCAGTGGGACTACTAATCTAGTGGTTTTTGAGCAATGGATCATGTCCCTTGAAAAGATATTCCTGGCATTAAGATGCAATTAAAATCAAAAGGTAGTACTAGTGGTATATTTTCTCAAGGGTTATGATGATCAATGGTGGTCCTTGATCTAGAAAACCATGGAGGAAGAAGAAATACAATATATGAAATGGATTACTTTTAAGGAAATATTCTTTGAAAAATATTTCCCTCGTGAGCAACGAACCGAAATGAAGAGTAAATTCCTTAGCTTAAAGTAAAGGGAAGAAGACAGTGTTGTAGAGTATGAGGTTACCTTCAAAAGACTATCCAGGTATGACATTGATTATATATGAGACTCGGAATACAATATTGATCATTTCTTTGAAGGTATTAAGCCAAGTCTTTGAAGGGCACAGGCTTCTCAAACATTTTCATCATATGATGAAATTGTATCAAGTTCCATCAAAATAGAGAAGAAATTTTATAGAACAAATTTGTTCAAGGGAAACCAAGATAAGAAGTGGTACTCTGATAACCAAGGAAAAGGTGAACATTAAATAAGAACAAGGTAATGAATAAATTCCCATTATGTGAGAACTGTGGAAATAATCATCTTAGGAAATTCTTGAATGGCATGGGAGTCTGCTATAAGTGTGGAGAAAATGATCATCGATCTAATGAATGAAAGGGGAAGAAACAGTTTGATGATGTTAAAAGCTAAAATTTTAGAGATATTAGACACTATGAAATTGAGTGTCCTAATCACCAAGGAAACTTTCCTCAGAAAAGGACAGGAGAGGAAGGTAGAGCTTATGCGATTACAACCGTGGAGTTTGAAGTTCCTAATGATGTTGTGGCAGGTACTTTAATTGTTTCCTCAATCTTATCCAATGCTTTATTTGATTTTGGATCATCGTAGTCATTTATATCTTCCTAGTTTTCTAAGAAAATTAGACATGTCCAATTTGATTTAATAAATGAGTTTTCATTCAAAACTTCTAAGGGATGTATCGTTGCAACAAAGGCATGACGATCAGTCCCCCTCATGACACATAAATATGATTTAGTTGCTAACCTTATCATCCTTAAAATTACTGATTTTGATATAATTCTTGGTATTAATTGGTTGTCAAAATATGATGTGAAGATTTATTGAAATAAAATGGAAGTTACAATTTTTGAAAATGGTGTAGAATCCATTATCTTTAGAGAAAAAACCTCACCATATAATTCTTATCTAGATCCACCCCCAGTAGCTCTAATGGATTCAATTCTTAGAGAGGAAGATAACCCAATATATATGGGAGAGGAAAGAAATATTAAAATTTAATAAATTCTTATAGTTTAAGAATACATTGACATATTTCTAGAGGATTTACCTGGACATCCTCCAGAGTGGGAAGTTGAGTTCTCTATTGATTTAATTCCTGGCGCAACACCTATATCAAATACTCCCTATATAATGTCCACTATGGAATTAATGGAGATAAATAAACAACTATAGGAATTGAGTGACAAAGGATTTATTCAACCTAGTGTTTCTCCATGGGGATCCCCTATCCTCTTTGTCAAGAATAAAGATGGATCCACGAGGCTATGCATTGATTACAGGGAAATCAATTCTATTACAGTAAAGAATAAGTATATTCTACCAAAAATTGATGATTTATTTGATAAAAATCATGGAGAACAATACTTTTCAAAGATTTACCTTCGATCTGGATATCATCAGCTATGTGTGAGGAAAGAATATATTCCAAAGATAGCATTTCGAACTAGGTCTGGGCAATGCGAGTTTACAGTGATGCCTTTTGGACTGACTAATGCACCATCTGTTTTTATGAATGTAATGAATAGATTTTTCAAGTAATATCTTGATAACTTTATTGTGTTATTCATCGATTATATCCTGGTATACTCCAAAAGCTATGAAGACCATAATAATCACATTCGGATTATTCTGAAAACTCTTTGAAGAAATGAATTATATGGGAAGTTTAGCAAGTGCGAATTCTGGCTTCAATCAGTTTCTTTTCTAGTACATATTGTCTCTAAGGATATAATCTATGTTGATCCTATGAAGACAAAGGCAATCCAAGAATGGCCCAAGACAATGAACATAACTGAGGTATTTAGTTTTATTGTCTTAGCAGGTTACTATCAGTATTTCCTTCAGAATTTTGCCCGACTGGCTAACCCACTAACCAACCTCACACTTAAAGGGGTTAAGTTTTTATGAACAAAAGAATGTATATAATTCTTTGAATAATTAAAAATAATATTGGTCAATGCTCTAATTTTGAATCTTCCATCGGGAAATGATGGATTTGTGATATACAGTGATGCATCAAAGAATGGAATAGGTTACGACCTTATTAAAAATGATTAAGTATTGCTTATGCATCAAGAAAGTTTAGAATCATGAGAAAAATTATCCAACTCATGATCTTGAGATAGAAACTGTAATATTTTCTTAGAAAATATGTAGACATTATCTTTATAGTGAAAACTGTGAGATATACACAGATCACAAGAGTTTGAAATACATTTTCACACAAAAAGAACTCAACATGAGGCAAAGGAGTTGGCTCGAGTTACTCAAATATTTCGATTGTTCAATACACTACCACCTAGTAAAGGCAAATAAGGTAGAAGATGCATTAAGCAGGAAAGATCATGGACTTCTGACTCAAATGATGATTGAGAGAGATCCTATATTCATGGATCTACTAAAGATGTATATGGGAATTATTAAAGAAGGGGAAACATCTTTCCTATTTCAAATGATTTCTAAACCATATTTACTAGAGAATATAAAAATATCTCAATATAATGATGAAAATCTACACAAGAAAATTAATGCCATTAAGGATGGGAGATTAGAAGACATTGTGTATGAGGATGGAGTTCTGAAATTTGGGAAGAGATTATGTGTTACATCAGAACCTGAGCTAAAAAGAAAACTATTAAACAATGGTCATAGATCAAATTTCTCTATACACCCTAGTAGCACAAAAATGTATAGAGATGTGAAGGTATATTTCTGGTGGGATAATATGAAGCGTGAAATTGCTGACTACGTGTCAAGGTGCCTACTTTTTCAATAAGTGAAGGCAAAGAGACAACATCCTAGAGGGGTGATGAAACCTCTACCTATTTCTATATGTAAGTGGGATGACATTACAATGGACTTTGTCACTGGACTACTAAGGACACCCATAAGGAATGATACAATATGGGTAATTTTTGATCGACTCACAAAATCAACAGATTTCCTTGCTATAAGAGAGGATTTACTACTTGAGCGCCTAGAAAGACTTTATATTAATGAATTTGTAAGACTTCACTATGCACCTCTATCAATTGTGTCTGATCGATATCCCCGATTTACATCAAAATTCTAGAAAATTCTCTAGAAGGATTTGAATACTGAGCTCCGTACGAGTACTACTTATCACCCCCAAACCGATGGATAGTCTGAAATGACTATTCAAACTCTGGAAGACATGATGAGAACATGCTCTCTTGACTTTCAAGGTATGTGGGATAAATGCTTTCCTTTGGTGTAATTTGACTACAAAAATAGTTTCCATTCTTGTATTCAAATGGATCCATATGAAGCGTTATATGGAAAGAGATTTTGAACTCCAACTTTTTCGGATGAAGTTGGTGAGAAGAAACTTATAGGCGCATAACTTATTGAAGAGACCATGGCAAAGGTGAAGACAATCCAAGCCCATATTAAAGCATCCCAAAGTAGGAAGAAGAGTTATGCTGAAAACTAGAGAAAGGATTTGGAATTCCAAGAGGGAGATCATGTCTTTCTGAAATTATCTCCATGTAAGGGTGTCTTAAAGTTCGGTAAGTAAGGGAAACTAAGCCCCAGGTACATCAGGCCATTTGAAATTCTAGAAAGAATTGGAGTCGTAGATTACCATTTAGAAGTGCCTCCAAGTCTCTCCAAATTTCATGATGTGTTCCATGTTTCATTGTTGAGGAAATACATGCCATACCCAATGCTTGTACTCACCTATGAAGAAGTAGAACTGGAACATGATTTTTCATATTGTGAATAGTCTATCGAGATTCTTGACACAAGTGAGCAGGTATTGAGAAATTAGAAAACTCGTCTAGTAATGGTTCTTTGGAGAAACAAGAATATGAAAGAAGAAACATGGGAACCTGAGGATGTTATGAAAAAAAACCACCCACATCTTTTTGGTGGGATTTCTATATAAAATTTCAAGGAAGAAATATTTGAAGGAGGGAATAATATAACACCCCAAACATTTTATGGTATACTTATCTTAAATATATTCTATTAATAGCCTATATTTCAAAATTTATTGTTTTACTTTAAAACAACACTTGGGTATTTAGTAGATAGTCATAACCTAGCCATTAAATACAAATTGTTTACTTCTACGTTTTGAATTTCAAAAAATGGTCATCTAGAGTTGTGACTAGAAGTCTTTTAGAGTCTGATAGAACCCACTAGATTTTTTGATGAATAGTAACATACACTTATGAATAGTAATATGAATAGTAATATGACCCTTATGAATAGTAAATAATGATAATATTTTATTTTCTTAAGGTAATAGGATAATGAGATCTTAATTAATTTTTCAATGTGATATAAAACTAATTATACCTTTAAAATTGTTATTTGTTGGATTAACTATGATTTTATTTAAAAATTAAACTAATAATATTTATAAAATTATTTTCAAAAAATGGAGTTCATTTTTGAATTATACAAATCAAAAAATGGTTAGGGTGATTTTTTTGGGATTTTTCTAAAATACATGAATTTTTCCTGAATAGTAAAAATACAGTTTTGATTTTTTAGTAGTTTAATGACATCATAATGATGTAATAATTACATATAAAAGGCTGGTATATTTTTGTACAGTAAAATATGACATGAGGAGTTCCAAGTGGCTAAAACCAGGGGAAAATATCATGGTCAAGACCATGTTTTTGCAAAAACTACTATAGAGGTGTCCCTTTTAATTAATAAAAAACTCCCTCTTAATTACTATAAATACCCACTCATACCTTCTTTTTAACTCATTCTAAATCCATAATCCTCGTAGATCTGGTATTTTTACCTCCCTAGGAATCCTCCCAAGGTGTTCTCAATCCCCCAAGGTCCCAACCTTCAAGTTTTTGGAATTAGTCTTCAAGGTAATGGAATCTACCACCCTTCTCTTTTCTTAAAGCTTTCATTTTATGTTTTCTCTTTTATATTCAATTGGATTATGTTGGGATATGTCATTACATATATCCCTTTTTCCATATTATTTAAATTTTATGAGATACCCCCTTTCTCTCATCAAACTATTTTATGAAATTTTAAGTGACAATGTTGGGCTGCCGAATTTTCGTGAGAGATTTCTCAATTTTCTTCTATTTTGAGTTCCTTTCTATTCTACTTCTTCCCTAATCTCCCTCATAAAAATGCTATGATAATTACAGTACCTTACATGGACTAAAATTTTATTAGGATGATGTAATATTTCACCACCATCTCTCTTTCCCACTCCTCTTATACTAAAAATGAAAACACCGTCCAAGATGTGTTAATTTATCACATTCAAGGACAACGAGTTCTCAATTTCTATTAATATCTTAATTACTATTCATGAAAAAAATTTAATGTTTGAACTAGATCATAATATATTTATTTTACAATATTCAATGTTCTTTAATCCTTAAACTCTCATAATATAAAATAATAATACAAAACAAGTTCATTATGAACAAAACTTCCAATTCAATCCAAACATTTTAATTAACTTTTAACTAATGAATCGTCATCATGGTATATTAACCAAAATCATTATAAGATAATTTATATATATATATATAATGTAATTAATAGGATATATTAACAATTATGTATGTTTAACCACACATCAAATTAATTTCTATTCATGAATACAAATAAACGGATCATGAAAACTAAGGGAGAAAATGCTTCCAAAACAATAAAATTGAACCTCTTAAACCCAAAAAAAAGAGCCATGAATGAACCTAATATGGTTATAATAAATCAATTATAGGTATATGAGGTTCTGGAATTATTAATTAATGAAGATAAATTTGATTATTCAGGTCATTAAAACAAACAAAGAACACACTCGAGCATAAGGTAAGGGGTTTCTTATCTCACTTTTAATTCCGTGAGATTTCCATTATTCGCCACTTATTTCTTGATGTGGTATTTGTGTAATTACATTTATCTTTTATGTTAATGGTATTAAATGATTCATTTTATGGTTATTAATTTTTGTTCATATGATTCAATTGATTACATTTTGGTAAGGGACTTTGTCTCAGCTACCATTTCGTTGTGACTAACTTTGTATTTTGCACCTAATAATCCTTAAGTGGTGTACCTAATGCCCATTTGAGATCACTTTTCATTTGAAATTATATTTCTATTAAATATCTATATTATTGTATCATGAATATTTTTATTGTCTAAACCATATATCATTTTACATATGGTATTTATTTGGAAAGTTATTTTAACTGTGGAAATATTGATAAATCTGTATCCTCTACTCTATATGAATATTGAAAATGCATATCGATATTGTATTAATTCAATGTATAAAGAATTATTTGGACATGAAGTAGGGGGTGGGGCCCACTATAGTCCGTCAATGAATCTTTAGGTCTCATGATACAAATCATTTTATGACAAACCCTTCGAGTTTGTTTCCAAAAATCAGACGGATTTTTACCCATAGAACTAAATCATTTTAATGTTATTATGGTATCATGTGCCAAATAAATGACATCCAATTAATAAGTATTCTATTTATACATTTTCATTTATTACTATCCATGAGGTTTTTACTATGACAAAAATCTATGGATGCGGGCTCTTTCTAAGTTTATTAATGGCATGTGTTTTTCATTTATTCACCATGACATATTTGTTTATGATTAAGTTATTATTGATTCATACTTCCAATATTTGTAACCCTTACTTAGAATTTGATCTCACCCCTTTAATTTGTTTACCTTCAATAGTAAATGAAGAGGATATCATTTATTGAGTTTCTGTGGATGCAGTTTTTAGCTTTTTGTTATGTATTGTATTTTCTAACCTTTCCCAATGTAATTTGAGTTACATCTATGTATCTAGTTTCTTCAAGACTACTAAACTGAACGTTCCTTCAGGGTTTTATTCCTTATAAAAATGCCAATGTAACAAGTAATGCAATGGATATAGTCTATAGAGGTTGGGGTGTTACAATAAACATTATTATGGTTCTTTTGTAAGATAGTAACATTTTTTAAACAACTATACATGATTATAAATAACAGCCAACAAAAGGAAGGTTAAGTTAAGGGATTTAATCTCAATTTACATTCCATTGAGACTTATTTTTTATTGTGCATCAATTCACTTTTAATTGGTGTATTTTCTGACCTTTGAAAAGTTATATCATGAATATCATTACTCTCATGATATTATGAGTTTCATTTAATATTATTTATCCATGGTTTTATGATTTAAATGTTTCAAGGTGGTAGGGGACACATTAGAATGTTTAAAATGTCATTTCCATCAAGATTTTTTTTATGATCTTTCAATTGTATTTACATATATTAATGTCTAAAACGCTTGTTGTAACTTATCCTCCATTGGGGAACTATTGATAAATCTCTATCCTTTATTAAATATTGATATTTTGATAAGGCATATTGTTCATGAATATGAAGAATAATTTGGACTATTACAATGTGAGTGTGTCCTGGTAATAGATGTACCCTTGATTCCTTAGTAGTCTCATGAGATGAATATTTTGGACAAATTATATGGGTTTTTACACAATATGTTTTAAAATATATTGTGAAAGGTTTTGATGGTAAAGTTACCATGTACCTGGGAAACATGTCGTCCAATAATTAACCATTTATCCCATTTATATTTAGTTATTATTCATCCGTGAGATTTTGCGTTAACATGTCTATGGATAAATTTCACTCTCAGTTTATTGATTTAGATGGAAATAATTTTAGTTTCTTACCTTTACATATTTATGTTTTATTTTATAGTTATTTTAATGGAATGTGTTATCAATTATTTTCCTTTCCATGTCAATTTATTCTTATTCATTCATTATTTCTTCCACTTTACTTACCCTTACTTAGTATTTAAGGTCACCCTTGTTAGGTTTCATTTTCCCAGGTCATGAATAATAAATCTTTGAATAAGTGTTCATTCATATAGTTTATTTCATTTTATTTTGTATCATGTTTGTATTTTCAATTTCCCAATGTATTATGGGTATCATATATGTAATCTGACTTCCCAATACTGCTAAACTAATAAATCCTTTGGGATTTAATTCCTTATAATTGTGACAATACAATAAAATAATGCAATGACTCTACGATTCTGGGTTTGGGGTGTTAAAACCATATAGTGTAAATAAACTCAACAAATTTTGTTTCAACCCATTAAAAAATAGAGTGTTCTACATCTTTACCTTGTCTTATCCAACGATTATTAAACCCAATACACTTATTTTTAGTGAATCATCATTTCAAAAAGTCACTAAACCATCTCTACACTTTTTAATATCTTTCAAGATATTAAAATTTTATATCATTCAGGAAGAATAACAACTGTCCAAGATCTAAGGATGTTCATTTTGAGTTAATTATAGTGAAACCTCAATAACAAATGACTTAACCTTTAATTTATCTTTATTAATCTAAAAATTTTAAGTATTATAATTCATATTTAGATGGAGAAAAAATTTAGAGACAATAATCAATGATGTTATTAGGTTGTTCACATATTCTAAAAGCCTTATCTTATAGTTGGAACTTGTTCTCAAACTTCAGACCATACTTGCATATTTCTTCTAAACTTTTATTATTTGTGTGTGTTCACTCACCCTAAATATTTTTCTCCCATAACCTATAGACAAATAGTGATGTTATAAATTTAACAAAAATCTTCTTACGATGTCCCCAAATCCTCCATAATATATGTATCAACCATAAAATTCATATTTTACTTTGTAGAATGCTTGTTCTATATAAATATATTATTATTATTATTTTACACTTCATCCATAATCTTTGGCTTCTTACCTTTTAAAAAATTATAGTGGAATCCCAACATATATTTATTCATTTTAGAATTCCTTTTTGAATTTTTATGATCACTATTTTCATCATATTTCACTTTCAAATGAGTACTCCAAGAATTTTTATATTTCTGAGAATTGGTTTTCAATTCCAAAATCAGTTGAAATTTCCCACGTACATATTTATATCCACCATTTTAATTAATTTATTCTTCAAAACTTATCTATCTTATTGAACAGAATTCTGAAATTTGAATTTAAAATTTTCCAACTCTCTTTCAACTTCTAATATTTTTTTGTTGAACAACTTCATACTCTTTGTACTCTTCATTAACCTTCATTTAGTCAATATTCAACTTATTCCCATCAACAAGTATCTTATTAATTTTTTCAACCTCATTTCTCAACTTTTACCCCTTTTCAACCTATAAGATATCATTATTGAATGATAATTTATAATACTTTTTCAAACCATTGTTCTCCTTTTCCAATCAAGTGGTATTCAAGAGACACTTTTTAAGTTTCTATTTCAAAATGAACTCTATTTATATTTCTTCATCACTTTCATCATTACTAATTTCATTTATAGTGAATTATTTATCATTAATTTTAGTAATACAAAATTTTTCACCAACTTCACTTAAAGTATTATCTTCATTTTTGTCCTCATATCTATCATAGTCTTTAAACCTATATAAGAAATTTATGTTTTTGAATTTTGATAAATTATCACTTTTCCCTTATAAGAATATCTTAGTGACTTGTTCTTTAACGAATATATTATATTCTCATCTGCATCATCACAAGACTCGTATTATTTAAATTAAGGATAATGTTTTAGGAAATTTCTAATATATCCTCATTTGAAACACTTCAGGGATAACTTTCCTTGATAATTTATATCCCCTCATCTCACACTTATTGAAATAGAAGATATAAGTTTTTCAAATTTCATTTTAATGAGTAATCAGGATGATATAAAATAATATAATGGATGTGAACCTAGATCACAGTCCTAAATCACTAATAATTTTACATTAAACATATCCAAATAAATACCTAGTGTCTTCTCTATAATTGTATAATCATCTATATTCTCACCCAAACCTCTGATGGGGATCATTACTTAATAAACCCTAGTGAATAAGTCATCCACTATTTAATCATCACTCATCTTGAGATATCCATATTGTAATCTATAAATATATGGCCTATTTTTCTCCCTAAAGGAATTAACTTCATAGATATATTACAATTTGTACAAAGTACCCTTTATTATTTCTAGAATTTTAATTTTGAGAAACTCCTTTTCAAAGAGAGGCGAAAAATGGAATTTCAATCATAATAATAATTTTTTAAATTATTTTTATCAACTACCATAATTAAAAAACCTTCATCATGTGGGAAAAATTATTTGTGACCTCCAAAAAATATATATTCATTGATAAGTTGTTTACAACATATGATATTTCTAAATATAATAATTATTCCTAAAGAAGTGGAAATCCCCTTAATCATCACTGAATTTATTTTGAAATGTTTATAATCGCAATTAAAATCCTGAATCATCTTAAATAGAGGATCAATTTTCTCTTTAATCCTAAATAGATGATTTTTTTAATAGTAATATGGATTATTTGACACTAGTTGAAAGGATGCGCATAAATAGTGATAATTTCCTAAGAGGGGGATGAATTGATGAATTCGTACCTTTTATTTTTCTCCTTAAAAATAACCTTCAAAACCTATTAAAGTGTATGAAAAGGTCATTAAATAATGTTATAAATCTACACACACTAAAAAAATAATCACAATAAGCACAAGACAATTTTACAAAGTTCACTTTTCAAAATGAGTAGCCACATCCTTAGCATGATCCAAAAAAATTATTCTGAACACACATTCATCTAGAGTCACTATGTGAATTAAATATAAAAAGGTATTTTAATTGAAAATTTGAGATATTGTGTATATATTTAATTTTTTAAAGTTATCCAACACAAAAATATAGATATAAAATCATTTCTTCAATAATAAGAAATTTTCTAACATAATTATACTTCCATCAAGTTGTTTGTGTGATTATTTTTCTATTTCCTCTTATTCTTCTTCTTCCCTTTCTTCTTATTCTTCTTATTATACTATCTTAGTAGGAATATATCTCATATAATTCTCCCTTTCTCTATCTTCTATTGTTTTTGTACTCTATACTATACAATAAACATATTTTCATAATCGTATATAGTCAAAGACTCTTCTTACAGTTAAAATTTGAATTTCAAATTCAATTTAACCCTCAAAACTTCCTTTAACTTCTTTGAAACTACTATTTATTCTTCATAAGTCACTGGATCAATACAATACTTCTATCCATTCTTGGATATAATGAGAAGACTTAATGATTTGAGTTAAAGTATTCCACCAAGAATTAAAGGAGAGGCATCATTAATATCTCAAATCTTGGAACCTGGCACAAAAAATGATGTGACTCTATACATATGGGTATGAAAATATATTTTCCTTTAAGAATTTTTCAATATTAACCACCTTTTTGGTGTGGAAAAATTATTCACAATGGAAGTATTTTTTTATTTTCACTAGGTTTTAGAGATTGTAGTGTGATATCATATTTTGAGATGCAATCATTCCTTCCACCTTAAAATAATGTGAAGATAATATCTCATGATTTTTAATTATAATACAATACCACACCATAAGCTACAACATGGTGTGGAATATACTTTTGTATCATGAATCCATAGAATATAACAAAATAGTGAAATTAGGAAATATCATGGTATTATATCATGATATACCTCATATAAACTATTTTTGGAAATTTATTATATTTAATTTGGTTCACAAAAAACAATTATATCATGGTTTGAATCCTAATTTTTTAGAATATTTACTCCTTATACACCACAAATTTAAGAATGTCTTAATCTTACATAGCTCTAGTAGTAAAATGATCAAAACACTTGATAGTATTACTAAACTTAGCCTTTCCTTACAAAGATTATATCTTAATATAATTAGCATTGCATAGTATTCCGATTAGAATGACTGGATCTCATGACACTCAACTTGTGGCATGATCAAATAACTCGTGACATTACTGGACTGAATATCTCTTTATATAGAGTATATCTTAGTATAATTAATCTTACGTAGTGTTCATTCTCATCTGAATTGATCACATATAGAATTTATCTTGTTATGATAACATCTATTATAGAATTGTCTAATATACACTACAAAAACCCCTTCCATGTTTTCAAAACTTTTTTTATCCATATCCATATATCTAAATAGACTTCACCTCACACTTAACTATATTTTTTGTGAGTTTAAACATGATTTATGTACTAAAAACCAAAGAAAAACAAAAAACATATCCACTTGATCTATTCTCTAAATCAATTATCTTCTTCTTCAAAATTCATCAAACTCTCCCTAGTTAAAAAAAACTTCTCAAGATCAAAACCATTCATGGTCTCATCATATTCTCCACTATTGGTCTCATGATATAGGTACTTCCATACCTCCATGGAAGATATTTTATACTCTAGCTCACCACCTCAAGAATTTTTCCCCCTAGGGATCATTGTCCATAACTAAAAAAGGCCTATTTTAGGTGGGAATATTCTTATATATTATTTACACTATATATAATTTAACTCTCACCCCATGTGGGGCTTGAGATATAACATCAAACCCTAACCTATTAGGGTCACATATATTGGAATGGTGGATCCGGATCCATTTGATAAATATAGATCAAGTTTCTAGCGGTTTCTACTTTATACCATTCCACAATTATAGAAATTCAACAATAGTATTATAGAATAGATGAAAAAGTATATCATAGATAAGTGGAAACACTTATAGAAATATTGTAGCAGTGTGGACTTTGACACAGTACTGTAGAAGAGATAACTGGAGATGCTAATAGGGTATTATTGCTTTATGGACTTTCTATCATTATTATTATATAAAAACTAACTAGATATTTGTATTTAGAAATATATAAACATTTTTTATTATAGAATCATGTTACTTTATAATCTCATTTTGATATTGGGCTAAAGTAACCCTGATTTTTCGCCCTATAATTTTTTCCTAAACCTAGATATATTCTTCTGAATCTCTATAGATGTAGGGATTACTATCAACCATTATAAATATATGTGTTTAAATGATTATTATTGTTCTTAATCTTTATTTTTCCCCATTTTACTCTTATTTCTTGAATCATCTACCAATATAGATCCTAATATTTCCATAACAATGTCATGATTTTTTACAACTATACATGAGGGTGGTTAGTCTCATGTCAAAAACCTCAGGGAAAATTATAGTACTTTAATATAAAAATATCTCCCAAAACATAACTTGAGATATTAAAGACCATGCTATATGATCTAATACCTATTATAGGTTTCACCATCCCTCCATGAGATACATTTTCTATTTTATCTCACCACCTAATGACTTGTGTCCCTCAAGGATCACTTCCCATCACTAGAAACAACTTTTTAAAGGGGGTTTTGTAATACCCCCGGTTTCTGGTATGTAACCCTTTCTTGATTATTTTCATGGTTTTAAAGTTAAGGGTGTTGAATGGGAGAGTTGGGAGAACATGGAATGATGTTTGGAGGCAAAGGGGAAGTCACATGGTCTGCGCACGGTTTGTCTAAATCGTGCGTCCAAACCGTGCACAAAGGGTCTTGGAGGCAGTGGCTTCCGCACGGTTGTTGCGCAGTTTCTCTAACTGTGCCGCCAAACCATGAGAGAAGGGTGGTCGAGGTAGTATCCAATGCACGGTTAGCGCACGGTTTTTCAAACCATCCGGTCACTTGAAGTTAGATCCTAAAATTGTGGATCTAACTCGTTTTGCCTTTAATTGCCTTGTTTAAACCTCCTAAGCGGTCCTAACTCAGGATTAATCTCCCTTGAAGGTTGGAAGACTTGTCCCAAGCATTCCGGAGGTGATCTGAATGCTTCCCTTGGTGAATCAAAGCTGGATACTTAAGGTATGTGATCGTTCTTGATCGGTTTCTTAGATCTACTTAGATCTACTTATCCTCTTCTCTCGTTTTCTTAGATCTATGCCCGTTATGGGTAGATCTAAGGGTGTGGATGAAAAATATGACAAGATTTGGTCTTGGTTGTGTTAGGAGAAGAGATCTAAGGATAGTTTTTGGAGTTTTGACCCGGTGTTCTTGAGCGTTCTTCGTCTGTGGCTTGGTTTCTCCCAATTTGTTGAGGTAGGTGGCTTCACTCTCGATTCCTCTTTCTTAGAACTTGAAGGCTTAGTTTCAAAATGTTTTCCTTGATTGAAACAGTTTTTTTATCTATTATGAAAGAATGGTTGAAACCCCTTTTTAGTAACGGGTGATGAAAATTGTGTGTTTTTGGAAAGTGGTTGTTGAAGTAAATTTAAAATGGTGATTTTAAATTGGCTATGGTTTTACTGCTTGAATGAAATGGTTTTCAATAAAAGGGTGATGCTTTATTGAAAGGTTTTGAACACACTTGGTTTTTGGCATGGATTTCATGGTTGTGGTGTGTGTTCATAAGAATTTGGATGGATAAGGGCGATAATTCCCCCCATCAATAGGTTGGGATGGATAAGGGCGAGAAGTCCCCCCATCAATAGGTTGGGACGGATAAGGTCGTGAAGTACCCCCATCAAGGTAGTTCACTAAGTGATGACTTAGTGGAAGGATGACTCACCACTCACGAGTATAGGGAGATCCAGGTTGCATGAATGGTTGGTTTTGTGGATTGGTGAAATGGAATGAATGTGCCAAATAGAAATGTGAATGGAATTTGGAACTTTGCTTGGTTGCTTTGTTGGAAAATGTTTTTGTTGGAAAAATGGATTTGACATGGAATTTTCTATATTGTGAACTGTTTTGTAATTATTTTATATAAATTGTTTTATATAAATGTGCTAACATGTTTTATCCTAGAGGCATGGGTTGGGAAGTCATCAGGGAAAACCTACTGAGTTTCATTACTCACCCCCTACTTTGGCACGTTGGTGCTTTTGTAGATGTCATATACTGGGACGTTGGAAAAGGTAAAGTGTCACATGTTTAGAGCATTTCTTCGTAATACTTGGGCTGGTTCGTGATGTTGGAGCTTGGAGATTTTGGAGCATGGAGTTGGGTTGTTGTCTTGTCTTCTTTGAGTTGTCTTTCCACTATTTACTCTGATGTTTAGTGTTGGTTTTCACTGTGGTACTTTTGGTTGGTTTTTGATAAAATTAATGGCTGAGTTGTTTTGGTTTTAAATCATGCATCATATAGTGGTTGCTTGGAGATGTTTGTCTAGTTTTCTCTATTTATTGGTTGTTTTCAGTTAAAGGGTTAATCGTCCCCCATGTATTTTGAAACCCTTCGGCATTTATTTCCAGCCTTTGGCGCCTTGGGGATGTTGCTTAAGGCCTAGTAATGACTCATTGAGCTCTCAAGCCAATGAGAATTGGCGGGTCATTATAGGTTTCCCATATGATATTTATACTGCACATGAAATACCCTTGTCTACTAATGTGGGACTCAAGAAATAGGCTCAGGTTATATCTTGTTAGGGTTGTGATGTGATTCTTGGAAACCACATGAGAGGGAGGCTAGTTCTATGTCATGAACTTCAGGGAGTTATTTACTTCATTATTTCAATAAAAGCTTCATCAATTCAACATCGACATAGATGGATTTATTCATTTTGGTACTATAATTTTTATTCCATTATCACATAACACAAAAAAATAGTTATTGGATGATATACATTTCCCATATTTCCCAATTTGTTTTATAAGTTCCAAAATGTACTAATATTTTTTAGAGCACTTCTAGTGGGGAAATATAAAAAAGGAGACTATTGTGTACACCTATAAGATCTTGGTATATCACTAAGTAAAAAAATAGAATCAAAAATATAATGGGATTATGTATATATTACTATTTAAAACATGAAAATAAGAGAGTATAACCATAGACTTTGTCATGTTTCTTTTAAATACATCTAAAGGAAACAATTCCATATGTTATTTTGGGGATCAGCTCACCTAGACCACTCACTTCATCACTACTCTAGAAATATTCTCACTTATATAACTTTCCATGATATATGTTGAAGTGGTGGTGATCTTGTATGGGTATTCACTTTCAATCATACCTGATTAAGATCCAAGGTTCACCACTATGGTCTTGAGGAGTCTTTGATATTCCTTTACCGTAGAGTTGAATTTTATTATAAACTATCACCCCCATACTAATGGAAAATCTAAGAGGATCAGTCATAAATTTAATGAAATGTTGATATCTTGTTTGATGAACTTTAAAGTAGTTTATGATCAATAATTTTCATTGTTTGAGTTCTTATACAAGAATAGTTTTCATATAAGTATTCATACGGTCCTATATGAATATTTATATGGGAAGATATCTATAACCCAAATATACAGGGTTGAGGTTGGTTAAATAAACATACCTAGACTAAACATTTTGCAAGAGATAAAAGATAAATTTCAATCCATTTAGAAACACATTAGTTTTTCTCAAAGTTGAAAGAAGAGTTATGATCGTAATGATCGAAGAGAGTTGGAGTTTGAAGTTGGAGAAAAATTATTCCTTCAAATATCACCTGGGAATAGAGTCATGAGGTTTGGAAAGAATGTAATTTTTATATTTAGTTGAATTATCCTATTTGAGATCCCTGATGTTATAGAATCATTGGCCTGTCAACTAGAACTTCCACCAAAACAAGCCCAAGCACATGATGTGTTCCATGTATCTCTTATGAGGAAGTGCATATCCAATCACTTACATGTACTAAATTTGGAGGTGGTAATATTAGACCACAACCTATTTTATAAGGAGTAATCATTGAAGATATCAGACTATATGGACAACTTTTTATACAATAAGAAAACTCACTCTGTCGAAGTACTTTAGATAAACCACAAGTATGAAATTATTACATGAGAACCTGAACATTCAATCAAGGAAGATTAATCTTATCTCTTCTCAATCGAGGATATGAGAGGAAATTTAAATGATTCAATTTATAAAGGGTTGAATGTAACACCCAATACTTTTATATATAAATTTTTTCATTCAAATATGCATATATAAAATATCTTAGAATATGGTATAGTATAAAATACATGCAAAAAAAATAATAACCAGTACTAGTTTTTTCTTTAAATTAAAATATTACATATAGAATAAAAATATTCTCAATAAAATTATAATTAGTATAATGGGAAGATAAAAAACAAAATTAGAAATTTATATTCTAGAAAATTGTTTTCTCATAGAATTATTATTGTCTTGACCAACACTAAAAATCAAAAAATTAATAATAAAATCAACACTTTAAAATTGATGAAAATGGATCCTTGATTGGAATTAAATTGAGTGATTAATAAAGGAAAATGAGGTATTTATAGTAAATATAAAACCAATATGATTATTATAATAGTAACCTAACCATTAAGAATAGTTACCTGGCTATTAGGAATAGAAACTAGCTATTAGAAATGAAACTTAATCATTAGAATAGAAAAATTACCTACCAATTATATTTAATATGAATAAAATAAGTAAATATAAATTTTTTAGTTCTATAAAATAAATATTCAAATTTGAAAATTCAAAAGAAAGTATAGGTTTAGTTTTAATAATGTGAATTCTCGGGTATTTTGAAAAACCTTAATATTTATATTAAATTTTAAAATTATCTATGTTAAAATTCAAATCATTTTTGTAATAAGCATATTGAAATTTTTCAAGAGTGATATTTTGATAATTTTTTGAACATATTTACTTTTTGGGTGAATAAAAAAATAAAAATATTTAAAATATTAATTTTTTATGATTTAATATTTATTTAATAATGAATTAATTAATCATAAAATTCTTATATCAACCCAAAATAGATTTAATAAGATAAATAATTCATTGAAACAATTTAATCAATTTATAAACCTAAAAAATATAAAGTAAATCCTAAAAAATCATTTTTTATTCTTTCATCTATTGAAGACTAATATATTTGGTTATGGAAAGGTTTAAAACTCCAAATATCATATAATTTTATTGAAATATGATTCAAAATTTCACATATTACCACTATTTCAAGTTTTACTATGGGAATAAATTTGTATTAAATATTTTAACCCAAAATATTCTCTCCCATGAAGTATAAATACTCATTATCCATACCCTTGTAAAATCACTTCCCAAAACATTCTCATTTCCTAATATCTGCCCAATTCACTACTCTAAATAATTTTAGAACCCTACGGATATTATTTTGTTATAAAACTCCAATAATTTAACGTATCAAGGGATATATTAAAGGAGAAACATAAAAAACAAGGTGATGTTCCTTCATTTTTTTCCTGTCATTTTATTTTTCTATTTTTCTATTTTCATACTTCTATATAAAATAACCCTTCAAGATAGCTACAATTCATTAATATTTTTATATTATAATTTTTAATTCCTAAAATAAGTTTCATTTTTAATGTTGGTGTTTTAAAGGACTATGGGATCAAAAGACATACATTTTAAATAGAGGAGTTTTCAAAGAAAATGAGGGAAATTGAGTTTTAGTTTAGCCAACCCTAAACTATAACCATTAGAGAATATACAGCCACCATAGCTGGTGAAACAAATATTAATATAATTTTAAGTCCAAGTTTGAAATAGAAGAGATAGTCCAAGTGTTGGGTGGCACTTTAAGAGAAGCAGACGTTCTGGAATAAGGTGGCATCGGGAGAGAACTATGTTAGTGGGTTGGTTTATTATCACTTATAAATTATTTTACATATTATAAAAACTATTATTTGGGATTCATAGTCACAAAACACATTTAAAAATAAGACACATGCACCTATGAATGAATGGTTTCATCCCACTCACCTTCCTTATGTGCTATAATTTTTAGTGTCGCAACTCTCACACATCAGATACCATGAATAAGTGGTTCACACTGTGTTCAAGGAGTCATGATGCAACTCCCCCCCTCCCCATAGAAAAATATTATGTAAGGTTTTATATATAATGTTGGTAATATATAATTAAATTATTCCTATGATTTTTTTCAACTTAGCGAAGTATTTTGATGACATATAAGAAAATTACATGACTCTCCCAAGGATATCATGCCATAAACTATACATACATAAGAGTGCCTTAGGTAAGGATTTTTATGTGTAAGATTATTCATTCCAAGGGGGTTTGTGATGTATAATAGTTAATCCTTTTGAAAGATCTTGGAGTTTGGATTACATATTGTGACTTAGAGAGATGCGTCACTAAATCTACTATATAGAAGTGTTCCAAGTTGTATATAACCTATAATATTGTGGATCATAAATTCATGTCATATTGATATAGAAGGAAAGATACAATGAAAATTCTGAGGTTCGTGATGGAGTTTCTATGCCCTAGATAGGGTCTTCCATATGATAATGAACCTACTCCAATCATTTATGAAACTATCATAATATGTTTTAGTGGAGTTTTATTTTAATATAGAACTATAGTTTTATGATTGATAAGCATGAAAAATTTCACAAATTGTGTGCATAGAACTTTGTTGTGTTTGTGTTGAAGCGGTGAAGGGGGTTTATGTTGAGTATTTTCTTATACCCTATGGATTCTTCCATGCCATGCATGAGATATACTAGCTTTTCAATATATTTGATGATTTTTTCATGGCATGAATGTATGGAGGTGTGCCTTGACCATGAAATGATAGTGATCTGGAGTATTAGTGCCATGTTTTTAATCACATTTTCATTCCTTGATATTGATATTTATAACAACAATGGTAGTTCATACATTATATTTACTTATGATATTTTAGAATATTTTTTAAGGGATATAGCAGTTATATTAAATATGGTTTATAATTTCTATCATGTTGGAGCTGGAGTTGATGATTTATGAAGATAGATTTACATAAAGATATGATAAGATATGAAGAATATTTTTTTTACAATAAATTAAGGTGCACACATGGAATAATATGGTATAAAAGAGGAAATATTTTTTTGGAGGTTCAAGGATAGTCTTGGAAATATGTTTGATGACAATCATCATTGGTCAATTTATTTTTTATTTTTTTCTCACATAGCTAGTATTAGTGGTAGTTTTTTGTACCATGTATTTTTTAATGAAGGGGTAGATTATTTAAAGTATTGTTTTTTAATGGTATTTAATGTTGGTTTTTTTCATTAAAACATTATTTCTTACCTCTCCTTCATTCATTGAGTGTTCCCTATGTAATTTTGAGTGAGGTTGTTCCTTTTAAGAAATTTATTATTTCTTAACTTTATTTATTATCATTGAGTTAAGTTAGATTTTATTTTCAAATATGGTTTTGTATTACCGAGTTTTTAAATAAATCGAATTACTTGACCATAATAAAAGGAAATTTTAGTTATTAGAGGGATATAAAAAGTACTAAGGCTTCACATGGATTCAATTCCAACAGTATCCATACTATCCATCATATCATATATTCTTTGATACTTCATGGAAATATATTTTCAAGAGACCAATAAATCTACCTTTTAAATTTCATCTAAATCGAAAGTATATTTTATTTAATTTAATATTTTTCATCATGACTATTCATTTAGATTTTTCTAGGATAAGATAACTTGTATATATGGGTTCAATCACAGATTTTACAACTTTATGTTCCTTTTTAGTTGTGATTAGGGAATTTTAATATAAATTTATATAATTGATTCACTATAAAAAGTGTTTTACTTTACTACATCCCCATGATCTTTTAGGTTTAGTGTTTTAGAGATTTGTGAAAAAACATTTCATTATATAGGTAAGAATAACACATAGTGTTTATCTTTCTAATATAAATAGGATTCTAAAGTTTTCACTTTTGTTTCATTCATGACACATTTTATTTGTTCAAGGAAAATTTATTTTATTTGTAGATAGACATCATAATAGTTTCTACTCATATTTAGTCCCCGTGAAAACCCTTTGAAAAAATGGGACAAGAACAAAAATCTCCATAAGGAATATAAAAATAAAGGAATGTCATTATTCCTATGAAAAATATGAAAACCCTTGAAAACCTTTAACTTTTTAATAATAAAACATTGATAACAAAAATAAAATATTTACACATTTGAAACCCAATATTTTATAAAATAAAAAATGTTAACCACATTAGAAATCATAGGAAATACCATGAAGGAATTCTAATTCATGTGGGAACGCATGAAAACCATTCTTTTAAAAACAAACCTTTCACCTTTAAAAGTTTATAAACTTTCCTTACCTCATGAAATCAAAATATTTTCATAAAAATATTTTTTTCAAGCATAATGTTGGTATCTTGGAGAATATTATTCATAAAATATGTTCACTCATGTTTAATACATGTTATAATAAATGAATCTTAATTACTTCCATATGTTTAACCAACCCAATTATCTCTATCATTTACACATTTTAAGACTACATCATTACCAAATGCATTAGAGAGATATATCGAGCTCACCCATCAACATAAGTTTCATCATGATCACATGTCATCATAAATAATTCTCAAATAACATATCAAGAATATAAAAAAATAATATTGAACTTATTCACTATAAAACCCTTGAAAAACTCATTTTAACCCATAAGAAAAACACTTCTCATTTTTTCATAATCATAATCATAAGTATCTTTTTTCTTTGAAAACTCATAAAAATGAAAAATTCCTAAAAGTGAAAATTTGATCAAAATTTAAAAGCAATTTTAACTTGTATATGAATATTGATAATTAATAATGGCTATTATGGTAGTAAAGGGAGGTCAATATATATACATTAAAAAACTTTCTTTTTACACTTTTGCTAAAAAAAGTAAAGATGTACCCATATAGAAATCTTTGAAAATGTTGTTTTTTAAAACATTGTAAAGAAAGTAAAATATAGTAAAAAGTTAAATTTTTTAACCATTTATGCATAAATAATAGAATTATTTAAATATTTATAAGAATATTTATATAGAGGACAAAGATTTTAAAACATTTAAAACAACATTTTAAAGGGAAAATCCCATACCTTAAGTCTCTTCAAGACTCATACATTCTCTAACTCCTAAACAATAAGAATATATTATTTTTATACTTTCTTAAGAACCCTTTTCATGTTCATTATTTCATTTGTTACCATGTTTTATTTATTTACTAAAGTATTTGAGTTCACATTGGATGTTTTGAGGATGTTTGGTTTGTAATCTCAAAATAACATCGATTTGTTGACCATGGTAAAAGGCGTTAAGATTACATTAACTCCAAAATATTAAAAATGTTATAATTGTAATATATATACATTATATATACTTTTAAAACCAAACATGTAAGTTGATCATAAAAAATGGACCACATTGTTTCATGGACACGGTAGTCCATACATACCCATGAATGACATATTCAGTTTTATACTGGGTGGATAAGAAATAAAGTAGATAATATTGAAATTTTTTGGAATCATAAATGTTATAAATTTCATATTTATTCATTATTTATATCCTTATTACTATTATTTTAATTTTTAAATGAAAAAAATCACATCGCTTTGTGGATGTGCTAGTCCAGATGTACACATGAGCGATGTTATCATTTCCCATTAGATGATATGGTGAAAATTTGAGTAGTATAAAATCATTATAGAATTATAATTATGTTATAAATATAATATATATTAATTTATCCATCATTTACACTATCTAAAATATCAGTTAATGAAAAATTATACACATCGCTTCGTGGAGGTTATATTCCACACATACGCACGAGCAGTGATTCCATTCCCCATAAGATAGAAAAAGAGATGAAGATAGATTTTCCATTACAATAATAAATTATAATTATTTTTAAGATAATTATGTTATAATTTAATCATGGTTAAATAATATTTTAAGTAGGTATGATAATAAAAAAAATTGAAACACTCGGTTAAAAACTATACCTCTTATTTGAAAAAACCTCCCTTGGATTACACCTTAATATTTATTAGGTTGATCTTTGGGTGAGAATATGACATATAGGATGTGATTAGGGATGTTTTGGAGATATTTGGATAGGTATTTTAAGAGTTATAGTGTTGAAAATGTGTGATTAATAGAGGATAGTAGGTTCCCTTTAATAAGTGGGGGAGTTGCACAATTGAACTTTTTATGAACTTTTAAATATTATAATTGTATTAATCATAGTAAAGTGGCTCAAAAACTATATAATTTAGAAGATAAGTTGATAATTTTACAAATAAAATCATCCAATAATAATTAATATAATATTTTTTATCATTGTCACTTAGTTTTTACCTTTAACTCGATTTACCCTTTACCATGATGACATATTTTTACCATGGTTACTATTCATAATGACCAAAATTGAAATTGAAATCATTAATAAATTTTAACCTCATGATTAAAAATATAGAATTTATTTTTCAAGATTCAAGTTTTATAAGTTTCATAAATAACTTTTAATATAAGTGTGCATGATGAAACAAAAAACGGTTTCTAGAAAAGTGTGTTTTTAATCATAAAAATGAACTTATACAAAAATAAAATACAATATTGATTACTATGAAATTATTTAGATTATGTTAAAGAGAATTAATATTATTTTACTTTAAAACCAAATCCAAAACAAAATGTCATTTTTAAATTACTTAATTTAAAGAAAATATATTACTGTTTTTCAAAAATAGGCTTTTTTCGCTATTCACTCAAAAAAAATATTTCAAAGTAAACCCCAAAAACTCAGACTAAACTATATTTGATATGATGATATAAAATAGGAATTTAATTTTATAATATTAAATAAATAAATTTATCTTTTAAACTAAAAAATTTAATTCATGGAAAAATAATTTATAATAAAACTTTTACTTTTTGATAGAAAACTTTTATAAAATTATTTATAAAACTATAATGAATATGAATCCTTAAAATGAATACTTATAAATCATAAGATTTATTTATTTATTGCATTACATGGGTTGTCACATTATTCCCCTTAATAAATTAAATCCTATCAATTATATTCATTACTTAAAAAATTGGGGGGATTTTTCGATCATATATTTTTATGATTACCATATTGCTTCTTCGGTCATATGTTTAATCTATAAAACCTTTAACTTGTGAATTAAAGTATTCTTCAATACCTTCTATCTATGATCCAAAATCTGAAACATAATTTCCATATAGTAAATATTATCTTCCAACTATACTACTTTAGTACTCAAAACATGGGAGGCATTGGGTATGTATTTCTTTTGTAATGAAACATGAAATACATCATGAACTTGAAATAAACTCATAGGTAAAGTTAATATATAAGAAATTGATCCAAGATTTTATAGAATTTTATATTGATAAATATACCATGGACTTAATTTTCCTTTCTTTCCAAAATATATAATACTTTTTCAATGATATACATAAATAAAAACATGTTCTTATAAATCAAATGAGGGATCTTTCCTCCGGTTATCCACATTACTATTATACCTACACTGAAGTAACCTCATATAGTACTGAATAATCTTTACCTTATGTATCATTTCTTCTACTAGTTCTAGCACAAACAAGTTCCTTTCACTAACCTTTTACTAGAATGTTATATTTCAACACACTTCCAATATAATACCTCAAAAGTTTACATCTGTATACTGGAATGAAAACTATTATTATAATAAAATTATAATAATGAAACATATTGATCCTAACTTCCCTAGTAATCCAAAGAGAAATCTCAAATCATATACTCTAAAGTCTAAATTATTCTCTCTAAATGTCCATCAGATTAAGGATGAAAGGATGTGATAAAATTCAATTACACCCAAAAAAATTTAGTTATTTCTAAAAATTTGAGGTAAATTTGGGGTCATAGTTATATAAAATTAAGAGAGGGACCCCTTGTAATCTAACTATATATTTATGATAAATTATATAAAGTTAGTCCAAATAAGTAGTATCTTAAATAGGAATAAAATGTATTAATTTATTAAATGATCAATAATAACTCAAATCACATTATTACCATGATATGTCTATAGTAATCTTGATAAAATCCATGGATGTATTCTCCCATTTTCATTTAGGTACTTGAAAATGATTAATCCTCCACTTTAGTAGTTTTCACTCAACTTTAACCTATTAAAAATTTAATATTTTCATATAAAATTATTAGTATATTTCTTTATACCCTCCCACTAATAATATTCTTGAATTTCTCTAAAAATAATAGTAATTGCATGATAAATAGAAAATTAATAGTTGTGAGTTTCACCTAACAATTACTTATTCAACTAGTAATCAATTGAAACACATAAACTCTTTCTAAATTTAATATAACCTTTTTTATCATCATTAAACTCAGGAAACTTACCCTTATTGACTGATTGTAGACTTTCTTTCAAACCATGATCTTCCTTCTTATACTTCTTGATTATTTTTGAAAAAAATGACTACACTAAAACCTGATCCAAAACAGAAGGGGTTCCTAAATACATAATTTTTAGGACAACATTCATTAAATCATTAACTAAAGGATCAAGTTACAAATATAGAATTGTTAATTATGACTTATCTTTTTGAATTAATGCATCATCTACCTTGTTCTTTACCTCGATTATAGGGAATCATGAAATCATTATTTTTTAAGTTACAACCATATTCTTTAATTCATTTTGAACTCTTTTTTGGGAATAAATAATTAAAAAATTTATAGTAAATATATATTTCACATTTTACCCCATATAAAGATGTGTAAAATTTTTTAAAGAAAAAACAACTACTATATGATCAAGATCTTGGATAGGGTATCTCTGTATATAGAATATCAATTGACATGAAGCATATGAAATTATCCAGTCATATTACATCAAGACACAACCAAGCCCTTTAAAAGAAGAATCGCTATAAATAACCAATTAACCATCTATTTTTGGAAAGGATAACCCTATGGAATTAACTATTTATTTTTAAATTCCTAAAATAATTCATTAAATTTCATTATCTAGATAGAATTATATCCTTTTTTAGTTAACAAAATTAGTGGGAGAGATAACCCAAAAAAGTTCTCAAAAATCATTGATAGAAACCCTCTAATCCTTAAAAATTTTAAATATTGGTGACATTTTGGGTCTTGTCCATTATTCTACCACTTTGGTTTTAGTAGGAGAAATAGTTATGCCATATTTTGAAACATTATACCCAAGAAAATAAATATTTTGAAGAAAAAATTAACATTTACTAAATTTTCCATGAAAATAATTTTATTTTAAGGTTTCTAAAACAATCATTATATATTTATCATGTTCCTTATAGATATTATAATAAAACAAAACATAGTAGGATAATTTGTAAGTATTGTATAACCACAAACTCATAATGAGCATACCTAGTACAAAATTATATCTTTGAAATGAATTCCTCCTTCACCTTCATCTAATTATAATCTTACCTGATATCAAAATTCAGAAAATACTCAGCTCCCAAGAGCTGAACAAACAAATCATTAATATGAGTCAAAAGATACTTGTTCTTAAATGTGATGTTATTGAGTGCTTTATAATCAAGGTAGAGTCTCATAAAGCTATACTTATTTTTAACAAAAAAAATAGGGTTAACCCAAGGAGAATTGTTGGGATGTATTAAACCCTTACTATGAAACTCATGTAAATCAGTTAAATCCATTCGATAAGATGGTTTTGAAATTGGCTTAGAATCAGACATTAAGTCAACAGTGAACTCAACCTCCCAATGAGGAATAACACTAAGAAAATCATTAGAAAATACATAAATATGTTTATTCACTACTTCCATGTCCCTAATTTAAATAGTTTTTATTTATTTTCAATAACATTAGAAAGATAATTTTCACTCCTATATTTGATCAGTTTCCCACCTTCTTGATATAATATCAAAGGTATGAACCCGTTCTTATATAAGGATTAAAACTCACTCTAAAAATTAAATATTAATTCTATAGATCTAAAATATATCTTAGAAATATAAATTGAAAGACAATTCATACCTAGAATAAAATAAATCTCTTAAATTGGAAATATAACGAGGTTTGTAGGAAAAAACCATTCCATGGATAATAAAATGAAGGTTCCGATAAATTTTTATTAACTTAATACTACTACAAATATTTTTTAACAAAATTTATGAATTAATTTATTAAGATTCTATTTCCATTCTACTTAAAAATTTTCTAGAAATAAAAAAATGTATGGATCCCAAATCAAAAAAGACATTGTCATAATCTTAATAAACAAGTAATATACTTGATACTACTTCCTTTAATGGGATAACATCTACCGTAGTGTAAGTAAAAAACTTTTTCTCACCTTTATCATTTTGATATTGATGATTGTCACCATGAGTAACTAAATTTATTCATTTATCAGTATAATTACCCAACACATTGCAACTAAAAAATCTTACTACTTGCAGAAAATCGATTTTCCAAATATTGGTCTGATTAAAACTTTTTCCCTTACAATAACAATCCAAATAATTAAGATTATCACATTAGTAACACATTATTATTCCTATAAAATATTATTTAAATTTTCTTTTACCACATTTTAAACATTTTGGGGGAATACCGCTAGATTTATTTGTTGAGTTTTTCTTTATTACTTTTCACCGTGAGCAATTCTGACATTTATTTTCACAAAGTACATAAGTTTCAAAAAACTCCATCTAAACTTTATTATCACAATGAACAATATACTCATAACTCTTCAATGCATAAGAGTCCAAAGGTATTTATAAACTTGGATTTAGTCCTAATAAAATCTTTTAGTTTTATTTTCATGGTCTAGAATGAAATTTGGTTTATCCCAAGATAATCTAGTAACATTTTATCCATAAGTGAAAATTGAGTCTTCTTAATTTTGCTTCAATTATAGAAATTGTATTTATATCCATGTTTCTGATTAAAACCGGATGCTTGACAGTCAATTGTGGGGGTTTAGGGTGGTTATAAAATCTTTTGTGTAGATCCACAAGTTTCATTTCACATCCCCTTTTGGGTGGTTTCCAAAAGGGTTTTATTTGTGGTACCAAAACCACCCAACGGTTACCATATCCATAATGTGGACCGAGTTTCCAATGGTAGGTGATAACTAGATATTTTTTCCAATGATTCTTAGGGACTCTCATTGATCGAGAGGATGTGAGGTCTGGATCATCACACCCTTTTGGGGGGAATTGTTTCCTACTCCAAGACTCTCTTATAGATTTAATTCATATTCATGAATCTTTTATAAACCTTTATGTCAAACTGGTCACCCTATGAATTTTTAATCAACCACATTTACATGAAAGATTAATCATCTGTATATATCAAGAGTTCTCCATAAACGGAACCATATTTATCTATCTGAGGATCTCAATTGAGAGGTCCTTCCATATATACCATAGGTTATCCATCTCATTTTTTTGTTTACCTTGTAATTATTCATTTAAAGTAACATGTTTTAAAGCCTCATGATTGTGTTATCTGGAGTTTATTTTCTTATAAGGAGGTGTTTAGGGTATTTATATTGAGATCAGGACCATAATAGGGACTTCCTACATATCCTTGTTAAAGGAATTAGAAAACATGTAGTTTGGTGCCACTTAATGAGACATGTCACACCTTTTAGGGTCATGTGACTAGGTCTAGACCATACATTTTAGTGTCATGCAGAAAGGAAATATAGGTGTAAGGTTCCTAGTAAAGGATGGTGTTGGAATTATACAAGAGAGTCCCTTTTTGGTTGATCTAGTAGGGAATATGGCCATGTAATGAGATAAATTTCACCGATGATTTGGACCAATGAGGATGATGTAAAAAGGACCTCAAAGGAATATATCCTCTCAAGTCAAGGGATTGATCTTACTAGTAATATGAACCAATAAGGATGATGGTGTAAATGTACTAAAGGGGATATGGACCACTAGATTAGATATGACCCTACTAGGAATATGGCCAATGGATGAGTTGAGGGTGTTGGGTTTGAACCTCCAGGGGTCTTCCTATATATCCCATTTGGATAGGAATCAAAGCTCATGTAGTTTAGAAATGTCATTACATACACCAATGAGGGTTTCCCATTTGGTTTATTCATTTAGAATATGGTCCTATAAAGGTTCTTTTAGAATGGAATATGGTATTTTGAGGGAATGATGTCATGGTTTGGGGGGTTACACCTTGTAGGAGTCCTATTTAAGGATATTTGATCCTAATAGTGATATGATCATCACTAACCTCTAATCCGATGTGAGTATTTCTCGGTGTGAAAAATAAGAGGAACTAGAATATCTGGTAATTCTCACAATCTTCTTCATCTGTAGGTGGATGAGGGTGAGGGCATGAAGGGTAGGAGAAGTATTACAAGAAAGTCTAGGGGATTAATCTATGAGGAATTCCCATTATGATTCCCCTTCTAATAAGTGGAAGATTAGACAAGGGTGATGATATGGAAGACAAGAGGGGATTATCGTCATATTCTCTTCACATTTCAGGCAACAGATATTACCACCTAATCCGAGAATCCATATTTCACTATCCACAAGGCTTGGATCCTCATTACCATGATAATTCATGATTGTGAACATTCTGAGGACCCCAACTACTAGGGTGGTAAAATATAGGACTTCCTTTACCATGGTAATGCATGATTTAATGGTAGACACGTAAGTATGTACTATCCCTATGCTAAATGAATATGGAGGCCATGGGGGAGGTATCAATAATGTAATTCCCTGGTTTTGTTATGGGAACATAAATTCATTTGAACAGTTCACAAAAGGGCCAATATGGGGCCAAATTCTACATGGAAGGAGGGTAGAAAGAGAGGAAGGTCAAAATTCCCTAAGGATACCCCATTACACATAATTATTTTTGTTTTGTGAGGTGGAGAATTGTGAAGTGTGTTCTTTTGTTAAGGGGGGATTTTCCTAAGTGGGATTCATTCATGGGAACAAGTGTATTTCCTTTGTAGATGGTTGGGATTGTCTTTTCATGAAGCATCCTTTGCAGTATCTCCCTGTCTATTTTTCATGGTATGTGGTAAGTGAATTACCTGCCAAAGTATTATCTGGTCTTCCCTATTGTCCTTATTTCTATCCCCATCTCTTTTTTTGTTCCTCGTCTCATTTTAAAGACCAGGTATTTATAAGGAATAGTAAATAACCATTTTCTCAGAATTGATGGTTGGCCACATAGTATTCCTAATTCCATATGGTTGAGTAGTACTATTGTCACCTATAGAGATTTTGGTTCTCAAGGAAGTAGGGAGGCTGTCTCACACCACAAGTTTTTTTTAAGGAACGTGATTTCACTGCATCACCCCCCCCCCCACACACACACACACACAAAACATAAAATCATTTTCAGGGGCTTCTAATTCACTCCTTACAATCCAAAAAAAGTCTTTTACAGGGGGCGTGTAATTACTACTTTAACCCATAAATTATTTTTCATTTTTAGGAATACCATATAGATAAGTGGTCATGCATAGCGTATACACTATGCAGAATGGATTGGATGCTTTGTGGTTCTGGGTAATTTACAAATTTTAACTCTATGAATAGTTTTCCCACTTGGTTCTATCTTTCCAAAATTGATATATCTTCTTCAAACTCCTTAGCAACTTTTTTGAGCCCAAAAAATACCCCCATCGGAATGGGGTCTGATTGGAATGAAGAGAAGGAAATTATAAGAGTAGTTATCCTAGTAAAATGTTTTTCAATGTTCATGTGGACCTAGAGGAGGTCACGCACATATAAAAGGTTCAATCTATACTTGCGGCTTGCAACCCTTCCCTCAA
This sequence comes from Viscum album, assembly GCA_963277665.1. Classification (NCBI taxonomy): domain Eukaryota; kingdom Viridiplantae; phylum Streptophyta; class Magnoliopsida; order Santalales; family Viscaceae; genus Viscum; species Viscum album. The sequence goes on along the minus strand of CAUJRU010000087.1, from coordinate 565,570 downwards.
TGTGAATCCCTTTTTGATTGGGCTTTTCCACATACAGAAGCATTACTATCCATGAACTAGTATTTCCATAAACTAAATATCATGCTTTGATGTAGAATTATTCCTACATAGTGATGGGTAATACATGTGTAAATGAGCATGCTACGGGGTCTGTATACTGATTTGATTTCTACGTAGTCCACATAGCATTTTATTTATATTTTTATTCTTTTTCAAAAAAATTAATATAACATCTATTATCTAATTTTATAGAGATAAAATATACCCTTCTCATATTTTCTATGATATTGATGAAAAGTGGAAAGTCATTAAAGAGAGTGTTGATGATAGTTCAAAATTTAACATTATCCCACATCTTTAGTTTCTAGAAGAGCTCATGGTTACTAGTTTGAGAGAGTACCCTATATAAAATAGGATTACCCTTTATGGGTTTATATTATTGCCTAATTTCCCTATCCACACACCCCACTATGAAAATAAACCTATGGACTAGATAAAAAGAAACATTAATTTACCCCAGGAAAATATCTTGGAAAAGGGATCATAGATTTGAGAACACTTTTCTAAGGGAGTTTTTTAGTCTATACCCATCTGTCGCTAAATGAAGAAGTACGGGTACCAAAATTGAATTCACATTGTTATCAATACATTTTGATAAAGTCAATGGCCAATGAAAAGCTAGGATAGTCATCAAAATGTGATCCCCATCCCAAAGGGTATTTCAACCTTGATTGGGGATGTCCTTTTTGGGTCAAATAGAGCTGTAAAGAATTCATGGATGAGATAAGGGTCATAGGACTGTATTAGGATGTTTGTGTATCACATACCTTTTCTCATTGGAATAGATCTATAATCCCTCATCTTCTCAATTGGTGGATCCCAAATAAAAACACATTATATATGTTGTATGGGGAGGTTGATATCAATGTTTGGGATCTTGGATGATTGTGGGGGTTCCAATCATGGAGGATATATATGATAAATTCCTTCCTCCTTCCTTAGTGTGGGTTAACATAAACAACCCCCCCCCCCCCTCCACCACTCATGAATAATATACTTGACATAGAAAGGTATCTTCTCGAGTCCAAGACTCATCCTAAGCTAGACATCACTTTTTCTAATAGGGTTCATATTTTTTACATAGAAAATAGTTATAAGCTTTGTTTAAGGAGGATAAGGACGTGTCTAAACCATATAATCTGATGGTGCATCAGTTCTTACTGGAAAATAATTTAGGAAAGTCATTTTAATCAATGGGGTTAGAAAGCCACCCCAGGTGTTGATTGATTAATTTGGTCATCAAATTTTGTAGCAATGTTTCTTAGTTGCTGGTTATTTTCAGTGCATGAATCAAGCATTGGGGTTAGAAATACAACTTTTTTGATTTCATATTATATGGATACTAGGAGATGAATTAACATTGTAGTCCTGATATTGGAAAATATATACTATATATTAGGGCGTATTAGTAGAGGAAATCCCCCTCACAAATTCATATGCCCATTACAAGTTCTCTAGGGCAGAATAGAATCTAAAGTGGGGGGTATGATTTTATCTATTACAAGTGTATTCTAAATTCTCAATTCATGTTCTATTTACATTTTATAGGAGGGGTGAATCTGTTAATGTTAGAGTCTAGTGATGTAATGAATAGGCTCAACTATCATGGCCATTTTTTCTATGCTCCTTACTCCCCCCCACTGGCATCTCGGTGAATAATGCATTTGGAAATAATGCAAGATAAGGGTACCTAATTTCTCTAATGAAAGGAATTCTGATTAAAAGAGTCAATAGAAAATATATTTGTGAATTTTATTCACCTTGTACATTTGGGAGTCAATTCCATTGTATCCAAAGTGGTTTCATGCATCCATCAATAGTGCATGTAAATAAAAACATCTAATTTTCACCTATCAAATTTGGTTGATGTTCACATGGGAGAGCATGGGCTCCAGAATTAAGCTTCCTACCATGAATGTCAATCCCAAACTTTCAAAGTCAATGGTGAAACTTGGATCCACTCATACCCCAATGGTCATCTGGAAAAATTAGTACCCATTATTAAGGATCTACCTATGAGTGAACCTAGAGAGGGTGAGGAGAATACAATAGAGTCGGTTATTACTTGAATGGGGTTCGCACCTAGAAAAACCCTCATCTATGAATTGAAAAGGAATAGGTTATGGATATGGGTTTTTTTCCCCTCAAAACATTGGTTTCATCCCTGTGACCTAAGTTACTGAACTATCTCCCCAAGCATACATCCCTTTCAAGGTTTCATATCTCGTGGATTGGAGGGAGTGAGATAAATAGAGAATTTAAATAATTTTTATTGGAATTTTAAACTTTATTTGAGGGAAGGTAGTCATTTTAAATTAATATGGAACCATATATGTTCCTGAAAATATTTCTTATATAGAGAATCTTGAATTGGTAGAGGCTTATATCCAGGATCTTGATGCCTCCAGTCACTCGCTTCATAGTAAATTCATATTTTCAATATGGTTACCTAAGATATTGAAACTATATAAAAGTGAGAGTGAATGAGTAGAATAAAGTGATAGTGCGTCATAGGGAATTGATTAGGTATATTCACTAATTCCTCCTAGACTTGGGGACTTGCCTTCTTCCTCCCAATTGGGACCATGTAAGTGCCCTAGTCTGAGGAGAGATATGATACCAAATATTTCATGGAATTTGGTATGGAAAATTGGTCCTACCCCACCCAAAACTTCGGGGCCCTCTACATTATCCATCTCCATCACGGAATCATTTCTTGAGGCTTGGAAATAATGGGATACTTGGATAAAGAATGTGTATGTCGGGTAAATATTGGGAGTGCTTAAGGAAAAGAAGATTAATTTTCCTAGATTTGGGATGATTAATACATATAATAATATCTACTTCAGAGGAAACCCTAATGATTTTGGAACATTTCTTTAAGATATGGATGTTTCTATCTATTCCTCTAAAGGTAGGATCAATTTTCCCAACCTAGTGTGGGAAATATTGGTGGCAAGAGAAGAAGCATATGATTTTGATGGAGTGGTAGCATGAGTTTTCATATCAACTCTCATTTAACTATTATTTTTTTCCTCGATCCTATATCCCTCTTTTTTAGAATGTGGGAGGGGATTCTTCACCCATTCGTTCTCTAGAATATACTAAGGGGGAACCGTTGTTGGGATGGACACCCCTATGGATGAAAGGGTCTTGTAAGAAGACTCTTTGTGGGTAGCCTATCATATATAGGAAATAATTATAGATACATCAAGAGTATCCACACCCATACCCCACATAATCTATTCCCTTTGAGTTTATCCTCATAGGAAACCATAAGGTGTAGGTAAGCGAGGAAGCTGAAAATATATATCTGATCAGGGATAGAAGGTGATCATTAAGTCCCCATCACCTAATTTTCATTTTGTATGTTCCATCCTATTGATGAATTAAATTATGAAGGGTTTGGAATAGGTTCTTAAATTTAAGAGATTCCAACCATTCAAGATCATTTGGACCCTTTTTCTTTATATATAGATGCAATAACAATGGAAGTTCTAGGTAAATCTAGATTCTATGGGGATCTGGGCCCAACTGGTGACATTATCAAGATCCAAATTCATGTGATATAGTATTCTCAATATCAAATGAACTATAACCCATTATAAGTGGGTTTGAGAGGTTCGGAACCTCTTTGTTGTGCACTGACTCTATTCCTTCAGAGGGAACAATTTCAAAGGTAACAACAACATGGGTCCAAGGAGATTCGAACCTAATTGTCGCTCTGAGTTCATTGATTGTCATTCCAATAATATCAATGTATATGAGTAAAATTTTGGAGGTTATTGATTTATTTTAACATGCACATGTCACATGAACATCCCTATAAGGAGGTTTGTTGCTCTATAATTTTCCAACGGATTCCCCTCACTTTTGATAACTAACAATTTTGTTTTATATTTATTAATAGTGACAATTGTTTAAACTAGAAGCGTCTTCTAAGATTGATCCTCAACTTTTTTTAGAAGGTTGGGGTCGAAGCCTCAATTTATTATTCAAAGAAAAGACCACTTTAGTGTGGGTAGAGGGAGACCCATTACATAGACCGAAGGCCCAAGGCCAAGTGGCCTGAATGCAAGGCTTGAAAGCTCATTTTTTCCCAAAGGACCCCTTGGTGAATAGTACTGCTATAGTACCCACGCTGTTATAGTACCTGCTACAATACCACTGCCACTACAGTATCTACTATAGTACCTCTGCTGCTAAAGTTCTGCCACTGCTACAGTGCCCTGTTATAGTCCTGCTACAGTGCCCCTGGAATTTTGTCCCTACTCCGATTTGATCCTGGGTCTTTTGGATGCCAAGTAGGAGCCTCTACCACTTGGGGGTCAGTGCCCCAGCAGGTGAAGGTAAGTCTCTCAGATTCTTGACTATCTTATATTATTATTTAATAGGTATTGATTCCTCTAAATATTAATTTTAGGAACATCAGTATAAACATTCATAATTTTGGATGCTTCAAACTTCCAATCAATTGAGGCTTCTAGGAATTCAATAGATTTAGAGCCTACCCATTTTAAAAATGTTTGGTACAGACATTCTCTAGTTGGTATGATTTCAAAATATGTCCTTTCTTCTAAACGTGACTCTGAGGGAGATCAAGAAACCCACAATAGCTTCCACATTTCCAAAAAAATGATATGGATTGACAAATGGAAACTAATTTCACATATCCCCTTTTAAATTTTACTAGAAAATTTTCCTAGGTCGTGTCGTATTTTCTATTTTCTTGGTTATGGGGGGTTTTATTATCACATAATACATGCCAAGGTAAAATAAGTGATTATCACTTGAGAGAGGGAAAAAATTCTTCAATATCATCTTGAAACTAAGGAGTCTATGCACCATTTTTATATGACTAAGAATATCCTACTTGAAGAGGCCTCTAAACAATTTGGAGTGGCCGCAAGACACCAAAGTCGAGTTATATAATAGAGATACCTAGCGGAAGGACTCTATAAGTATTTGGATCAAATTTTCCCATATTTTTATCATCTCAATCAGGAACTAACTCTTGCTGAAGTCGTAGTTGATAAGGATAAATAGCTAGTATAAGAGGTGGATATGGTAGGGATAGATGCCACTGAGAAGGTGGGAGTGTTGCAGGTTGATATAGAGATAGGGGTTTCAATGTTGTCTGAATTATTCCATGCAATATAATACTTTGATAAAATAATGATCCAGCTCTATGAGTCATCTAAGTGGGCCATATAACAGCATAGGTTTACTTGTATGGGGAGGCTCCATATTTTGGATTTTCCTCCTTTCCAAAATTAAAAATTTTCAAATAAATAAAAACATGGTTGTTCTCAATTGTGTGTATTTTTTTATTTCTTTGATTTTCATACTATCACTTAATATTAGCATGTAATATTTCAAAATTTAATATCAAGATATACCAAATCATTTGACTGCTTATTAAAAACATTAGTCATAATTATGAACATTTAGGCTGAATTAATTTGTTTATTTTTCTTTTTTCATGGATCACAGACGGGTATAGGTACAATTATCATCACCATAACACCAGATTTTTTCTATTTTAAATAGTGAAGAATATTGTATAACACTTTTGAATATCTGAACTAAAATAAAATCAACATATATTCAGAGAAATCTAATTTTTTTCTAGTTCTAAGGATCTATCAAGAATAATTTGATTATTCTAGAGTCACATTACAGACCCTACAACTTTTTTTCTTTTCTTTCACCATCCTAATTTCTTCCTAAATCTTGAAGAAGTTCATTGGGCATGACTTGACATTTCCTTAGGTTTCTATTTATAGGTTCTTAACCTAATGAGTTTTGTGCCTTTTCAATTTCAATTTCTCTATCTTTACTACATAATGTAGATTGTATGCCTAGCAAGATGAGACTCGCTATTTTCTCATGTTTCCCCTTTTGTAGGTTTTAAACATGGTGAGTTTTCTGCCTTCACAATTTCAATTGATCAATCTTTCTTATATCATGGTAAGTGCATTCCTATCGATCTGAGATTCAACTTTTTCTTAGGTTTCCCTTTTGTGAGTTTTCAACCTAATGAGTTTTATGTATCCTTTCACTGGCAGTTTAAGTTCTTTCAATCTGGAACAATGAAGATGATATTTTAGGTTGAAAAGTTTTGACCATCAGTTACCTGAATAGAGTATTCTAGTCAAGAATGCTTCAATATATTTTTTATGTGAAGAGGGAAGTTTTTAAGTAATGATCTTGGGATTTTCGGATCGTAATAAATGGTATGGGATAAACATGTTAAGAATTATTGTGGACCAAGTTTGAAAAGTTTTTTTGTTATGATGTCATCATATCATACATAGATAGAATGGTTTTATCCTAAGGAAGGAGGTGCCTTTAGTTAATAAGACACACTGGGGGAATATTATATAGATCCACATTTGGGCATATTATGCATAGTCAAAATAAAGGTCTCCTTCTGAGTTGGATTCTATTATCACTAATAGCCAAGGTAGGTTTGATAATATACTAAATTCTCAAGATCATGAAGTTTTGTTTTTGAAAATGATGTGTCATATTATAAATAGAGTATTTATCTCATAATTGGCCATATAAAGGAAACTACCCACAAAAATTTAATTTTTATATATGGAAGGGGGAATTTTTCTCCAATCATGAATTCACCAATGATAGAACCCATGATGGGTTTACTTATATAGATTGGGACTATATGAAAGAGATAAGGGGTAGATGAATTTTATTTATTATGGAGGATGGTCCTAGGTTAAAGAATCTAGGTGTCATTACATATCTCATTGAAATGATAAGAAAGCTATGTGTAGTTCAATGATAGGGGTTCTTTATATATATTTGACCTAAATGTAAGGACTGACTACACAAAGGAAGCCACTATAAACAATTTAAGGTCATATAAGGTGGACCAATGATTCACTATCTTTGGTTGTGGCATGGTATGATCATATAAACTAGAACAATCACCAAAACATTCTAAGCGCATGTGATCCATGATCGATGTGATAAATAATAGGATATTGTAGGAATGTTTGAGTTGTGTGAAATTTCTTGGTTTAAGGTTGTTTCAGATGTTAATTTTATTACTTGTTATCTTATAGTAGATAAACCATCCGACAAACCATGTGGTCTAAGGTAAATAGCCAAAAATATTCAAGTATATTCCATACATGAGGGTGAGAAAATGAAATTATTCATAAATCATGATTTTGGGGGTTCTTGGATCTAAAGGAATTATGGGAAAATAATTAAGGGATGACCATGGACCAAATTTGAAAAGTGGATTCCACTATGATGTTGCCAGGGTGTATGAAGATAAAAGGGTTTTCTCATGGGCACGAAGGTTCTTATGGTTGACAGGCCACATTTTGAGGTGTATTATACATATCCAAATTTGGGTATATTATGCATAATCAAAACAAAGGTATCCTTTAGAGTTGGATTCTTTTATCACATATATCCAATGGAAGCTTATATTTATCTAAGTTTCCCAAGACATGATGTGTGATTTGTGAAAGAAATATGTCTACATTATGCTGAAGGCATTTAGACTGATGTCGGATGTAACTGAGTAGATAATGTCATATATAGACCTACCTCATATATAAGATAATAATATTGTTGTTTTATTCATGGTTGGGTCTGGAATGAAGGTTTTAGGTGTCACTGCGTATCTCATTGGGATGAGAATCAATCCATATATAGTTATAACATAAATTTGTGATAGGATACTAACACCGGGAAGGATGGTACTCCCAGGAAAGGTAACAACAATGCATAGTTTTAATTCATATGGTAGGGAAGTGAACCACGCAGTTTAACATCTTATGATGAGGACATTTCCTTATAGTTTAACATCATGTAGTAAGTATGTATGGTGTTCCTTTTAAGGTCTTGTATCCAGTACTATTTTAACCCTGATGTGAATTAATGTATCTTAATCATGTATTGAAATACCCTATTAAATTAAAGTTGGATCGGGATATATGATTTTTGTTTCACTATGTATCTTATTGGGATTATAGTAAAATCACACATAGTTCTTATATAAAGTGTCTCCTTTCACTGATCAAGTTCTTTGTAAGGGGAGGGATCATTTTTATCATATTGTGGTTGGACCAGGATATAGGATCTAGGTGTCACTATGTATCTCATTGAGATTAAAATCAATCCACATAGAGTTCTATAGGGATGAAATTTCACCACAAGAATTTGAATTATTATATATGGAAAATGGGTATATTTTTTTAACACGGGTTTATGAATGAAAGGGAAAACCCATGTTGGACTCTCCCATATAGATCTAGATATCACATAAGAGAGTGGTGGAATTTTTTGGTAGATTTGTGGTCTAGGTTGAGGAACCTTGACATCACTACGTACTTTATTGAAATGATAATCAAGCCATATATAGTTCTATAAAGAATGTGTGATATAAGATCTGCATCTAGAATGGTGGTCCTTTTGGGAAATGGCCACAATAGTGTGGATTTTAATATCATATAAAAGGGATGTTAACCTTTCATTTTAAATTCATGTGGTAAGGACATGTGGTGCGTAGTTTAGTTTCATGCAACTAGGAAAATTCTTACCCAATGTGAAGATAAGGTATAAGATCTCACATCATACAAACACATTTTCAATGATATTCAAATAATTTAAGGACATCATGTTTAGACCACAAAGTGACCTAACCATGTGAGGAGGCCCTTACCAAGATTCATAATCCCATGGGATCTATGATCATTGTGAGAAACAAAAACTAGTGAGGGTTTCTCTTATTATGTGGGGGAAATTCAAAGAATATAGTGATGTGGGAGACTAACACTATAATCATAGGTCCTCTAAGGGAAGGTCAAAGAAACACGTGGTTTTAAATCATGTGGAAGGGGACCTTAATAATGCAGTTTAATGACTTACTGTGAGGATGTTAAAAATACCTTTTAGGATTTTTCATCTAGATTTAGTGGTCATTCCTTTTAAGGTTGGGTGATAAGGACTGCTTCATTAAATTTAACATAGGGTGGTAAGGATGAATGGTGACTTTTAGTTTTGAGTTGTATGACTAGGACTATTTTTCATTAGTCACATGAAATATTTCTTGAGAAATGTTTCATTTATAGGGGGCATAATACACTCTACATCCAAGGTGATCAATGAATATTTCTCATTGGAATAGACCTTATGGATGAAAAAAAGGACCTTTCTATTTTATCTCAAGCTTTTGAAGGTTTCTTCTAAGGTATCACTGGGGTCTTAAGATCCAAAACCAATTCTCATTATAGTAATGAATGAGGGTGAACCTTCTTTTTGAAAACTCGCACTATCCAGTTTTGATAAACCACTATATAATGAAAGGTGCATGGTCTCTTCTCATTAATCTATTCCAATTCATTAAAATTCTCTTGGGACTACTCATATGTAGACAATTGATAGTAAATGGAAATATGAAGTAAAGTAAACTTGACTTCAATTAGAATATTGCTTTTATCGCATATACCAGTGAATATAGGGTCACCTGCATAGCATTATGGGTTGTGATACATAGGCCCACAAGGAATGTATAATCTTATCAATCTAAGATTTATTTTCATTTTACACAATTTTCTAGAGTATGTTTGAAAGTGTTTTTTTTAATACTCTATTTACCTATTTGTTTTTGCATGATAACGAGATAAATGGTTGGAATCAATGTTATACTCCTAGTATAACCTTCTCAATTTAGAAGACCAAAAGTTGGTTTCATTTTCTGTCAATATTGTATGAGGGACAAAAGACTTGGTAATGATATTGGACTTCATTAAATTGATAACGATTTTAGTCTTGGATTCTTTGATGGGTATTTATTTGGCCCACTTGGAAAGTAATTTGGTAGTAGTAGGAATATACTTAAACTATTCGGATGTGGCGTGATGGCATCATCCCATGGAATAAATTCCCTATAAAGTGAATATCCTAGAGTATTTGTTAGTGTGAAACAATTCTGAAATTTGATGGATGAAATCAGAATAAACTTGATAAGGATGACACTTTTTTGTTAACTGTGTGCAATCATGCATCATTAAAGTCCATAATTATCCCACACTACGGCAAAAAAGGCATTTAGCGGCGGGTTTTTTTTTCATTTAGCGGCGGTTTAAACCGCCACTAAATCATGCGTCGGGAAACTATTTCGCAGCGGTTTTCAAAACCGTCGCAGAACGTTTCGCGGCGGTTTTTTTTATTTTTTTATTTTTTTTTATTTTTTTTTATTTTCTTTATTTTTGTTATTTTTTTTTTAATTTTTTTAAATTTTTTTTATTTTTAATTTTATTTTATTTATTTGTATATTTATTTATTTATTTATTTTATTTAATTTATTTATTTATTTATTTTATTTATTTTTTTTATTTTTTTTTTTTCGTATTTATTTATTTATTTATTTATTTATTTATTTATTTATTTATTTATTTATTTATTTATTTATTTATTTATTTTATTTCGTATTTATTTATTTATTTATTTATTTATTTTATTTATTTTATTTCGTATTGATTTTATTTCGTATTTATTTTATTTCGTATTTATTTTATTTATTTATTTTATTTTATTTACTTATTTTATTTTATTTATTTATTTTATTTTATTTATTTATTTATTTATTTATTTATTTTATTTATTTATTTTATTTCGTATTTATTTATTTATTTATTTATTTTATTTATTTATTTTATTTCGTATTTATTTTATTTTATTTACTTATTTTATTTTATTTATTTATTTTATTTTATTTATTTATTTATTTTATTTTATTTATTTATTTATTTTATTTAATTCCGTATTTATTTTTTTTCGTATTTATTTTATTTCGTATTATTTTATTTACTTTATTTATCCATGCATGCACATCTCATGCCCATGCACATGCACATACATACCCATGCAATATAAATAAATTCTGCGTTTGGTGAGATTTGAACCCCTACCCTCTTGCATATTTTCCAAAGATTTTACCACTCCAGCAAGCTCGCCATGTGTTTAATAAACAGAATTTAATATACTTATATATATTAATTGAAAAAACAAATAATACATAAATAATAAATATAAACTCAATAATAATAAATAATAAATAATAAATAATAAATAAGGATTAATAAATATAAATAATAAATGATAAATAAATATAAATAATAAATAAATATAAATATAAATACTAAATAATAAATAATTAATAATAAATAATAAATAAATATAAATAATTAATAATTAATAATAAATAATAACTAATAACTAATAAATAATAACTAATAAATAAATATAAATAATAAATAATAAATAATAAATAATAAATAATAAATAATAAATAAATATAAATAATAAATAATAAATAATAAATAATAAATAATAAATAGAAAATAATAAATAATAAATAAATATAAATAATAAATAATAAATAATAAATAAATATAAATAATAAATAAATATAAATAATAAATAATAAATATAAATAATAAATAAATATAAATAATAAATAATAAATAAATATAAATAATAAATAATAAATAAATATAAATAATAAATAATAAATAAATATAAATAATAAATAATAAATAATAAATAAATATAAAAAATAAATAATAAATAGAAATTAAAAAATAATAAATAAATATAAATAATAAATAAATATAAATAATAAATAATAAATAAATATAAATAATAAATAATAAATAGATATAAATAATAAATAATAAATAGATATAAATAATAAATAATAAATAATAAATAAATATAAATAATAAATAATAAATAATAAATAATAAATAATAAATAATAACTAATAAATAATAACTAATAAATAAATATAAATAATAAATAATAAATAATAAATAATAAATAATAAATATAATATAAATAATAAATAGAAAATAATAAATAATAAATAAATATAAATAATAAATAATAAATAATAAATAAATATAAATAATAAATAATAAATAATAAATAAATATAAATAATAAATAATAAATATAAATAATAAATAAATATAAATAATAACTAATAAATAAATATAAATATAAATAATAAATAATAAATAAATATAAATAAATATAAATAATAAATAAATATAAATAATAAATAATAAATAATAAATAAATATAAATAATAAATATAAATAAATATAAATAAATATAAATAATAAATAATAAATAATAAATAATAAATAATAAATAAATATAAATATAATTAATAAATAAATATAAATAGAAAATAAAAAATAATAAATAATAAATATTTATAAATAATAAATAATAAATAATAAATAATAAATAAATATAAATAATAAATAATAAATAAATATAAATAATAAATAATAAATAATAAATATATATAAATAATAAATAATAAATAAATATAAATAATAAATAATAAATATAAATAATAAATAAATATAAATAATAAATAATAAATAAATATAAATAATAAATAACAAATAATAAATAAATATAAATAATAAATAATAAATAAATAATAAATAAATATAAATAATAAATAATAAATAAATATAAATATAAATAATAAATAATAAATAAATATAAATATAAATAATAAATAAATATAAATAATAAATAAATATAAATAATAAATAATAAATAATAAATAATAAATAAATATAAATAATAAATAATAAATAATAAATAATTAATAATAAATAAATATAAATAATAAATAATAAATAGAAATTAATAAATAATAAATAAATATAAATAATAAATAATAAATAAATATAAATAATAAATAATAAATAATAAATAATAAATAATAAATAATAAATAATAAATAAATATAAATAATAAATAATAAATATAAATAATAAATAAATATAAATAATAAATAATAAATAAATATAAATAATAAATAAATAATAAATAATAAATAAATATAAATAATAAATAATAAATAAATATAAATACTAAATAATAAATAATAAATAATAAATAATAAATAAATATAAATAATAAATAATAAATAAATATAAATAATAAATATTAAATAATAAATAAATATTAAATAATAAATAAATATAAATAATAAATAATAAATAATAAATAATAAATAATAACTAATAAATAATAACTAATAAATAAATATAAATAATAAATAATAAATAATAAATAAATATAAATAATAAATAATAAATAAATATTAATAATAAATAAATAAATAATAAATAAATATAAATAATAAATAATAAATAAATATAAATAATAAATAATAAATATAAATAATAAATAAATATAAATAATAAATAATAAATAAATATAAATAATAAATAATAAATAAAAAAATATAGATAATAAATAATAAATAAATATAAATAATGAATAATAAATAATAAATAAATATAAATAATAAATAATAAATAAATATAAATAATAAATAAATATATATAATAAATAATAAATATAAATAATAAATAAATATAAATAATAAATAATAAATAATAAATAAATATAAATAATAAATAATAAATAAATATAAATAATAAATAAATATAAATAATAAATAAATATAAATAATAAATAATAAATAAATATAAATAAATATAAATAATAAATAAATATAAATAATAAATAAATATAAATAATAAATAATAAATAATAAATAAATATAAATAATAAATATAAATAAATATAAATAATAAATAATAAATAATAAATAAATATAAATAATAAATAATAAATAATAAATAAATATAAATAATAAATAAAAATAAATAATAAATAAATATAAATAATAAATAATAACTAATAAGTAATAACTAATAAATTAATATAAATAATAAATAATAAATAATAAATAACCAGTTACAAATAATAGATAATAAATAAATTAATGTATATTATAAATAATAAATAATAAATAATAAAGGAAACACATGAAAAAGTATTGTAAGATGTGATAAGGGATGAAAAATCATGAAAACGCATGAAAAATGATGGAGAAGCATATGAAGAATGAGGTATTAGAAAAAATGAGAACGCATGAAAACTCGTGACAACTCTGGAAAACTTCTTAATAATACAACATAATCATCATAATAACCCATAAAAAACCATTGATAAAGATAAAAAGTCATGGAAACCCAAATATACAGTAATAAATGGAGCTACCGTTAAAACCCGTCAAAACGGTCATAAAGAGACAAAAACATTGGACTCACATTAACGGAGATAACTTATTATCCAAGAGTCCGTTTTAGATCCGCGACCTGTCAAATCAAAGATCCTGAAACGCTCTTCAAACTGAAAGGTGAAAGAGTCTGAATGGACAGACGGATCGAAAGTTATGACCATTTAAAAAAAGCTGACGGAGAACGGGTGCTAGAAACGAGACATTGAAAAACATAACAAACACGATACCCACTAAAAAGGCCATAACATATGATCTAGGAGTACATGTGGGCGCCGCGACCAGTCAAAATGAAACTCATAGAACGAGCTATGATCTGGAAGGTGGAGGAGGCCAAACTGACACGCGGATCGAAAGTTAGGTCTGTTTGAAGACAAGTTCTACGGGACACCGGTGACGGAAATGGGGTTTTGAAGGCCTTCGGAGGGGTTTTTGGGGTCGAAAAACATGACAGAAGCTTTCTTGTATCAAATTTGTGCATAGCTCTCTTTGCTGGCTTCGATTTGATATGTGGTAGAGCCCAAACGGACACACGGAGCGAAATTTATGGTCGTTTGAAGTTGGAGAAATTTTTTTAACTTTTTTATAACTCTAATATCTTCCACACCTTAAACCGTCTCATGTTTTTTATTATATGTGCCTCTAGATCTCTTCATGAGCTTCGATTTGACTGGTCGTGGCGCTTCAACGGACGCCCGGATCAAAAGTTATGGTCATTTTAGTGATTTCGGGGTTTCTCAAGTTTTTTTATTTTTTTCATTTCATTTAGCGGCGGTTTTACCGAAACCGCCGCTATTTCGCGGCGGTTTTTTAAAAAACCGCCGTTAATCCTCGAATAAAATTAAAAAAAAATTAAATTTAAAAAAAAAATTGCCGTTTAGCGGCGGTTTTTTTGCGGCGGTTCTTAAAACCGCCGCGAAATGGTGGCCCGAAAACGCGTTTCGCGGCGGTTTTAAAAACCACCACTAAACAGTGGTTTTCTTGTAGTGCCAGTATCCTGATTTGGTGAGAAAACTTGGTTCCTTACTGGTGGGAAGAACAATCACCAACATTAACTTCTTGTGTAATATAAATAATCTCCACTCCATCAATGCATCTGAGGATAACTCTTCCAAAGCCTCATTTATAGAGGCCATTGGAATGATTCATACTGTTATAGAGGTTAAAATCGACAATATGTCATTGGATTTGTTATTTTATATCTCTATCTAGTAGAAGAGTCCCACTTTAGAGTTAGTCCAAGATGGGTATCATACAACCATTTATAATTTTATCTGGTTTGGGTTTCGAATTGACCTATTTGATCTATTACATGATACTTTTAACAAAAAGAAATACCATTCTGTGATATTCAATGTGAATGACCGTTTCATACCTGTTCAGATATTCCAAAGTTGTAGCTGTATTTTTTGGTGCATCTTCATGATCATTTTGTGAATGTGAGATGTGAGACGATATTGGTTCTAAGGGGAATTATGCAATCAACCCTCATACACAATCAAGAAGGGGGATCAGCACTTATTTTTTGATACTATAATTACCATTTACTTGCTTTATTACTAACACTAAATCACATTTGATGTTTATATGGGTCACTCATATTTGTAGTAAAATTTAAAAACATGTAATGAGGTATTGGTATTCTTACACATTATTAGTGTATCCTTTTAATAACTAGAAGGAATAAGGAATAATATCCTTTTTCAGAGAGAGAAGAATGACCCCCAAACCAAATTTATTGAGATTGGGGTCTTCCATTATTTTTCCTATTGGGATTCTAGATGCACCATAAAAATATGTCTCCCGTGTTTGGGGGATGGATAGAGAAGATATCTTCATACAAAGTTCTGTATTCACAATATTTTTTTCTAAATATGGATTCTCTATAGTGAAATTTGTTATTTCCTAGCATTTTATTACTTTATCATGTGTGAAATAAATGTTGAACTACTGCATAATGACTTCCCATCACGCCAAACGACCAGTCAACACGGGACAGTTGAGGATATATTTGAGCGAGTCATTTCTAAAGACCAAATTGATCTCATGGGGTTGCAACTAGTACCTTAATTTATGAACTGTGAAGATTAATTCCAAACATCTCTTCTTGATATCAGAATAATGAGTCTCAGTATTGAGCATAGTTCGATTAAGTTAATAGATATTTTTTTGTAACGACCCTAAATTCTATCAATGTAAATCCCCTCCTTAAAATTATGTAATATATTATAATCACATAAAATCACATTAATAATTTAATATAATATTTCTAAATGAAAATGAATGAAATAAGAGGTATTTCTATAAGTTAAGGAACTTATACTAAAGGAATAGTAACTTGACCTTTGGAATTGTAACATGACCCTTATGAAAAGTAAATTAGAGAAATGAATATTAACTTCACCTATGAAAGTATAAATAAAATTTGGGTATCTTATAGATGAAAATATTATATATCTATATATTGGAATAAGTAAATAAATGTTTTAGAAATGATAAATTTAGTGTTGGTTTTTTTGTAAGTTATAAATATTTAATTACATTTTTTAATTAATATAGGGATTTAAAAGAAAAATTATTTTCATAAAATGTATTAATCAATTAATATTTTGTTTTCTCATGATTATAAGATAATTTTATGAGACCGTAATTAGTTTCTCAAGGTATTATAAAATATGTTATAATTTTAAAATCAGTATTTTTCAAGTAAATGATGATTTTAATTAAAAATTAAATTTAGAAAATTTAGAAAATTATTTTCATAATATAAAGTTCATTTCTGGATTCTACACATTGAAAAATGGTTAGGGTGAATTTTTTGGATTTTTCTAAAATGGTTGAATTTTTTGTGATTAGTAAAATATGGTAATTTACTGTATTTATACATTATAAATTAAATACACTATTTCTTAACCCATCACTGATGTAATCACCTTAATATAGAACTGTCATTCATTATTTTAATATATTTTATGATAATTCACAAACAATTCATATTCTTAAGACAGAATAATAAACTAGTGAATAAAATAATGGGAAAACACTCCTCTCCTCCACTATAAATACTACCCCTCACCACCTCTTCTCTTTACACCTATCAAGCCTTGAGAATTATCCAAATTCTACTCAAATATATTCCAAATCCTCTCCCACATGTCCAATATATTTTTATTCTTCACAAAATACCAAAACCAATCCCCTAAGGAGGTTCTCAAGAAGAAGAAATCAAGAGGTAAAACCCTTTTTCTTTTCTTTTATTTTCTTTTCAAGTTCCTTTATTTTTTTTTATCCTCACCTCCCATCATCCAAATGGTATGATAACTATAATAACTTACATATAATATAATTTTATTATGATAATGTAATAATTCATCATCATCTCTCTTTCCCCCTCTTTTTTGTACTAAAAAGAAAACATCATCCATGATGTGCTAATTTATCACATTCAAGGATGATGACGTTTCAATTTCCATTACCTCCTTCAATACTGATCATAAAATAATTTTTATTGTTAAATGAAATTATAATACATTTGTTACAACCTATTTAATGTTTTGGAACCAGTATATATAAATGATATTAAATAATGTAAGAAAACTAGTATGTGATGATCGAAAACCCGCCAAATTAAACCAAGCGATTATCAATAAATTTTTATCTAATGATTAATCCTTATTACATATAATAAAATGAATTATATGACCATTTTATATTCTTTAATTTCATTAATATAATATAATTTCACTTCTGGAAAACCATTCTCATTTTACATGAACTTTCATACTCTTATACAAGCGAACCAATCACGAAAACCATGAAAACGAACACTCCCAAACAATGAAATTGAACACTATAACCCATAAAAAAGACAATAAATTATCTTAATAAAATTATAATAAATAAAAATCATGTATAAAATGTTCTTTAATTATTAATTATTGAATCTAATTTTATTATCCAAGTAATTAAGACCAAGTGTGGAAATATTTCAGACATAAGGTGAGGGATTCTACCTGAACGTCCATTATTACTTCGGGTTACTCATTCTCTCTCTTTACCCAAATAAAATTATATTTTATTTTTATATACATAATATAAACTATTTTTATACATTACAAACTCATGTATCAATATTATTTCATCCTTTTTTTATACACATGTTTTTAAAATCTTCCCATCTCAATTGCTCCCAAAAATCAAGCATGATTAAAGGGAACTTCCCAAATTCTTACCCACTTTCAAGTGTACTCCATAATATATTTTAAGTATTATTTTTTTTATAAAATCATTCATTTTATTATGAAAACTCTCTTGGTTCACTCCTGGTTTTATATAAAATATTTTGACCTTTTCTTCTTTAAATTCCCTTTAATATTTTCCTTAAACCGCACTAAAATTTTTTATTTCTAAAGATTCTTAAATACTCTTTTTATATGTTATCGCATAATCCTAACATCACTTATCATGTTATATGACTATTTTCCTTTATGAATTTATATGTATGATTTAATTCCTTTCTTTCAATGATTCTTTTATGATACTCCCATTTATTATTCTCTATGACATGATTATGATACCCATTTATTTCCATGGGTAACCCTTATGTCTATTTTTCATGTGGAACACATAATCATGAACATATTATTATGGGTTCATCCAGATATTTCTCCAATTAATTGGGTAATTTTTAGTCTCCTGCTATTTCATGTGCAATGGTCTTGGTGGTTATCCTTGACACGTGCTCCATGTGCAATGGTCTTGGTGGTAAACCTTGACTTGTGCTCCTTTATGTGGAATGATAATTGAATCATTATTATGTCATGTTTTATGTTGAGATCACATCTCTTATAATACCATGATTTCATATGTTATTCTTCTTTATGTACATTCATGACTTTTATGTCATATTATTATGCCTACTTACACATGTTTTATGCTTTATTCTTATGTTTATTCACATACTGGGATTTTTAGCTCATCCATTTGTTCATGTTATACCAAAGTTATCTTATGCAGATGTAAGGGCTCAAAGGAATTTAAGATCTAATAATGGATGACAAATAAAGAAAAAAAATTAGCCCCATGTTTTTAGTGTTATGTTCCAAGTATTCAAAAGACACTAGACTTTATGATCCTTGACGTATAATTTGATAGTTAATTATGTTTAAAATCATGTAATATTATGTGTAAAGTCTAGGGTCACTATAGTTGGTATCAGATCATGGTCTAGTTAATTTTGGAGATTAGGACTAGAGAACTTTAGTAAGAACATTAGGGATGAGACTAATTATAAGACAAAAATCCCTAAATTTTGTTAAATATGGAGTAAGTGGTTTATCAAGAAAATAAATCCATGTCTAGATACTACAAGTGGATGTGGTTCTAGCATAGATGTACCCGAGAGTAACAACTCTAAAAAGGTGTTCTAGGCCTGAATTGGGGTAACCTAGTACATAAAAATGGGCCTTATTACGCACCTGGTTTGACACTCTTGGGGGATATACTTTGGTAAATTATAAAGATCATTATGAATCATTATTAAGGGAACAAAAAATACCCATAAGTGTATATGTTATGAAATAACTCTTGGATAACCTAGATTGAAACCTAGGAATTACAAGTTAGGATATACTTTTTATTTACCCGTTTATCCTTTTATGTTTGAATCTTAATTTTCTTATTCTTATTAGCTAAGTATTCAAGACCCCTAATTTCACATTATTTTTCTTATTTAATGGAGGTGAATATAATAACTTGTTCCATGAATCAATGTGATAGTAAATGTGATAATTTACCAAATGATATACCAAATATGATGGGAACGGATGATTAAAACTTCACTACAGTACTTGCTCAAATGTCTTAGTTTATGACTAATAAATTTAATCACATAGAACTCCCTCCTCTTAAAAGATATAAACTTTCCATTGAATCCTTCATGCAAAAAACAACTCCCATGTTTATTGTATCTTATGACCCCCTTCTAACAGAAAAATGAATTAACTCCTTTGAGAAGATATTCCATATCCTTTAGTGCTCAAAAGAAGAGAAATTTGTGTTAGTAGTCTATTTTTTTGATGGGGAAGCTGATCAGTGGTGGACACTGATAAAAAACACAAATTCTAAGGAGGAAATTGATTCCATGGAATGGGAAGATTTCCAGAAAATATTTTTCAACAAATATTTTACCCAAACCCTCTATCATAAGATAGAAAGGGAATTCCTTGGATTGAAGAAAAAGAAAGATGATTCCATCAAGGTGTATGAAGAAAACATCACAAGGCTTGAAAGATGAACCTCTGACTTTGTCATGACCGCCGAAAGCAAGGAGGGTCACTTCTTTAGTGGACTAAAACCAAGTATATGAAAAGTGTTGGCGATTTGAGACTCTGACAGCTACGGGGAGATTGTTCATTTTTTTCATTAAGGTTAAAATGGAGATTGGAGACTCTAAGTGGTCTTGTGGACCCAGTGAAAAAAATAGTAAAATGAAGCCTAATATGAGTGGATCATAAAATAAATCCCACGATATGAAGAAGACCAAATATCCCATGTGTCAAAATTGTCTGAAGAAGAATCCTGGGAACTATCTAAAGAGAACCAAGAAATGATTCAAATGGGGAAGAATGGGGAATTTGGCTACTAATTGTCGAAGCGATATAAAGAATCCCACTAATACATAAGAATAAAGGAAGGTCCATATCAAAACTCAGCCTATAGTACAGTGTTTCAACTTCAAGGAACTTCGTCATTTGGAGAACTAATGCCCTAAGCCCAGGGTTGTTGGAGGAAATCAATAACAACAACCTCCAAGGCAACATGGAAGGGAATATGCTTTCACTACTACTGTGGTGGAGCCCAACAATGATGTACTAATAGGTACACTGGTTATTCATTCAATAATAATGAACATATTATTTGATTTTGTTTCTATTCATTCTTTCATATCTTTCAAGTTTAGTAGAACTATTCAATCACCACCTAAAAATTTGGAAGTTGAGTTATCTGTGAGAACAGAAAATGGGGAAATTATTACATCCAAAGTTTATAACTCATACCCAGTTAATGTTTGTGTACCAAACCTTCTAGAAAATATTTTCATACTCCCTTTTTTAGAGTTTTATGCTACATTAGGCATGGATTGGATATCTTTATATAAATCCAACATCAACTCTTAGGAAAGGGAGATCACTATTCACATCCCAAAGCATCATATATTTATGTACAAGTGTAAGGAGGAGGATGAATCTCCATCAGAATCATTGTCTCAAGTGTGTATATTGTTTCCTTATGAGAAATCATATCTAGCTCAAATTATTGAGACAAAGGAGAGAATCATTCTCAAAGACATTCCCATCATGAGGTATTACACTGACGTATTCCTTGAAGAATTTCTTGGTCATCCCCTTGATCTAGAGGTTGAGTTCTCAATTGAACTTATTTCTAGATCTATAACTATATCAAAGACACATTATAGAATGTCCACTGTTGAGTTGTAATAACTGAAGAAGCAGTTATAGGAGAATCTGGATAAGGGTTTTATACACCTGAGTTCTTCACCATGGGGTGCACTAGTCCTCTTTTTCAAGAAGAATGATAGATCAATGAACCTCTGCATTTATTATCATGAGGTCAATAAAATCATGATAAATAACAGGTATCCTCTTCCATAGATAGATGACTTTTTTAACAAGCTATTTGGGCCATATATTTCTCTAAGGTGGACCTTCGGTCAGGATATCACTAATTAAAGGCAAGGAAATTATTCCCAAGACTTCCTTTTGAACAAGGTATGAACACTATGAGTTCATAGTGATTCAATTTGGACTCACTAATTATTTAGCTATTATCATGTATCTAATAGATAGAGTCTTTAGAGATTACCTCGACAATTTTTTGGTAGCCTTTATCAATGATATTCTGATATACTCCAAGAGAAAGGAGAAACAATAGGAGAATTTGAATACTATGTTGAAGACTTTTTGAAGGAATAAACTTTATGAAATTTATATTAAATGTGATTTTAGGATAGACTAAGTATCATTCTTGGGGAATCTAATCACTATAAAATGGATATCTTTGTACCCTTCCAAGAAAAAATAAATTGAAGAGTGGCCTAGGACAACATCTGTAATGAAGATCCATAGATTCTTGATCTAGATGGGTACTACAACTATTTGTGAGTAACATCTCATGATATTCAAACCCAATAACCAAGTTGACTTGGAAGGGAGTGAAGTTTTTCTGGAATACAGAATGTGAAGAAATCTTTAAGGAGATCAAAAGGAGGCTTATCACTGTGCCATTACTCACACTCTCGACAAGTGGGGAACTCTATGTGGTGTACAGTGATGCATCAAAGAAGGGATTAGGTTGTGTACTGATGAAAAATGATAAAGCGGTATCCTAATCCTAAAGGAATTTGATAATTAATGAGCAAAACTATCCAACGCATGATATAGAGTTGACAGTTGTGATCTTTGTGTTGAAAATTTGGCGACATTATCTATATGGGGAGAATTGTGAGATATATAATGATCGTAAGAGCCACAAATATATATATTCACATAGAATGAGCTTAATATATGCCAATGAAGATGGTTATAACTCATCAAAGATTATGACTACTCAATCCAATACCATCCCGGTAAATCAAATAAGGTGGTGGATGCTCTAAGTAGAAAGGATCCTACATCTTTATCAATGATGAGAATTGAGAAGGATCCAATCTTCTTAAACTTTTAAAGGATGGACATGGAAATCATTAAGGAAGGAAAATCATCAATGCTTTCTCAAATGATTGTTCAACCATCCCTTATGAAGAAAATAAAGGTTTCTCAAAGAAATGATTTAGAAATTCAGAAAAGGGTGGAAGATATCAGAAATGGGAAATCCTCATTGTTCAAGATTGATCAGGATGGTGTCATAGATTTGGGTCATGACTATGTATACCATACAATCCAGAGGTAAAGAAAGAGCATCTGAGTGATTCACATCACTCAACCTTATCTATTCACCTAAGGAGTAAAAAGATATATTGAGATCTCCAAGAACATTATTAGAGTGATAATATGAAGAAATAGATCGTTGAATATACATCAAAGTGCCTAGTATGTCAGCAAGTAAAGGCAGAAATACAAAATTCTAAGGGGGTTATGAAACAACTACCCATAGCAACATGTAAATGGGAAAACATTACCATGGAATTTTTCATTGGACTTCCAAATACATCTAGAGGGAATAATGCTATATGGGTTATTATGGATTATCTTACAAATACTGCTCACTTTATTGCAATTCAAGATGAATTCTCACTAGATCAACTTGAAAATATATAAATCAAATAAGTGGTAAGGATGCATGGAGTACCACTATCTATTGTATCCAATCAAGATTCTAGATTCACCTCCAAGTCCTAAAAAGGTCTCCAACATTCTCTGAACAATGATTTGAACTTCAGTACGGCCTATCATCCTCAAACTAATGGCTAATTTGAATAGACTATTTAGAAACTGGAAGACATGTTGATGGAATATTATATAGACTTTAAAGGAGTATGGGACCAACATCTTCCTCTGGTCGAGTTCTCTTACAACAATATTTTTCACTCAGAAATCCAAATGGATCCATATGAATCACTTTATTAGAAAAGGTGAATAACATTGGTGTTCTGGGATGAACTTGGTGAACGTAAGCTGCTAGGAAATAAAATGGTCTAAGAAATGGTTAAGAAGGTGAAAACCATTTAGAATCACGTCAAGGTAGCCCAAAGTCGATAGAATAGTTATACATAAAATCATTTATAGGACCTGTAGTTTAAGTTTGGAGACATGGTATTCCTCTGCATATCTCCATGGAATAAGGTCATGATATTTGGGAGAAAATGAAATCTAAGTCCTAGGTAAATCGGCTCCTTTGATATTATTGATCGGGTTGGATTTGTGTCTTATCAAATGGAACTTCCACCTACCAAGTCCCAATCATAAAATGTATTCTACGTATCCTTCTTGAGGATGTACATACCTGATCCTTCATATGTACTGAATTTAGAGGTGGTATAGTTGTTAAATTATCTCTCATATAAGGATAATCCAGTGAAGATCTTTGATCATAGAGATAAAGTTCTATGTAACAAGACTACTCACTAGGCCAAGTACTATGGCAGAACCATAAGTATGAAGAGGCAACATGGGAACCAGAGCAATCTATGAAGGAGAAGTACCCGCACCTATTTTCACCTTAGTGTGTAAAATGAAATTTCGAGGGAGAAATTTCATAAGGGGGGAATAATGTAACGAACCTAAATTCTATAAATAGAAACTCCCTTCTTATAATTATTTCATATAGTATAATCACATAAAAACACATTAAGAATTCAATACAGGATTTATAAATGAATAATGAATGAAATAAGAGGTATTTCTACAAGTTAAGGAACTTATACGAAAGGAATAGTAACTTGACCTTTGGAATAGTGACATGACCCTTATGAATATTAAACTGGAAAAATGAATTTTAACCTCAACTATGAAAGTATAAATACAATTTGGGTATCATTAAAATTAAAATATGATATATCTATATTTTGGAATAAGTAAATAAATGTTTTAGAAATGATAAATTAAGTGTTTGTATTTTTGTAAGTTATAAATATTTATTTACATTTTTATAATTAATATACTAATTTAAGAGAAAATTTATTTTCATAATATTTATTCATCAATTAATATTTTTTTATAATGATTATAATATAATTTTATGATACCTTAATTAGTTTTTTCAGGTGCTATAAAATCAGTTATAATTTTAAAATCATAATTTCCAATTAAATGATGATTTTAATTAAAAATTAAATTTATCATATTTATAAAATTATTTTCATAAAATTGAGTTCATTTTTTTATTATACACATTGAAAATGGAAAGGGTGAATTTTTTGTTTTCTAAAATAGTTGATTTTTTGTGAATAGTAAAATATGGTAATTTACAGTATTTATACATTATAAGTTAAACAAAATATTCCTTGATTCATCGTTGAGGTAAGAACCTTAATCCAGAAATTTCCTTCATTATTTTAATATATTTGATGATAATTTTAAAAATATTTATATTATTGAGCCAAAATAATAAACTAATGAATAATATAATGAGAAAACACCCCTCTCTTCCACTATAAATACCGCCCCTCACCACCTCTTCTCTTCACACCTCTAAAGCCTTGATCCTTGTTCAAATTATGATAAAATATATTTTCAATCCCCTGCCCCTTGTCCAAGATCTTTTTTAATTAACAAAATACCAAAACCAATCCTCTAAGGAGGTTCTCAAGAATAAGGAATCAAGAGGTAAAACCCTCTTTATTTTCTTTTAATTTCTTTCTATGTTCCCTACTTTTCTTTTTCTATCTTCACCTACCCCCGTCCAAATGGTATGATAACTCCATTAACTTATATAAACTATAATATTATGATTATAATGGAATAATTCATCATCATCTCTCTTTCCCGCTCTTTTTTTTACTAAAAACAAAGCACCATCTATGATGTGTTAATTTATCGCATTCAGGATGATGAGTTTTCAATTTCCATTACCTACTTCAAGATTTCCCATAAAACAATTTTTATTATTAAACTATATTATAGTACATGTGTTACATCCTATTTAATGTTTTGTAACCAGTATATATATATGATATTAAATAATGAAACAAAACTAGTACGTGATGATCAAAAACCTTCCAAATTAAACCAAGCGATTATCATTCAAGTTTTATATAAAGAATCATCCTAATTTCATATAATAAATTGAATTATATGACCATTTAATCTTATATAATTTAATTAATATAATATAATTTTACTTCTTGAAAATCATTCCCATTTTACATGAACTTTTTTACTCTTATAAAAGAGAACTGTTCATGAAAACCAATAAAATGAACAGTCCCAACTAATAAAATTGAACACTATAACCCATCAAAAAAACCATAAATTATCTTAAAAAAAATTATAATAAATAAAATTAATGTATAAAAGCATATCCAATTATTAATTAATGAATCTAATTTGATTATCCAGGTCATTAAGATCAAGTAAGGAACCATTTTGGACATAAGGTAAGGGATTCTACCCAAACCTCCATTATTCCTTTGGGTTACTCTTTATCTCTCTTTACCCGAATGAATTTCTCTTTTATTTTAATTTAAATCATATAAATGTTTTTTATATGTTCCAAAATCATGTATAAATATTATTTCATCTTTATTTTTTAGGGATATACATGTTTTTAAAAAGGTTCCCTTTGCAATTATTCCCGATAAGCAAGCCCAATTAAAGGAAACTTTACGAATTCTTACCCATTTTCAAGTGAAATCTGTAATAAATTTTAATAATTATTTATTTTTGTATAAAATCACTCATTTTATTATGAAAAATTTCTTGGTTCACTTTTGGTTTCATATAAAATATTATGCCATTTTCTTCTTTAAATGCTCTTTAATATTTTCCTTAAACCGCACTAAAATGTTTTATTTCTAAAGTTTCTTAAATACTCTTTTTAAATGTTATAACATCCTCTTGACATAACTTATAATGGTCTATGCCTATTTTCCTTTATTAATTTCCATGTATGATTTAATTCCTTTCATTCATTGATGTTTTTATGATACGATCATTTATTATGATTTATGACATGATTATGATACCCATTTCTTTTTATGGGTAACCCTTATATTTATTTTTCATGTGGCACACATATTCATGAAAATGTTATGATGGGTGTTACTATATAGTTATCCAGTGAATTTGGTAATGTTTAGTATCATGATAATTCATGTGCAATGGTCTTGTTGTTTATCCTTGACTCGTGCTTCATGTGCAACAGTCTTGGTGGTTAACCTTGACTTGTGCTCCTTCATGTGCAATGAGCCTTGAATCATGTTTATTTCATGTTGTATGTTTCTACCTCATATCCTATGATACCATGATTACATATGTTATGATTTATTATATGAATTCATTCCTTTTATGCCATCTTATTATGCCTACTTACCCATGTGAAATGCTTTATTCTTATGTTTACTCTCATACTGGGTTTTTTATATCATCCCTTTTTTCATGTTATCCCCCGGTCAACTTATACAGATGTAAGGTCTCAAAGGAATTTAGGATCTTATAATGGATTATAAATAAATAAATGTTCTTTTTATTCCCATTTTTTAGTTTTATGTACCAAGTATTCTAAATACACTAGACTTTACGATACTTGGATTGTAATTTTATAGTTAATTATGTTTAAAATCATGTAATATTATGTGTAAAAGGATAGGATTTCTATATTTTTCATTTTTGACATCATTATTTTGTGTAAAGAAAGTACCCAATGATTTCTCTAAAGCTATCACATATAATATGAGCATATTTCCCTTGATGGGAGGCATTAGCATCAGTGGACTCAAGAGATATTTCTGGAGACTGTGAAAAGATTCTTGATAGTCATCAACCCACTGATATGTGACCTATTTTTTCATCATCTTAGTGAAGTAAAAACACTTTCCTATAATTTTTTCTATAAAACGTTGAATATAGTCAAGGAATATTTATAATGCCCTTAACTCTTTGATTTTTTGAGGGGGTGAAAGTCAAGGATAGCATATGTCTTCTTGGGATCAACTTTGATATCACGATAGTGTAATATGAAGATGATAAATTTTCCTAAGGTAATATTAAAATCACATTTCAAGGGTTCATTTTTAGGCTATGTGGTCACAACTTATTGAATATGGTCTCAATATCTGTAAGATGATTATAAATTTGATGATATTTTATCACTAGATCATTAATTTAGAACTCAGTGGACTTTCCACAAAAGGGTTTAAAGATGTGGTGCGTGGTATATTGGTATATAGCTCTAGTGTTATTTAGGCTAAAGGTCATCACTTAATAAAAATATAACCCTTAGGGATCCCTAAATGTCATAGATTATTCATCTGTAGGGACTATTCAAATTTAGTTATATCCTGAATTGATATCCACAAAGGAAAGGGTTCGGTATACAATCATCACATCAATCAAAAATTATGTAATCAGAACCAAGAATTTGTCTTTTGTACAATTCCAGTTGGGATCCCTAAATTCAAGGTGCCCTTTTATATTCCCACTCTTCTTCTTTATTGGGATGACATTGGTGAGCCATTTTGGGTATTGAACTTCCCAGATGAAGTTTTATTTGATGAGTTTATAAATGTAGGCTTCAAACATGTAAGAATAAGTTGGTTGTGTTATTATGGAAACCTACTTGAAACCATGATTATTTTCTAGAATTACCAGGTGACTAGCTACATCAGGATTGAGGATTGAAATTTCAATATAATCCTAGTTGAACACATCTTGATGTTTCTTTAATAATGACGTATATACCTATTCTTCTCTGATGGGTATATCCAAACTGATTAGTGTAAGTCATGGATATTTCTCTCTATTTATATATACCTATCAGAATTTATCAACAATGAGAGAGACACCTTCCTAAAATTCTAGAGGAGCTTCTTTAATGTCATCCTCCTTTTTCTTTTCATATTATTTTTATTCTTCCTCTCACTTTATTTCCATGTCGGGATGGATGATAGACAAAGGGGAATATTTAGATTTAGTATAAATATTAATATTCTAAGATTTGGAGGCATATATGTCTTCATTAACCCATATAGATTCGGCAATACCTTTGGATTCAGCTGATGGTGTTAGGGTCTACAGAATTTTTAGGGATAAAGCAAGGTTATTTTTTCCTAATGTATCGCCACTGATAGGAATATCAGATACCACTTCAGTACTATCAGGTTTATATTACATGAATGATATTATGAGGGTTGATTAGTATGTTCCCAATTCCAAACTCACATTTTTTATTTGGATGGTGGGAAGCACATACTCATCATTGAGAAACTTAAATGGGTTAAAAGAGGTCATTTACATTCCATTTAGGGTAGTATCCTAAGCAACCTAATCTTCCATGGGTTTCTTCCCTTCTCTTTGATAAAATCCTGCATCAATGTATTGTGACACACAAGATTCAAATGGAGATTTATCACTATGTAATGTCCCACATTTCTAATTGATGTGCTACTTGAGGTATTGGTTATATAATGAATGGATTTTAGCATGTTGGCAAAACCAAGTCCTTACTATTAGGGTGTTTTTATCCTGATGAATGAACAAGAATTCATAATCAAACCTAAAGACCCCAAAGTGAGCTCTAAGCTTGATCTGGCTAAGGGGATTTTATTCTCTTTTATCATACCACTGAAGAATCACAATATAAAAAGAATGGTCAACTTCATGGCATCCCAACCAATGAAGTGTTCATATTGTAATGATATTGACCCTTGGGCCATTATAAATGATAGATTTTCATATTTAAATGTCATATAGTCCTCCAGACACATAAAAGGGATTAATGTGCCCCCCATCACAACATCCTTGTCCTATTCTATAAAATATATGAATGCATTACATTCCATAGGATCTATAAATGTAAAGTATACCTCTGTAGTAGTGACCTTGTCTTAGAACTATTGAGGGATTAGTAGGGCCTCTATAAGGGCTTCCTGGAGATCCTTTGATAATTTAATAGCATCCAGAATTAAAAATATTGATGAAACTTCATCAAACTTCTACAGGATGTCATATTTTTGAGTTAAAGGTATGCATATTCTTATAGCGAGTTGTTCCCTAACATTAACTTTAGATGTTAAAGTGCCTATGTTAGATGATTCAAGTTGTTAAGCAGATATTTAGGGAACTTTTATTGCTATTGTATTAGATTTTATTGGACTTCCTAACTATCTAGATTGATGAGACTATTGCAGGACTTCTAGTTGATCTTCCATGATAATCATTTCTAGAAAAATCTTAGTGAATGTGGGTGTTCTTCCCTTCTCTTTATATTCTCATTAAAGGGATATTCCTCACATATCTTTAGTTTAAATAGATATAGCATGGATATGTCCATAATATTGTGTTCATCCATGACTATGTCTTCCCCTTCCTCCTTGCCTCTTGCAAACTCTACCTGTGGTTCCCTAATTTCTTACAGGGAACTCAGGTTCATAATCTTTCTCAACATTGGAGAAGGGATCCATTAAGTGAATTAAATTATTAGAACTAAAGACTAATTCTTTGTTTTATGAGGATTCCACCATAATGAACAATTCTTATGGTTCCATTTGGTGGGATGGTTCTTTTAATCTTGGATATCATAATTTATATCAATTGTTTTCTTGGTCATCCAATCACTAAACTTTTGTAAACCCATACTTGTAAATTATTTCCATTCATATTCTTCTTCTAGAGTGGCAGCATAAATGCATTCCATTTGTGTTGGTGGTTTACCCAACTTCACATTCCCATAATCAACTATCTATTATAGAATGTATTTAAAAACAAAACAATCTTAGATGGTGTGGTCCAACGTTCAGTGAAAGGGAAAATCATTTGGAAAATCATTGAGACCAACCTGATCAGACCTATTAAGATCTAAAATCCTTAAACAATTTTTTTTAATGGCTTCTATAAAGTATCTTGTAACTTGATCATATTAAAAGTAATAAACTTTACCCTTTTAATTTTCAAATTGTGAGCATCTCTGCTCCTTTCCCTCATCTAGATGGGGGTATTTTTCTGATGTTTCTATTCAAGAGGAGGCGTTGTGTGATGAGGTTATGATTCTAGATCTGGATCTAGTATAGAGGTAGGATTCAAGGTGACAATTGTAGTTTTCAATTTTCTTATTCTCTTTCCCTAAGATATTTTTTTGGTCTGGATTTGTCTTTGGTTTACAAAATAGAATCCTTAAACCCTTGTGAAACTATATAATGATCCCAAAACCTACTCAAATACTTTAATGGGATAAGCGGTGTTCACAACTAGTTGTGAAGGTTTTCAATGAAAAGAACCAAAAAGTCCTCTTGAAGAAGTTCTCAGTTTAGGTAATAAGTCAAACCCATACACCTGATGAAAAAATATGAGACCCTATCATTTTTTCACTGCTTGCAGCATGATATTTCAAGGACTGTTGTCATTT
The DNA here is from genome assembly GCA_963277665.1 of Viscum album. Classification (NCBI taxonomy): domain Eukaryota; kingdom Viridiplantae; phylum Streptophyta; class Magnoliopsida; order Santalales; family Viscaceae; genus Viscum; species Viscum album. The sequence continues at coordinate 534,271 of CAUJRU010000087.1, read as the reverse complement.
ATATCATAGAGCTGAATTGAGAGAGTAATTTTCTTTGAAGATATTATTATCCTTTGATCAATATGATTGGTAAGACAGTATACCAGATGAAGGAAAGTCCCTATAAGGCCTGTATGAAACACCTGATCTTCACTACCTCTTTCTTCTCAAGGGTTCCCATCATAAGACTACATCAAGACACAAAGTGATTCAGATGTTGTTTCGAATCCCCTGATCCATTTAATATAGGAAATATAGGACTCCCAAAAAAATTTGGTAGTAGATTTTAATCCACCCATTCAAGGTAAGGATTCATTTTTTATTATACCAGTGCACATCATCCTTTTACAACTTCCAATCAAGCCACTAGTGACTCAATGGTGTCGATGAGTTCGTGGAAAAATGGAAAATTGGGTACGATAATGAACAGGGGGATAATAGGTTGGGCCATATATAGCGGCTCTACCTGTACTCATGGTTGATAACTTTTATGGTATGGCATGTGATGATGTGTTTGAAATAGCTCTATTTGTTTCCCTAATGGAGGGAACTCTTTATATCCCTTTATCATTGGATCCAAGTATATTATTTTTCATTATCCGACATTAATCAGATGTTTTAGATCTACTTGTTTATCATGATGAATTCTCCTTACTGAGTTACATTGACTATGAGAGCGATATGAGTCTCAACTTGAAGAAAAAACCTAATAGGGGTTTTTCCTTTGATTAATTTCACATTGATCTTTCTCTGCTGCATATCTTTCTCAGACTAAGAAAATATTTCCTCAAGTGTGAGAGTTTGAACCTCTTTGGGTGGTGGGTAAGATGTGTTCACACCTTTTCCCTTTTCCTTGGTTAATGATCATTGAGGAGGTGGTAGTGGATAATTTGAGGGAGTCCCAAAATTCTTAACAAGCCTCATCTTTCTTGTATGCACACATTCTTTGATCATTTCAATGTGGACTCTATTTCAAATGGAAACATCATACTATTGTTATTCTCCATCGAATTCATGTTCTATATCATCTACATGGGTAGCTCAAATGATGTTCACTGATGCATAATGCCTTGAAGGTGTCTAACTAGTATTAGAATAATAGGAGGGTCATTTTCCCTAGAAATAATTTCTTAATGAGTGGTAATATTCAGGAGCGATTGTACCCCTGATAGATTTTATTTTCTTGCAACTGCTATAGGGTTTTATCCTTCCTTTTACTAATCTTCTTGGATCCACTTGGTAAAGGATAATTTGGAGGGAATCTCCCAGAATTTTCATTATTCACATCCCCAATGAAGAATCTAGGTCATGATATGGGATAAACATGGAGGGTCCACCTTAAATTTCTCCTCCAAAATGGGAAAAGACTGACTTTTATTAGGGATGAGGTTGAGGTAAGAATTCACCCAGCCCTATGGGTTGGGGTACCCCTTGATCCATTTATGGATCACTTTGAACTAGATTTAGTATTCTTGAAGGGGCCTGTTTTTAGGTAAAAATTTCCCTAGGCCTATAGGCTAGGGATACCCTAGTATTTTTGGGGCTTCAACTAATAAATCCTCCCTTTTGATCTTGAGAATATTTTTTCAAGTATGATATTGGTTAATTATATGATCCACACATGATCTAGTTTCATTCAAAGGCGTTTTTTTATGATTAGACTTCCTTAAGTGATAATCTTGATTAACATTCTCTAATTCTTTATTCAAGAGAATTTTAATGGATTTCTCTCATTGGGCCCGAAGTTTTTGTGATTTGTTAAGGTCCAATACCTACTAATCATACCATCTTTCAATAATATATATCACTTCTAAGAGCTGAATTTGAGTTATGACATTACATGATGTCATCTTTGGTGGGATTTGCTAATCTGGGAGCATGGTGAAGTGAAACACTTCGTGATATAACCATTCTCTTATATGAACACTGAGTGGGGCATTGAAAGAGCGCTGTCGTGGGCGCCCTCAAATGATTAGTGTAATTTGGGGTACTTAGGTGCAGCAGAGTGGCTGACCAAGGTTGTCTCTAAAAGGAGGAAGTGAATTAAAACAATTTTTAGAGGTATTCTAGAAGTAAAATAAAAGAGAATAAAAACACTACTTGAAAGGATGGGGGTGGTTGTTTATAGTTTATGAATCTAGAAGAAGTTTGCTGGAAGAAGATTGTATTTTTTTTTTTGTTTTTAGTTTTGAAATGAAGTTTGATTAAAATGACACAACAAAAAGATATTTGTTTAGACAATATTTAAAAGACATAATCGATCTAACTCTACCTCTTCAATCATTTATTAATCATTATCATTTAAATTAATATTCACTTAATTATGATCCCTTAATTTGTTAAATCCCGAACCCTACGAGAATTAACTTTACCACGAAGATTGAAGTGAATTTAACCTTAGGCTAACTTCGGAACATGCAATCGCAACACCCTGCTTTAATTGATGTTCTAAAATTAGATTATGGTAAGTGGTAAATTAAGGCACATAACCACTCAATAAATGATGATTAATTGAGTTTATGGATTATATTTTAACTCTACAAATTTATCTCGTGTGGTTTTGAATTACCGGTTAAGGTTGCGCTCTCACAGTTCACACAATTCCCGACCTCGCGTGTTTTGTGTTAACTATTAAATTGCTTGATTAGTTTCATTTAAATTTAAAACTCAATTAATAGATCATAATATGTGAATTACAGTAGCTCATTGATTCAAAATAAATTAATGAAGAAGGATAGAGGTCAATCGATTACTAAAAAGAACTACTCTTTCATGGGTGGTGTAGTCATCGTGGAGACGTTTTGCATAAGCAACGGATTGAAAGGGTAGAACCCAATCTTGTCTCCACTCTTGATTCCAACCCAATTAAGAAGATTAAGAGAAGAAGAATAGGGATGAACACAGAAGATTATTTGAAGAAAAATTCAAGAAACAAACATGAAAGAAAAGAAATACAAAGAAGAGGTGAGAGACGAGAGCCTTTTTGGAAGAGAGGTTTTCACAAAGGATTTCTTCTTCCAAGAGTTGTGAGGGGCTCCCAAGAGACACCCTTTCGGCCACACATTCCCAAAGCCTCGACCAGCCCTCTAAAAGAGTTAAAACCTCCTTTAAATAGAGTTTGTGAGGGCTAGGGATACATAACTTTTTAAGTGTGAAATGAAAAACTCAGCCAAATATTTTATTCCAACTTGCACCGCCCATTTTACATCCAAAACACGTGAATTGACTGACCTTCCAGAATGATTATTTGTTCCAAATCTTTTCCCAGAGCTTTCCTCAACATTTGGGCTCAATCTAAGCCCGTATGTAGAAGATATGGTCCAAATACAGAACCCATGTCCATTCTGCCGAGTCCAGCCCACCATTATATTAATGGATCATTTACTCCATCCAAATGAACTCTTTAGCTCTATTGTCCTGAATGAAAGTTGTATAAAATGCAGTTATGAACACTGTTACAAAATTTAAAATTCAAATAATAGATATAAAAATATTTATCTTCAAAATACTACAGTGCACTATTAAGGGTAAAACTGGAATTTTCACCAAATTTTCAAATGAATGATCAAATCCCAAATATTTTATAAATAAACATATTTAACACAATGTGAGGAAATTATTTCATTTATTATCAATAAAATATTCAATAAAATAGTGTTTTATCAACTCCCCCACACTTACCCTTTTGCACACCTGGGCAAAACCTTATATCAAGTAAACATCAATATCAAATCAAAACTAATTTTAAAACACATATCCTTAAGATCAATCAATTTCACACCAAGAATCAAAAGATATCATGCCTCATAAAAAACCTTATTTCAAGTTCTCCATTTATATCATTCAATATATTTCCACTTCATTTATCCACTCATGCAAAAAACACTTACCTCGCTTGAATTTTCTCTCATCACTCAAATATCAATTTTTTTTTTTGCAATGTCTTTCTCATCCAAACTCATACAAGGGTCACCATAGGCTTGATAGATTCCTACATCGCTACCCGATGTGAGTCAAGGACATATGTTTATCATGAGGACTTTTTAGGTTTGTTCTATGGCTTTCGGTTGGTAGGATTAAGATGTGAAAAACTCTGAGGCTGAATGAGGAGGGCTTGACTCTTTTGAAGCAAAATTGCATTAATCTAATTTTCACTTAAATATGGTCTTATCTTCAATCCCCATAGTATCAATTCAGCTCCATCATCATGAAAAGTCATGAAAGGTTTACACCATTCATCATTTCAGTATAAAAAATGTCAATCTTCTCAAACATGATTTTCTTGAAAGCTCCAGATGGGCACAGCTTTCCACCTCAATTAGAAGCTCCAGAAAAGGCACAGCTTCACTTGTCATAAAAGCTCTAGAAAAGGCACAACTTTCAATATAATGACTTTCTTTAGAAGCAAACACATCTCTTTAGAATTTAATTTTTCACCCAAAGTATCACAGAATGTGGTGGCAAAACCCAAGACAACTTCCCCCACACTTAAGCTCAACTAGATTATGCAATTTCACTTCAAGAGTTGGTTGGATAGGGAAAATTGGCTTGTAATGTGGCTTAACCTAACAGGATGTGCATGGATTATAAGGGCTACAAGGATTAAATATTCAAGGTAGGACATTATAAAAAAGGATTCTTTGAAATAGGGGCTTTAATACCAAACAAATGCCTCAATCATTTAAACATAAGTACCTCAAACCCTCAAGTTTTGATAGGAATAGATCAAATTCTGGTTAAATCAAGCATGGTTTGGTTCTCTAAAGAAGTGAGGTGAATGTAAAGAATATGAAAATGATGGTTTAGAAGCCTCATAGGAAAGTGATTTCAAATATAAAGACAGTGAGATTGGCATGGGATTCAAAATTCAGCGTACTTTTCATGAAATTACTAAATATTTGAACTTGAAACAAAGTCATTTCAGCATTCATTTATGCTTAGTTTCAAGGGGTAAATTGTTTCACTTATTGATATGGATTTAAAAATGGTGATGAGAATCATTTCAGCCCAAAAGTTTCAAAAATACACAGAAAATTGTAAAATAAACACACAAATTTTGAAAAACACATAATTTTTTTTGGTTTTTTTTTGAACAGGAAAACAATTGAAATTACTAAACTAAAAGGTTCCCTCCCCCACACTTAAAATATTGCATTGTCCTCAATGTGAACCTATGAGATGATATATGCACATGAAATGCATAATTTTTAAATAGGACAAATAATATAAAAGTGAAAGGGTTAGGAACAGCCTGATGTGCTCAAGTGATGATGGGGTCATGCAGTGTGATAAAATCCACTACATCAGTAGGAAGCCCCTCAATGTATCTCTTAAAACATTGCCCGTTGACTGTAAAGCTCCTTCCAGTGTCCTCTTGTGTGATCTCCACTGCACCATAAGGAAAAACATTAGTCACAACATAAGGACCTAACCATCTGGAATGCAACTTACCAGGCATCAGCTTCAGTCGTGAACTGTAGAGAAGGACTTTCTCTCCAACATGAAACTCCCTTTGTTGGATCATTTTGTCATGAGCTGCTTTTGATCTTTCCTTGTAGAGCCTTGAGTTCTCATATGATGATAATCTAATCTCCTCAAGATCTTGAATTTGCAGCTTCCTTTGGATTCCATCTTGGGCCAAATCCATGTTGCATTTCTTTATAGACCAATGCTCAACTTCCACGGGGAGATGACACGCTTTCCCAAAAACAATCCGAAATGGGGAAATACCAATGGGGGTCTTGTATGCTGTCCTATAAGCCCACAATGCATCATCCAAGTGCTTGCTCCAATCCTTCCTATTTGGTTGCACGATTTTCTCCAATATTTGTTTCAACTCACGATTTGAAACCTCAGCCTGGCCATTTGTTTGGGTGTGGTATGGTGTTGATGTTTTGTGTGTCACCCCATACTTTCGAAGGAGGGAAGCAAAATTCCTATTGAAAAAGTGTGTCCCTTGGTCACTGATGATGGCCTTTGGTACTCCAAACCGGCAAAAAATTTGTGCTTTGACAAAGTTCACAACAACATGAGAATCGTCGGTCCTGGTGGCCTTGGCCTCCACCCATTTACTCACATAATCAACAGCAACCAAAATATACAAGAAACCATATGAACTTGGAAAAGGACCCATAAAATCAATGCCCCACACATCAAAAATCTCACAAAATAGTATGGGTTGTTGGGTCATCTCATGTCTCCTAGAAATATTCCCAGTGTGTTGGCAATGAGAGCATGACTTACAAAACACATGGGCATCATGGAATAAACTAGGCCAATATAATCCAGAGTCCAAAACTTTCCTAGTTGTCCGTTGGGGTCCAAAGTGTCCACCACATGCAAGTGTATGACAGAATTGAAAAACAGACTCAAACTCATGATCAGAAATACACCTCCTAATAACTTGGTCACTACACATGCGCCAGAGGTAAGGATCATCCCACACATAAAACCTAGACTCACTTTTTAATTTTTGGACTTGATGCTTCTTCAAATTTGCTGGGATTTCAGAGGAAACAATGTAATTAACTAAATCAGCATACCAAGGATGCATACCTGAGATGGTATAGAGATGTTCATCGGGGAAAGTGTCCCTAAGTGGTACCTAGTCCAAGGTGTCATCCTCTAGTGTGTGAGTAAGCCTACTCATGTGGTCCGCCACCAAATTCTCTGATCCCTTCTTGTCCTTTATCTCAATATCAAATTCTTGAAGAAGGAGCATCCAATGGATAAGTCGTGGATTTGCATCTGGCTTCTTTAGGAGGTACCTCAAAGCTCCATGGTCAGAAAAAAACAACTACTTTAGAGCCCAATAAATATGAACGGAATTTATCTAAAGCAAATATGACAGCAAGAAACTCCTTTTCTGTGGTTGTGTAATTTGATTGGGTTGAATCCAGTGTCCTTGATGCATAGGCGATCACATGTGAACATCCTTCCACCCTCTGAGATAAGACAGCTCCAACCGCGAAGTTGGAGGCGTCACACATAAGCTCAAATGGAAGGTCCCACCGTGGGGGCTGTATGATAGGTGGAGTGGTCAGACACTTCTTTAGCTCATCAAAGGAAGTCCTACAAGAATCATCAAACACAAAATCAGAATCTTTTTGAAGTAATCGTGACATAGGAAGAGCGATCTAACTAAAATCTTTGATGAAGCGTCGATAAAATCCTGCATGACCTAGGAAAGATCTAACATCACTCACACATGAAGGATATGGTAAGGATGAAATAATATCTACCTTTGATCTATCAACCTCTATCCCATGTTTTGACACTACATTCCCTAAGACAATGCCATGCTCTACCATGAAATGACACTTTTCAAAGTTCAGTACCAGATTCTTCTCAATACAATGATTCAACACCTTTCCCAAACTAATTAGACATTCATCAAATGAAGACCCATACACTGTAAAATCATCCATAAATACCTCCATGCAGGTCTCAATAAAATCAGAAAAAATACTCACCAGACATCTCTGGAAGGTACCTGGGGCGTTGGAAAGTCCAAATGGCATCCTCCGGTAGGCAAATGTGCCAAAGGGACAGGTGAATGTAGTCTTCTCCTGATACTTTGGAGCTATAGGAACCTGAAAATATCCAAAAAATCCATCCAAGAAACAATAGTGTGTTTTCCCAGCTAGTCTCTCGAGCATTTGATCAATAAATGGGAGGGGGAAATGGTCCTTGCGAGTGGTCTGATTTAGTTTCCTATAATCAATACACACACGCCAACTGTTTTTCACCCTCATTGGAACTAACTCATCTTTCTCATTTTTAACAACAGTAACACCACTTTTCTTAGGCACAACCTGAATAGGACTTACCCACTGAGAATCTGAAATGGGAAATATTATACCTGCCTCGAGAAATTTCTCAACTTCCTTTTTAACAACTTCCAAGAGGGTGGGATTGAGTCTCCTTTGTGGTTGTCTCACCGGTTTAGCCCCATCCTCCAAGAGAATCCTATGCATGCAAATGGAGGGGCTAATACATGATATGTCAGCCAAGGTCCACCCAATTGCCTTGATGTTCTCCCTCAAAATATTCAAAAGCTTTTCTTCATATTCAAAAGGGAGATTGTTATCAATGATAACAGGTAATCTCTCACCATTCAACAAGTATGAGTATTTCAGATTTGGTGGCAATGGCTTGAGTTCTAATGAAGGAGGGTGTAGTATGGATGGAGACATTGAAGGAAATGAAATATGTGCACAAAGAGCATCAGTATCAGAATAGACATCATCAAAATCATAGAATAAAGCATCAAATCCATCAGCATACTCAACATCCATTTCATAATCAGAGTGAACATGATCAAAATCAGAATATGAATCCACATCAAAATCAAATCCAAGATAGGATTGTGTATCAGCAACATGTGCGGAAGTGCTCTTAGACATCAAACTCGAACCAATACTCATAATCTCCCTAAGCATAGGACAATCAAATTCTATGGAGGTTTTATTTGGTGGTTCAAAATGGGAGATAACAAAAGCAGAATGGTCCTCATAGGGGTACTTCATGGAATCCATAACATTAAATATCACAACTTCATCTCCAAACTCCATGGAAAGTGTACCCTCATTGACATTTATGATAGTTTTTGCAGTCTTGAGGAAGGGTCTACCTAAGATAATGGGGGCATGAGAACTTACCTGATCATTAAGAACATAGAAATACGCTGGAAAGATCATGTCTCTTACCCGGACAAGTACATCCTCAAGGACTCCCGCTGGATATGATGTAGCTCTATTCGTCAATTGCACCACTACTCTTGTTGGCTTCAACTCACCAACCTGTAAGGAAGAGAATACAGAGTGAGGCATCACATTTATTGAAGCTTCTAAATCACAAAGAGCATCAGAGAAGTGAAACTCCCCTATGGTACATGGGATGGTGAATGTCCCGGGATCCTTGCACTTTGTTGGAATTGCTAGAGTTGGTGTAATGAGTGCTGAGACATTCCTTCCAAGGTTGATCCTCTCATTTCCCTTGAGCCCTCTTCGATTGGTACAAAGTTATTTTAAGAATTTTTCATACCTTGGAATTTGCTTAATGGCTTCAAGTATAGGAATGTTGATCTCCACACGCTTGAATGTGTCCAAAACCTCCTTTTGCATTGCTTCTTCAGCCATCTTCTTGGTTTGAACAACCCTATTTGGAAAAGGAAGGGGTTTAGGAGGTACATCATCAATCTTTTTCTTACCTTTATCTTTCTCCTTGGATTGATCATCAGTGTTGGGCGGAGAAGTGATGGAAATAGGGGGGGTGAATTGCCTTTTAAAAAATAATCAACAATTTAAAATCAAAGTTAAAGTGTAGCGGAAATAAAAGAGGCAAGACACAAAGCTTGATAACGGAGTTCGGCTTAAACCAAAGCCTACGTCTCCGCTCCCAACTCAACCGTTGAGAGATTTACTACCGCTTGCTTTTTAATGGTTTTAGCAAGAAACCCACTAGACTTTAAGGTAGTCTAGAACCTATTACAGCTTGCTTTTAATGGTTGAGAAAGAACCCACTAGCCTTCTTGTAGGTGAAGGCTATCTCACCTATGACTCAAGACTTTTAAAAGGGAAGGCTTGACTAACCTCTTCACACCTTGAAGGTGGTGTGAAAACCCAAACAAAGAGAGGATGAGAGAAAGAGGGGTTTGTAGGCACAAACCCAAATTGATGCTCAAAGTAATAAAACAATGAAAAACCATAAGAGGAGAAGCCTTGGGTGCCAATGGATTGATTGGAGTTGATGAAGAGCGCTCCCAAGCTTCTTTTATGGTGCTCCTTGGATGTGGAAATGAGTTGGAGCAAGTGGGGGTTCCTTGGAGGAATGCGCCGGAGGTTTGCCAAATGATCGAATAATGTTCCCGTGGGCTACCGTATGTTTCCGGGGCTTCCTAGTCCTTTATTTATAGAGGGGGAACCCTCAAATGGCCTTTGGGGGTCTTCGGAGCCGTTGGAGAGGCCTTCGGAGCCGTTGGGAGTCAAGTGGACAAGTCTGGTCAAAGCCCAACGGCTAGTTTGACTGGCTCCACCGGCTGACCGGTGCTTGGCCACCGGTTGGCCGGTGCTTGGAAAATGGAGAAGCCTTCTGCCCAGGCTCCACCGGCTGGCCGGTGAGGAGGCCACCGGTTGGCCGGTGAGGAGACAGTAGTTGTCCCTTCTGTCTGGGTTCCACCGGCTGACCGGTGATGGGACACCGGTTGGTCGGTGGTCTGGACAGAAAGGATACCTTCTGTCAAGACTCCATCGGCTGGCCGGTGGTCATCCACCGGTTGGCCGGTGGACTGAAAATTAGTCCACTTTCAGTCCTTCTTGTCCCAATTCCTTGGCAACCTTTTTCCTATCAACAAAAACACTTAAAACAAGATTAGATAAATAAGAGAGTGATTATGATCATGAAAATTAAACCACAAGGGGTACGAGAGGTACAACAATCTCCCCCTATTTTGATGATCACAATCACCAAAAACAAGTAATGTAAAAGATTGAAATGAGAGGCATGCTTTAAAAGATAAATTGAAAATTAAAGCATGAGAGAAATATTTCTCCCCCAATCAACCAAGAATTTCTCCCCCTTTGTGATTATCAAAATAGCACGGGGCATAAAACTTGATTGAGGGAAAAGTTGAAAAACAAGATAGAGTTTTTTTAAACCAATTGAAATTTTTGAAATTTGAATTGAAAGTTTTGAATTGAAAGTTTTGAATTGAAAGTTTTGAATTGAAAGTTTTGAATTGAAAGTTTTGAATTGAAAGTTTTGAATTGAAAGTTTTGAATGAAAATTTTGAATGAAAAACGCAAAAAGGTTTAAACGATCCTAACTCCCCCTAAATAAAAACAACAAATCACCAGGGAGAGGATTTTAGAACCGAGACAAATTTTGGTCCGGTGAGACTCGCTAAAAGGGATTTTTCAATCCATACTTGTCTAGTGGCGGGTCTTCTCCTAAAAAATTCATCATTAAAGGAAATGGTTTTGGGCCTTCCATATCGGGCATTTTTGCAATCGCACTCATAAATTAAGTGCCCGGTTTTTTTACAATAGTTGCAAAATTTATATTGGGAGCTCCCCCTTACAAAAAAAGTTGGAGCATGGGAAGAGGAAGCTTGCTTGGAATAGCCAAGCCCTTGTTTGGTTCTAGCCGAACGTTGAGAACCTAGCAATTTGGTCAAATTTTTTTCACCTTGGGTGAACTTAGCTAGGGATTCCCTTAAATCTTTGATTGTTAATTCCATAGAATCAACATCGGGAAGGTTTTGGATCTTGAGGGACAAGTCTTCCTTCTCTTTGAGAAGTTGATCCTTTTCGGAAGAAAGTTTTTTAAAATTCTTTTTTAAAGCAATAAATTTGGAAGAAAGTTCGTGAAAACCTTCCTCCAATTGATCTCTAGCATGTTGGAGATCCTCATAAGATAAATGATTAAAAGAATTTGAAGAACAAGAGGAAGAAGAGTCGGAAGAGGTTACCTCATGAAATGCCATTAGGAATTTTTTACCGTTGTCACTTGAGGAGGAGGAGGAGGAGGATGTGGAGCTATCACTCCATGTGGCCTTGAATGCCTTATTATTTTCCTTTTGCTTGGCCTTTTTCTTGTTGAGTGGACAATCGGGCTTGTAATGGCCTTTCTTGCCACACCCGTAACATGTTACCTCGGGCTCGGATTTTTCGTTGGGTTGAGCCTTGCGGGATTTCTTCTTCTTGTGCTTCTTCATGAATTTGTGCATTTTGCGGGCAAGATTCTCCATTTCTGAATCGCCGCTTGAAGAGGAAGACGATGAGGAGGAGGAGCTTTCTTCTTTTTGAACTTTGAAGGCGATGTTCTTTGGAACTTTGATTGGTTTGCCTTCCTTTTCAGCTTGCCTCCTCATGGTGATCTCGTAGGTCATGAGGGATCCGATGAGCTCTTCGACCGGCATGTTCTTGACATCTTTTTCTTCTTGAATTGTCGTGACTTTCGGTGCCCATGTGCTTGGTAAGATCCAAAGGATCTTCTTGACCATCGTTTCTGCAGACACATCATCACCAAGGGACTTTCTCCCATTGCAAACATCAGTAAAACGTGTAAACATTTCAGTTATTGATTCATGTGGGTGCAAGGTGAAAGACTCAAAATCTTGACGGAACATATCCAATCGAGTATCCTTGACTTTGTTGGTCCCCTCATGGGTAACTTCCAAAAGTTTCCAGATTTCATGTGATGAGGTGCATGTGGAAACTTGATTGAATTCATTACGATCAAGGCCGCAATGAAGAGCATTCATGGCTTTGCCATCAAGCTCGAAATTTTTAATATCGGCTTGAGTCCATTTGGATTCATCGGGAGAAAAAAGAGAATAACCATGCATGACAATTTTATAAATAGGATAACCAATGCTTCTAAGAAAAGTGGTCATGCGGGTTTTCCAATAAGTGTAGTCGGTTCCATCAAAGAATGGAGCACGACCCAAAGAATAGCCTTCGGGGGTGAAAAAAGTTGAAGTCATCACAAAGGATCTTGAATTTGAAACCAGTTAGGGTATTACTCAAATTTGCCTCTGATACCAATTGTTGGGCGGAGAAGTGATGGCAAGAGGGGGGTGAATTGCCTTTTAAAAAATAATTAACAATTTAAAATCAAAGTTAAAGTGCATCGGAAATAAAAGAGGCAAGACACAAAGCTTGATAACGGAGTTCGGCTTAAACCAAAGCCTACTTCTCCGCTCCCAACTCAACCGTTGAGAGATTTACTACCGCTTGCTTTTTAATGGTTTTAGCAAGAAACCCACTAGACTTTAAGGTAGTCTAGAACCTATTACAGCTTTATTTTAATGGTTGATCAAGAACCCACTAGCCTTCTTGTAGGTGAAGGCTAGCTCACCTATGACTCAATCCTTTTAAAAGGGAAGGCTTGACTAACCTCTTCACACCTTGAAGGTGGTGTGAAAACCCAAACAAAGAGAGGATGAGAGAAAGAGGGGTTTGTAGGCACAAACCCAAATTGATGATCAAAGTAATAAAACAATGAAAAACCGTAAGAGGAGAATCCTTGGGCGCTAATGGATTGATTGGAGTTGATGAAGAGCGCTCCCAAGCTTCTTTGATGGTGCTCCTTGGATGTGGAAATGAGTTGGAGCAAGTGGGGGTTCCTTGGAGGAATGCGCCGGAGGTTTACCAAATGATCGAATAATGTTCCCGTGGGCTACCGTATGTTTCTGGGGCTTCCTAGTCCTTTATTTATAGAGGGGGAACCCTCAAATGACCTTTGGGGGTCTTCGGAGCCGTTGGAGAGGCCTTCGGAGCCGTTGGGAGTCAAGTGGACAAGTCTGGTCAAAGCCCAACGGCTAGTTTGACTGGCTCCACCAGCGGACCGGTGCTTGGCCACCGGTTGGCCGGTGCTTGGAAAATGGAGAAGCCTTCTGCCCAGGCTCCACCGGCTGGCCGGTGAGGAGGCCACCAGTTGTCCGGTGAGGAGACAGTAGCTGTCCCTTCTGTCTGGGTTCCACCGGCTGACCGGTGATGGGACACCGGTTGGCCGGTGGTTTGGACAGAAAGGATGCCTTCTGTCAAGACTCCATCGGCTGGCCGGTGGTCATCCACCGGTTGGCCGGTGGACTGAAAATCAGTCCACTTTCAGTCCTTTTTGGCCCAATTCCTTGGCAACCTTTTGACTATCAACAAAAACACTTAAAACAAGATTAGATAAATAAAAGAGTGATTGTGATCATGAAAATTAAACCACGAGGGGTACGAGAGGTACAACAATCAGTTGGTATGGAATGCGGCTTCTCTGGAGTTGAGGTGAATCCCGGTGGAATGGTAGGTACAGATGTATCATTCATTTGTTTCCCACTTCTCAATGTGATGGAACTAACATTCCCCTTTGGATTTGGAGTGGGTTGGGAAGGTAGATTTCCGGAATTCTTACTTACAAGTTCATGGAGGGCGGTGGCAATCTGGCTCATTTGAGTCTTTAACTCCCTCAGCTCCGAACTTTGACTCTTCAGCTCATTATGTTGATTAAGAAAAATTTGCTTCAAAATATCATCAGTATTAGAATCTACCTTTGGTGGGGGATTCCCTTGTTGCTGACTTGTTTATGTTTGAGCTTCAAATCTCCTTTGGGGTTGTTGGAAACCCTGCTGGTAAGGCGGAGGCTGCTAGAAGTTTTGTTGAAAAGGGGCCCTTTGTTGTTGTCTAGAGCCATACCTCATGTCTGCTGATCTTTCCACCCTTGGTTGTATATTGGAGAAAATTAATCAAACTTCTTTTGGGGATATGGTTGTTGTTTCTACTGAAATGGTCTCCCAGGGAACACTGTTGCACAATCTTCTGTCTCTTGTAGTTGTGGGCAACAGTCAGTTGGGTGGCTTGTCTCAGTGCAAATGCCACATGGCCTTGAAGGAGGGGGTTGGGATGTCTTTTGATCCAATGAAATCTGCCTCACCATAGTTGTCAATTATTCTAACTTAGTATCAATCAAATGACTTTCAAGAGAAGAAGGACTTACTTTATGTACTCCTCGAACATGTGGTGTACCTCTATCACCGAATTGTTGAGAGTTTTGGGCCATTTTGTCGATCAATGCTCGTGCAGCTACTGGTGTCTTGTCCACCAATTCTCCTCCAGCTGCAGCATCCACCATGCTCCTCTCCATGGGTGTGAGTCCTTCATAGAAGTACTGGATAAGTAGTTGCTCACTGATTTGGTGATGTGGCAGCTTGCACACAACTTCTTGAATCGCTCCTAGTACTCATACATTGACTCCCCTTGTGCTTGCTTGATCCCTGATATCTCCTTTCGAATGGATGTGGTCCTTGATGCTGGAAAAAATCTTTGCAAGAAAAGACGTTTCAAATCATTCCAACATGTTACATCTTCAGGTTGCAAATAATACATCCAATCTTTTGCAGCTCCATCAAGTGAGAATGGGAATGCTCTTAATTTGATTTGATCTTCAGAAACATTTCTTGGTTTTAACGTTGAGAAAACCACATTAAATTCTTTCAAATGTTTATTGGGATCCTCACCAGAGAGGCCATGAAACTTTGGAAGTAAGTGAATTAACCCAGATTTTAGTTCAAAGTCCGATTCGAGATTCGGGTATGCAATACAATTTGGTTGATAGTTAACATCAGGTGCAGCCAATTCTCGAATGGTTCTATTAAGTTCATTTTTATTATTGTCAGCCATTGGTTCTTGTTTTATGGTTGAATTTTAATTGCTTCCAATTTCAATGTTCTGATATTGGAGTAATTCTCCAACTGTTTGAATGTTGAAACTTCCCGTAGACTGAGAATGTCTAATTCGTGCCCTAAGGCTACATTCAATCTCAGGGTCAAGATCTAAGAGATCTTTGGGATTAGTTAGTTTCATCAATCAATGAAAAATTAAAAGAAGGAATGTGGACCATAGTAAAATAAAAATTAGAATTTTGAGTTGATGGTCCAAAAAGAAGTAGAAAGAGAATAAAAGAAGAAGAAGAAAAAATCAGATTGGGTAAAGAAGGAAGAAAGAAGAGAGGAAGAGAATAAAATGTAAAATAAAATAAATACCTCTAATTGGTTGAAATAATTACTTGCCTCCCCGGCAACGGCGCCAATTTGAAAGAGCGCTGTTGTGGGCGCCCTTAAATGATTAGTGTAATTTGGGGTACTTAGGTGCAGCAGAGTGGCTGACCAAGGTCGTCTCTCAAAGGAGGAAGTGAATTAAAACAATTTTTAGAGGTATTCTAGAAGTAAAATAAAAGAGAATAAAAACACTACTTGAAAGGATGGGGGTGTTTGTTTATAGTTTATGAATCTATAAGAAGTTTGCTGGAAAAAGATTGTATTTTTTTTGTTTTTAGTTTTGAAATGAAGTTTGATTAAAATGACACAACAAAAAGATATTTGTTTAGACAATATTTAAAAGACGTAATCGATCTAACTCTACCTCTTCAATCATTTATTAATCATTATCATTTAAATTAATATTCACTTAATTATGATCCCTTAATTTGTTAAATCCTGAACCCTACGAGAATTAACTTTACCACGAAGATTGAAGTGAATTTAACCTTAGGCTAACTTCGGAACATGCAATCGCAACACCCTGCTTTGATTGATGTTCTAAAATTAGATTATGGTCAGTGGTAAATTAAGGCACATAACCACTCTAGAAATTAGGATTAATTGAGTTTTGTGATTATATTTGAACTCTACAAATTGATCCAGTGTGGTTTTGAATAACCGGTTAAGGTTGCGCTCTCACAGTTCACACAATTCCCGACCTCGCGTGTTTTGTGTTAACTATTAAATTGCTTTCTTAGTTTCATTTAAATTGAAAACTCAATTAATAGATCATAATATGTGAATTACAGTAGCTCATTGATTCAAAATAAATGAATGAAGAAGGATAGAGGTCGATCGATTACTAAAAAGAACTACTCTTCCATGGGTGGTGTAGTCATCGTGGAGACGTTTTGCATAAGCAACGGATTGAAAGGGTAGAACCCAATCTTGTCTTCACTCTTGATTCCAACCCAATTAAGAAGATTAAGAGAATAAGAATAGGGATGAACACAGAAGATTATTTGAAGAAAAATTCAAGAAACAAACATGAAAGAAAAGAAATACAAAGAAGAGGTGAGAGAGGAGAGCCTTTTTGGAAGAGAGGTTTGCACAAAGTCTTTCTTCTTCCAAGAGTTGTGAGGGGCTCCCAAGAGACACACTTTCGGACACACCTTCCCAAAGCCTCTAAAAGTCCTCTAAAAGAGTTAAAACCCCCTTTAAATAGAGTTTTTTAGGGCTAGGGATATATAACTTTTTAAGTGTGAAATGAAAAACTCGGCCAAATATTTTATTCCAACTTACACCGCACATTTGACCTCCAACCCGAGTGAATTGACCGGCCTTCCAGAAGTATTATTTGTTCCCAATCATGTCCCCGATATTTTCTCAAAATTTGGGCTCAATCCAAGCCAGTATGTAGAAGATATGTCCCAAATACATAACCCATGTCCATTCTGCCGAGTCCAGCCCACCATTAGATTAATGGCTCATTTACTCCATCCAAATGCACTCTTTAGCTCTAGTGTCCTGAATAAAAGTTGTATAAAATGAATTTATTAACACTTTTACAAAATTTAAAATTAAAATAATAGATATAAAAATATTTATCTTCGAAATACTACAGTGCACTATTAAGGGTAAAACTGGAATTTTCACCAAATTTTCAAATGAATGATCAAATCCCAAATATTTTATAAATAAACATATTTAACACAATGTGAGGAAATTATTTCATTTATTATCAATAAAATATTCAATAAAATAGTGTTTTATCAGGCATCAATGATCAGCTGATGTGACTTTATTAATGTATCAAGAAATGTTCATTGGATAATCTCCAACTATTTTCCTAATTTTAAGTATTGTGTAGGTGGAATATAAATTAAGTCGATTTTATGATGAAGTTATTTTATTACCTTAACATGATTTTCATATCCTTCATAAGGCAAGAATTTGGATTTCAGGTGACAAAGAGTTGTCCATAGGTTTAGGATAATTTCATGCACATGCTCTTCTAAAAATGTTTCTAGAATACCATATTGAGGATTATATAAGGGCCAAAACATGAAAAATATATTGTCTTTAGCCAATTTTTTTCTCATAAGAAATGCATTTACTTCATTTTTTCAGAATATTCCTCCATATGGTATATCCAAAATGAAAGTTTCATATCTTCCTTATTTTGAATGGTGGGATGAGGGGGGTATTTTTTTATACATTGGAAAGAAGAAGATCCAAGGGTGGTTCGGAGAATGACTATTTCCTTGGGCTATTTTTCTATTGAGAAAGGATATTAATTATTAGTGATAAGGCATCAAGTACTAATGGCACTATATTTTCAAGTTTCTCATGATATGAGGGATTTCTCGCAATTAATTTTTCGAGGGGAGGACCTTCTCGTTGAAATAAAATATCACTTTGGGGATTACCTTAATAGAAAATTACATCATGGGTAGGACTACTACTATGTCTTGACATCCGACTATAGGGAGAAATCCCATAGTGTATACCCTGGTGAGGACCTTAAAGTCATAAGATAATAAGGGGGACCATATTATTATTTAATCTTTTAACCATGATGAGTTTTTTCATGGTGATCATTAAGGGATGGGTTCTCATGATTGATAATTTTAGGAACATGAATGATTCCTTTGTGGTAAATATTCTAAGGAAGGCCTCCAGAGTTATTGGTATCAATGTTGCGAGGAGGGCCCTTAAAAATGCAACTGGTAATTTTTTAAATTGGTAACAAATGTATAAGATATTGGGCTGTCATTGATAGATTCTTGGTTTCCTCAAGATTACTATCCTTGAGTATAGTAGCATTGTGTTTCTGCTCTTGGATTTTCTATCACCTTTAGTGAGACTTGTTTTCAGATGTTCTCCATTGGATACTAGGAGTCACATGTCGTGGATAGGGTCTTTCATGTATAAGATATTTCCTAAGTGACTCTTGTGTTTATTACAAAATATAATGATAGGATTCTAGAGTTTTGGTATGGATATATTGTTTCCCATGAGTGTCTATTGAATCAGACCAGTAATCTCCAGTTGGAATGGGTTTGCATGTCCAATCCTATTTTCTATTTATCATGGGATTTTTCTAATGACTTTCCAGGATGAGATAAGGAATATACATCTAATCCTAAGTGTACATAATATTATTTTGATGGGACACTCCAATTGAAAATTTTGGGTTTAATTCTTTACTCCTAACCACTAATTTTGTATCCATTATATCCTGGAAGGTTTTTAGAATGTGAGAAGGAATTGATAATTGTCCCTTCACCATAGCCAAGATATATTAGGTGAATTATACTGCTATAAATGGGATATATTCCCATTATGTGGTTGGATTAGGGATATATCCCTGATCCTACCCTCTATTTAATGTCGGGATATACCAACAATCATCATGCACGGGGGAAAAGATATGGGTTTTCCCCCAATTTTCTATCAAGGCGTACTGGAATATTTCTTTGGTTTCTCCTAAACTATATTGGAAAACCTGATGTATGATAGTGGGTATGTGATCCTTCTCATGGGTATCCACCATGTTTATTTGGTGGGATTATATAGAGGAAATAGGGATGTGAGCATTTTCCCAATTAATTGATTGTTTACCTTGGTAGGTTGTCCTGAATGCCCGGGTCTGAGTGACTTAATTCGAAGCTCATGGGGTGGTATCCTCATCATTCTGAGGACTTTTTTCATGTGGTGTTGGAAGTAATAGTTGCCAGCATGAGCCTTTCATGGTGATTCCAATGGTGTTGAGATAATTCCCCTATCAACCTCTTTATCTATCTCCCTAATGTAAGGGATGAATTTTATGATGCATTATAGAGAAATACTCCTAAAACAATTTGAGATGATAATGGGTTTTGTCTTCATATTTACCACCAGTCTTCATTGGATGTATGGTTGGTGGAGATTCATGTCTTAGAGGGATTCTTGTGTGGCCTAAAATGTCAGGATGGTGGTACTTTTGAACTAGTGTGTTTAATACCCAGTATTAAAGATGCTAGGTTGGAAATGGGATACTCTAGCCAGATGAGGACCCAGCTTGTGAAACAGCTGAAGAAAAAGTTTTGTTTTAATTTGTAGGATGACATTTGGATTAGATAGAGTTCTATTGAAAGTTACTGAATATTTATATATATTTATATATAACACAAACAAGGAAACCCATCAAAGTAGCATTGTAATAAATGAATTCATGAGCAATTGGTTTTATTAAAGGATCCATGTTTGTCCAGTTTCATTTTTTGAGATTATGAAAGTTCCTAACATTTGGAAAATACATTTTTTTTTAATGAAAGGATTCAAGTTGGGTTCACAATTTTTGTTTCCAATGAAAATCGGATGCCCGATAGTTAATTTTGGTGGGTTGAGTATGTTTTCAAAATCTTTCCCATTAAGCCAACACTTTTTTTTGGTGGACCCTTTCAGGTGGTTCCTAATAGGGTTTTATTCATGGAACCAAAAATTACTAATGTTTCCCATATCCATGACGTGGACCTGCTTTCTAAAGGTAGGAAATCACTGGATATTTTTCCAATGATGCTTAGAGACTCACATTTTTTAATAGCATGGGAGGTTGGGCACATCAGATCCATTTAGGGGGGTTTATTGCCTACTATAGGACTCTATTATATATTTTAATCATATTCATGAATATTTTATTAACCTTAAAATAAAATTGGTCACCCTACACATTTTTAATCAATCGCATATACATGCAGGAGTAACTATCTATATGTATCAAGGGTTCTATATCAATGGAACCATTTTTACGTATCCACCTGTATATACTAGAGTTTCTTCATCTTGTTTTGTTGTTTACTTTGTAATGCATCATTTAAAGGATCATAGTTTAAATCCTCATGATTAGTAAATCTAGATTTTATTGTCATCTAGGGATGCTTTAGAGTTTTGATATCGGGATCAGGTCTATAAAAGGTGATTCCTGTGTATCCTTGTGAATGGAATCAGAACCCACATAGTTTAGTGCTACTTAATGGGCCACATCATACCTTTTCAGTTCATGTGACAAGAACCAGACTATGCAGTTTAGTGCCATACATCAAGGACTTATAGGTGGAAGATGCTTAGTAAATGATTGTTTGGGACTTACACAATATCATCCCTTTCTGGTTGATCTTATAGGAAGTGTGGCCTTATAACGAGAAAACATGAATTGGGGATTTGGGTTGATGAAGATGAGGTGAAAAGGACCTAGAATGAATATAGCCTCCTGGTTCATAGGCTTGATCTTACTGGGAATATGGCCCAATAAGGGTGATGATGAAAAAGACTCAAAAGGGATATGTCCCTCTAGCTTGGATATGACACTACTATGAATATGGATCGGAGAAGATTAGGGTGAGTTTAGGGTGTTGGGTTTGAACCTCAGGGAAGCTTATTATATATCTCATTTGGACATGAATAAAATATCACATAGTTCAGAAATTTTGGGGTTTACACCTATGATGGATTCCCATTTGGTTACTTCATTGAGAATACGACCCTTTTAAGGTTTTTCTAATGGGGAATATGACCCTTTGATGGGATGATAACATGGTTTTGGGACTTGCACCTAGTGGGATGCTCATTTGAGGATATTTTATTGTGTTATTAATATGATCATCACTGGACTCTAAGCTGCATGATTCATACTCCCTATGAAAAATAAGAGTAAGTGGATGATCTGGCACTTCAAATGATCCCCTTCGTCTATTGGTAGATGAGGTTGATGGTATAAAGGGTAGGAGATGTCCTGTAAGAAAGGATATGGGCTTAATCTAGGTGGGATTTCTATATTCTTTCCCTTTTGATAGGTGGGATAGTGAAATAAGGTGAGGTTATGGTTGAAAAGGGGTATTTTTCATCTGATTTGCCTCACATTTTAGGTAACAGATGTTGTCACCTAGCCCGATAATCCATCTTCCACCATCCCTAATGTTGGTATCCTAATTACCATTATAATTCATAATAATTAAAATTTATAGGACCTAAACTACTAGGGAGGTTAAATGTAGTAATTCCATTACCATGGGAATGCATGATCGAATGAGGGACATGTCGGTGCATCCTATCCCTAAGCCAAATGAATCTAGCGGTTGTGGGGGTATTAATAATGGTAGTACCGGGTTTTGGTATTAGGAACAAAAATTCATTTTTATAGTTCATGAAGGGAACAATATGGTTCCAAACACTGTGAGGAAAGAGGGCAGTCAGAGTCGAAGGTCAAAATACCATAAGGATACCACATTCCACATACTTCTTTTTACTATGCATAGTGGAGGATCATGAAGGATATACTTCTGTGTAGGGGGACTTCTCTATAGTGTGATTCCTTCGTGGTCATAAGGTTATTTCCTTTGTGAATGGATGGGAAGGTCCTTTTGTGAAGGATCCTTTTTGGGATATCAATTTTTATTTTTCATAGTATATGGTAGGTGAATTACCTACCAAATTCATCTCTAGTCTTCTCCACTATCCAAATTTCTATCCATATGTCTTTTTTTCTTCCCCATAACCTCTCGACGACTAGTTATTTATAAGTCATGATAAATAAATAGTTTTCCCAGAATGTTTAGTTGGAAACATATTATTCCTAGCACCATGAATTCAAGTAATAAAACCATCACCCACAAATTATTTTGGTTCGTGGGGTAGTAGAAAGACTGTCTCACACTGCAAGTGATTTTCATTTGCAGGGTGCGTGATTTCACTACCTTCCCTCACAAAAGGTAAAATCATTTTTAGGTGCTTCAAATTCATTCATTGCACTATAAATTAAAATTCATGTGTGGGTGTTTAGAATTACCACCACACCCTATAAATGCTTTCTATTTGCAGAAATACTAGGTGGAGCGGTGGTCCCAAATAGAATGTGTTCTATGTGTAAGGGATAGACTACTTTTCGGTTCTGGTTACTTTACCTATTTCAACTCCATAAATAGTTTTACAATCTAATTTTGGATTTCCCAAATTCATAATAGCTTCTTAAAACTCCTTGTAAACATTCTTATGCCCAAAAATCATCAGATAAATAAATTTAGGAAAATAATTCTCAAGGAAAATATATTTAAAGATAATCCACTCTAAGGAATCAATATTATCCCTTTCCTTATTTTTATTAAGAAGATACCACCATCAATCAGATTCAACTTCTGAAAAATAAATAGAAAGAGTTACCTTTTGATGTTTTATACATCTCAAAACTTTGAATATATTCTCTAAGGAATTAATCCATCCCTTGTTTTTATGGGGTAAAAATATCCATAGAAATTTGGAGGGTAATATTTCATAAAATACTCCCTATATGCATGTTACTCTTTGGAAAATTTAGTTGTTCTCTTTTATGGGTGACATCATTAATATCCCATTTTAATTGAGTTAACATTTCCACAAACTTATTTGTTCCAATAATTACAAGTTATAGATTTGGAAGGATATTATCCTCTTTATTCCTTCTTATATCAGCTTTTATATTTATTTTATGGAAAACTATTATGAACAGACATGGATTAGATAAAGAAATATGTATATCCTAAAAATATATATCATGATAACATAACCATAAATTGGAGTTCCTTTAAAGTGTATTTTAACTTTATACTAATTCTCAAAAGGTATCTAAACCCTTTCTCTGATACCATTTATAATTCCATATAAGATAAATAACCCAAAATTACATGATTTATGACATGGGTTACACTTTTTTACATTCATATTATCTTTTATTTTTATATTTTTAGAGATTTAAGAAGAAATAATTTCATTACATAGGTAAGATAGACACACAGTGTCCATTTTTTCCCTCAAAAATATGATTATTAAGTTTACACTCTTATTTCATTAAATACACGCTTTCTTTGTTCAAGGTAAATTTATTTTATTTAGAGATAGAATTAATAATAGTTCCTAATAATCTTTAGGCCTTATATAAAAAATTAGAAACATGGTATGGGAAAAAATATTAGTAATGTATATAGAAATAAAGTAATGTCGTTAGTCAATTGAAAAATATGAAAACCCTTTAAAAATTTACCTTTATAACAATAATAATTTAAGCACATAAATAAAACATATCCACATGTAAAAATAAATATTTAATCAAAGAAAACATTTTAAACCCATTATAAATAATAAGAAAAACCATGAAGGTATCTTGAGACACATAGGAAATCATAAAAGGTTTATTTGAAAAACAAAACATTCCCCTTTAAAATACATAAATTTTCAATACCACATGAAATAAAAATATTTCCATAAAAATTTATAGTTTTATGTAGGTATCTCATATAATCATATTTGTAACCCATTTTCACTCATTTTTAACCTATTTCAAAATAAATAAAGCCTGGTTAATTCTATAGGAGTAAAAAACCCAGCTATCTCCCTTGTTTTTTCCCTTCAAAGAATACATAATTAACCAATGCATTGGAGAGCCATATCAGGATCTCCTATCATCATGTGTTATATAAAGATTTCATGTCATTATCTAGAATATTCAATTACTATATCATGAACAAAAAATTGTAATCTTTCATTGTTTCATCATAAAACCATTGAAAAACTTATTTGAATCCAAAAGAAATACACTTTCCATTTTTGCATAATCATGTGAAGAAATATCCATTTTTCACTCTTAAAAATCAAAAAATACAAGAAGAGTGAGAATATGATATATTTTAAAAAATGTTAACTTATAGTGTAATTTTTATAATTAATAATGGATGTGAAAATGGTAAGATATTGTTAAATCATATATGTTAAAAATATTCTTTTTTTACTTTTGTAAAAAAATAAAAAATAAACCATTTGAAAAACATTGAAAAGATTCATTTTTAACCTTTGTAAATAAATTATAATATATTTAAAAATTAAATTTAACTTCATTTTAACCATAAATAATAACATTATTAAAAAATTTAAAAGAACATTGATTTAGAAGAGAAAGAGTTTAAAACATTTAAATCAACATTTTAAAGGGAAAATCCCTTACCTTAAGTTTTGTATAGCTTCACACATTCTCTAACTAATGAATAATAAAATGAAATTATTTTTCTAATTTATAATGAACTCTTTTCATATTCATTACATTATCATTGTTCTATTTATTTAATTTGTTACTGTGTTTTATTAATTTTCTAAAATAAGGATGTTTTGGGGATGTTTTTTTTATAAGATAAAAATAACATCAGTGAATTGACAATTTTCAAAGGGTTTATGGTTCAATTAACTAAAAAATCTTAAACATGTTATACTTGTCATATTTAAACATTAAATAAACTTCTACAACCAACCATATAAGGTGTTCATGAAAAATAAAACACATTGTTTCATAGAGATGAAAGTTTGTATGTACGCATAAATGATGTTTTCATTTCTCTAATGGGTGGAAAATAAATAAAGTAGACAATATTTTAATTTTTCATAATCATAAATATGTTTTAAATGTCATATTTATTCATAATTTCCATCCTTATATCCAGTCTTGTAAGGTATAAGTGAAAAATGAATCACAACACTTCGTGGAGATGGTAGTCCACATGTATACACGAGCAACGTTATCATTTTCCAATGGATAGTAGGATAAGAAAGTGAGGAATGTATTATATTTATAAAATCTTAATTATGTTATAAATATCTTATATATTCATTATATCCATCATTTTACCCAACCATATGATTTGATGATAAAAAATGAAACATAAGGCTTTGTATAGGTGGTAGTCCACGTGCATGCACGGACGATGTTTTCATTTCTCATAAGATGGAAAGGGGGATGAAAAAGGGTTTTACCATAACCATAATAAAATTTTAGTATAGATAAGATACTTATGTTATTATTTCATCATCTTTAAAGAATATTTTAAGAGGATGGAATAAGAAATAGACATGAAACACTCGGTTGCAAAGTATACCTTTTATTTGAAAATACATTCTTTGCTTACACATTAAGCTTTATTAGGATGGTGTTTTGGAAATTGAAGGACCTATAGTATATTGGGATGTATTTTTTGGAGATATTGGGGTATTTCTTGTAAAATCTATAGAGCTAAAAATGTGTGAAGAAGAGTGGATAAGAGGTGTGTAACGCCCTGACCCCAAAATCCCGAAGCGGGTGAATTATTTTAATACATTTGAATGATACAAGGAATCATGTCCCGAAGGACCGATCAGTTTATAAGTATTGAAAAATATATTACATTCATAAATCTTACATTAAAATTAAAAACATAAACTACAACATGGATAATCCTTCTATAATTCCATTATTCCCCTATCTTAACCCTGAATATCAATCATAAAACACTTCTTGGCATCCTGATAAAATAAAACATAAGAAAGGGGTGAGATCATATGCTTAGTAAGGATATAAAATATATTGAAAACTATCACAAATAAGCATAAACATTTAAGGCAAGGTACAAAACTAAAAAACAGGCCTTTTAAAACATTATCTTCAGTATAATATGGAAAAAAATAAATCAAAAAATGTCATCTAAACATTTACATGGAAATTCTACTAAGAAAATAATCATATATAAAATCAATAACTAATCTCATAATGTGTGAATGCATAATTCCATACGTCATAACCACTACTTCAAGGCCTTGTGTCAAGACCATACACAAATATTCTATCAAGGCCTTGTGCCAAGACACTAGTTTATATCATGGGACCTTCTTATGCATCGAGGGGCTATAATAGGCCATGCCCATCACTTACTAAGTCCAATGCATTCCTCATATGAAAAGTTTGAAACATAACATAAACATTTGTATTTAAAACTAGCATACGAAATGTTAATACTTTAACCATAAACCCTAAATGGTATAAAAATAGCATATCCATAGTCAAACATATCAAAAAACCATAAATACAATATGGAAGATTGTATCATAATAAATCAACCTCAAAAAAGCATAAAATCCAACAAAGGATATTGACATAGATGAAAATAATTTAATAAATTAATTAAAACTCTTTTGGGGGAATATCTCCTTTTACTTTAAATCAATTAAAATATGTGAAATTTTGAAATAAAACATTTATTTTTAAAATAAACTTGTAATATTGTAAGAGAAGATTCAAAATTGTAAGGAGAAATAATGACGGAAAATAGCCGCTCGTATTGTATAAGTTAAAAAACATTCTTTCCGTAATTTGTTGAAAAGGTCATAAAGTACCTCTCTTGGAAAACGACAGAAGGATTCCTTTAAAAAAAATTATAAAAAGTAAAAAATAGGTAAAAATGATTTTAAATATCTATAGGATAACATTAAAACATTTTATGAAAACATTTTTAGAAACATGGACATGGATGATAAAGATATCTCAGTAGATACTTACGTATCAACAAACTCAAATAATAATGAAATTGTGAAATTAACCCTTACCTTAAGTATGATACTATTTTTATGTGTATAAAACTTCTGTATAAAGGTTTTGAAATATTATTAACTTCTAACCGAATCATAATAATATTTATGATTATTGGTTTATGACTTTATATTACTCGTTGATTAACAATTCCAAGTTAATGCAACGTTTCGGGTAATAATCGCTTTCTTTATCGCATGTGTTTTGACTTGTTATTCTTGATCATAATAATTATATAATGAAAACATGATTTATATATCATATATATTCATAATATAAAAATATATAATAGATAGATATATGAAATAGAATACATTGTTCAAGGATACGGTAGGTCATACCTATGCATGAACGTTGTTTCCATTTTCTTATCATCTTGAGTAGAAGTAAGTTAATGAAATATATGTACATATATATATGTATATTATTCAATTAGAATTATTATGTCATATATTTTATACTTATTCTTACTATATATTTTTATAATCATTCTTGGATGGTAAATCGTGGAAGATGAATCGCATCGCATCGTGGAGACCGTAAGGTGCACGTACGCACGAGCAACAGTATCATTTACTTAATGGTTAAATGTTATAGAATTGGATGGAATATGAATTTTAGATAAAAAAATATCATGTCATATTTATTATTTAAGTCATTTATATTCATCATTATACCCATCGAAATAAATTATAGATGAAAAATAGTTCACCTCACAGCGCGGAGACGGTAAACCGTACGTACGCACACATGGTGATATTGTTTTTTAAAGGATGAGTAAAAGGAGGAATATGGTTTTACCATAATCATAAAAAAAATATCATCATATATTAGATATTTTATTTCTTAGTTTAGTATGGTAATAACTTAAGAAGAGGAAGTAGAAGAAGAAAATAACATTTAAAAAAGGGATAGAACGATTACCTCTTCTTTGGGGGTCTCCTTTTTATTTGCTCAAAAGGACTACTTAAGTTGGTTTTATGCCCTAAATTTGGACTCTATGATTAATTGAGAGAAGTTTTGAGGAGATTTGGTCAGGGGTTGGTCGAGACAAAGGGCTTTGGAGGTGTGAATAAAAGAGGAGAAGTTCCCTTTTATAGGAGAGGTGAGGGCACTTTAGAAAAGTCCTGAAATGTTAATTTATTATAATTTTATTTTAGGTTTATAATGGATAAAAAGTCATTTATTTCTAGTATAATATTATTATGGGACTAAATAATCTCAACCGATATGTTTTAGACAAGTTTAGGTCATGAATTTAACCGTATCTTTTCGCTTTAACCCTTAGTTAAAAAAGTTAACTCTTACCATGTTTTCTTGTATTTGTATACTATATGGTTAATATAGTTACTATAAAAATCCAATACAAACTACATTGGATCATTAATGAAATTTTTAACACTATATAATTTATTTTTTTGAATATTATATTTTTATGGCTATTATATCGTTTAATAAAATAGTATTTGTTTTAAAAATCATTTATGTTAATTTTAACACTATTTAGTAATTGATTTTTTTAAAAGTCGTAAAAACTTGATTCCTTTGTAAAAAAATCATTAAACTATCCCTAACATGTTAATTTTATCCAAAACATTTGTTTATGTCATCAAAAATCTCAAATTAAATTTATTTTAATAATTATAATATCATTTATTTCAATCATTCATTAATGAGGTAATCACTACATCCATCATTGTGTTGTAAATGAATTTATTTATTTAATGTCTAAAAATTATAAATAAAATACCATGACGTAGGAAATATTTTTATATTTCTAATGAATATTTATAGTCGAATATATCATTTATGTAATCTAAATTAAAATTGTTTTAGTTAGAAGATACATGTTTATGTTATATTTCTTTTTTCTTAAAATTAAATATTATAAAAGGTCATTATCACACCCAAGTGGCTCCATGGAGTCCTAAAATCGACCTAAGGATTCTCATGGTCAGAAATATATCATCCAATAGGATTAGTACATGTGTTAGTGTAGTTTTATATTATTATAATTTTATTTTTTTACCCTTATTTACCTGATTTACCCTTTAACCCTGGTAAATAAAAATAATTACTGAAGTTACTATTCATAATGTCCAAAAATAAAAGGTACATATTTACACAATTTGGACCTTCTGATTCCAAATATGGAATCCATTTTTTTTAAATTTAAAAAACATAATTATCAAAAATTAATATAAAATAAATTCTCGTTGTCAAAACCAGAAATTAGGTTTTTAAGAAGTAAAAACTATCAAAAGATTGACATGTGTTTATGTACAATTTAAATGTGAAATTACTTAAAATTATCAAAATTATGTTAAATTATAAAACCATAATACAATTACACTTCATAACCAATTAAAAATATAATCTAAATATATAAATAATTTAGATGAAAAAACAGTTTTGAATTAAAATGCGGTATTTTTTCACTATTAATTGACATATAAATTTCATCAAAAAAATACCAAAATTTCAATAAAGTTAAATTTTAATGTTACATTTCTAAATAATAAGTTTATTATGTCTAATATAACTTATAATATTGTCAAAAACTATATTAAAAAGGGTTCACCATCAAAAGGTAGTAAAACTGTATTTTTTTGAAAAATACTTCTTTTATCCAAAAAAATTGAATTTGTTCTTATATCATATCTAGAAAACATATAATATGAATTTAAAACATTAAATTGAATATATTAAATATATATATCACTAATAAAATCCATAAAGAGTGATTTTATTTTTTTAAAGACTCACTTATTTTTATTTAAATGGTTTTTTAGAATGAAGTTAATACTATTCATACCCCCCACCCCCATTATAATAACTAGATTATAATATTTAGTTATCACTTATACTGGGTCTTGCAGGAAATTAATTCTATCAAAAGAACTAGAAATTGTGTATAAGACAATCCAAGAATAATGTTGCATATACTGTAAGTTATCATGTTGTAGCGTAAGCTATTGAATTGTTAAGATGAAGTGTACCTTGGAAGCTTGCGGTTTTACATTATCCCCTCTAATAAATTGCATCCTCGAATTTTTAAACTCAAAATCAAAAACTATGGTTTGGACTTTTAAAAATATATTAATTAAAATACCACATTGAAAATTGATTAATGATACCTCCATTTTAAAATAAAGAATGGGAAGAATGAAGGTCGTGGAAGATAATATATACTAGGATTCCATATAGGAAAATATGGATATGGAAGAAAAAAATAATGATCATGTTATGATGGAGAGTGATAGAGAACATGATTAGGAAAAGTCTAACAACCAAAAAGCCATAAATCTATGATGATTTAAGGGACTATCTAATTCATCGAATAAGAAGGTAATAATATAACATTTTTGGTTTTCAATATCCTTCCCTAAAGTTGAAGAACTTGAGAAGAAATACATACTTTATTTCAGTACAATCTAACTGTTGGTAATGCCTTAAAAAATTTCAACTTCATCTCTTATTCAAAGAAATGAAGTTGAATTTTATCATTCATGGAGTGTTGGAATATCATGTGATCCATAAATAGAATGATAGGTCATCCCATATGTCTCAAAAAAAATGTTAGTACAGGTTATCACATATGCATAAGTCCACCTATAGCAAGAAAATAGATTAATCTAAGAAACATCAGCTGAGGTATAACTTATACTATCCATAAATGGATAACCTTACAATCCTTCCAAAAACTAAAAATCTATAACTTTAGAAATAGGTAAACCAAATCTTGTTATCATTTATATACCATATCTCATAGGGTAGTTCTTGATTGTCACATTCCAAACATATGAACATCTTCATCATGTATTATTTTTAGTCAGGGTAACAACCTGGATTATCAGATATCCTTATTGAAAACATGCATGTTTCCTTATTCCAAAACTTAGTGGATTATTCCCAAAAATTTGTATACTTCATCCATGATAAAATAAACCTCTTGTCGAAAAATCCATAATTAGTTATCAAGAAACTAGCATCATCCAATTTACATATTCAAACCTAACATATCATTATACAAACATCATTTTATTAATATAAGGAGCATAGTAATTGTTATCTTTAACTTAATCATGTGTTCTCCAAATATAATCTTACCCTTAAATCAATTTTATTTTCCATTATAACTATTCAACATATTCATGAAAATCTTTAGTGAAAAACATAAACTAAATACTCCTTATATAATTCACTATTCATAATTCTTGGATCCAAATATATAAATACTTTAATCCTTCCAATTTAATGGTTGGCATAAAATAGGTTGTTCCTTCGCTTAGAAGTAGATTCTTATGTCTGGGCATTAAGTTGGGTAATACCCATGATTTCCATAGATGAGACATTGAACTCCATAATAATTAGTCACCCTATGACCCTTTTCCTATAGAGATAACATCTTACCCTCTATTTGAGGTATTACTCAAGGTTCTTCTTCCATTCCTCTTGACATGTAGGATGTCTAATCTTCTTTCCTTTATGCTTCTTAAAATTTGAACATTTATAAACATTCATCTTCCACTTATAAAATGTGTTATAAAATTCATTAAATATCACATTATTAATCATATATAGTGATAATTGATTTGGTATAATCACAATATATTTCTCTCCAATCATTATCCAATTTTGTTTTTCAAAATCACCAGATTTTCAATCAAACTCAATGTTGATCCAATTCCTTATGGTTTTCTCCATTAACTAAGACCAAAATGCACACAGTTAGAAACACATCTCATTGAAGAAAACCACATAATCAATGGAAGGTACTTTCAATCTATAACATATTAGGTTTAATCCTAGGTTATCCATTGTCATTACCAAAATTATAGTGGGTTCTTCTATACTTATTCTCAAAGTCTATCTTAGGGTTATGATCCCTAATCTATGTTTTCTAAATCTATTTCTAAGGTTGTTGTTAAACTTCCTCTGATACCAACTGTAACGCCATGACCCCAAAAGCCGAAAGCTGGTGCATTATTTTAATACATTGGCATGATACAAGGAATCATGTCCCAAAGGACCGATCAATTTATCAGTCTTGGAAAATAGATTACATTCATCAACCTTGCATTACAATTCAAATCATAAAATACAAAATAGATAATCCTTTGAGAATACCATTATTCCTCTAGATTATCACTTCATATAAATCATAAAACACTTCTTGGAATCCTAGTAAAATAAAACATAAGAAAGGGGTGAGCTCATATGGTCAGTAAGGATAAACACTATAGTGGAAACTATCACAAATAAGCATAAACTTTTAAGGAAAGGTACAAAACTATAACACAATCATTTTAAAACATTATCTTCAGCATAATATGGAAATAATAAATAAAATAATTCCATTTAAACATTCACGTGGATATTCCACTGGTCAAATAATCACATGTAAAATAAATAACTAATCTCATAATGTGGGAATGCATAATTCCAAACATCATAAACACTACATCAAGGCCTCGTGTCAAGACCATACACAAATATTCTATCAAGGCCTTATTCCAAGATATTAGTTTGTCTCATGAGACCTACCAATGAATCTAGGGGCTATAGTGGGCCTCACCCATCACTTACTACCTTCAATTAATTCCTCGTATGAAAAGGTTGAAACATAACATAAACATTTGTATTTAAAACTAGCATACGAAATGTTAATACTTTAACCATAAAACATGAATGGTATAAAAATATCATATCCACAGTCAAAAATATCACAAAACCTTCAACACAATATGGAAGATTGTATCATAATAAATAAACCTCAAACAAGTATAAAATCCAACAAAGGATGTTGACATAAATGAAAATAATTTAATAAATTCATTGAAACTCTTTGAGGAAAATATCCATTTTTACTTTAAATCGTTTAAAATCTGTGCAATTTTAAAATAAAACATTTATTTTAAAAATAAATTTGTAAGATTTTAAGGGAATCTTTAAAATGGTAAGGCAACATGATGGAATAAAATAGTCGCTCGCACCATATAAGTTAAAAAAACATTCTTTCCTTAATTTGTCAAAAAGATCATAAAGTACCTCATTTAGAAAATGACTGAAAGATTCCTTTCAAAACATTTTATAAAAAATAAAAAATGGGTAAAAATGACTTTAAAAATACATATGATAATATTAAAATATTTTATGAAAACATTTTTAGAAACATGGACATGGATGATAAAGATGTCTCAGTAGATACTTACGTATCAATAACCTTGAATAATAATGAGACTGTAAAATTAACTCGTACCTTAAATCTGATACTCACTGTATGTGTCTGAAACTCCCATATAAAGGTTTTTAACATAATAATAACTTTTAAAAGAATCATAATAATATTTATGATTATTGGTTTATGACTTTATATTACTCGTTAATTAACAATTCCAAGTTAATGCGACGTTTCGGGTAATAATAGCTTTATTTATCGCATGTGTTTTGACTTGTTATTCTTGATCATATTACTTAGATCATGATAACATGATTTATATATCATATATATTCAGAATATATAAATATATAACAGATAGATATATGAAATATAATATACTTTTCATGGAGATGGTAGGTCTTACACACGCATGAATGTTGTTTCTATTTTCTTATCATGTTGAGTGGAAGTAAGTGAATGACATATATGTACATGCATATATATATATATATTATTATTATAATATAATTATTATGTCATATATTTCATACTTATTCTTAATATATATTTTTAAAATCATTCTTGGATGGTGAATCGTTGAAGATGAATCACATCGCGTTGTGGAGACGGCAAGTCGTACGTACACACGAGCGATAGTATCATTTCCTTAATGGTTAAATGGTATGGAATTGGATGGAATATTAATTTTATAGAAAAAAATATCATGTTATATTTATTATTTAAGTTATTTATATTCATAATTATACCTTTCGAAATAAATTATAAATGAATACCAGTTTACACAACGGCGTGGAGACGGTAAGTCGTACGTACGTACGCATGGTGATATTGTTTTTAATATGATGGGTAAAAGGCGGAATATAGTTATCCCATATTCATAAAAAAAATATTAGCATATATTAAATTCTGGATTTATTAGTTTAGTATACTAACAACTTAGGAATAGGAAATAGGAGAAGAAAAGAACTTTGAAAGAAGAGATAAAATGATTACCTCTTCTTCAGGTGTCTCCTTTTGATTGGCACAAAAGGACTCCATAAGTTAGTTTTCTGCCCAAAGGGTGGCCTCTAAGATGAATTTTTGGAATTTTGGAGAATATTTGAGTAGGTTTTGGCCGAGACAAATGGATTTAGATGTGTGAATAAAAGATAAGGAGAAGTGCCCTTTTATGGTAGAGGTGAGGGGCACTTTAGGAAAGTCTTGAAATATTAATTTATTATAATTTAATTTTCGGTTTATAATGTCTAAAAAGGGATTTATTTCTAGGATAATATGATTATGGGTCTAAAACCTCTCAACCAATAGGTTGTATGCAAGTTTATGTCAATAATTTAACCTTATCTTTTGGCTTCAACCTTTAGTTAAATAAGTTAACTCTTACCATGTCTTCTTGTATTTGTATACCATATGGTTAATATAATTACTATAAAATACCAAGTGAATATCAAGTGGATCATTAATAACATTTTTAACACTATATAATTAATTTATCCTAATCTTATATTTTTATGACTATTATATCATTTAATAAAATATTTTTTGTTTAAAAAATCATTTATGACAATTTTGACATTATTTAGTAATTGATTTTTTTAATGTCATAACAACTTGATTAGTTCAAAAAAAGAATTAAACATCCCTAAAATGTCAATTTTATCCAAAAAATTAATGTATGGCCTCAAAAATCTCAAATTAGATTTACTTTAATAATTATAATATCATATATTCCAATCATTCATTAATGAGGTAATCACTGCATCATCGTTGTTTCATAATTAAATTTATTTATTTAACATCTAAAAATTATAAATAAAATACCATGATGTAGGAAATATTTTTATATTTATAATTAATATTTATATTCAAATATATAATTTATATAAACTAGATTAAATTTGATTTTGTTAGGAGATACATGTTTATGTTATATTTCCCTTTTCTTTAAATTAAATATTATAAAAGGTCGTTATCACACCAAAGTTGTTCCATGGGGTCCTAAAATAGACCTAAGGATTATCATGGTCGTCCATATATCATCCAAAAGTATTAGAATATGTGTTAGGGTAGTTTTATATTATTATAATATTATTTTTTACCCTTACTTACCTGATTTACCCTTTGACCCTGATAAATAAAAATAATTACTAAAGTTACTATTAATAATGTCCAAAACTAAAAGTTAAATATTTGCACAATTTGGACCTTGTGATTCCAAATATGGAATCAATTTTTTCAAATTCAAAACACATAATTATCAGAAATTAATTTAAAATTAATTTTAATTGTCAATACCAGAAAGCAGGTTTTTAAGAAGTAAAAACTATTAAAAGATTGACAAGTATTTATGTCCAATTTAAATGTGAAATTACTTAAAATTATCAAAATTAGATTAAATGATAAAAACATAATACAATTACACTTTATAAACAATTAAAAATATAATCTAACAATATAAATAATTTAGATGAAAAAACAGTTTTGAATTAAAATGCAGTATTTTTTTACTATTTGTTAACATATGAATTTCATCAGAAAAATACCAAAATTTAATACAAGGAAAATTTTAATGTTAAAATTTCAAAGAAGAAGTTTATTATGTCAAATAGAACTTATAAAATTGTAAAAAACTATATTTAAAAAGGGTTCTCCATCAAAAGGCGGTAAAACTATTTTTTTAATACTTCTTTTATCTGAAAAATTGAATTTGTTCTTATATGATATCTAGAAAAAATATAAGATGAATTTAAAACGTTAAATTGAATATATAACATATATATTTTACTAATAAAATCCATAAAGAGTGATTTTATTATTTTAGTGACTCGCTTATTTTTATTTAAATAGTTTTTTATAAGGAAGTTAATATTATTCATACCCGCTATTATAATAACTAGGTTATAATATTTAGTTATCACTTATACTCGGTCTTGCATGAAATAAATTCTATCAAAAGAACTTGAAATTGTGTGTAACACAAGCCAAGAATAGTGTTACGTATACTGAAAGTTATCCTACTATAGCATAAGCTATTGAATTATTAAGATGAAGCATACCTTGGAAGCTTGAAGTGTTACAAGGTTCCCTTTAATAAGTAAGGGGAGTGGCACACTTGTAATTATTCTAAACTTTTAAAAATTATAAATGTATTTCTCATGCCCAAGTGGCTCAAAAAATATACAGTTTCATAACTATGGTGATATTTTTTAAAATAAAATCATCTAATAAGAATTAAGATAATATTTTTTCCCTTCTCATTTTTGTTTTTACCTTAATTAACCCAATTTACCCTTTACCATGGTGAAACATTGTTACCAAGGTTACTATTCATAATAAAAAAATTAAATTGACCTCATTAGTAAATTTGAACCTATTTATTCCAAATATGAAATATATTTTTCAAGATTCAATTTTTATAAGTTGGTGAAATTACTTTTAATATATGGGTGATGTTAATTTTAAGGTTAAATCCATCGAGACTTCTAATAATGAAGTTAAACCTAAGATAATATCTTTGGATTACACCCTAAAAATTATTAATTTAGAGGAAAAAAAGTGGAAAATCTATAATAGAGGAATAAAATAGATAATATAAGGTGAAACCTACTGGAACAAAGAATAACCATGAAGATTATAAAGAGGAGAAGTAAGAAGAAGTTTTAAAGAAGTTTTAATATCAAGATTCCATGAGTTCATCATTCATTAGGATGATCAAATACTTGGTGCTCTCCTCAAAAACGTTTTGAGTTGATTTTATTAAAGAGGGGGAGATGTATCACTCTAGATGAGTAGAAATTTCATTCTTGGTTAAATATAGGTTGGGTAACTTATTTCTATTGTCTAATAACATGACATAATCGGTATTATCTAGCTCAAAAACATTAAAAAAATTCTTACAAGGTGAAACTCAAGTTTTTTATTACTTTTTAGGATTTTTATGAATTAATTTTTAGGTATTTAGGTTTTGATTCTGGAATTTATTTTTGGATGTAAATTCAATCACCTATATACTTTTTTCATCTTAAATTGAATGGATATTTTACTTACATTTTTTTTGTGTCAAAATTATAGTTCCATGATAATGATGAAGTAGGGAACAATATGAGAAGATAAAAAAATAAATGGGAAGAGTTTCATTGGATAAGAGATTATAGTATTAAATTTTTACCGCTTTTATTTTCACTATATTTGTTATATGATTTTTATGTTTTGAGTAAAAGGGAATTTTTAGGCCATTATTATATTTCATTCTTTATTTTTGATCTATAACAAAAAAAAATCTTAATAATAACAACATTACAAGTTTTAAATATCATTATTAATAATATTTAATGAGTGTTATGGGGGTGTATGAGTAAGGATGAGCATGAGAGTATTGATTTAAAGAATTATGATTTTGGAAGGATGGTTGATTTATATAGATGAAATTCCTATAATATATTTATACTTTGATTTTCTAAAGTTTATGTTTATTTATTTTTTATTCTTATTCATTACATTAGTTATTTTTTACATTTTATGTTTCTAATTCCAGATAGATTTCTATGATATTTTTTCGAATTATTTCTTATACCCTATTTCTTGAGAGTCACTTGGGGTATCTTAACAACTAAAATTTTCATTAATTTATTATTAAATCTATAAATAGTCAAATTATAATGATTGTGTAATTTTCTATTTAATAATTTTTTGCCTCTGATACCAACCTTTTCATTTGATCTTAATTTTAAGCCTGTAGAATCCATAAATGACATTGAGAGGGAAGATGAAATACAATATTATTTATCATTCATGCCCTAGTCTTTGTAATTTTTCATGATTTACATTGGGGTAAGTGTAGGGAAGAGGTTATTCTATGGTGTGAAAGAAATGATGTGTATTTAAAAATTGAATATGTGAGGTATTATAATTGGTTGTGTGGGAAATCTCCATAACTTTCCTTTTATTATGATTATATGATTATTTTAGTATTTCTAGGTGAAAATTTTTTTATAATGGGTTTTTTTCTTGATAATCACTCTTTCTCAACATATTATCTTATTACAATAATTAAAATTAGTTTCATGAGGAGATAAAATAGGGGTAGTGTGATGGGTGTGAGGTTTGGTCCATGTTCAATTTATATTGAAAAATAAAAAAAGATAAAGAATGAAAATGTGATTATATGAGATACCAGGGATTAACCTTTGGATAGAAATGCCTTCCCACTTACTACAGTGGTTATTATAAAGAGTTTCAGTAAGAAATATATGTTGGGGATTTATGTTCTAGTTTTTTTGACTTCCCATGGTGTAAGACTTATTCTTGCTCACATTCCATTAAAAAATTGAGAGAGAAGAAAAATTTTAACATAAAAAGGAATAATTCTTCATTGTGTTAACTGTTTAAATTGAAAAACTATGAGTAATAGGATAAGGAAATGCAGACTTTATCATTTTAGGGATGTTAAATGAGGAATTATATTTCATTAAATTTTTTATTTAATATCATGAATTGTGATTAATTAATTTAACCATCTTTTTTTAGACTTTATTCTGAATTTTTACATCATAATTTTCATACCATTAGCCTCATAGTCATTTGATACTTATATGGAAGCCCTCGTGATTAAATTTCATTCTTTACTTTATGAGGTGTACATTTAGATTAGTTTCAAGACTATGGTTGGGATGCATGTACTCAAGGCTTGATCATAAATCTAGTCAAATGTTCCTTGAGTGATGAGTGAAAATTTTCTGATAAGGTAGATTGAAAGTGGCATGCATACTAATAATAATTTGAAATATAAATATAGATTTAAAGAAAAGTAACATCATTTCAAAATGAAAATAAAAATGTATAGATGATTCATTTTCTTAAAAAAATAGCTTTTGAAAAATTAATCTTATATAATGATTTAGATTTTATTCCTTATTGATAATTATTTTATTTTTTAATGATAATGTTTAAACCTTAATAAGTTGGGTTTCCTTTATGATTATGTAGAATTTTTATTCTTTGGGACAAGTAAGAGTTTAAATGTGTGGTGTGGGGTTATAAATACAATTCATTTATATTTTTGGAGTAGTAATTTTATTTTTTGAAAAAAATTTACATGCCTAACTTTTAGTGTTTTAATAACAATATAAGAAAAGTATGACATTTTACTTGAAGAGGTTTTAAAGAAAATTAAGGAATAATTAAGTAAAACATCATCCAATCTTGGTCATGAACCTCCATAAAAAGTCTATCCACCTAAGGTGGTGAAAAAAAAGCTTGATGGCACCATGTGGATGACATGGAAATAGAGGATAAGTTCCATGTATGGGGTGATGATTAAAGATAAGTAGTTATCCTTTCATGGGGTTGAAATATAAGAGAACCATGCTAGTGTATTGGTTTGTTTTAACTTAACAACTAGATGTTGTCCTATGGGAAACTCTGATATATGATCTATAGTTTAAGACTACATTTAAAAATTATACACGTGATCCTAAGAAATGGAATATTATCATCTCAATCGCCTTACTTGTGAGTTCGGGTTTTTTATTCCATGACTATAGCACATGAGATTCTATGAGGAACTAATTCACAACATGTTTGAGGATTCATATGATGAAAACCTTTAAGAAAAATAATACGTATGAATTTCTACTAGAACACTAAGAATATATAAGGAAATAATTCTTGTATAGGCTTTATTGCTTAGCCATAAGATGGAGGATGATGACACATAAGAATATTATACATCACATCTGAGGATATCACACCATGAGCTATGAATATGTAAGAGTTCCCTAGAGAAGGACATTGATATATAAGATTATTCATTCTGAGAGGAGTTTTGATGTGCAAGGTTTTGTCCTTTTCACAATTTTAGATTTTTGATTACTTCTCAAGACCTACTGAGATACATCGTGATGTCTATTGTATTCAAGGGTGTCAATTTGTATGGTATCATATCATGCTAAATCTCCTGAATTTACACTATGATGATGAAGAAGGGATGTGACAGTTTGAATTCTAAGAGTGGTGGGTGGGAGTATAGTCAGGATGTGGCTAAGGTTTGGATGATTATAATGAAAATGTTTATGGCATGTATGAAGCTATTTTTGGCATGTTTGAGAGGATTCTTATTTTAAGACATAACTAGAATTTTACAATTGATAATGATGAAATTTTTCATAACATATATGAAAAATGTTGTGATATGGTTTTGTTAAAGTAGTGAATGGGGTTTGCGATGGGAAATTTCTCATTCCATGTAGATTTTATTATGATTTGAATAAGAATATATAGGTTTTCAAAAAATATGAAGAAGATTCCATGATGTGAATGTATATATGTGTGTCATGATAATATAAGGATAGTTTTATGGAGTATTAGTGTCATTTTTTGAATCATGATGCCATGTTATGGTATTGGTATCTATAGTAGAGATATTAGTTTGTTCATTCTCCCTCCTTGTGATATTTTTTAAGATTTGTTTCAGTGGAGAGAGAGTTTATATCTCAAACATTTATTATTGTCTATATTAGTGTAGTTGGAGCTAGATATTGATGAGGATAGATATATATAGAGATATAAAAAGATAAAAAGTGGATTTTTTCCCTATAAATTAAGGATGACACTAAACTCTTGCAATAATCAAGTATGGGGAAGGAACGCTTTTTAGTGAGGTTCCTTAATGAGACTTAGCTTTAGGTTTAAAGGCTAGAATCTCTAGTCATTTTAGGTTTTAATATTTCCCTCTCAAGGCTAGAATGAGGGTGTAGTTTCTTTTTTCATGGATTTTTTAATGAAGGTGGGTTGATTTTTTGATGTATCATGATTTTTAATAGTAGTTCATGTTGGGTTCATGCATTCAAACATTCTTTAAAGTCTCTCCTTCATGTCTTATGCATGAACATTTTATTTTTGATTGAGGGAGTGACTTTTAATTTATTTCCTAGTGCTTAGATTTCTTTATAACCATGGAGTGATTTAATTGATTTGTTTAAATATGGTTTTGGATTACCAAATTTCTAAATGAGTTGAAGTACTTAACCAAACAAAAAGGTGGTTTATTGATTAAAGAGTTATTAAAAGGACCAATTATTCTCACTTAGATCCAATTATGAAATAAAACTTATTTTTCATGTCACAACCCGTCCTTGGGGCCCATGTCGTGACTACCCCAAGCCCGCCTTCCATAGGACAGGGGCTGGCGACTAGCACCAAAGGCGTAAATCCCAAAAAAAGGGAAGGAATTGCCTTTATAAAAGTAAAGAACATAACAGAGTACAAGCAGAAGAATACACTAAGTAAAGCAGTAAACAAGTGTGTTGGAAATACAAAGGGGCAGGAAATACAAGCCCAACAGAAAGGTACAGCTACAACTGAAAGTAAAGTACAACTCAAAGGACAATAGTTGTCAGGTGGAAGCAGCTCCTAGGTCGTCCACCTCGGATCCTACCTGAAGGGTAGGTACATATGTCCACCTCATCACTCCACTTCCGTCCATCCGTTCATCTCCTCCGAGTACCGACTCATCGTGAGATCCACCTTCGGGTACCATCCAGCTCAACAAGCCTCCACTACGATCAGTGTTGTCTGTCGTCTGTGTTGGATTTAGTGGTCTAGAACCAACTACTTTTAACTTTATTCATTAATAAAATCCTTATCACATCTTGATTGTTCTTCTGCATGACAATTCATGTGATAATGTCCTAAGGACAGCTGTTGCATAAAAGGGTCATAGCGGATCCCTTCTATGATGAGAACCTAGAAGTGCCATAACATTGTTCTTGAATAAATGTTCTATGTCCGGATGATATTATTTGAGGGACACAAATAATATAGGTCATTAGGGTTGAGGACTCATAAAACTTTTAGGCACCTTCTCATGGTGTGCGCCCTTGGTAATATCCAGGAGGATATTATGAGAATGAGACCTGCCAGTAGAAACTCCACATTTCATAGTGTCATTGGATGTTCTTATCTACGGACGTGTGTATTGGTACTTAGACTTTAAGATTATTATTAATGGGTATTAAAACTCACGCACTTAGATTTATTAATGAAAACTATGACGACACACTGTTCGCAGCGAGGTAGGATACGTTGGGTGTGTCACGAGTAATACTGCATTAATAGATAATGCGAGAAAAGATTTGTCCCTTCTGTTCCATAACATAAGTAGATATCTCAGGCCCTTTGATGGAATTGATATAGCCTACATAAATCCATGTCCGTGGTAAGGTATGGGCGAGTTCAATTCTGGGACATCAAAGAAAGAATAATCGAGCACATGGGTTGATGGCACTAGCATGCAACCCGCTTGATTAGAGATATTTAGACAAAGGGGTTATATTACACGGTAAGCGTTCGTGGGAGGTGACACGTCATTGCGGCATTAACTTCTTTCTCTATGGGTGACTTGGCGTGTTGTTAGATTCTAAACTTGGACTTTAGGCAGGCTCAGCCTAATGGCACTGAGAAAGAGGCCTAGAGGGTCACACACTAATTGTGTCCATGTATCTCAGTTAAATATTAATTTAACAAGTTGAATAAAGATTATTCCCAATTGTGGTTTAATAATTATTCAAGAATGTCTGATCGCATTTATTTTGACACTAGTTATTCAAGAGAATATATTGTGGGAGAAATAATATATATTTATTAGCTAGTAATGTAGTTACATTTATTTAAGAAATAAATAGCCATTACTCAAGGTCTAATAAATATGGTGGAGGAAATAAATAAAACTGAAAAATAAAAGTTATCGCCATGTATATTTATATGTACACGTCGTGTAGTTTGTTTTTCGGGATTCGTGAGAAAATATTGTTTATTTAATTTAATGATATTAAATGTAATACATTTGATGCATGTCAAGTAATAATGATGGTCAATTGTCATTATTAAGACATGGGGTATTACTAAGAATTAAATGAAATGATTAAATGCTTATGAGCAATTAATTTATTTTATTATTCTAAGTATTATAAATCCTAATTACATTATTATAAAAGGGGTTAGCCATTTTGGTTGTGCACAACGGATTTGGAAACACTCTCAAGCCAAGAGAGAATTCCCTTTCCACCAAGAACGCTTTCAAGTTACGAAAGCAAGATCCTCCACCAGATCAAGGTGATCGAAGACGGACATCGCAAGCGA
The DNA here is from genome assembly GCA_963277665.1 of Viscum album. Classification (NCBI taxonomy): domain Eukaryota; kingdom Viridiplantae; phylum Streptophyta; class Magnoliopsida; order Santalales; family Viscaceae; genus Viscum; species Viscum album. The sequence continues at coordinate 491,044 of CAUJRU010000087.1, read as the reverse complement.
AGGATCTTCCGTGCTAGCACCTGGAGTTCCCTTCAGCGACGTCCATAGATACGTGGCACATGTGTGGATCACTGCTAGAGGAATCCTACACTTGGATTCTCTGACGCAACGACGGATCACAGGAACGTGACCGGAGAGACCAACGAAGAAAGAATTCCATCGAGGTAATTCTTATGAATTAATTAAATTAATTATAACCAGCATATAAAGATCATATCTCAGGGGTTCCAGGACTCTTCTTTTCTTTTTTTTTTCTTCGTTCTATTCTGAAGATCCGGTATTTTATATCGTGACGGATCTTGGATTGAACGTCGTTTAATGCTAAAATTAAAGTTGGGCAAACCCACCAACGCGCTTCCACTGCACCTGGATCCTACAAGTGGTATCAAAGGGGTCATATCGTTGGTTATAATTATTTAGTTTTTCATTGATATTTTACATATTTAATAATTTAGTTGTTTCAATTCAAGTTTAATCGTTCTGGAAATCTGAATATCGAGATCTGTTCCTCCTCCCTCATTTTTCGTTCACCTCACAGAAATGAATTTTTCTTTTAATTTTGATTAAAATAAAATAGCGGAACTCATCCGGAGGAGCCAAACATTTCTGGTCGTACAACACCAGAATACACGGCGTGTATTCGAAAGTACACACCGTGTAGTCTAGGTTCAATTCATTGACCGATCCGCCAAATCAGGCCGTGTATTGAGGTCATTTATGACACCATGTGTTGACCAGAAACAGGTGGCACACTGTTTCCAGATTACATGTCATGTGGTCCAACTGAACACGGCGTGTAGTCCCTTCAGGTTTGGGTTGGGCCGTGTACCCCGTACACGGCTTGCCCAGTTGGAAACTGTGTAATGCGGAAACTACATGGCTTGTGTCCAAAAGAACATGCCGTGTACTCCGAAAATTTCTGAAGTACATTTACACGCCATGTCCCTGGGCGTGTACTTCAGATGGACGATGAAGAAAAGTACACGCCGTGTAGTCGGAACTACACGTCGTGTACTCACCCAAATTACGCAGATTTATTAAAATTTAATTATTATATTATACAAACCCTTGAGACGTGTACCATGGTGTAGGCATAAAGCTGAGGCACAACACGTGATAGGTGTTTGATATATATGTGTTTAATTTAACATCTACGTAATGAACGGGAATTCACTAGGTTTCCTCCAAGGTACAAGTTACATACAAGGATAATTTTAAATAAATTTATTTGTTTAAAATTATGATGGATGAGAATCTCATGGAAGTTCAGAAAAGGGTTTAAGATAAAAGGATTGATTAATTAAAGATAATTAATTAATTCGAGCATGATTTATCTTAAACAAGAACGATTAAAGAATTGAATGCTAAGTTTTATTTATGCATAAATATCTTTGCATGTATGGATGATCATGAGCTAGACCGAGACCTTTGTATGTGAATGGTTTATTTTAATTTGTTTATTTAAATTAACTTTGTTGGCATGCGATCCATCTCCTCATTAATATGTAGGGCATGCGTGCCCAAGTATTATTTTATGTAAAAACCCCCTTTTTACCCCTCACCTGCGTGTGAGATAAATGCATATGTAATGGATGGAGCTCCCAAGCTAGTGGAGGCGGCTCAAGTCAGGAGCTAAGGTGAAACCAATCCAAGGAGATACAAAGGTGGACAGGTGGAAAGCTGTAAACACGAACCCACAAGGTTCGAGGGGTTTCTCCCCTAGGTCTTGGGTTAGTTTATCAACCGCTAGATAAACTAAACAATAGAACAAGCTCATGATCATACCATTTATTTTATTTCTATTAGTTGCATGGTTTATTTATTGTGGGTGTGTTTTCACGATCACACAATTAATGAATATAACAAGCATGCAAGACAGAACTAAAATAAGACCGGTTTATACGTAAATATTATCTTAGACATGGTTAATCACTTAAGTATATCCCACTTAATATTAACAAGCATGTAATAAAATATAATAAAATGGAAATTTACGTATAAGGATAAAATCCCTCAAAAGAAATATTAAGTCGGTATAGCCTTCCATAATCTTGGTTAGAATCGAACCATAGTTCAAAGTGCTTGACCAACCCTAGTTGGGGTGATTTCAATTATCGGGGAATTCTAATTCAAGGTTTTGGGTTGACTTGACTTGGTTCACATCAAGGGTTTACTGCCACATCAGGACTTGGTGTGGCCAAGAGGTAAAGGTTGAGGAAATCCAAAATAAAAGGATTTCAGGATTGGGGAGTCCACTCAGCGGATCAAGAAGCTGTGATTTAATGCAGTTGGCATTTGTAATGCCTACCTAAAACCCTTCAAGTTGCTTGACCAACCCTAGTTGGGGTAATTCGAAGGGCAATATGGATCTTTTCCACTAGAATATTTAGGCAAAAGAATATTCCTAAGTCAATGGTGAGGGCTATTGGATTTCGATAAAATAGTGGGAGACTAATAAGTATTAATTTATTTATTTGTCTCAGTTTTTGTAATAAATTACTAAACCTTTGCTCATCTTAATTTGTAGAAATGGCAAGAAAATGACTTCAAACATATCATTGTGCACCATACTCGAGAAGGAAAACCTTCTCACCGGCACCAATTTCCAAGAGTGGCAGAGTCGTTTACGCGTCGTCCTTCACCACGAAAGGAAATTGTATGTGCTGGAAGAGCCTATTCCAGTTGCGCCTGGGAAAGAGGCCAATGATGAGGAATTGTATCTCTATATGAAACACATGGATGATGCCACATATGTCCAGTGTTTCATGCTATCGGCCATGTCTAATAATCTCTTGAAGCAACATGAAAACATGGAAGTGTATAGCATGATGTCTTACCTTAAGGATCTCTAACAAGAGAAGGAGAGACAAGAGAGGTATGAGATCTTCAATGCTTTGTTCACCACGAAGCTTGGAGATTCTACGCCAGCAAGGCCTCATGTATTCAAGCTTATTGGCTACATTGAACACCTGGACATCTTAGGGATTAAATTCCAGGATGAGTTGCGCACAGATCTCATCCTATCATCACTTCCCAAGACCTTCTTTAGCTTCATTGTCAACTATAATATGAGCGGAAATGAGAAGAGTCTATCGGAGCTTCTAACCTTGATTCTCCAGGTATATAAGTACATGGGGCATGAAAAACCCGTGGTCCTTATGGTGAACAAGAAAAGGAAGGACAAGTCAAAGGGGCCAAAGACTTATAAATGGTCTGAAGCCCCCGGGCACCGTCCCTCCAAGAAGGGGAAGATCCAGAGGCAGGGCAAGGAACGGGAGGCAGTGTGTTTTTCATGTGGCAAGCAGGGCTACTGGAAGAGGAACTACACCCAGAAGCGTGGGGATGCTAAAGGTGTGTTTTTTATCGAGTTCAATCTTTCTATTTCTACACATTGGGTATTAGATACAGCTTGTGGGGATCACATATGTATTCAAATGCAGGAACCAAGTATATTTAGAAATATTTCCAGAGGAGAGGTGGATCTTCGAGCTTCCAATGGCGCAAGGTTGGTTGCGTTGGCTATTGACGACTACCACCTCTCATTGCCAACTGGCATGATTTTGGTTTTACAAAACTGTTATTTTGTGCCTAGTGTTACCAAGAACATAATTTCTGTATCTTGTTTGGATATGGATGGATTTGTTTTCAAGTTTGGAAATAAGGGTTGTCTCTTTTATTAGAACAATGTATGTTATGGTATGGCACATTTAAATAATGGTTTGTATGTATTAAATTACGAAAACCAAGTGTTGGAAATCGATAACGAAACAAACTCACATGACTCATACATCACCCAGTTGTGGCATCACCGCCTTGGTCATGTAAATGAGAAGCGTTTGACAAAGCTCTATCAAGAGGGATATTTAGACTCCACTGAGATAAAACCACTTGATATATGTCACGCTTGTTTACAAGGTAAAATGACCAAGATGCCTTTCGGTGGACAGGGTGAAAGGGCTACAGAGCTTATAGGATTGGTACACACGGATGTATGTGGACCATTGCCAGTAGAAGCTAGAGGTGGATATTCTTATTTCATTACTTTTACTGATGATTTGAGTAAATACGGATTTGTCTACTTAATGAGGTATAAGTCAGAATCCTTAGAGAAATTTAAGGAATTCAAGAATGAAGTAGAGAATTATCTTCGTAAGAAGATAAAGAATATTCGATCGGATCGAGGTGGAGAATATCTGAACCAAGAGTTCATCGATCTTCTATGGGAGTCTGGGATTCTATCTCAGATCACTCATCCTTACACACCATAGTGGAATGGTGTTAGTGAAAGGAGGAACCGCACCTTGTTGGACATGGTGAGGTCGATGATGAGTCATTTGGATCTTCCATTATCCTTTTGGGGATATGCATTACAAACTGCAGCATACACATTAAACTGAGTACCAACTAAAGCGGAAAATGGAATTCCCTCAGAGTTATGGAATAGAAATAAACCCATTTTCTTGCATACACGTGTATGGGGATGCGAGAAGTTTGTTAAAGCCTTCTCAGGCAACAAACTAGCACCCCGGGGCACGAAGTGTATCTTTATAGGATATCCTAAGGAAACGAAAGGATATTACCTATATAACCCTCAAGACAAGAAAGTGACTATTGCCAGACAAGTTGTCTTTATTGAGAGGGAGAACATCCTCAAAAAGGATAGTGGGAGAAAGATTGACTTTGACGAAGTTGATGCTCAAGATACACAGGAGTTGGTACAGGAACAAGTTCCACAGGTCCCCGTGGAAGAGGTTCCAGAAACACAAGTACTATGTAGGAGCTCAATAGAGGTAAGGGAACCAGAGAGATTTGGTTTCCTAGTCACCAAGGATGGTGAATCATTATTGTTGGACAATGATGAACCTCTCTCCTACAAGGAAGCAGTAGAAATCTCAGAAGATGCGAGATGGCTAGAAGCCATGAATTCTGAGATGGATTCCATGTATCAGAACGAAGTTTGGGTTCTGGTCGATGAGCCAGTTGATGTAAATACTGTTGGATGCAAATGGGTATTCAAGAGAAATCTGGACATGGAAGGTCAAGTTAGAACCTATAAAGAAAGGCTAGTGGCTAAAGGATTCAGACAGCGTCAAGTAATTGACTATGATGAAACCTTCTCGCCAGTTTCCATGTTTAAATCCATAATAATCATACTTTCCATAACAGCTTACCATGACTACGAGATTTGGAAGATGGATGTCAAAACAGCATTCCTTAATGGGAAGCTTCAGGAAGATGTCTATATGACACAACCAGAAGGGTTTGTGACACCAGGTGAAGCCAAACGGGTTTGCAAGTTGCAGAAATCCATTTATGGATTGAAGCAAGCATCCAGGTCATGGAACATTCGATTTGATGAAGCCATAAAGGAATTTGGTTTCATTAAGAACGAATGTGAGCCATGTGTTTATAAGCGGTTTAATGGGAATGTGATCGTTATCCTAGTAGTATATGTTGACAACATATTACTTATTGGAAATGATGTACCAGTCTTACAGTCAGTTAAGAACTGGTTGAACAAGTGTTTCTCCATGAAGAACTTGGGAGAAGCATCCTACATTCTAGGGATCAAGATCATTCGTGATAGATCCAAGAGGCTACTTGGACTAAGTCAGGGTACATACATTGACCAGATACTAATGAGATTTAGTATGGAAAAATCCAAGAGGGGATTGGTTCCAGTGTCACATGGATTACATATTTCTAATAAAATGTGTCCCCAGACACAACAGGACAAAGATAGGATGAGTAATATCCCGTATGCTTCGGCTATAGGATCCATCATGTATGTCATGTTATGTACCAGGCTTGATGTTGCCTACGCACTGAGCATGGTAGGAAGATATCAAGCAGATCCAGGGGAACAGCATTGGACTGCTGTTAAGAATATCCTTAAGTATCTGAGAAGAACTAAGGATATGTTCCTGGTGTATGGAGGAGACGAGGAGCTTGTCATTAGAGGGTATGCTGATGCTGGTTTTCAGACAGATCAGAATGATCTAAAGTCGCAATCTGGATATGTTTTCTGTCTCAATGGAGGAGCTGTGAGCTGGAAGAGTTCAAAGCAGCCAGTTGTAGCCGATTCTATAGCAGAGTTTGAGTATATAGTGGCTTCTGATGCAGCCAAAAAATTTGTCTGGATTAGGAACTTTGTCCAAGATCTAGATGTGGTGCCTAGCAGTAAAGATCCCATTACATTGTATTGTGAAAATAATGCAGTGGTGGCTCTTGCAAAAGAACCAAGGACACATCAACGGACAAAGCACATACTCCGTAAGTATCACCTCTTGAGGGATTTCTATCAAAGGGGTGAAGTTGTAGTGAGAAGAATGTCCACGGAAGAGAATGTGGTGGACCCCATAACTAAAGGCCTATCTCATTAGAAGCATGAATATCATGTGAGAGCTGGCCGGTTAAAGGTTGTTAGCAGTTGGCTCTAGTCCAATTGGGATTCTGTTGGAGTTGGTGGTCTAGAACCAACTACTTTGTAATTTATTCATTAATAAAAGCCTTATCACGTCTTGATTGTTCTTCTGCATGACAATACATGTGATAATATCCTAAGGACAACTGTTTCATTAAAGGGTCATAGCAGATCCTTGCTATGATGAGAACCCGGAAGTGCCATAACACTGTTCTTGAATAAATGTTCTATGGCCAGATGATATTATTTGAGGGACACAAATAATACAGGTCATTAGGGGTGAGGACTCATAAAACTTTGAGGTACCTTCTCATGGTGTGCGCCCTTGGTAATATCCAGTAGGATATTATGAGAACGAGACCCGCCAGTAGGAAATCCACATTTCATAGTGTCATTGAATGTTCCTATCTGCAGACGTGTGTATTGGTCCTTAGACTTTAAGATTATTATTAATGGGTATTACAACTCACGCACTTAGATGTATTGAAGAAAACTGTGACGACACACTGTTCGCAGCGAGGTAGGATACGTTGGGTGCGTCATGAGTAATACTGCATTAATAGATAATGCGATAAAGGATTTGTCCCTTATGTTCCATAATGGAAGTAGATATCTCAGGCACTTTGATGGAATTCATATAGCCTACATAAATCCATGGCCATGGTAAGGTATGGGGGAGTTCAATTCTGGGAATTCAAAGAAAGAATAATCGAGCACATGGGTTGATGGCACTAGCATGCAACCCGCTTGATTAGAGATATTGAGACAAAGGGATTATATTACACGGTAAGCGTTCGTCAGAGGTGACACGTCATTGTGGCGTTACCTTCTTTCTCTATGGGTGCCTTGGTGTGTTGCTAGAAACTAACCTTGGACTTTAGGCAGTATCAGCCTAATGCCACTGAGAAAGAGGCCTAGAGGGTCACACACTAAGTGTGTCCATGTATCTCAATTAAATATTAATTTAACAAGTTGAATAAATACTATTCCCAATTGTGGTTTAATAATTATTCAAGAATGTCTGGTCGCATTTATTTCGACACTAGTTATTCGAGAGAATATATTGTGGGAGAAATAATATATATTTATTAGCGAGTAATGCAGTTATATTTATTTAAGAAATAAATAGCCATTACTCAAGGTCTAATAAATAGGGTGGAGGAAATAAATAAAACTGAAAAATAAAATTACACACCTCATATATTTATATATACACGCCGTGTAGTTTGTTTTTCAGGATTCGTGAGAAAATATTGTTTATTTAATTAAATGATATTAAATGTAATACGTTGGACGCATGTCAAGTAATAATGATGGTCAACTGTCATTATTAAGACATGGGGTATTACTAAGAATTAAATGAAATGATTAAATGCTTATGACCAATTAATTTATTTTATTATTCTAAGTATTATAAATCCTAATTACATTATTCTCAAAGGGGTTATCCATTTTGGTTGTGCACAACGGATTTGCAAACAATCTCAAGTCAAGAGAGAATTCCCTTTCCACCAAGAACGCTTTCAAGTTACGAAAGAAAGATCCTCCACCGGATCAAGGTGATCGAAGACGGACATCGCAGGCAAAGGATCTTTCGCGCTAGCACCCGGAGTTCCCTTCGGTGATGTCCAGAGATATGTGTCACACATGTGGATCACCACTAGAGGAATACTACACTTGGATTCTCTGACGCAACGACGGATCACAGGAACGTGACCGGAGACACCAACGAAGAAATAATTCCATTGAGGTAATTATTATGAATTAATTAAATTAATTATAACCAACATATGAAGATCCTATCTCAAGGGTTCTGGGACTCTTCTTTTCTTTTTCGTTCTTCATTCTATTCTGAAGATCCGGCATTTTATATCGTGATGGATCTTGGATTTAATGTCGTTTAATACTAAAATTAAAGTTGGGAACCAACGCGCTTCCGCTGCGCCCAGATCCTACAGTCTACAACCAACACAACGAGGTGTGGGCATAGCCCGTGCAAGGGTGAGTATAACATTACTCACTAGGGACCCTGAGACCCTCAAGGTCTCACTAAATCCATCAAGGATAACCACAAAGAAGGATTTAAACAGATAACCCTTACTTAGGTATAAGCCCATACTTATACCTAAGTTATCAAGTAGCCCATATCAATCATGAGGTATCACACATATATGAAATCAATGGATAACCACTACTTAGGTATATACCCATACATATACCTAAGTTATCAAGTAACCCATCACAATCATGGAGAACACACAAAGGTCATTGACTCAGCTCAAACTAGGATTTTCATTATTGAAACCATAACTACTGGAGAACTCCTCCTCTGTCGAGTACAGTAGCTTTTTCACGACTCTGAGGCGCTACTCACTAACCTTAAACTGCTGAGGTACTCCTCCTGTAGGACGTCTGGTCTAAAAGTTATCGGCTTTTCCGTTCTAGGGGCCCGGTTTGATTTCGGGTACAATCCAACCCGGCCTTACTCCAATTGCGTCCAAAACTCAGGTTAAGTATTCCAAAATATCCTTCTCATCAAGAGGAATCCAACAAAGTCAACGCCACGTCATTCAGACATCCGGAGCTCAGGTTATAAGCGTTTTCGCTCCGAGGGCCCGGTTGGTTTCGTGTTCGAACCATCCCGGATATACCTAAAGTTCGCCAAAACCTTGAGTTTAATATACTGAAACTCCCTCCTCGATCCACGGATCCCTATGCAACTGACGGTGCGTCGATCGGAGGTTCTTATCCCAAGATATGAGCATTTGAACGAATCTGGTCCGAAAAATAGGGGGTCTGGGCCCGGTCCGACCTGGCCCAATACCCCCTGGGTCGGCCCGACCCGGGTCCGGGTCCGACCCGATTGGGTGCTGCCCGGCCCGACTGGGCGCGGCCCGGCCCGGCGGGGCGCCGCCTGGCACGCAGCTGGCGCGGCCCGGCCCAGCCTGTGCGGCCTACGGCCCGGCTCGGAAGTCGGTCGTGGCTCGGCGCTGGCCAAGCGGGGCGCAAAGGGGGGCATCTCGCCCTTGTTTCCGAAATGGCGGACCCATGGGGTCTGCCCTAAGAACCTGCCAGGGGGTTACACCCCCCCCCCCCCCCCGGTTTTCCAAAACGGTCGGCCGTAATGGTCGGCCTTGGTGTAACTGCGGGACCCCCTCGGGTCCCGCCTCCAGGTGGCGCCGGCGGCCGGCACAGCCGTCCGCCCCTCAGAAGTCTGTCGCAGCTTTAAGTTGCGGCTCTGGTTCGACTGGCGCGGCGCGACGACGCCGCGCCCCTCCGCCGCGTCCTGCTCCATTCGCGGCCTTCCTCAGCTTCTCCGGTGTGGCGCGACAGCGCCGCGCACCACCGCCATGGCCTGCTCCGGCCGCGGTCCTCTTCGTCCCTGTGCGGTGCAACGACACCGCGCCGCCTTCACCTCAAACATCAAAGATGGTCAACAAGATAAAGGGGGAGGAGAATCGGCCATGTTTGTGCGGTCTGATCTCCTCCTGTTATAACGATAACATTCGGCCAAAGTAATCGAGATACTCAACGACAAAACAAGCACAATTTTAATTCATTAAAATTGAACTTAACCACTACCTCGCAAAGACGACGCATTTCATTGATCCACGAAAAGAGGCAAGCGTCGCGATGATCGGACGTCATGGAAGATCGGTGCCGATTTCGTTGACGTCGGATGAAGAGTCGTCGTCGATGGAGACGTTCCCCACGATGGTGTCTCCTCCCTTGACACGGAGTAAGTAGAAGAGAAGACATGTCGTTGGTGACTTTTTGTTCTCCATCAGAGGCGTTCGTCGTCAAGAATGTTCTTCGTTGGTAGGAGGGAGCTCTTCTAAATTCTCAAGAGCTCTCCAATCCCCCACACACCAATTGCCAAGCCCATTAAAATAAGACTTCCTCTTATTTTAATTAATCATGCCAAGCTTTCAAAATTCAAAATTTAAAACACTTAATTAATCAATTAAATGAGTTCAATCTATTAATTAAGTGTGTTGGCATGAGTTAAAGAGAGAGAGAAAGAGTTACACAAAATTAATGGGGAGTTCAAAGAGAGTTAAGGGAATGTGAAAGGTTGGGGCTCATGTGGTCCCCACCTCAAATTTATCCTCACATGGATAGTTAGGAACTAGTGGGTCCCACCCCAACTCCCTCACTTAGGATATAACCACTTAGATATAAATAAAAATGGTTCCACAGTTTTTTTTATTCACTTATAATTTAATCCACAAAATTTAAATTCTCCTCCCGAGCAAATGCAACCGCGGTAAAGGTCAACTTAAGAAAATACTGGCATTGCGAATTCAACGGTGCCCTTGGATTTCAATTCCGAGCATTGGTTCAAAAGATAGAAAAACTCACTCGTTTGTTCACTGAACGTACCCGATCTAAACTTCGGAAACTGATTCTGGGCACACCGGGCCTCAGAATGAGGTTCCGTCAGAAACTGCGTACTCGTAAAATTCCAAAGAAATTAAGAAAAAAAAATTCTTCAAATTTCCGGGTCTTTACATTACTCCCACCTCAGGGATTTACATCCCCGTAAATCTATAACACAAACTAGGGAAACTAAAAAAGGTACCGAGCACACAACTAAGCCTCCCACTATCACGTGCTTTCCTTGAGGTTCTCATGCTGTCAGCGAAAGCGCACATGAGTAATCGACCATCCCTGTAGGACCCACTCTTGTCGATCCTCAACCTCTATTGGATCCTTGACAAATTTTCCCCGTCATCAATGTCCATCTCTCCGTGGTTGATGATGACGGATAGGTCGTGCATACATCTCCTAAGCTGAGATAAGTGGAAGACGTCGTACACCCGGTGCTACTATGGGGGAAAGGTCAAGAGATAAACCACCTCGCCTACCCTACTGAGGACCTAGAAGGGTCCGATGAACCTCGGAGATAACTTGCCACCTCGGCCAAATCTCCTTAGACCTCGTCGAGGTGAGACCCGTAAGAAGACATGGTCGCCATCCTCGAACTCCAGTGGTCTCCTGCCTGCTCTGTGCAGTCTCATATGCCATGATACATAGGCGATCACTGCCCACTCCTACATCAAGACACACCTGAGACGGTCCCTGATAGGTCGTAGTGAACTATGTAACCAACTCCCTTAGGTTGGGCGCATTGGTCAACCTATACCCCAGCTTTGGAAAGCTCTGCTGGAAGTGGTTCCGCAACTCTGGATAATTCTGGCATAAAGGTAAGTTTGGCCATCTCCTGAGTGATCGAATGCACCCTATTATGCATGATTCCTTCCTGTGCTACCTGGGTTTTCCTTTTCGCCAACCAAGGAAAACCCCATCCCAATGTTGTAGATAAACCACAACCTTTTTGCCTAATACCGTCAATCCGTGTATGAACTGTGGTTGCTCAGTCCATACCCAAACTAACGTCGTAAGGCCTCGACTCTGCCACCAAGAGGTTCCAATCAAAACTCTCACCTCAAGGGTTATATCACACTGTCGTCGTAAGTGTGATTATCGAGTCTCCTCCCAAAGGTATCTCCATACGTGATGGTCAAGTCAACGGCTTAACCGTAAAACTCTAGGTCTGGGACAAGGTTCGTGGAAGGTAGGAATGATTGGTACCTATGTCTATTAATACGGCAACTAGTAGTTGACACAGACCGTACCTCAAATCATTCTTAGAACCCTTGGATCACACTCCTTGACCGTATGCAGTTATTCTCTTCCCCTTCCCTCCAGCTCCCTGAGCCTAGCGGAGACTACAAAAGTGGGTGGTTGTAACATGTTGAAATGTATACCACCTCATGCTACACTCCAAGCTCTACTTCCACGTCTGCTGCTCTGAAGATTCATTTGTCCTTAACACTTACTCTTCTTGAAACATTTTACAAGCCCAAGTCTCTGAGACTGGCACCAGTTCCAAGCTCTTGCACTTCTAACATTCTCTAGTTGTATCCGTTCATCCAAAGAAAATTCAACCACAAAGGTTTTCTCTAGCATCCTAACATAGGTAGGAATGCATAGACGATAAGGTGCTGGCTCGAATATCCTTAAACACACCACGCTCAGTGGTCCGAGCTCTATAGTACTGATCGAATCATATTCATCGAGTACCCAGAATGATCGGTACGCCTCAATGATTACTCATCTATTGACATGTTGTCATGCCGATGCTGTATAAGCTCTAGGAAACTCTCATCCACCTCCTCAAGCCAGTCCTTATCCTCCTGTGAGTCGGGCTCACCTCAAAACCTGTGGGGTATCTGATGCTGAAACACGTGTAAGGCACTGAACCTATATGTTTCATCTACCGGTACCGCCGGTTGAAACTGCTGACCAACAGGTAGTGATATAGATGGCACACTACCCGAAGGTACTATCTCAGGCATCGGTCCACGTACCGAAGTTCCATCACTATGTCGACCATCCTCATGGTCACTCACTGGGAAACACCAGTAGCTAAGATCTCCATCTGCTCTACTAGTGTCTAAACTACGCGGAAAACTCTAGAAATCACCTCCATCCAGTCCAATGATGCCTGGAAATCTACCTCGCCTCGTAACATAGGAGGCCTCTGCTGCTGGGATTCGTGAAACACGCTCTGTCAGCGTGCACCGTCCTATAGTATGGTTGGTGGCATCTGCTGCCTAACTAGTGGTGGTGCTGCTGGTACACCACCCGAGGGTGCCAATATAGTAAAAAGGGACCTGCACCGGAGCCTCGTCGCTCAGTGGGCCGTCATCGTGTACTATCTCAGAACTCCAACTGATTGTCTACGTGGAGACATCCTGAACAGATGCGACACGATCAATGATTTATACCTGGTGAGCTGACCTGGTTTGAGATGACTTTAAAACTTTTAGAAACACTCACGCAATCAGTGTTTTCGTTGACAAAGTCGGAAATCAGTAGTCGGGGTCCTGGTGTATGGATACGTCGTCCGCCGCACCAACACAGGACTCCCTGAACTGAAGACCACACTCGGTACCCTTAACACTATTGCTTCATAGAAAGAATGATCAGAGTCCTGATTTTTACGGTAGAACCGACTCCTCTGATACCAATTTATCACAACCCATCCTCGGGGCCCGTGTCGTGACTACCCCAAGCCCGCCTTCCATAGGCCAGGGGCTAACGACTAGCACCAAAGGCGTAAATCCCAAAAAAAGGGAAGGCATTGCCTTTATAAAATTCAAGAACAAAATAGAGTACAAGCGGAAGAATACACTAAGTAAAGTAGTAAACAAGTGTGCTGGAAATACAAAGGGGCCAGAAATACAAGCCCAACAGAAAGGTACAGCTACAATTGAAAGTAAAGTACAACTCAAAGGAAAACAACTGTAAGGTGGAAGAAGCTCCTGGGTCATCCACCTCGGATCCTACCTGAAGGGTAGGTACGGATGTCCACCTCAGCACTCCACGTCCGACCGTCTGTTCGTCCATACGTCTCCTCCGGGTACTGAATCGTCATGATATCCACCTCCGGGTATCGTCCATCTCAACAAGCCTCTACCACGATCAGTGTTGTCTGTCATCTACAACCAACACAATGAGGTTCGGGCATAGCCCATGCAGGGGTGAGTATAACAACACTTAGTAGGGACCCCGAGACCCTAAAGGTCTCACTAAATCCATCAAGGATAACCACAAAGAAAGATTTAAACAGGTAACCCTTACTTAGGTATAAGCCCATACTTATACCTAAGTTATCAAGTAGCCCATCTCAATCATGAGGTATCACACAGATATCAAATCAACAGATAAACACTACTTAGGTATATGCCCATACATATACCTAAGTTATCAAGTAACCCATCTCAATCATGGGGAATACACAAAGGTCATTGACTCAGCTCAAACCAGGATTTTCATTATCAAAACCACAACTGCTGGATAACTCCTCCTCTATCGAGTACCGTAGCCCTGTCACGACTCCGAGGCACTACTCACTAACCTTAGACTTTTGAGTTACTCCTCCTGTCGAGTACTGCAGGTACGCACCCAAACACAGTAGTGCTCCCAGCCAGGGGTCTACCGCCCAAACACAGTAGCGGTCCCCCTAATAGCCTACAGAGGTACTCCTCCTGTCGAGTATCGTCGGTCTGCTGCCAAATACCAGGCGCTCCATCCACCGTGGGTCTTCCGCCAAATACCGGGCGCTTTGTCCACTGGGCTAGTCGACTCACTCCTAGTCGAATCGGTCAAGCAGTCGTCAGGTCCACAGCCACTAGGTCTCCGCACTCCGTACACTCGTTTTCGGGATGATCCGCTCCACGAGCTACTGGTCGATACTCCAAGTATCACAAAGTCCCACGTAAAAGTATCACAAAGAACCACCTCGTCACAGGGGTCTCAACGCAATAGACGGCACGTCAATCGGACTCCCGGTCTGTGAGTTATTAGCCTTTTCATCCCGAGGGCCCGGTTGGTTTCGTGCACAAACCAACCTGACCGTATCTCAAATGTACCCTGAACTCTCATAGGTTATACTCATAGGGACCATTTCTCAACGTGATTACCAACGCCGCTGACGGTTCGTCAAACGGACGTCCGGTCTTAAAATTATCGGCTTTTCCGTTCCAGGGGCCCAGTTGGATTTTGGGTACAATCCAACCCAGCCTTACTCCAACTGCATCCAAACCTCAGGTGAAGTATTCCAAAATATCCGTCTCATCAAGAGGAATCCAAAAAAGTTGACGGCACATCATTCGGACGTCCGGAGCTCAGGTTATAAGTGTTTCCGCTCCGAGGGCTTGGTTGGTTTCGTGTTCGAACCAACCTGGTTATACCCAAAGTTTTCCGAAACCTTGAGTGTAATATACCAAAATGACCGCCTATATTCAAGGATCCCTACGCAACTGACGGTGCATCGATCAAAAGTTCTTAGCCCAAGATATGAGCGTTTGAACGAACCTAGTCCGAAAAATAGGGGGTCTGGGTCCGGTCTGACCCGGCCCAATACCCCCTAGGTCGGCCCGAACCGGGTCGACCCAACCTGGTTCAGGGTCCGGCCCGATTGGGTGCGGCCCGGACCGGCCCGGCCTGGCTGGGCGCGGCCGGCCCAACCCGTGTGGCCTACGGCCCAGCTCGGAAGCTGGTCGTGCCTCGGCGCTAGCCAAGCGGGGCACCGCCCCCTTTTTTCCGAAATGGCGGACCTGTGGGGTCCGCCCTAAGAACCTGTAGGGGGTTACACCCCCCCCCCCCCCCGGTTTTCCGAAACGGTCGGCCGTAATGGTCGGCCTTGGTGTAACTGCGAGACCCCCTCTGGTCCCGCCTCCAGGTGGCGTCGGCGGCCGGTACAGCCGGCCGCCCCTCGAAAGTCCACCATGTCCTTAGGTCGTGGCTCTGGTTCGATCGGCGCGGCACACCGATGTCGCGCCCCTCCGCTGCGGCCCGCTCCGGCCGCGGCCTTCCTCGGCTTCTCCGGCACGGCGCGACGGCGCCGCGCACCACCGTTGTGGCCCGCTCCGACCGTGGTCCCTTCGGCCTCACCGGTGCGGTGAAACGGTGCCACGCACCATCGCTACGGCCCGCTCCGGCCACGGTCCTCTTCTTCCCCACGCGGTGCAAGGACATCGAGCCACCTTCACCTCAAACGTCAACAATGGTCAACAAGATAAAGGGGGAGGAGAATCGGACATGTTTGTACGGTCCGATATCCTCCTATTATGACGATAAAATTCATCCAAATTAATCGAGATGCTCAACGACAAAACAAGCACAATTTTAATTCATTAAAATTGAACTTAACCCCTACCTCGCAAAGACGTCGCACATCGTCGAGCCGCGGAAAGAGTCAAGCGTCGCGATGATCAGACGTCATGGAAGATCGGTGCCGATTTCGTTGACGTTAGAGGAAGAGTCATCGTCAATGGTGACCTTCCCGTGGTGGTGTCTCCTCCCTTGACGCGGAGGAAGAAGAAGAGAATACACGTCGTTGGTGACTTCGTGTTCTCCATCGGAGGCGTTCTTCATCAAGAACATTCTTTGTTGGTAGGAGGGAGCTCTTCTAAATTCTCAAGAGCTCTCCAATCCCCCACACACCAATTTCCAACCCCATTAAAATAAGACTTCCTATTATTTTAATTAATCATGAAAATCTTTTAAAATTAAAAATTTAAAACACTTAATTAATCAATTAAATGAGTTCAATTTATTAATTAAGTGTGTTGGCATGAGTTAAAGAGAGAGAGAAAGAGTTACACAAAATTAATGGGGAGTTCAAAGAGAGTTAAGGGAATGTGAAAGGTTGGGGCTCGTGTGAGCCTCACCTCACATTTATCCTCACATGGATAGTTAGGAACTAGTGGGTCCCACCCCAACTCCCTCACTTAGGATATAACCACTTAGATATAAATAAAAATTTTTCCACAATTTTTTTTATTCACTTATAATTTAATCCATAAAATTTAAATTCTCCTCCCGAGAAAAGGCAACCGCGGTAAAGGTCCTCTTAAGCAAATACCGGCGTTGTGAGTTCAACGGTGCCCTCAGATTTCAATTCTGAGTACCGGTTCAAAAGATAGAAAACCCCGCTCGTTCGTTCACTGAACGTACCCGGGCTAAACTTCGAAAACTGATTCCGGGCACACCGGGCCTCGGAATCAGGTGCTGTCAGAAACTACGTACTCGTAAAATTCCAAAGAAATTAAGAAAAAAAATTCCTTGAAATTTCCGGGTCTTTAAAATTCATCATATCTTTTATGCATAAATATTTCATGAACCTAGATTTTCAAGATCTCAGCACCTCTCTCATTCATAGTTATTTCAATGTAGAAGTATATTTTCTTTATTTTTAAATTGTTTATATTTAAATTTAATTATATTTTTTCATAATAAAATACCTTATCTCTATGGGACTAGACAAAAACTTGAAAATTACCACACTTTTTTAGTTATGATTAAAAAATGTAATAAAATTTCTAAACATGATTCACTATGATAATTAATAACACCTCACAGGTGGTCACTCCCAAAAAAATTAATTTGTATATTAATATGATATTATTGATACTGTGATATTGAAAATATGTTATTTACATTATATACATAGCATTTATCTTTCTCTCTCCCTCATTGTCATGTCATGTTAATTTTCAGTGTTATTCACCAATAAGGGCATTTTCAAATTTTTACTCATCACCACCTTCATGGATGGTTAAAATAAATTATTTTTAATGTATAAATAAATAATTTATTTTATTTTTATTATTCTAGAGTTAATTTAATTGAAAAAATAAATAACAATCGGTTAAAACTATATAATCAAAACAAAACAGGTTAAGTCAAAGCAACAAGTCATCATACCATTTCATCTTTAACAAAAAAATTATCAAATATATTTTAATGATTATAATTTTTCAAGAATAAAATAAATAAATAAAATTACCTTTTAGATTCATGTTTTAATAAACATAATTTGGTTATACAGGAGGCGTAAATGTAATAAAACAAAATGGTTCTGATGGTAAAGGGACTCTTGAATCTAACCCTTTATTTTGGTTTATCTTCTCTTCCTTTATATTTAATTCTTATTATATTTTTTCTTCTTCTCTCCCTGAAATATGATCATTTATTTGTTAAGTGTACCCTTTAATATCTAAAATAATTACTTCCCTTATTCTTTTAGGAATACCAAAGTTTACTCACCATTATTCAATTCATGAATTAATTATGGAACTAATTCTTTTCTAATGGGTTTATTTAATTTTTATGATTGATATATGTATCTATTCTATGTTTTATACATGGTTATGAGAATATTATGATGTGACAGGTAGTCCTATAATTATATATCCCTCTATTTCATTGGGAAAAGTGATATATATCATCAGATTATGTATATTTTTCATGAATATGATGCTATATTTATTTACAGTCTATGTAGTAATCTTTTCACACATATTTTATACGTGAACACGATGCTATATTTTTTCATATTCCATGCACAGGATTTATCCATAATGATATGATATTTCACTATTGTACATGTGCCACATTCCAAGGGTTATTCAAATGATTTCCTAATTCTTATGATGATGTTCATATTCCTATGATATGTTGATGATTATTATGCTCATCCATTTACTATATTGATTCATGTCTCGTGTTTTCTCTCAATTATCCCTCCCCTTACTAGGATTTTAACTCAACCTTTCTTTGATCCGTGTCCTTAGTTGGTTATATGTATAAATAAGGTAATGAAAACTAATTAGAGGACTATGCTGAGTGATTTAAATAAATATTAATGTTTTATATATATTCATATTGTATGAGTCTAATTTTACCAAGATGTCAAACCTATCAAATTTAGGAGTTGTAATATTGTGTAGGTTTATCATAAAAATAATGTAATAATAATGTGAGAAAGATGTGGGTCATCATATATGTAAACTTGATGACATATAAAACAAGTTCTTTTAAGATTTATAAAGAATATAAAAGGAATATATTAAATCAACTTTGTAAGAAGATAAAAAAACTCTAATTTGAGTGATACAAAGAATATCTTAATCAAGACTTCATTGATCTTGAGTCGTAAAAATTTTCCATAAACCTTTTATGAACATTCATTTCAAAAAATGGTATACACACTTAAACAAGTGTGTTATAAAAGGTTGTAAAATGATTTCTCATATGAATTATAGTTTGAAAGATAACATAGGGTATCATATATATGTGTATAGTGATGAAAAATATTTTTTAATCCTATTCATAGAAACAAATTTTCTTCAGAAAGAAAAATGTATATCTTTAAATAATAACAGGGATAAGTTAATGCATATTGAAATGGATCTTATCTATAAAGAAGATAGTGGGGTCATGATACACTTTAATGAAGTTAACACTAAATATACACAAGAGTTGGAATGAGAAAAAAACATCCACAAGACTTAATGGGAGGAGTTGCTTCAAAGACACAACATACAATGTATTTTTATTATATAATTTAGGGAACCAAATATATATGGTTTTTTTATCATCACGGAAGGTGACACTTTATTTATTGAGAATAAAAAACTCATATCTAATAAGAAGGTAGTAAATTTGTCTTTATACATAGGGTTTTTGGGAGTGTAAGAATTTTCCTTAAGTAATATATTTCAAATACATATTATTAAAGGAAATGTGATACCAATCTAACAAATAGTTAATATTTGATTAAAAAAATGTTTCTCCGTGAAATACTTAGTTAAACTATCTTATTTTATATATTTTAAGGATCAAGATCTGTAGATATATATCAAATAGGCTATTTAAACTAAGTCAAAGTACTTACATATAAAATTTATTGACAAATACATGATAGAGAATTAAATAGATAATTATTTCCTATATTGTATGAAATAAAGAATGAGTATTTTTTTCATTCACTTCGATGACCAGATCTATCATTTATGTTATTATATATAATAGTAAAATAAGGATAACAATATTGAGAATAAATTAAAACTATCTTAATATACTAGAGTTATAAAAATGATATATTCATGGTATATTGGGAAGATAATAATCTTGTTGGGTGGGGATACATAATTGGTTTCAATAATGATCAATTAAATTTAGTGTCATTTTTAATATAATAACAGTGAAATGAGAAATATAATCTCAAAGTAACTCATGGTTATAAATTATAATATATATATATATATATATTCTTATGATCTAAAAAAAGAGGAAGTACGCATATATTTTGGAAATATTTTCTCTTGAAGAAATTTCTCAATGAGATGAATTCGTAGTTAGCATTATAGACAAATAGTTAAATTTGGAATTCCTAATGACTAAATCTATAACTCAGTAGAAGCATGAAGATCATATGAGAGATAAAAATTTGAGAAATAATATCAATTATCCCAAGTTAAAGAGGGGTTTTTTGGACTTTGTTCCCTAAAACCAACCAATTTTTTACTTTCAATTATTATATCATTAATTTATATATGTCATATTCTTATCACATATTGTATTTACTTTTGTATAATTTATATGATAGATTCTTTAAAGTTTTTGTGTTGTTAATATATTATAATAGTTCCTTGTTATAATGAGAACTAAGTTATGTAATGATAGTATTCTTATAAATATGTCATATATTATAGATACATAAATATGATATAAAAATGATATTTTACTATCAATTGGTGGGTCTCATAATCATTGAGATGAATTCTTATGAATTTCAAACTTAATCATCTCTAATAAGGTTGGTCATAAGGATTAACCCTCTAATAAAAACACTGCATTATTAATGTATTATTGGATATTTCTATCTATGAGTATGTGTATTGGTTCTTTGTCTTGAGATCATTATGAATTAATGTACTTTAATACATAATTAAAACTATTATGTATTTACTACTATAAAAATCTCTTGTGTTAGTTGTTTCATGATTGGCATGTCGTTAATTTAATAGAAAAGATAAAAATTTTCCTTCCATGTTCTGGAAGAGGATATCTCTAACCCTTTGATTGAGATGGATGTTCCTAGCTAAAATTCATGGCCTTGGTAGTTTGCAAAAAAAAATCATATTGACAAAGAAAGATAGGTTAAACATATCATATGATGACATGTGTATGCATCTTGTTTGATTAGATATCAGCTGAAAAGGGGATTATATTACTTAATAACATTCATATGAGTTTGTCTTTTTGATTACTCATCTTTTCTTTATGGATTCCATGGTGTGTTGGTGGATACTACTATTCATCTAGGGTTTGGACCTAATTCCATTAAGAAAAGATCCTATAGGGTCACGTTATAGGGGTGTATACAATCTCATTAGATTAACTTGAATATAATTTTCAAGAATATATTTATTCCATGTTATGAGAATAATATTTATTTGATTTATATTGATAAAAAATAAAGCACGATATTATTCAAGATAAGAATAAATGATTTAATTTTTTTCTCTTATTTTTTGAAAATATAAATAAATATAATATTTATCTATTCATGAGATAATTTAATATAAGGTTTTTTTACTTTTTTTATAAATTAAGTGAATAAAATAAATATTTATTCACGGGTTAAGTGAATGTAAATATTTTTGTATTGAATAGTTATTTTATTATTATTCAATATTTGAAAATTTTATGGGAAGATTCAGAACTAGTAAATGATCCAATAAATATATTTTAATATCATATAAATAAAAAAATTATGAAATGAAATGATATGATATTATAATAAAAACATGTCACTAAAAGAATAATAGTTTTATTATAGGTGAAATGGTTTTTTATTATAGTAAAATTAAAATAAATGACGTAAATGATTTTTTTTAATTCTTAAACTAAATATAAAAACTAAATTAAATCATTTTTTTACATTTGAAGTCATTTAATCTAATTATCCTCTCAAGATGTAGGGATATAATTAGAGAGAATCCTCCCTCTTGCTCATGTTTCTATTGGGTGAGAGTAAAAGATATATTTACCTTATAAAAAGTGAATTATTTTAAGCACTTGGTTCCCTTATCTAACACCCAATATATCAAGAATTGTGTTTAGATTTTTTTGAAACACATGTGGATATCAATAGAGGAATTCATTTTTGGATTCTTTAAGTGATGATATTTTTAAAATGATTGGTGATAGGCTCAAATTAAATTATGAGAAAAAATAAAATAAAAAAAATAAAATATCCAAGATATTTATTTTATATAATTAATTAACTATAAATTAACTATTTTGGTCCTATTAAAGGATTCAATCCAATTTCATCAAGTTTTGGTGGAAAAAATTTAACAGGCTTCCTACCCCACCAGTTATGTTTCCCTCATAACCTTTAGAATAATCCTTAAAATATTACATTCAAAACATTAAAAATATAATGTACATGTATTTTCTATATAATTTAATACAAAATTTTCATTCCATCAACAATATTTGAAATATATTCTCATAAACATGAAATCATGATCACCTAGGAAATATAAGAAGATATATATATGAGAATTATTGGAGTTGGTGTCCTAGGACCAACTGTTTATACTTTGATTACATGTATATCTGATGTATTGAATATTAATAAAAATTTATATTACATATTGATCATTTTTCTACTTGACTCTAATGTAATAATGTTCTGAGGTATACATCGCATTGATAATTTCATAGTTGTTCCCTGTTATGATGAGAACCTTGATGTGTTATGATGATATTACGCGGTTGGATAACGTACTATGATGGGACACATGGTACATAGAATATTAGGTGAGAGTACTCATAAGAAGATGAGGCTTCTTCTCATGAAGTTCGCACTTTGTAATCTCCAAGATGGGAGATTATGAGAACAAACCCGCCAGTAGGAATTCCACATGTTTTGGTGTCATCGAATATTCCTATCTTCGAGTGTGTGTGATTGTCCTTAGACTTTATGATTATTATTAATGCATGTTACAACTATCGTACTTAGATGCATTTAGTAAATCATGATTATAATAGTTCATGGAGAAGTTGGATATGTTGGGTGTGTCACGGGGGGACATGTCATTAATGGAAAAGTTAGGGAAAGATTTCCCCTTCCATATTTATGGTATTTGATATCTCATACCTTTGATTTTAATGGAACCATCACCCTAAATTCCATGGTCATGGTGTAATGACGTGTTTATTATAGATAATCAAAAAAAGACATATCGAGCATATAGGTTGGTGACACGAATGTGAAACCTTCTTGATAAGATATTGAGACAAAGGGATTATATTACATAGTGAGAATTCGTATGTGGTTATTATCATTGTGACATTAAGTTCTTTCTCTTAGGTGCCTTGACCCATTACGAGATAGTAATCTGGGACTTTAGGCAAGCTCACCTAATACCGGAATGAAAGAATCCTTGAGGGTAACACATGAAGTGTTTCCGTTGATCTCGAATAAATTTTATTTGAATTTAATTATTGAAATAAATATTATTCTCAATACTGAGGAATAATTTTATTCAAGTTTTTTTGATTTCTAATATTCACAAGGTAATAAATAATTATTTGTTTATTAATAAATAATTTATTTGATTACGTGAATATGTATAAAATATTTATTTTCTAGATTGTGAATAAAATATTTGTTTTATTTATTGAATATTTTAATAAATATTTATTCACTAGATTATGAATAAAATATTTATTTTATTTTTTAATAAATGTTAGAGTAGTTTGAATGGATCAAGACCAAGTCTAGTGAAAAATATTAATTTACAATACCATTAAATAATATTTTTTATTGCACAAGTTGGCACATGCCAAAAAAATAATAATGATGATATTATTATTATGTGGCATGAAGTTTTATTAAAGGTTCAAAATGTAATTTAATGTTCGGTATAAAATTAAATAATATTTTAGCCTAACCCCTAACTCTATAAATAGATGGTTATGTATATTGTATATCGCATCCAAAAATTGAGAATAGAGTATTGTTGTGCACAACAAATTCTCTCTAGAATCTTACTTCTATATTCGTATCAAGAATGAGAAACATAAGAGAGATTTTTTTAATACTGAAGAATGAGAAATCAATAATGAATACCACAAGAAATTTGATTCACCATGCTAGCACCTGGATATCGAGTGGTGTTGTTTGGAGATCATTGGATCACATGTGGATCATTGGTAGAGGGATTTTATCCTTGGATCCTCACAGTGCAACGTAGGCAATCTGAAAGGGTCTTTTTGGATGATCAAAATTCATCAACAAAGAAATTTCCTAATCCCATGTATTTATTTTTTTAGATATTAAATAAATTAATTATAAATTTGACGTGAAAGATCCTCGCTCATGGTTTCAAGCAATTATTTTTAAAAGAAATTTTAATATATCATCCACCACTGCACACTTCTACTGCACTCGGAACCATCAATAATGAGATCAGATGATCAATAAGAATGAATATATCATAGAAGATCCAACATATTAAAATTTTAATTATGATAAATGCATTATATAAATAAAAAATAATCAAAAAAATTGTATGATATATATTAGATCACATAACATAATGATTGGTTTTAAAAAAATCTCATGTATGCTCGATGGGGGGGAATTGAGAGATACAAATTTAAAAATTAAATTTATATATTGAAATAAAATTAAAAATCACCCCTTTTTAAAACATGTTTATTTATAAAATCAATGAGTTGGATTTATTTGGAGTTTTCAAAAATACTTTTCAAATTAATAATCATTACTTAGTAAAAATATAATTAAATATAAATTAAATCATGAAAACATTTACTCACAGTAAAAAAATTAAAACCGCACATGATATTATGTGTAATCTATGTATGATTACTAATTTGAAAAAAACAATTTATAAAATTATATTATTAAAAATAAAACTTATGTTAATTAAATATGAACTAGAAAATTGGTATTAATTTTAATCACTGAAGATTCCTCATTGATATTAAAAGATCCATGAAGGATATTGAAGTGACCTTGATAATTTTTTTGAAAAATTGGGATAATAAAGAAGTTGAGGTGGTGAGACTTGGTCATCATATTATTATTATTAACAATGAGAGATAGAATTCGCTCAGAAACATTCCTCTATCTGGAAATGTTGTGTTTAGATAACTCTCATACTAGGATCATACTATGAATTAGTTTCTTATGTTATTGATTTGTGCTTTATGGAAATTGTTTCATGTTGTATTTATTCTCAAAATGATCATGGATTGGTTTGAGTTTTATTGGAGATGAATGGGTGAAACATTAATGATTATTTCATGAATAATGGAAAAACACAATTCAATTTATAATTTTCATGGATTAATTTTATATTGAGAGTTTTTTTATTAATTATTTATTCCAGAATTGAAGGATAATGACATTCATGGAGATTGCGGTTTCACCCTTATGAATGAATCATTCCATAATGAATGTTTTGTTTTATAAAACAATGCAACATTATTTAGAATAAGTAAGATTAAGAAGAGGAAGTATTCGGACTTTACCTGGAAGATATCATGTAATTATTTTATATACTATGCAATGGTCAGTACAAATATTTCATAACTTACATAGCGTTATTTGGAGTGGAATTTTGGTACTGCAATAGTAATTGGGAATCATCTCAATCATGATCTGATTTTTATGATTATGTTATTTCTTTATTTATTACACTATAATCTTTTATAATGATCAGTGTTCTATAAGGAAGAAACTATTAGAAATAGATTTTATATAATAACACCTTAATTTTTTAAACTCTGTTGTAATGTATTTTTGGAATTATCTTTATTTAACATGAGGAAAGCTTTAAAACATAATTTTATATAATGGTTTTAAATATTGAAGAGGATTTCAACATGATATTTTTCATTATGAAATATAATTTTTGAGATTTATGAAAAAAAATTAGATTAGTTTGAGGATTTTACAGAGTTGATTAAGTGATTTGATCCATGATTTTCAGATCTGAGATTGATCAAATAGTATTCTATAATTACAAACATCATTCCATCTTTTTTGGTTCTTTATAAATATTTAATATTTCTTTTAGAGAAACATTGAGATATCTATCTAACATTTCTGTAAACCTTTTTATGGGAAAGGGGTTGTGTTTGAGAGAAGAACAAGGTGAACACATCTTCAATGGATCAAATGCATTTGATGAAGTGTGAATAATACAAAATTATCTTTCTTTCACTTATGTTTTTATCATTATTCACATTTTAGTGTGTTTTTTATATTTTCACATGAATGGGAAATTCTATGATTTCTAAGAGAAATCATTTACGAGGTTTAAGAATTTCTTCCTTTATTATCCTCTATTTATCAATAATAGTATGAAGACCATGAGACATGGGATACTTCCCATTGATCACCAAGGACTATCCACTCATAAAGAGTTGTTCAAGATTTTAAAAATCCTTCAACTCATGTGTTTTTTATTGGTTTGTGATCTCTTTTTACTTATCTAGTTAGTGGTAAGATCCCTTGTACTAATTGAAAATGAGATCAATGCGTTTTGTGTGCGAAATTATTTAGATAATTGATTAACCTCTCCCCACCCCACCCCCAGTGCTCCTTATTCTCACATAGGAACATCATTTTTTATCAAATATAGGTTTTCTCTTGAGGATATTTAGTTTTTTTTCTATTGTTCACACACACACACACATATCCATTGAATACTTTATAATGGAGAGTAAAAATTCTATCAATAGTATGGGAATTCTTATCTTTAATAGAAAAGGATTTCAACTATAGGAGAAGATGGTTCCATACTTAATTTTATTGGGATTGGATGTGCTTGAAATCAGGATGAATGTATTTAATACACCATAGGAAGAAGTGGATTATAACATAATTAATCATAAGAATATAAAATCTAATGGAAGAGATATTAATGTGTTTATTTCATCACTCTTTGAAAAGGAACCAACAAAGGTGATCTGTTCTAAAATAGCCAATATTGGGTGGTGTCCTACTGAGTTGTACTCACACCCTACTCAGACTGATGTGTACTTTTGACCACTAGGTTGGAGTATTGGAGATTGAATATGGGATAGAACTTGGGACCATTTTGAGAAGCCTTTTAGTTTTTTTTGTTTTTTTCATCTTGGGATTTATGTGGATATGGTCTGTTATTGTGTGATTGTTTGACATGTATACATTTCATTTTGTTATAGCATGAGTTTTTTATTTATATTGGCTCTTGTTGTGATGTATGTTTACTATTATTTATCTATATTCATTTTTTTGATTTATTATTTTCATTCTTACTTCACTCTGATATATAGGTATTTTTCAATATGCGCTTCAAATATGTCCATAATCCTCATTTGAAGGGCACAATTCAATTCAAGTTTTTTTATGCAAATGATCGATGTGAAGAGGAACTTGTCACCTATACAGATAATGATTTGACCGGAGACTTGGATGATAGGAAGATCACTAGAGGATAATGTTTTATTGTTCAAAGTCACGTGAGGAGTCCTTCTAGGAGTTGAAGAAGTGCTTAACATTGGAACCAATTTTGACCCTACCTGAGTCAGGTGAGGAGTATACGGTTTATTATGACGCTTCTAGGATCAAACTTGGAGTCATACTAATGTAAGGAGATCGAGTTGTGGTGTATGGGTCTTGATAGCTGATACCACATGAACTAAACTAACCTACATGCGACCTCAAGTTGGAAGTAGTGATTTATGCTCTTATGTGTTGGAGGCACTATCTTTTGAGAGAAACGTTTGTATTTTATACAGATCACAAGATATTGAAGTATATATTTTCACAGTGGTATTTGAATCCTCGTCAGTAGAGAAGGGTTGAGTATATTAAGTCTTTTGATTTTGAACTGGAATATATTCCCCGGAAAGGAAATAGTGTTTTTTATGCCTTAAGTAGGAAAACTTGGACTCAGATGGTTCAGGAGTCGAGTACAGAGTGGAAGATGATGACCTTGTTGGCTGAAATGCATGTGGTGGTTCAAGAGAGTTAGGAGAAGATGACTCCGGTTTCCATTGTAGTGGAGTCTACGCTTTTGAGATGGATCAGGGATAGACATTATGAGGATCCAGAGTGCTTATCCTTGATGTAAATCTTTAAGGGTGGGGAGACACCTTTGTACTAGTTGATAGATGACGACGAGATCATCTATGTGAATAATTGAGTTATTGTACCTATGATCATGAGAAAGGATCTCATGCGGTAATTTCATGCCTCAAATTCTTCGATGCATCCAGGTGTAACCAAAATGTACCATGACCTACAACGACGGTTTTGGTGTCCAGGCAAGAAGAAGGAGATAGTAGGGTTTGTGACAAGATTCTTTACCTTTCAGCAGGTGAAGGCGGGGCGTCAATGAAATGGAGTTTTGCTACAGTCATTGCTCGTCCCAGAATGGAAAGGGTACGATGTGACCAAGTATTTTTTGATGGGTCTCCCAAAAACACTTAGGAAGAATGATGCTATTTGGGTCATTGTGGATCAATTAATAAAGGTAGTGCATTTCTGGCCTATATGGGAAACCTTTACAATATAATAGCTAGGAGAACTATATGTTTGAGAAATAGTTCGTTTTTATTGAGTTTCACATGCTATAGTTTCATATAATGATTTACTCTTTACTTCACACTTCTGGAAAGGCTTGCAAAAAGTGTTTGGCGTATAGGTATTACTGAGTATAGATTTTCACCCACAGACAGATGGGCCGTCAGAACGTACTATACAGGTGCTTGAGGATATTCTATAGTCATGTGTGCTTTACTTCGGTGGATCTTAGTAAAAGTAATTGGATTTTGTGTATTTCACCTATAACAAAAATTATCAGGCAACTATACGGATGTCACCATATGAGGTTCTTTATGGTAAGCCATGTAGATCACCGCTATGATGGATGGAAGCAGCTGAGTTAGAGTAGTTGGGACCGAGTCTCATAAAGGATACATCAGAGCAAGTATAGTTGATTTGGAAATATATGGCTACATATTAGATTATATAGAATTTGTATGCTGACAGATGAAGATGGCCCCTAGAGTTTACAAAGGGTGATCGGGTGTTATTTTGGGTGTTGCTTAGGTTAGGTCACCGCGGGATATGAAGGCAGGGAAAGTTGGTGCCCAGGTTTGTTAGACCATTTGAGATAGTGGAGAGAATCGGGCCAGTGGCATACTGATTGGCTCTTCCACAGAGATACAGTGCTATGAATGGTTTTTTCCATGTATCCCAACTTCAAAAGTATCACCCTAACCATTATCATGTGATCGATGTGGATGAGGTTGACATTGAGTTAAATGCATCCTTTGAGGAGCATCCAATATGTGTGTTGGGTTGTAGTGAGAAAGTGTTGCGAGGAAAGACGATGTCAATAGTTTATGTGTTGTGGAAACATGGGCGTGTACAAGAGGAAACATTGGAAAGTGAAGCAGATATGAGGGCTCAATGGCCCGATCTTTTTGGATTTGATTCTTAGAAAGGCTTGGAAGTGCATCTTGAGGATGAGCTGTTATAAAGTGGGGAGATTGTAAGATCCTGACCTTTTATGGAGTTATCTCAGGCTTGAATTATGGTACTTTTCATGCTTATTTAAGTATCTTGATTTGGAATTATAACTTGGAGTGTGTTTTGGAAAAGTTTTTAAGAAATTTTAAGAAAAAAGGTATGGGAATGGTCAGCGCATGGTTAGGATAAACTGTGCACCCAACCTAGTTAACCGTATGAACCCAGGAAGAGAGGTTTGCATGGCTAGTGCATGGTTTGGAAAACCTTACGTTTAAACCCAGGTAATCATGCGACCCTAGACAGTGAGGTTTGTATGATTCGTGCATGGTTTTCTTAATCATGTTCCCCTAACTATAAAACCATGAGTGGAATTTTTAATTACCTGAAAAGTTTTTTTAAAATCCCCCGAAGCCCCGAAACACCTCCATTTTGACCTTGTCTTGGAACTAAACATTTTTGGGAAATTTCATAGCTTTCTGGAGGGGTTCCAAGGTCGTATGACCTCCGTTCTTCAAGATTCAAATCCCTTATTGAAGATCTTCTCTTTTCCTGGTAAGTGGATCTCATCCTGATGAATATCTCGTTCATTCTTCTCTCTTCCTTGATCATTTGATGGAATATATCCTTTGTTTCTTTAGATAGAAACCTATTTGGTGATATCTAGATCTAATATTTTAGATCTAGATCTAGATTTAATAGATATTTATATCTTGGTTTTGGTTTAGGGATTTAGATCCAGAACTCATATCTACGTCATTGCATTGCTTGGATTTTGTAGATTTTTGTTGAGTGAACATCCATCAACGAATCAAGGTAGGTGGTCTAAAATATAATTCCCATAGTCATGGATTTGATATGTATATAAAAAATTGTATAATTTCTATAATCATTTAGAAATTGGTTTTATTAAATTGGTTTGATTAGGTTTGTCAATTGATTTATCAAAGCAATGTTGAATTAAATGATTAGTTGATGAATTAATCATGATACTAAGGGGCTTCCCTATTAGATAATTAATTTGTAAATTGATTTCAAGATTTAGATATTGTAATCTAGATAATTAATCAGTAGATTGATTATGAGATATCGAATTAGTTAAGTTGAGATAATTAATTGTGAATTAATTATGTGGTTTGAGATTATGATCTAGATAATTAATTGTGGGATTAATTATGAAGAGATGAGATTTATAATGGGATAGTTAATTCTGGAAAAAATTAATTATGGTATATGAATTGTAATATTGGTTAATTAATTATTGAATTAATTAATGGGATTGATGCATTTAGTTAATTCTTATGTTAACTAATGGATTTGATGCATTTAACTAATTGTTGGATTGGTAATGTAATTGATGTGCATAATTAATTATGAATTAATTATGTCTGAATGAATGGGAATATGGTCATTCTAAATTGAGGAGTATACATGGTAACATGGTCATTATACTTATGAGTAAAGATAATAGTAACATGTTCATTCTATTGAGGAGTAACCATGGTAACATGGTCATCATATTTATGAGTAAATAGAATAGGAACATGGTCATTCTATTGAGTAGTAATCACGGTAACATGTTCATCTTACTTACATTTGTGATATTGGTAACTTTGGCAATGTGGCTTATAAATGTAAAATTAAAGAACGGAAATAATGGCACACCAAGTTATGGCCTCACATGAGAATATTTCAAACTCCATCATGAGTCTAATCAGGTACTGGGATATCATAGAACCTTTGAATACTTCAAGCTCCAAAAATAAGAAGGTATTAAGATATGATATTACCTAGGGAACGCTTCAGGCTCTGGTACAAGATGAAGTTAGTATTGAGGTCGGGGTATCCCCAGGAACCCTGGAGTTAATATGACTAAATAAAGAATAAATTATAATGTAATAATTGTTTATTTATGTATTGTCTTATTTTCCTTATAGAACTGCATACACTACCTTTTGACTAGACTTGTTTTAGACACCGTTGGTGGTGACCTACTGAGTTGTACTCACACCCTATTCAGGTTGCATGATCGGTACCTGAATAGATTATATTGCTGCAGGACATGATAAGGGAAAATCCCCATGATGGATTGATGATTTGGGATGGATCTTGGATGAGGGGACCAAACATGGTTCGGAACCCCGCTTGGGGATTCGTAGTGTCTTTACTTTCAGTTTCATTATAAGCACTTTGACACTTATATTGACATAGCATGTTTTCCCTTTCAGTTGAATATTGTACTTGCAGTTTTGGTTATCTTATGACATTGGTACTATTTATGATTTACATATGTTTCTGGTATTTTTTATCTATTCCCCCTGGTGTTTTACTCTAATAAAAGAGGGTATAGTCTCCCCATGAATGACTTACCAGACCCTTGCTGATAATCAGCAACCTCTGGTGTACGAGGAGGCGCGCCTGAGGTTATGTGACCGACCGGCTCGGGGCACTGTTGCGTGGTACCCAGGTTGGGATGTTACATGAATAATTATTTGTTTATTGATAAATAATTTATTTGATTATTTGAATATATATAAAATATTTATTTTCTATATTTTGAATTAAATATTAGTTTTATTTATTGAATATTTTAATAAATATTTATTTGCTAGATTGTGAATAAAATATTTATTTATAAATAAAATATTTATTCTTTTGTTCAATAAATGCTAGAGGAGTTCGAATGGACCAAGACCAAGTCCGATGACAAATATTAATTAAAAAGACCATTACATAATATTTGTTATTGCGCAAGTTGGTGCACGCCACAAAATAATAATAATGATATTATTATTATGTGGCCTGGAGTTTTATTAAAGGTTTTAAATGTTATTTAATGTCTAGCATGCAATTAAATAATATTTTAACCTAAACCCTAACTCTATAAATAGATAGTTTTGTCTATTGTATATTGCATCCAAAAAATTGAGAATAGTGTATTGTTGTGCACAATGAATTCTATCTCGAATCTTCCTTCTCTATCCCTGTCAAGAATGAGAAACACAAGAGAGATTTCTTCATGACTAAAGAATGAGCAATCAAGAATAAACAATGTAAGACATTTGATTCTCCGTACTAGCACCTAGAGATTGAGTGGTGTTGTTTGGAGATCATTGGATCACGTGTGGATCACCGCTAGAGGGATTCTATCCTTGGATCCTCATAACTCAACGAAGGCAATCTGAAAGGGTCTTTTTAGATGATCAACATTCATCAATGAAAAATTTCCTAATCTGAGGTATTTATTTCTTCATATACTAAATAAATTAATTATAAATTTGACATGCAATATCCTCGCTCATGGTTTCGAGCAACGATTATTAAAATAAATTTTAATATATCATCCCCCACTGCACACTTCCGCTGCACCTGAAACCATCAATAATGAGATCGGATGCTCAGTAAGGATGAATATATCATAGAATATCCAATGTATTGAAAACGTAATTATGCCAAATGTATTATATAAATAAAAAATAATCAAAAAATCGTATGATAGATGGTAGATAACATAACATAAAGATTAATTTAAAAAAATCCCAATTATACTTTATGGGGGGGGCATTGAGCGATACAAATTTAAAAAATTAAATTTAAATATTTAAAAAAAAATTAAAAAATGTTCCTATGTTTACTTATAAAATCAGTGAGTGAGAGTGATTTAGAGTTTTCAAAAATATTTTTCAAATTAATAATCATTACTAAGTTAAAATATAATTAAATATAAATTAAATCATGAAAACATTTACTCACACTAAAAAATTAAAACTACACATGAGATTATGTGTAATTTGTGTATGATTACTAATTCAAAAAAAATATAAAAACATATTCCTATGAATAAAATTTGTGTTAATTCAAGATGAATTAGAAAATTTGTATGAATTTTAATCACTGAAAATCCTTCTTTGAGATTAAAAGATTCATGGAGGATATTGAAGTGACCTTGAGAAGTTTTTTTTTAGAAATTGGGATAATGAAGAAGTTGAGGTGGTGAGACTTGGTCATCGTATTATAATTATTAACAATGAGAGATGGAATTCTCTCAGAAACATTCCTCTATCTAGTAATGTGGTGTTTAGATAACTCTCATACTAGGGTCATTGTAACGACCCGAAATTTTGAATAAATCTTGTTTCCTAATTTTGTGTGTTATTTTATTTTATTTTTATACTCAAAAAAAATGTTTCATTTGATAACATGAGTATAATTAAAATGAGACCGTTGGGTTTTGACTATTATATGACCATTGGTCAATATGACCGCTGTAAACTAAATGTTTCGATTATTGTCTCTAAATACAAGTAATATTGGTTAATTAATATAGAAAGAAGATTTGATGGCCTCACTTAGTAGTCTTGGACCGATCGAAGCCCATCTAACAGAACTTGGGAAGGAGGTAGCACCATTGGGCTTTGCTCTAGACCAAAACCAAGCCAAACTTCATCATGTGAAGCTAGAATGGAATGGCCTTTGCGAGAAGTTCGAACTGATAGAAATTACTACTCATGCGATGTTGGTCGAGCCTCCCTCGGATTCTATCACCTTATCACACCTTACACTTAGGTCCTATGCTGGTGTGATAAGGGGCTATGTAAGGAGACTGTAACTGCCTTGTGTAATCCTTTGTTTTAAATAAAAATTGGGATTTCTTCTTATGATGAAGTTTATGAATTTTGAAATGACCGGATAAATATAGTATGCATATTTTTGATGAATTTTAGAAAAAATGATATTTTAAAAATGTTTATGTAAACCTTAATTAATTAAAAACGTGTAATGATATTCAAAAAATGGTCTTCTACAATTATGTCCAGTATGAAATTTAGAGTCTAATAAGATCGACTTGATTTTTGATGAATAGTAAATTATGAATAGTGATTTTATGCTTAGGATTAGTAATGTGACCAAATGGATTAGTAATCTCACTTAAAGAAAGTATTGATATAATCTAGGCACCTTAATTAAGTAATGTGATTCAATAAATAACGGTTTCATAAATTATTATTCAAGTATTAGTTTTTCGGGTGAATTGTGTTTTTTAATTAAAAATTAAATTAAAAATATTTAGAAAATTATTTTTATAAAATGGATTTAATTTTTGAACTTAGAGCATCGATATTATGTTAAGGTAATTTTTGGGGTTTTTTCTGAAAAAATGAATTTTCAGTGAATAGTGTATTTATTTAAAAAATTAAATTAAAAATATTTAGAAAATTATTTTTATAAAATGGAGTTCATTTTTGAAATCAGAGCATTGATATTTGGTTACTGTGAAATTTTGGGATTTTTCTGAGAAAGTTGAATTTTCAGTGAATAGTAAAAATACAGTTTTAGGGTTTTGGTATGTTTAATGACATCATAACTGTGTCATGATGATTCCATGAGATATTTTAAGGAAGGTAGACTAAAGGGGATGAATTGTTGTATGAGGTGTCCCAAGTGTCCAATACCATGGGCAAATACCATGGGCAAGCCCATGGTTTTGCCAAAACCACCAATGAGGTGTCCCTTGGCCATTAATGCCTTGTCCCCTCACTTTCCTTATAAATACCAAGAAATCCTCTCATCCATTCGACTCCCCACTCTCCCCCAACGAAGTTATGGTCTCATTACCTCCCAAGGAATCCTCCCAAGGTGCCCCCAAGCCCTCAAGGTCCCAACCTTTGAGTTTTAAGAGTTACGTTTTAAGGTAAGGGATCTGACCTCTCTCTTTCTTTTCAAGTAATCTCTTTTATGTCATTTCTTTTATGATCCATGATCTTTTGTTGAAGGATGTTATTTTATATTAATCTTACTTCCTTTTTCATGTTCATATGATGAGATACCCCCTCTTGCTCTCATCATTTAATTTTAATAAAGTTTAAGTGGCGCTGTTAGGCTGCCGAATTTTTAAGGGATTCTTTCACCCTTCTCGTTTTCAAGATCTATTTTCATGTCAAGTCTTTCAAGTTACTTTTTATTATGTTGGGGTATTATCTCTATATCTATCATACTGATATTTTATGATCATATTATGAGAGACCTCATTTGATCTCTTCAATTCAGTATTTTGAAGTTTTAAGTGGCGCCGTTAGGCTGCCGAATTTTAAAGTGGTTCTTTCACCCTTCTCGTTTTCAAGTTCTACTTTCATGTCAAGTCTTTCAAGTTACTTTTTATTATTTTAGGTTATGATCTCTATATCTTTCATACTAATATTTTATTATCATATGATGAGAGATCCCATTTGATCTCTTCAATTCAGTATTTTGAAGTTTTAAGTGGCGTCGTTAGGCTGCCGAATTTTTAAGTGGTTCTTTCACCTTTCTCCTTTTTCAAAGTTCTAATTCCATGTCAAGTATTGCAAGTTCCTTTTTATTATGTTGGGGTATGATCTCTATATCTATCATACTGATCTTTTATGTTCATATTATGAGATACCCTATTTGATCTCATCAATTCATTTTTGGTTGAAGTTTATGTGACGCCGTTAGGCTGCCGAATTTTCATAAGAGAAATCTTATTTTTTGTATTCCTTTCATGTTCTTCATTTCATATGGTATATTTTCAAATATCATTACCATGTTCTTAAATACCTTATATTCTATCCCTCTACTGTTTTATGGGTCCTTTATGAATGTTTGACCCATGTCCCCTCTCTTTTCAACGTTTTCTAAAACCCTGTAACGTAGTCGTTGTGCTGTAGAATTTTCGTCTCAAAATGTCTCTCTCTTTTTCTCAAAATTACTTCATGTTATTAAGTGAATACTCAAAGATCTTATTTCTAAAGGGGTATTCACATATATATCAAAATGTTCTATTTTTAAATTCTGGGATTTACATACATGAAACCCTCTTTCCCTTTTCCGTGGGTTTAAAGTGACATAAAGATCATATCTTTAAAGCAGTTTTTAAAACGTTATGATTATGAAATGAAACCCATTTATTTTATGCTATATGGGTTGTTTATGAAATTATTGATGATGATATATGTGGCTCACATGATAATAAAGACATGTCAAGGGTGTGCCCAGATAGTGCTCCAATGCATTGGTTAAAGACTTAATCTCTAGAGATGACCATTTAGACTGATACCTTGGTGAATAACCTTGGTAATTTTTAATGACACCTTGGGGATGGACCTTGGTGAAACAAAATGATTGTCAATATTAAATGTTTTATCCACATATTCAAGTTATGAAAAATGCTATTTTTATTATGATATATCTCATGATTTCTTTCTCATGCCTTAAAGTTCTTTTCATGGCCTTATTGAAGTATCTCAAGTTCACATGTAAAATGTTTCTCTTGTTTCCCTTATTGGGCCTTCTGCTCACCCTTTCTTTTGATGTATTTCCCCAGGTTATTAGATACAGTAATAAACCTAGGATGAGCATGAGAAGAATCCTTTCGAGTGTTTAAGAAGAATTTTTTTTATGTTTTCATGTTTTAAGTTCCTGGTTTCCAAGACACTAAACCTTAAAGATCCTCGGTTTTGTAAAATGTAATGAAAGTTTATGTGATAAAAAGGCGGGATGCTATAGTTGGTATCAAAGGATGGTTTAGTTATTTTTGGAAATTAGTATATGAAAACTTTAGGAAGAAAACTATAGAAAAGTTTATATATAGGAAATCTTCCTGGTATTTTGGTGAGTATTGAGTAATGGGTTGCGAAGCAAATACATTCCTGTCTGGATACGAGTAGGTAGAGGTGGCTCTGGCATAGATGTACATAGGGGTAAAACCCGAAAACACCGCTTTGAGCTAGACTCAAATGGGAACTGGTACATGACAACGGGTCTTGCTGCACTCTTGGTTACGACACTCCCGGGGGATATGCTTTGGTAAATTCATAAGCTTAGTATGAACCATTGTTAAAGGAACAAAGATAAAATAAAATAAAGATTCACATAAGAATATATGATCCTAGATAACCTAGATTGGAACCTAGGGGATCACAAGTTAGGGTATACTTTTCTTCTACAAGTTATCCTTATATGCTTTAAGTTCCTTTTCATGATTACTGGCTAAGTATTTAAGCCCCTAGTTATACTTTATCTTCTTAGTTAATGGTGGGAAATGGAAGAACATGTCCCAACAACCAATGTGATAGGAAATGTGACGATTTCCGTATTAATATGACAGAGATTATTAGGGGATTAAAAGATGATTATTATTTTGGAATACGTTCACTATTTTGGGGACCCTATATGATCGAGGTAAATAGATTACTATGGTATTTTCATTGAGGAGTAATGTTGACATATATTTTGAAGAATCAATGAATTTAAGGTGAACTTATGGTAATATAGGTTACTTATAGAAATGATTAACCTATCTTGGGGAAAATATGTTTAGGTTAGTTACTTTTGTTATAAGATGTTAGGAGTGGTTTATGTTGTTTGGAGATGAATGATGAAGTTTATTTTGGAAGACTATGTTATCAAATCCTTCTGGTACTTGGGTTTCAATCTTAGTTTGGTTTATTTCAAGGAATTTTAAGGACAGTTATTCATGGAATGGTCTATGATGAACTTTGGGTAGTACCATGGAACTTTGAAGATTTAAAAGTAGTTTCCATTCCTATGGGATTCTTTCTTTTTGAAGAGTTGTTTTACCTTACCCTTTCTGTTTTTGGGATAATGTTTAAAGATAGAAGAAATAGATAGTTAATCTTTTTTGGATTATGTGACTCTCTAGAAGATGATTCTTGTGCTTTTGATGAGAACAAGTGTTTTTGAATTCTCATCATTTAGAGAAAATATTAGTTTTGGTAGAGACTTATTAAAGGATGAAACTCTACATGAAGGTAGGTATATTTTCTTATGTTTTTGTTCTATGCAGTAAATGAATTCCTCAAAATTATGAAAAGGAACGTAAAACAAAAATTTTGTTGGTTTACGTTTCCTACTAGGTAATCAAAGACCGTTTACACACATCATAAGTTTGGGATTTTCTTATGGTTAACTTTCTCCTAATCATGTTTTCTATCACTCTCCCTCAGAACATGACCCTTTGTTTTCTCCTCCATGTCCATATTTTCCTACATAGAATCCTAGTGTGGGTTAACTCGGGTGACCTTTGTACTTCCCTTTCTTTCTTTTAAAGTAATAGTTTTACTGACTCCTTTTCCGATGTGGGACTTTCAATGAAATTTCAAAACCCAATTTTAAAAATTGCGAGGATGCAATTTCTTAAGGGGGGAAGATTGTAACGACCCGAAATTTTGAATAAATCTTGTTTCCTAATTTTGTGTGTTATTTTAATTTATTTTTATACTCAACAAAAATGTTTCATTTGATAACATGGGTATAATTAAAATGAGACCGTTGGGTTTTGACTGTTATATGACCATTGGTCAATATGACCATTGTAAACTAAACGTTTCGATTATTGTCTCTAAATACAAGTAATCTTGGTTAATTAATATAGAAAGAAGATTTTATGGCCTCACTGAGTAGTCTTGGACTGATCGAAGCCCATCTAACAGAACTTGGGAAGGAGGTAGCACCACTGGGCTTTGCTCTGGACCAAACCCAAGCCGAACTTCATCGTGTGAAGCTAGAACGGAATCACCTTTGCGAAAAGTTCGAACTGATAGAAATTACTATTCGTACGATTTTGGCCGAGCCTCCCTCGGATTCTCTCACCTTAGAACACCTTACACTTAGGTCTTATGCTGGTGTGATAAGGGGCTATGTAAGGAGACCGTAACTGCCTTGTGTAATCCTTTGTTTTAAATAAAAATTGGGATTTCTTCTTATGATGAAGTTTATGAATTTTCAAATGACCGGATAAATATAGTATGCATATTTTTGATGAATTTTAGAAAAAGGATATTTTAAAAATGTTTATGTAAACCTTAAATAATTAAAAACGTGTAATGATATTCAAAAAATGGTCTTCTACAATTATGTACAATACGAAATTTAGAGTCTAATAAGATCAACTTGATTTTTGATGAATAATAAATTATGAATAGTGATTTTATGCTTAGGATTAGTAATGTGACCAAATGGATTAGTAATCTCACTTAAAGAAAGTATTAATATAATCTAGGCACCTAGATTAAGTAATGTGATTCAATAAAATGGTTAAATAACGGTTTCATAAATTATTATTCAAGTATTAGTTTTTTCGGGTGAATAGTGTTTTTTAATTCAAAATTAAATTAAAAATATTTATAAAATTATTTTTATAAAATGGATTTAATTTTTGAACTCAGAGCATCAATATTATGTTAAGGTAATTTTTGGGGTTTTTTCTGAAAAAATGAATTTTCAGTGAATAGTGTATTTATTTAAAAAATTAAATTAAAAATATTTAGAAAATTATTTTTATAAAATGGAGTTCATTTTTGAAATCAAAGCATTGATATTTGGTTAATGTGAAATTTTGGGATTTTTCTGAGAAAGTTGAATTTTCAGTGAATAGTAAAAATACAGTTTTAGGGTTTCGGTATGTTTAATGACATCATAACTGTGTCATGATGATGGAATGATATATTTTAAGGGATGGTCGACTAAAGGGGATGAATTATTATATGAGGTGTCTCAAGTGTCCAATTCCATGGGCAAATACAATGGGCAAGCCCATGGTTTTTCCAAAACCACCAATGAGGTTTCCCTTGGCCATTAATGCCTTGTCCCCTCACTTTCCCTATAAATACCAAGCCATCCTCTCATCCATTCGACTCCCCACTCTCCCCCAACGAAGTTCTGGTCTCATTACCTCCCAAGGAGTCCTCCCAAGGTGCCCCCAAGCCCTCAATGTCCCAACCTTTGAGTTTTAAGAGTTGCGTTTTAAGGTAAGGGATCTGACCTCTCTCTTTCTTTTCAAGTAATCTCTTTTATGTCATTTCTATTATGCTCCATGATCTTTTGTTAAAGGATGTTATTTTATATTCATCTTACTTCCCTTTTCTTTTTCATATGATGAGAGACCCCCTATTGCTCTAATCATTTAATTTTAAGAAATTTTAAGTGGCGTCGTTAGGCTGTCGAATTTTTAAGGGATTCTTTCACCCTTCTCGTTTTCAAGATCTATTTTCATGTCAAGTC
Organism: Viscum album; assembly: GCA_963277665.1. Lineage (NCBI taxonomy): Eukaryota > Viridiplantae > Streptophyta > Magnoliopsida > Santalales > Viscaceae > Viscum > Viscum album. The sequence goes on along the minus strand of CAUJRU010000087.1, from coordinate 450,656 downwards.
TTTCAAGTTACTTTTTATTATGTTGGGGTATTATCTCTATATCTATAATACTGATATTTTATGATAATATGATGAGAGACCCCATTTTATCTCTTCAATTCAGTATTTTGAAGTTTTAAGTGGCGCCGTTAGGCTGCCGAATTTTTAAGTGGTTCTTTCACCCTTCTCGTTTTCAAGTTCTACTTTCATGTCAAGTCTTTAAAGTTACTTTTTATTATGTTGGGGTATGATATCTATATCTATCATACTGATCTTTTATGATCATATGATGAGAGACCCCATTTGATCTCTTCAATTCAGTATTTTGAAGTTTTAAGTGGCGCTGTTAGGCTGCCGAATTTTTAAGTGGTTCTTTCACCTTTCTCCTTTTTCAAAGTCTAATTCCATGTAAAGTCTTGAAAGTTCCTTTTTATTATGTTGGGGTATGATATCTATATCTATCATACTGATATTTTATGTTCATATGATGAGAGACCCTATTTGATCTCATTAATTCATTTTTGGTTGAAGTTTCTGTGACGTCGTTAGGCTGCCGAATTTTCATAAGAGAAATCTTATTTTTTGTCTTCCTTTCATGCTCTTCATTTCATATGTTATATTTTCAAATATCATTACCATGTTCTTAAATCCCTGATATTCTGTCACTCTACTATTTTATGGGTCATTTATGAATGTTTGACCCATGTCCCCTCTCTTTTCAACGTTTTCTAAAACCCTGTAACGTAGCCGTTGTGTTGCAGAATTTTTGTCTCAAAATGTCTCTCTCTTTTTCTCAAAATTACTTCATGTTATTAAGTGAATAATCAAAGCTCTTATTGCTACAAAGTTATTCACATATATATCAAAATTTTCTATTTTTAAATTCTGGGATTTACATACATGAAACCCGCTTTCCCTTTTCCGTGGGTTTAAAGTGACATAAAGATCATGTCTTTAAAGCGGTTTTTAAAACGTTATGATTATGAAATGAAACCCATTTATTTTATGCTATATGGGTTGTTTATGAAATGATTGATGATGATATATGTGGCTCACATGATAATAAAGACATGTCAAGGGTGTGCCCAGACAGCGCTCCAATGCATTGGGTAAAGACTTAATCTCTAGAGATGACCATTTAGACTGATACCTTGGTGAATAACCTTGGTAATTTTTAATGACACCTTGGGTATGGATCTTGGTGAAACAAAATGATTGTCAATATTAAATTTTGTAGCCACATATTCAAGTTATGAAAAATGTTATTTTTATTATGATATATCTCATGATTTCTTTCTCATGCCTTAAAGTTCTTTTCATGACCTTATTGAAGTATCTCAAGTTCACATGTAAAATGTTTCTCTTGTTTCCCTTACTGGGCCTTCTGCTCACCCTTTCTTTTGATGTATGTCCCCAGGTTATGAGATGTAGTAATAAAACTAGGATGAACATGAGGATAAGCCTTTCGAGTGTTTAAGAAGAATTTTTTTTATGTTTTCATGTTTTAAGTTCCTGGTTTCCAAGACACTAAACCTTAAAGATCCTCAGTTTTGTAAAATGTAATGAAAGTTTATGTGATAAAAAGGCGGGATGATATAGTCATACTATGACTTAGTTTCTTATGTTATTGATTTTTGATCTATGGACATTTTTTCATGTTGTATTTATTCTCAAAATGCTCATAGATTTGTTTGAGTTTGATTGGAAATGAATAGGTGAAACATTAATGATGATTTCATGAATAATGGAAAACACAATTCAATTTATCATTTTCATGACTTAATTTTATCTTGAGAGTTTTTGTATCAATTATTTATTCCAAAATTGAAGGATAATGACATTCATGGAGATCGTAGTTTCACCCTTATGACTGAATTATTCTATAATGAATGTTGTTTTTTATAAAATAATGCAACATTCATGAGAATTAGGAAGCTTAAGAATAGGATGTAGTGAAGGTTCCGAGCGCAGCGGAAGCGTGTGGGTGGATGTGCCCACTTTGCTTTTTATCATTAAGAATGGTCAATCCGAGATCAATACGACAATAAATGCCAGTCTCCACGGATCGAATCACTAAAATAGACAAAGAAAAGCAAAGTCCCAGAACCACAAAGTATTATCGTTACAGGTTGATTATAATTAATTTAATCAATTGAAAAGAAGTACCTTTTGGTGTTCTTTCTTCATTGATATTTCTAATCACGTTCTGATGTGATACGTCGTTGCATCACAAAAACCAAGGGTAGACTTCCTCTAGCGGTTATCCACACAGGCACCTCGTATCTATGGACGTCGCCAAAGGAGTATCCGAGTGCTAGCATGGAGAAATCTTTGCTTGCATTGTCCGCCTTAGATCATCTTGATCCAATGGAAGAGGATCTCTCTCAGTCTTGAGAGCGTTCTTGGAGGAAGAGGTTATTTCGGCCTTGAAATAATTCTCCAGAATTGTTGTGCACAATGATTACCTTAGGAAAAGAGTTGGGGTTGTAAAGATATTTATAATCGGGTTTGAGGTTGTAAAGTTATGACAATAAATAAACGCGTTACGCATTTTATTTATTTCATTGACTCTTAATGAACACTCACATGTCGAATAATTAATTCCTTGACATGCGCCCATGATAATTATAATAAATATCATTTAATAAAACAATATTATATCCTCAAAATCCTGACTGGAAAACTACACGGTGTGTAATCATTAATACACGGCGTGTACTTGTTTTTTATTTCCTTTCCAAAATGAAAACTACACGGCGTGTAATCATTAATACATGGCGTGTATATCTTGTTTTTTCATTTCCTTCTTCCTCTATCATTAAAACGATTTAGGCTTCCTTGAATAATTATTAAACCACGTACGGGGATAATCTTTATTCTGCTTGAGATACTTGGATACACTTAGTGTGTGACCCTCTAGGCCTCTTTCTCATTGGCATTAGGTGGGCTTGCATAAGGTCCAAGATTACTGTCTAGAAACGGGTCAAGGCACCCAAGAGAAAGAAGTTGACACCGCATTGACGTGTCACCTCATACGAATGCTTGCTATTTAATTTAATCCCTTTGTCTCAAGATCTCATCAAGCAGGTCTCATGGCAGTGTCATAAACCTATATGCTTGATCTGTCATTCTTTGACTTCCAGAAATAAACTCGCCGTGTCACCATGGCCATGGAATTTGTTCGACAGTTCTATTTCAATCAAAGGGCCCAAGATATCTACTTCAATAAATATGGAAGGGACAAATCCTTCCTCGACTTATCCATTAACAACATTTCATTCGTGACGCACCCAACGTACCATACTTCCCGCCAACTCTCTTCGTGACGGTTTTCGTCAGCAAATCTAAGTACACGATTCATGACATGAGTTAATGATAATCTTCCAATCTAAGGACTATTACACACGCTCGTAGATATAAATGTCCTATGACACCAAGACATGCGGAATTTCTACTAGCGAGTCTGTTCTCATTGTAACAGCCCGAGATTTTATGAAAACTATTCCTTTTAATTTTATTAATGTCTTGTGTTGTACGCTACACCAAAAGGAGCTCGCACAACACGTATCCTTGACTTGCCTTGCATTACACGCAATCGCAACCTTCCTCGATAGCGTGTGTAGTACGCAATACCGAGTTTCACTAAACAACGATATGCTATTAAAATATTATCAAAACTAGCCGTTATGAATAGTAATAACCACTTTTTGAAATTTTATAAATTTTATTTTTCAAAATGGACTTCATTTTTGGATTCGGAATACCGAAATTAGCCTAGGGTGAAATTTTGGTATTTTTCTGAAAACTTTCAATTTTTGATGAATAGTGAAACCACTAAGTGGTAGGTTAAAAACTGAATTTTGCATAAAACTTAATTTTACCGCTTCTGTGAATGGAATTTCGAAAATCCGAGAGACACGGTTAATATCAAGGACTAAAATGTGGTTCAATGAGATGAAAATAATTTTTTGGTGAATAGTAACTTTTTACTTTTTTACCGCGGTTAATAGTAAATAGGGTAACTAAGGGTAAATATGATATTAATATTACCCTAACACATGTCCTAATTCTATTGGACAAGTGTAATTCGACCAAAAACAAACTTAGGAATAAAATATGACCATTTAGGCCCACTTGGATTAGATTAGGACATTTATTATTAATTTATTTAAAGAAGGGTTAAAATAGTTAAAATAAAAGTTTAATAAGTAAATCATTTTTAATATGGGGTTATACATAAGATAAATTCGATTGTAAATATTAATTAGAAAGCTAAAAAGATTTCCTACATTATGGTATTTTATTTGTAATTTTTAGAAATCAAATAATTTAATTTATTTATGACACAAAGATGATGCAGTAATTATCTTATTAATGAAATATTGACATAATTGATAATATAAATACCAAAATAAATGTAATTCAAGACTTTTTATGAATTCCACTAATTTTCTAGGTTACTATGATATATTAGTGTTGATTTAATCAACTTGGTTCGAACATATAATTCTGTTATGACTTTCACAAAAATCATGTATCAAATAGTGTCAAAATTGACACAAAATAGTTTTTAAATCAAATATTATATTATTAATTGTTATTTTATTCCTAAAAATATAAGGTTCGGCCAAATGACTTAGATAATGATATATGTATTAATAATATACAATTTGGGGTTCGTTTGGCATGTTATAGTAAGTTTATTAACCATATAATGTAAGAAAACAAAAAGACACGTTAAAAGTTAAATTATTTAACTTAGAGTTAAATCTAATTGATATGGTTAAAATAATAACCTAAACTTGTCTAAATCTTATTGGTTGATAGGATTTCGATCCATCCCCACTTTAGATTCGAAATAAGACCCTTTGGAACCATTATAAACTGATTTTGACTTTAATATAAAATAATATTTTGAGATATTCCTAAGGTGCCCCTCTCCTCCCTTATAAAAGGACACCTCCTCCCCCTCCTCCTCACACCAATTTGAGCACTCAAGCTCGGCCAACCCCTGACAAAATCTCTTCTCCACTTCCCTAGAAACATCCTAGAGGTTCTGGTCTTCCTCAAAGACCAATTTTAGTTCCCTAAGAGGAGGTCTCAAAGAGGCACTTCAAAGAAGAGGTAATTACCGTTACCAATTCTTTCATCTTTATTTCTTCTTCCACTTATTCTTCTTAGGTTGTTTCATTATGAAGTAATAACATCAGTATCACTCATATACTGATATGTTATTATAAGTATGAAACAACCCTATTTCACCATCTATCCATCCTACGGAAAAAGAAATCACCGCGCGTGCGTACGTACGGAATACCGTCTCCACGCCGTGGTGTAATCTATTTTCCACCACCACCTTACATGGATGGGTATAATGGTGTAAAGAATAACTATACATAGTTATTACAACATCATATTGATTCTGATATATTGTATAATCCACTCCAATTCAATTCAATATTTATAGAAATGATATCATCGCTCGTGCGTACGTACGGACTACCGTCTCCACGACGCGATGAGATTCATTCTCCATGTTAACCATTTAAGAATGATTATAATGTATATATAAGAAATAATAATGAAATATATGACATTATAAAGCTACTGGATTTATGTATATATATACATATGTATGTCATCTACTTACTTCCATTTCAAGACAATAAGGAAAGGAAAACAGCGTTCATGCGTACGTACGGACTACCGTCTCCATGAACGGTGTTTTTCATTTTATTTATCTACCTATTATATATATATATATATACTGAATATATATGATATATAAATCATATTTTATATTCTGGAAGTGATTAAATCATGATATAAGTAATAATGATGTCAAGAACAACAAGTCAAAACACCTACAATAAATGAAACGATTTTACCCAAAACGCTTCTTTAACATGGAATTTACAAAAGAATTGGTAATATAATGTCATAAGTGAACCATATATGATATCATAACAACGAATATGATTCTGTAATAAGTCAATAACATGATTTAAATCATTATACAGGAGGTTCGGACACTTACAAAGCAAGTCGGACCTAAGGTAAGGGAAATATCGCAATCTCATTTTTATCCGAGATTGTTTGTACTTTGAAATTTACTGGGGTATATTTTATCATCCACATCCATGTTTCCTCAATATGTAATGTTATTTACATCCAACTACAATTGTTTAAATCCAATTTTACCCTTCGGTGAGTTTTTAGTAAAAGATATGAAAGGAATCTTTTGTCGTTTTTCATACGAGGTACTTTTTGACTTTTCCGACAAAAGTACGAAGAATGTTTTTTTAACTTAAACGGCACGAACGGATTTTTACGGTTTTATAAAGCCTTATTTTCATGAAGCTTCCTCCAAAATATTTCATGACTATTTTTAATAAAATCTCTTTCTTTTAAAAATTTCATGATGTTTTGTGAAAAGAAATTGATTTTGAAGAAAAAAGGATATTTTCCTCAAGAATTCATTTCAAGTGTTTTATCAAAATTATTTTCCATCTAAGATAATAAAGGGTTCTGTTTCTATCCATATTTTTACATTGATTTGACTATTTTGTGATGGAATTATGTTTATGAATTCCTTTATCTTATATGAATGGTTTTAGGATGTCATGTTGTTTTAAGAATCCCATTTTTATTACATGGGTTATGAAATGATGTATGATTTATGATTTTGTGGCACACATAAGAATGGTATCATTATGAGATGGGTGGGACCTATATCTCCCTCCAATGCATTGGGTAAAGATTTTATATCTCATGAGATAGACATGGCTGAAATGGTAGGTTATACCGGTTCAGTGAAACAGGACTGAAACGAGGGTTACTCGATTCGGAAAGGGACTTTGTCCACTAAGATAGTCTTGGAAATGAGTCATGACTAACAAGAAATGATTTTCTATGATTATGTGTGCATGCCACAAAGTTTCAAGTTTCATGTTATGATTATGGGGATCTTATTTTCACTTCTATGATTTATCCCATGTTATGATATTATGAGCTCTTTTGCAGGTTATGATTTCCAAAAGCTATGTTCTTATGTATATGATGTGATTGATATTTCTTTTGTTTACCCTTACTGAGCATTTGAGCTCACCCTTTTATGTTTTCTTTTCCCCAGGATATAAAGAAAGGTTTTTAGGTAAAAAAAAAGGAAGATCTTTATGGGAGATATTGAAGATCTTTCACCACGATTAGAAGATTACGTTCCGAGTTTCCAAAGACACTAAACTATTACGATCCTTGTGTGTGTTTTTGTTATGTACTAAGTATTCTGCAAAAGTAATGTAATGTCCATGTACGATAAGCTTCGGGTCTCTACAGTTGGTATCAGAGGAAAGGTTTAGTCAACCTTTGGAAACTAGGATGCGAAAACGTTAGTGAGATCCCTAGAGATATTTCTAAGGTATGTCTAGGGATGTCCCTAGGGATAAGTATACGTATAGGTTATAGTAATAGAATTAAGCTAACGATCATAGAATTAAACCTAAGATGTTGGATATTGAAGGTACTCCCCCTTTATTATGTTGTTTTCCCTAGCATGATTTTTGCCTCTCACACTATTCTTTTTGGGTTTTAGACGATGGCTGGAACCCGAAGGAACCGTGTTGATCAATGCAATGGACAATGCAATGATTGCCCTCCTGAACAAACAAATGTTATGGGAGATGGAGTGCAAAATCTTATTGCTATACTTACACAAGCTATGAATCATTCTGGACTTCCAAATGAGCAGAGAAGGGAACAATATTCTATTGAGTCCTTCATGAGGCAACGTCCACCTTCTTTCAGTGGGTCTTCTGATCCACTTGTGGCTGAACAATGGATCAGTACTACTGAAAAGATATTTTCAGTTCTTCAATGTTCTGAACATGATAAAGTCATCTTAGCAGTATATCGTTTGGAAGGTGAAGCTGATCAATGGTGGAATCTTATCAAGAATACGAGGCCAAGAGATGAAATTGAGTCCATGGAATGGGACGAGTTCAAGAACTTGTTTTTCAGTAAGTACTTCCCTCGTATTCTTCGAACAAAGATGGAGAAAGAGTTTCTTGAACTGAAGCAAAGGGACGATGAATCTGTTGGTACCTATGAAGCAAATTTTACAAGACTTGCAAGGTATGCTTCTGGTATTATCATCCAACCTGAAAGTAAAGTTGATCGATTTTTCAGTGGCTTAAAACCAAGTCTTCGAAGGGCATTAGCTATAAGAGACTTCAGTAGCTATGAAGAAATTGTGCGTTGTGCTATCAAGGTAGAAATGGAAGTTGGTGTTACATATCCATCTCATGGTTTTGACAAGAAACGAAAGATGGAGTTCAAGGAGAAATCTCAGAATAATGGTGAAAAGAAGATGAATGTTTCCTTATGCACAAAGTGTGGAAAGAAGCATGGTGGAGAGTGTCTTATAGGGACTAGAAAATGTTTTAAGTGTGGAAAAGAAGGTCATCGAGCAGCTGAGTGTCGAAGTAATGGAAAAAGGGTTTCTAATGATGTGAATAAAGCAAACACTGCAGAGAACGCACCACCAACACTTCAATGATTCAAGTGCAAGGAAATGGGGCATTATGCTAATAATTACCCTAATCCAAGGGTTAGTGATGATAAACATGAGCAACCACTGAAGGAAAAGGACAAAGGGAAATCACATGCGATCACTATTGGAAATGTTGAATATGACAACGATGTGGTGGAATGATTAAGTGTTTATGTAATGGGATTCCAAAATAATGTTGTATCATTGAGTATTGCAATATTTATTGATGTGGTATTCAAAGTGATTGAGATATTTTTTGGAAATAAGATGATATGCGCATAATGAAGACGAGAAAATGAAATGTTTAATAGTATTCATGAGCTCATGATTGATATAAGGACTAAGTGATATCATGGTTTGAGTATATAGAATTTTGAGGATTTTGGTATGTGGAAAGTGTTAACTTTTAACTGCACTCATGTTTTCACTAAGGTATTCAAGAGAATACACGATTAAGGACTTTGAATGTTTGGAATGTGACCAACAAGACATATCTTATGATATGTGGGGATCAACGACAGTATTAAATCTCTGGTAATCGTTGTCACTATATTATGAGAGTGGACTGCAGTATTATGTATAAGCCTAAAGATTAGACTGGATTATGTTGGACATAAGTTAGTATTGTTTAAGGATAGAAGATTTTCGATATTATTGATGGGATGTTATAGTAACGTAGTTTTAGAAAAAGGACAACCTGCAGGACGGGCGACAGCCCATCGCTTCGGACAAGGCTGTAGGAATCGAACCCACAACCGAAGTGCGACTGGCCTTTATCGCCTACCACTGACCTACATGAAGTCCCTGTTTAGTAGAAACTAGTGTTATTATATTAAGCAGTATGATATATGAAGTATAAGCCCATTTTAGGAACCATATATGATTAATCCCACTATAGATCGACTTATGTATATAAATTTTGCTAACCTTTTGAGACAGATGGAATGACCCGTCATTCTATCACATGATCTGCTAACACTTCACGAATAACAAGTTCAACTTCATTTATTTAAGAGATGAAGTGGAAATTGTTAAAGGCACGAACAACAGTGAGATTGTACCAAAATAAAGTAAGTATTTATTCTAATTCAAATTCTTTAACTTTAGGGAAATGATCTTGGAAACCAAAAATGTTGTCCTAGTTCTCTTATACTTGATGAATCAGATGGTACCTTAGATCGTCACAAATTTATGGATTTGTGATTACTGGCTTTTCCATAGCCATGTTCTCTACCACTCTCCATCAGAACATGATGGTTAGATTTCTCTTCCATATCCATATTTTCACCTATGTGGAAACCCAGTGATTAGTTTATTTGGGTAATCGTTACATTTCATACTTTAGTTTTTAAAGACAAGTTTTGGTATTCCTTTTTACGATGTGGGTTTCTATTAAAGAAACTTTCGAATAGTAAACTATTTAAAACCCCGACGAATTTCGAGGGCGAAATTCATTTTAAGGGGGGTAGAATGTAACAGCCCGAGATTTTATGAAAACTATTATTTTTAATTTTATTAATGTCTTGTGTTGTACGCTACACCAAAAGGAGCTCGCACAACACGTATCCTTGACTTGCCTTGCATTACATGCAATCACAACCTTCCTCGATAGCGTGTGTAGTACGCAATACCGAGTTTCACTAAACAACGATATGCTATTAAAATATTATCAAAACTAGCCGTTATGAATAGTAATAACCACTTTTTGAAATTTTATAAATTTTATTTTTCAAAATGGACTTCATTTTTGGATTCAGAATACCGAAATTAGCCTAGGGTGAAATTTTGGTATTTTTCTGAAAACTTTCAATTTTTGATGAATAGTGAAACCACTAAGTGGTAGGTTAAAAACTGAATTTTGCATAAAACTTAATTTTACCGCTTCTGTGAATGGAATTTCGAAAATCCGAGAGACACGGTTAATATCAAGGACTAAAATGTGGTTCAATGAGATGAAAATAATTTTTTGGTGAATAGTAACTTTTTACTTTTTTACCGCGGTTAATAGTAAATAGGGTAACTAAGGGTAAATATGATATTAATATTACCCTAACACAAGTCCTAATTCTATTGGACAAGTGTAATTCGACAAAAAACAAACTTAGGAATAAAATATGACCATTTAGGCCCACTTGGATTAGATTAGGACATTTATTATTAATTTATTTAAAGAAGGGTTAAAATAGTTAAAATCAAAGTTTAATAAGTAAATCATTTTTAATATGGAGTTATACATAAGATAAATTCGATTGTAAATATTCATTAGAAAGCTAAAACGATTTCCTACATGATGGTATTTTATTTGTAATTTTTAGAAATCAAATAATTTAATTTATTTATGACACAAAGATGATGTAGTAATTATCTTATTAATGAAATATTGACATAATTGATAATATAAATACCAAAATAAATGTAATTCAAGACTTTTTATGAATTCCACTAATTTTATAGGTTACTATGATATATTAGTGTTTATTTAATCAACTTGGTTCGAACATATAATTCTGTTATGACTTTCACAAAAATCATGTATCAAATAGTGTCAAAATTGACACAAAATAGTTTTTAAATAAAATATTATATTATTAATTGTTATTTTATTCCTAAAAATCTAAGGTTCGGCCAAATGACTTAGATAAGGATATATTTATTAATAATATACAATTTGGGGTTCGTTTGGCATGTTATAGTAAGTTTATTAACCATATAATGTAAGAAAACAAAAAGACACGGTAAAAGTTAAATTATTTAACTTAGAGTTAAATCTAATTGATAAGGTTAAAATAATAACCTAAACTTGTCTAAATCTTATTGGTTGATAGGATTTCGATCCATCCCCACTTTAGCTTCGAAATAAGACCCTTTGGAACCATTATAAACCGATTTTGACTTTAATATAAAATAATATTTTGAGATATTCCTAAGGTGCCCCTCTCCTCCCTTATAAAAGGACACCTCCTCCCCCTCCTCCTCACACCAATTTGAGCACTAAAGCTCGGCCAACCCCTGCCAAAATCTCTTCTCCACTTCCCTAGAAACATCATATAGGTTCTGTTCTTCCTCAAAGACCAATTTTAGTGCCCTAAGAGGAGGTCTCAAAGAGGCACTTCAAAGAAGAGGTAATTACCGTTACCAATTCTTTCATCTTTATTTCTTCTTCCACTTATTCTTATTAGGTTGTTTCATTATGAAGTAATAACATCAGTATCACTCATATACTGATATGTTATTATAAGTATGAAACAACCCTATTTCACCATCTATCCATCCTACGGAAAAAGAAATCACCGCGCGTGCGTACGTACGGAATACCGTCTCCACGCCGTGGTGTAATCTATTTTCCACCACCACCTTACATGGATGGGTATAATGGTGTAAAGAATAACTATACATAGTTATTACAACATCATATTGATTCTGATATATTGTATAATCCACTCCAATTCAATTCAATATTTATAGAAATGATATCATCGCTCGTGCGTACGTACGGACTACCGTCTCCACGACGCGATGAGATTCATTCTCCATGTTAACCATTTAAGAATGATTATAATGTATATATAAGAAATAATAATGAAATATATGACATTATAAAGCTACTGGATTTATGTATATATATACATATGTATGTCATCTACTTACTTCCATTTCAAGACAATAAGGAAAGGAAAACAGCGTTCATGCGTACGTACGGACTACCGTCTCCATGAACGGTGTTTTTCATTTTATTTATCTACCTATTATATATATATATATATATATACTGAATATATATGATATATAAATCATATTTTATATTCTGGAAGTCAGTAAATCATGATATAAGTAATAATGATGTCAAGAACAACAAGTCAAAACACCTACAATAAATGAAACGATTTTACCCAAAACGCTTCTTTAACATGGAATTTACAAAAGAACGGGTAATATAATGTCATAAGTGAACCATATATGATATCATAACAATGAATATGATTCTTTAATAAGTCAATAACATGATTTAAATCATTATACAGGAGGTTCAGACACTTACAAAGCAAGTCGGACCTAAGGTAAGGGAAATATCGCAATCTCATTTTTATCCGAGATTGTTTGTACTTTGAAATTTATTGGGGTATATTTTATCATCCACATCCATGTTTCCTCAATATGTAATGTTATTTACATCCAACTACAATTGTTTAAATCCAATTTTACCCTTCGGTGAGTTTTTAGTAAAAGATATGAAAGGAATCTTTTGTCGTTTTTCATACGAGGTACTTTTTTACTTTTCCGACAAAAGTACGAAGAATGTTTTTTTAAATTAAACGGCACGAACGGATTTTTACGGTTTTATAAAGCCTTATTTTCATGAAGCTTCCTCCAAAAGATTTCATGACTATTTTTAATAAAATCTCTTTCTTTTAAAAATTTCATGATGTTTTGTGAAAAGAAATTGATTTTGAAGAAGAAAGGATATTTTCCTCAAGAATTCATTTCAAGTGTTTTATCAAAATTATTTTCCATCTAAGATAATAAAGGGTTCTATTTCTATCCATATTTTTACATTGATTTGACTATGTTGTGATGGAATTATGTTTATGAATTCCTTTATCTTATATGAATGGTTTTAGGATGTCATATTGTTTTAAGAATCCCATTTTTATTACATGGGTTATGAAATGATGTATGATTTATGATTTTGTGGCACACATAAGAATGGTATCATTATGAGATGGGTGGTACCTATATCTCCCTCCAATGCATTGGGTAAAGATTTTATATCTCATGAGATAGACATGGCTGAAATGGTAGGTTATACCAGTTCAGTGAAACAGGACTGAAACGAGGGTTACTCGATTCAGAAAGGGACTTTGTCCACTAAGATAGTCTTGGAAATGAGTCATGACTAACAAGAAATGATTTTCTATGATTATGTGTGCATGCCACAAAGTTTCAAGTTTCATGTTATGATTATGGGGATCTTATTTTCACTTCTATGATTTATCACATGTTATGATATTATGAGCTCTTTTGCAGGTTAAGATTTCCAAAAGCTATGTTCTTATGTATATGATGTGATTGATATTTCTTTTGTTTACCCTTACTGAGCATTTGAGATCACCCTTTTATGTTTTCTTTTCCCCAGGATATAAAGAAAGGTTTTTAGGTAAAAAAAAGGAAGATCTTTATGGGAGATATTGAAGATCTTTCACCACGATTAGAAGATTACGTTCCGAGTTTCCAAAGACACTAAACTATTACGATCCTTGTGTGTGTTTTTGTTATGTACTAAGTATTCCGTAAAAGTAATGTAATGTCCATGTACGATAAGCTTCGGGTCTATACACTCATAATCTCCCATCTTGGAGATTACCAAGTGTGAACTCCATGAGAGAGAGTCTCGTCTTCTTATGAGTGCTCACACATGATGGTCTGTATACTATGTGTCCTATCATAATATGTCATCCAACTGCAGAACTTTATTTAAGAATATCGTTATAGCATTTCAAGGTTCTCATCATAGCGGGGATCTACCATGACCTTATCAATGCAACAAATATTCCAGGACATTATTATATTATAGTCATGCAGAACAATGAGAAATATATAATAAGTGAGCATTCATATAATCAAAGTACAAAACAATTGGTTCCCAGGACACCAACCCTTACAAACTCCCACTTGAACTAGAGACAACTACCTGCAACTTTTAGTCCGCTAGACCTCACATGATGATCATGTTTCTGCTGAGTCAAGGCTTTAGTCAAGGGGTCCTACACGTTGTCTTCCGTGGAAATATTGCTCACTATAACTTCACCTCTCTGAGAAAAATCCCTCAAGAGATGATACTTCTGAAGTATGTGCTTTGTCTGCTGATGTGACTTGGCTCTTTTTCAAGTGTCACCGCTGCAGTATTATCACAATAGAGTGTGATAGGATCTTTACTTCAAGGTACTACATCCAGCTCTTGGACGAAGCTTCGCATCCATACTGCTTCTTTAGCTACCTCATAAGCTGCGATATACTCGGACTCTACTATAGAATCTGTCACCACACTTTTCTTTGATCTCTTCCAGCTCACTGCACCTCCATTCATACTGAAGATGTATCCAGTCTGTGACTTCATGTCATCTTGATCAGTCTAGAAACTAGCATCTACATGTCCTCTGATTACTAGTTCCTCATCTCCTCCATAAAACAAGAACATATCCTTAGTACACCTCAGATACTTAAGGATAGTTTTGACTTCCATCCAATGGAGGTCTCCTGGATTGGCTTGATATCTGCCTACCACACTTAATGCGTAAGCAACATCTAGCCTTGTACATAGCATAGCATACATGACTGACCCAATCGCTGATGCGTAAGGGATACTTTCCATTTTCTTTCTTTCCTCATGTGTCTGAGGACACATTTTCTTAGAAAGATGAATGTCATGTGACACTGGAAACAATCCCCTATTGGATTGTTCCATACTGAATCTCTTCAGTATCTTGTCAATGTATGTACTTTGACTCAGGCCGAGCATTCTCTTGGATCTATCACGATGGATCTTGATCCCAAGAATATATACTGCCTCTCCCAAGTCTTTCATGGAGAAGCATTTATCTAACCATGCCTTAACTGACTGTAAGATAGGTACTTCGTTTCCAATTAGTAATATGTCATCAACATATACTATTAGTAAAATGACTGCACTTACACTAAACCTTTTGTAGACACAAGGCTCGCATTCATTCTTAATAAAGCCAAATTATGTTACGGCTTTATCAAAATGAATGTTCCATGACCTTGATGCTTGCTTTAATCCATAAATGGATTTCTGCAACTTGCATACCTTTTTGGCATCCTTTGGAGTCACAAACCCTTCAGGTTGTGTCATATAGACATCTTTCAGGAGGTTCCCATTAAGGAATGTTGTTTTGACATCCATTTGCCAAATTTCATAGTCATGGTAAGCGGCAATGGCCAATAGGATTCTGATGGATTTCAGCATCGCAACCAATGAAAAATTTTCATCATAGTCAATTCCTTGACGCTGTCTAAAACCTTTTGCAACCAGTCGTGCCTTATAGGTGCTGCCTTTCCCATCCATGTCCAGTTTCTTCTTGAATACCCATTTATTACCAATAGGCTTTATATCAACTGGAGGATCTACCAAAATCCAGACTTGGTTTTGGTACATGGAATCCATTTCAGAATTCATGGCTTCTTGCCACTGGGAAACGTCTGTGCCTTCAACTGCTTCCTTGTAGGTAAGAGGATCATAATTGTCAACCAATAATGAGTCACCATCCTTGGTGACAAGAAAACCATATCGTTCTAGTTCTCTCACCTCTCTCATGCTCCTACACAGTTCTTATGTCTCTGGAATAGATTGTTCTTCCATGGGGCTTTGTGGAATCTGTTCTTGTACCAACTCCTGTGTATCTTGAGCCTCGACTTCATATAAGTCTATCTCTCTCCCACTATCTCTTTTGGAGATTTGCTCCCTCTCAAGGAATATGGTATGTCTTGCCACTGTAACATTTTTGTCTGAGGGGTTGTATAGGTAATATCCCCTTGTTTCCTTGGGATATCCTATAAAGATACACTTTTTGCCTCAGGGTGCAAGTTTGTTACCTGAAGAGGCCTTAACAAACGCTTCGCTACCCCACACATGTAAATTCAATAACATGGCTTTGCGTCCACTCCATAACTCGTATGGAATTCCATTTATCGATTTAGTTGGTACTTGGTTTAGTATGTGTGATGTTGTTTGTAATTCATATCCCCAAAGGGATAATGAAAGACTCGCATGACTCATCATTGATCTCACCATGTTCAACAGGGTGTGGTTCCTCCTTTCACTTACATCATTCCACTAAGGTGTGTAAGGAGGAGTGAGTTGAGATAGAAGCCCAAACTCTTGTAAGAAATCAATGAAGTCCGGATTAAGATATTATCCTCCTCTGTCTGAGCGGAGTTTCTTAATCTTCTTACCAAGCTGGTTCTCAACTTCATTCTTGTATTCTTTGAACCGATCAAAATAATCTGACTTATACCTCATTAAGTACATATATCCATATCTACTAAAATCATAAGTAAAAGTTATGAAGTATGAGAACCCACCCCTTGCTTCAACTGGAAATGGTACACACATCTGTGTGAACTAATTATAGAATCTATTTATCCCTTTCACCTTTACCACTAAATGGGGCTTTGTTCATTTTGCCTTGTAGACATGCATGACATACATCAAGTGGTTTTAGTTCGAAAGAATCTAAATACCCATCTTGATGTAATTTTGTCAAACGTTTCTCATTGACATGACCTAGTTGGTGATGCCAAAGTTGGGTGTGGTATGAATCATGTGAATTAACTTTGTCATCGATTTCCATTACTTGGTTTGTGTTGTCTAACACATAAAGGTCGTTATATAAATGTGCCCTACCAAAACAAATGCTATCTTTATAAAAGTAGCAACATCCACTTCCAAACTTGAAGATAAATCCATCAGTATCTAATCTGGATACTGAAATAATTTTTTTGGTTACAGAGGGTACATAATAACATCCTTTCAAAACCAAGACCATCCCAGTAGGCAATGTGAGGTGGTAGTCTCCGACAGCTACAGCAGCAAGTCTGGCTCCGTTGGCTGCTCGTAGATCCACCTCACCTCAGTCAATCTTTCTGAATCTACTTGGTTCCAATATTTGGATACAGATGTGAGCACCACAAGCAGTATCTAATACCCAATTCGTAGAAACAGATAGATTGCATTCGATAACAAACGCACCTGAAGCTTCCCCTTGCTTCCTTGGCTGGGTGCAGTTTTTCTTCCAGTGGCCCTTCTTGCCACATGCGAAACAAACAGCCTCATGTTCTCTTGCCTCCCCTTTGATCTTCCTTTTCTTGGAAGGCCTTGAAGAAACTTTGGGCTTAAAGCTCTTCGCCTTCCCTTTCCTTTTATTTACCATGAGGATAGAATGTTTTTCATGCTTCATTTCATTGTCCACTTGGAGAATAAGGATAAGAATATCAGACAGAGACTTCTCAATGTTGTTCATGTTGAAGTCCACAACAAAGTTAGAGAAGCTCTGGGGGAGTGATGCAAGAATGAGATCGGTACCCAGTTCTTCGGGGAGTTTAAACCCTAGAACCTCCAAGCGCTCAATGTAGCCAATGAGCTTGACTACATGAGGCCCAGCTGGGGCACCCTCTCCAAGCTTGCTCTGGAATAGGGCCTTGGAGATCTCAAACCTTTCATGTCTTGCTCTCTCCTGGTATAGACCACAGAGGTGCTCAAGCATGCTATAGGCATTCATATCTTCATGAGACTTCATGAGCTCACTAGACATTGATGATAGCATCAAACATTGAACGTCGAGTGCATCGTTCAAATGTTGATCATAGACCAGGAAATCTTCATCACTCACACCTTGGGCGGGTGAATCAGGAAGTGAGGACTCCAGCATGTAAAACTTTCGTTCATGGCATAGGATAACCCGAAGGTGCCTAAACCATTCCTGAAAGTTACTGCCGGTGAGGATATTTTCTTTATCCAGAATTGATCGCAGAGAAAATGTGGTTGAAGAGTTTGTCATTTCGATTCTACAAATTAAAAGAGCAGATTTATCAGTACTTTCTTGATTGCATTTTTATAAGAAATAATAAATTTTATTAAGTCTCCCACTATTTTATCAAGTCCCAATGGCCCTCACCATTAAACTCGGAATGTCCAGTTGCTTTGACATTCTAATGGCAAGGATCCATATTCATCTTCGCATAACCCCAACAAGGGTTGGTCAAGCTGTTTGAAGGCATTTAGGTAGGCAGGTCTTTGCCAACTGTGAGCTTACAGTTCATTGATATGTTGATTGGACTCCCCAATCCTGAAATCCTGACTTGGATTTCTTCAACTCTTGCCTCCAATATTACACTAAGTCTAGCAAGGGCTACTCCTCTTGATGTAATATGGTTAAGTCGACCCGAAACCTTTCATAAAGGCTTCCTTTATAAAAGTAAGTGTCCCAACAAGGGTTGGTCAAACACATAGTTTTATTGAGTCTTTCCCTTAATCAAGTAACAGAAGGCTTGGTCTGACTTAATATGGTATTTGAGGGATTTTAATCCTTTATGCGTAGTTTCACATTATCACATGCTTGTTAATATTAAGTGATGCTTGCTTAAGTGATTAACCATGTTCTAATAATGTTTACACATAGTCCGATTTTATTTTATTCCATCTTTGTATGCTTGTTTATTTCATTAATTATGTGATCGCGACAACACATACATAATAAATAAAACATGCAGTCAGATAGAAATAAAATAATATGGTATGATCATGAGCTTCTATTGGTTAACTTATCTAGCGGTTTGATAAGCTAACCCTGACCTAGGGAAAAACGCCTTGAACAGATGGTTTGTGTTTTGCAGCTCCCACCTGTCCACCTTTTTATTTTCTTGGGTTGGTTTCACCTCTGCTTCAGGTTTTGAACCGTCTCATATGGATTGGGAGATTCTCCATTGCATGGGGTTTACATAAAAGAAACCATGGGCACGCAGCCCTACATTTTATTGGAAGAAGGCTCGTAGGCCAACGAATTTAAATTAAAAAAAATTAAATGAAACCAAACACACATACAAAAGGGTCTTTGGTCTAGCTCATGATCATCCATAGCATGCAATGACATTTACGCATATTTAGAATTCAAATTCTTTTAATCGTTCTATTATTTAAGATAATTCGCGCTTGAAATTAATTAATTATGATCTTATAATTAATCAATTATTTTATCTTAAATTCATTTATGAATTTCCTTGAGATTTTTCTCATCCATATTCCTTGTACAGGTCTTTGTACTTTTAGAGGAAACCTGATGAAATTCCATTTCTGGAAAGTACACGGCGTGCAGTTTATATTTACACGGCGTGTATTTCTTTTCACCCTTTATCCAAAGTACACACCGGGGGCTTTGACATGTTTTCTCTACTTTGGAAATTTTGGAGTACACGGCGTGTACTTCCTTGTTACGTGGTTACCGGCCCGGCAATTTCGTGTATGCGGAACACGGCTTCTCCTTGTACACGGTTTCACTTGGGCCAGATCGGACTACACGGCGTGTTGATTCAACATACACGTCGTGTATTCCGGTTCCACGCGTCGTTCATTTCTGGTCAACATGGTGTAATAAAACTCAGGTATACT
Organism: Viscum album; assembly: GCA_963277665.1. Taxonomy (NCBI): domain Eukaryota; kingdom Viridiplantae; phylum Streptophyta; class Magnoliopsida; order Santalales; family Viscaceae; genus Viscum; species Viscum album. The sequence continues at coordinate 430,947 of CAUJRU010000087.1, read as the reverse complement.
CAATTCACACGGCGTGGTTTGGCGGACCAGTACCGGTTAATTGAACCTAAGTACACGACGTGTGGTTTTCATTACACGTCGTGTATTCCCGTGTTGTACAGACAGAAAGAGCGGCTCCTCCGGATGAGATCCTCATTTTTAATTTAATCAAAATAAAAATTAAAAAGTCGTTTCTGTGATGTGAATCGAGAAACGAAGGAGGAAGAACATATCTCGTTCATTCAGTTTAATAGAACGATTTATCACAAATTGAATCAAATATAAATGCGTAAATTATCAACGAAAATTAAATAACTATAATCAACATTGTAACCTCTCTCTGATACCAATTGAAGGTTCCGAGCGCAGAGAAAGCGCGTGGGTGGATGTGCCCACTTGGCTTTTTTTCATCAACAATGATCAATCCGGGATCAATACGACGATAAACGTCAGTCTCCACGGATCGAATCACATAAATAGACAAAGAAAAGGAAAGTCTCGGAACCACAAAGTAGGATCGTTACAGGTTGATTATAATTAATTTAATCAATTGAAAAGAAGTACCTTTTGGTGTTCTTTCTTCGTTGATATTTCTGATCACGTTCCAATGTGATACGTCATTGCGTCGCAGAAAGGGTAGACTTCCTCTAGTGGTGATCCACGCGTGCACCTCGTATCTCTGGACGTCGCCAAAGGAGTCTTCGGGTGCTAGCGTGAAGAAACCTTTGCTTGCGTTGTCCGCCTTAGATCGTTTTGATCTGATGGAAGAGGATCTCTCTTGATCTTGAGAGCGTTCTTGGAGGAAGATGTGCTTTCGATCTTGAAAGAATTCTCCAGAATTGTTGTGCACAACGATTACCTTAGGAAAGGAGTTGGGGTTATGAAGATATTTATAATCGGGTTTGAGGTTATAAAGTTATGACAATAAATAAACGCGTTATGCATTTTATTTATTTCATTGACTCTTATTGAAAACCCCCATGTCAAATAATTAATTTCTTGACATGCGCTCATACTAATTATAATAAATATCATTTAATAAAACAATATTATATCCTCGAAATCCTGACTGGAAAACTACACGGCGTGTAATCATTAATACACGACATGTACTTGTTTTCCATAAAACTACACGGCGTGTAATCATTAATACACGGCGTGTACTTGTTTTTCATTTCCTTTCCAAAATGAAAACTACACGGCGTGTAATCATTAATACACGGTGTGTACTTGTTTTCCATAAAAAACTACACGGCTTGTAGTCATTAATACACGGCATGTATATCTTGTTTTTTCATTTCCTTCTTCCTCCAGTAAAAAGATTTAGGCTTTCTTGAATAATTATTAAACCACGTATGGGAATAATCTTTATTCTACTTGAGATACTTGGATACACTTAGTGTGTGACCCTCTACGCCTCTTTCTCGTTGGCATTAGGCGAACTTGCCTAAAGTCCAAAATTACTGTCTAGCAACGGGTCAAGACACCCAAGAAAAAGAAGTTGACGCCACATTGACGTGTCACCGCATACGAACGATTACTATGTAATTTAATCCCTTTGTCTCAATATCTCATCAAGCAGGTTTCATGGCAGTGTCATAAACCTATATGCTTGATCTGTCATTCTTTGACTTCCAGAAATAAACTCGTCGTGTCACCATGGCCATGGAATTTGTTCGACAGTTTTATTTCAATCAAAGGGCCCGAGATATCTACTTCAATAAATATGGAAGGGACAAATCATTCCTCGACTTATCCATTAACAACATGTCATTCGTAACGCACCCAACGTACCCTACTTCCCGCCAACTCTCTTCATGACGGTTTTCGTCAGCAAATCTAAATGTGCGAGTCATGACATGAGTTAATGATAATCTTCTAGTTTAAGAACCATTACACACGCTCGTAGATAGCAATGTCCGATCACACCAAGACATGCGAAAATTCTACTGGCGGGTCTGTTCTCATAATCTCTCATCTTATAGATTACCAAGTGCGAACTCCATGAGAGAGAGTCTCGTCTTCTTACGAGTGCTCACACATAACGATCTGTATACTATGTGTCCTATCATAGCATGTCATTCAACCGCATAACTTTATTTAAGAATATCGTTATAGCATTTTCAGGTTCTCATCATAGCGAGGATCTGTCATGACCTTATCAATGCAACAAATATTCCAGTACATTATTATATTATAGTCATGCAGAACAATAAACAATATATAATAAGTGAGCATTCATGTAATTAAAGTACAAAACATTTGGTTTTCAGAACACCAACCCTTACAAAATCCCTTCAGAGGCGGACTGAAGAGGAAGCCATGCAAGATGTGTTGAGGTGCGGCGAGGAGAGAGAGTTGATTTGCCGGGGGAGTTAAGCTAAGCATGCATGGCGATGCCGGATGTCCCTCTCCGACGGGCTCCTTCCGCGCCGCCCATCCTGTTGACCTTGACCGTCCGAGGTCTATCCGGCGTCCACCATTTATTAAATAAGAAATATATAAAAAAAAGTTAGATCTAGATCCCATTTAACCGACGGTGGAAATGAGGGCTTTATTAAAAACAAAACAAATAAAATATTTGTTGCCTTCGATTTAAATTAATCAATGTCAAAACAATTCTATAAGTTAAAAAGAAAAAACAACAATAATAATATCAACAATATTACTCACCTATTGTTTTTATATTTTTCACTATAACAGCAATATCATCGGCGCCATGATTATATGTTTAAAAAAAAACTACCATTGTGTTACATTTGGATCATTATTGATCCCTTTTTATATATATTTACTTTAAATTATTATTAAGACTTTCAATCGTCAATACGGTCCAGCTATATAAGTGGATGAAATAGTTTGCGTGATTTAAATGGTTTTATTGCCTTATCTCCGGACCCCACGCCCACAACCCCCACCACCTAAAAAATAAATAAATAAATTTGTGTTTGTCCTTTTGCGGTCGGTCCACTTAGATGGAAAAAATTGCAGACATAACGTGGATTTGCCTGTTTTGGGAAGAATGCGTTGTCTACCGTCCCACCAGATATTATTTATTTATATTAATACATTCAAATTAGAAATATCTGTGAAAAGTATTCTCGAGTCATTAAGCTATTGCATATAGACCCCCCAGCATAGTTGTAATTGATTTTGAAGACGCGTAAAAAAAAACCTGCAGCCCCATATCCATAGCAATATGTTGGATCTGGATGGAGTGGACCAAACCTCCATAGACAGCATAAAAATGTGTGGTACATTTAACTCAATTATAATGTGCACTCAAAAAAATTAATCCGCGCTAGTTCGCAGTTAAAACAAACCAGTGTGTGGGCCGGCCCGTATTTATAATTAAGATTAAAAAAAATCTTAAAAAATACAAAAAACTCTCATGGTTAATAAATATTAAATATTAAATATATAATGGTTATCACATAATTGCCATTTTATATATTTTCATCACAAATTTACAGATGTGTGTGTTTGCATTTGAGTGTTTGTTTGTCATGAATGTAAAAACTCAGTTCTTCTTTGAGATACGAATCCTTTAATTTATGTCAATTCTCAATTTAATTAGTTAAATATGGCCTAATATAAATGCTCTTTGAGGTCATGGAAGTATCGAGGGGTGTCCAGGGCTGGTTCGAAGCCCAAAACCAAAGTTTTGGGATGAAATGACATGATGCACGGTTAGTGCACACCGTGTGAGTTGGCCGCACAGTCGTGCGGCCAAATCTACAAATTTGACAGTGGGGTTTTGCACGTTTTGCGCACGATTAGTCAAACCGTGCGGAGTGTCCGTCCTTACAGCTAAACGTCCACAATTGACGCAAATTTTGGCCAAACCATGCAGTCAAACTGTGCGACCCAACTATTTTGGGTAAAATTGTCATTTGTCCCCTAATTAAAAATCCATCTCTAACCTATTTTCACTCTCTCCCACGCACACCATGCTCTCTCATTTTTTAGCTCCCAGACTATTCTAGGATTTGATCCTCCTCCTCTGTCCAATCTCTGATTCAAGCACTGCTCGTCTCTTGGATCCGCATCGGTGAGTACTCAATTTCTTTTTAGTTGTTCTTCATTCTTCTGGATATCAGCTGCACTATTTAGATGCAAGCTAATATGCCCTATTATTAGGTTCTTCATCCGTTCTTCGATTTTCTCTTGATCTGAGTCGAATCAAGAGCTGATACTGGACACGCTATCAACTACGGACCTAAGGAAGGTGATCTCGTACCTTTCGTTAAAAGTTGAGGTGTTTATATATGTTGTTGTGCCGCATACCCAATTTTCAGGCGTCACCTTGAAATGGAATTAAATCATTGTATTGCTAGGCACGGCCTATGTAATTAAAGAGGCCTGTTAATGATTTTGGTATAGGCTGGATACCCTAAAAACGGAACCACCCCTTTGGGTGTGTTGATTAATTGAACTAGACCACCATGAGTGGCTCTTGGAAATGGATATCTTGGGTGTGTCCATTTTCCCCTTGCCTTGGGATGTAATTTGTGAATTAAATTGTAAATCAAATGGATGAATTAAATTATGAATTGATATGTAAATTGAATTGTAATATCAATTGTAAATTGGTTGATTAAAGATGGGGGATAGAACAACCATAACCCTTGGCCCTTGTCATGTAATGGCTTGTTTAAATGATATTGAATTGCCCCTTTTTATTGATGTGCCCATGTGAGTTAAATAGAGGGTATGCCATGTAATTGCTTGTCAAAGCTTGAATTACACTTTATAAAGAATTGTCCGTGTGAGTATTTGGAAGCCAAACCTTCTAAGCTTGACCAATGACTTGAGTCACCTTTCTAGGTGAGATTAAACTAAGATGTCTTTGGTCATGACCTTGACATGTTTAAATGAATTTGATTAAATGGTTTGAATTGGTTAAATGCATATATGCCTTGGGTGACACATAGATTCAAATAAGAATGTCATGGATAGACTCATTTCGCTTGAACCTTGCTTACGCTTGAGTGACATTTGGACTCCTGATATGGACTGCCAAGGATGGACTCAGATGCTTGATTATTATATGTCGAGTGATACATGAATTCATATGAGAATGTCATGGATGGACTCAAAGGGCATTTGATCATTTAGGCCATGGGTGATACTTGGGCTCCTTTAGTGGGCCGCTAAGGACGAACTCGATTGGCAGGGATGTTATACCACACCTAGAGCAATACCTGGGTTCTTGAGGATAGCCATGGATGAGCTTGTAGGGTGTTGGTTTATATTACACCTGGAGCGATACCCGGATTCCAACTTAGGAATGCCATGGATGGGCTTAGGTTAATAAATGGATAATGAATGAAATGACTTAAAGGACGTGTCTACCAAGCCAAAGCAAAAAAACTTGATTCGGTCTTGACTTACACTTTATGGATGGTCTGCTTAGGCATCCTTTGATCATGATATCACGGGGGATGTCGGGCTATGCGTCGGGTCTCGAGACTTATTAATTAAAGAAGATTGAATGGTTAAATGAGGTTGATTATAATGACACATGCCTGACTGTTAATTCAGAGACTTACCTCTTAAATGAAATTGATTAAATGGATTTGATTATAAATGAGAACCTGGACTTATAGGATGTTTACTTTTGAGTACTTCATTGCATTACTATTGTTACTGCTTGCACATTGTTGTTATATATATTCATTGATTGGATGGCACTTGACCTTGGATGGTTTCCTACTGGGATTATGTCTCACTCTTGGTTTGGGCCGCCTTTGAGTTACCAAACGGACTATATGATTGCAGGTATGGATAAGGGAAAACACCCTACTATAGGTTCTTGATTGCTACTTAGGAGAAGGGGAGCATGTGACCAGGTTGAGGCTCGCGATACTACATGAGATACATTTTGGCCTTTTGTACTTTTGTTCCATGTATTGTACACATGTTATGTATACATGTTTGGATACTTTATTAGTGACATGTGACATGTATTATCATCGTCATTTGTATATGAGCTTCCTTTTGTATTGCTCTATATTCCTGTTGTGTATCTGTTGTTTGTATGATTTAATGCTTTTGCTGCTTCTTCTTTTATTGTTATTCTGATGTACTACACTCCGGTGATGAGGGAATAGTCTCCCCAGATACACACCTAAGCCCTTGCTGTTAGTCGGAAACCTCTGGCGTTTAGGGAGATGCGTTTGAGGTCATGTAGCCAACCGGGCCCAGGGTACTGTTGGGTGTCATCCGAGTCCAGGACGCTACAAAGTGGTATCAAAGGATTTTCTTTTCTGGTTTATTATTTAGCGACAATAAAAAAGGATAAAAAGGAATAGGAGTTTGGTAATGAGTTGTGCTTGAGAGTAACTACCCCACATACATGGAAAAATCAAATTGTCTCGAGTTAAATTGTTTTTTTAGGATTTTGACTATTAAAGTTGATTTGATTCCACCATTGGGTGATGCACTTGAATTGTGATGTTATTATTCATATGCTTTTGAGTTCTATTGTGTTTCAACCCAATGAGACGAATGTGTGTCATCTCATGCATCATATAGACACTTGTTAGATTTCACATGTCATGCATTATTACATGCCATTTAGGATGCATTACTTGTTTCATGTTGTTGTGATAGGTGTCGTGATATATATATCTACTGTTGTGATAGGTATTCTGGAATGTGTTATGGTGTGAATTAGATGGACACCATGCTTTGGTTCCAGAGCAGTATGGGCCCTCATGGACAAGAATTTAGAAGACTATTGGTTTAACCTTTTAAAATGAAATGTCATATGAAAATGAAATGAATTTTGGTAAAGTGAGATCAAATATGAAAATGAAAATAGAAACTTGAGTTGATTATGGAAGAGAACTTGACCAGACCCAACCTTAGTAGTGGGAAATTGGCAGTGTCTCTTACTTATATACGATCTGTACAATGCCCAGACACGACTCATGGGGTAGGTAGAGGGATGTGTTCTATATAGGAAGGCATGTACCTCTCCTATTGCTTGTCCTAAAAAAACAATAAACTAATGAATTAAATATTGAGAAAACTCCCCTCTCCTCCACTATGAAAACCACCCCTCACCACATTTTCTTCTCACACCTATCAAGCCTTGTGCCTTGACAAAGTTATGATCAAATCACTCCCTAAACCCTTCTCCCACATCCAGAAGATCTTGGTCTCATCAAAAGACCAAAAACTCTCCCCTAAGAAAGTTCTCAAGAGGAAGGTATCAAGAGGTAAAACCCTCTTATGACAACCCAACTTTTTATTACAACTTAAACATGCTTTATTACATAAAACTTCACTTGATACAACAAAGAAGATCGAGAGGTTTAGTGTCTTTGGGGCTTAGGATCATTACATAAAAACTTTAAACTTGAAATACAACATCCTTATTGAAAACTTCCTTTACATGACCACTACATTCCTTCGTACTTAGCATTGCATGGGATAACCTGAGGACATGCATAAGAAAAGGGTGAGCTATAAAGCCCAGTAAGGGAGTACACAATGAATAACATGAGGAGTACAATACATGTTAGGCAATAGTCATATCAATAGAGCATAAGAGAGACATGAACATAAAGGCATGATAAAGAATGATAATCATAACATGGAAATGTGGCAACAACACTTAACATTGAATTAGCATGAGCCAAGGCTCATTGCACATGGAGCATGAGTAAACCCTCATTGCACTTGAAGCACGAGTAAACCCTAGTTGCACTTGAATTAGCATGAGTCAACACTCATTGCACATGACGTATCATGATACTATACTTTACCCAATGCATTGGAGCACTATAAAGGGCGCACCCTTCTTAAACATTTCATTTCATGCATAAGTGTGCCACATGAATCATAAAACATGGATTCATAAAACATAATCATTTCTTCCACGATAAAGGAAAGTGGAATTCATACATGAAACTTTATAATCAATATGTAAATGTGCATAAAGGTGAATACCCTTGATGGAGAAATGGGAATGGTATTCACTACACAAAGACATTGGCTTAGAAAATCGGTGCGATTTCGGCAGCGTAACGGCGTGACATAAGAATTCATAAAAAAGGTTGATGAGAGAGAAAGGGGTTCCTCATCATATTTACATGTAATGGACAGTAAGGAGATCATATATATACATGTCCCAACAATAGAAATGGAATTTAGATTCATGATACAAAAGTATTTCTTGAATGTAAAAGAAGAGAGAGAAGTTCCTTTCGGAATTTCGGCATAGTAACGGGTGTACATGGGAGGCATTTAATGAGAGAGAAAGGGGTCTCCCATCATTCAAACAATAAGAGGGCAGTATGAGAGAGGTGAGAAACCATACCCCAACATTCATAAATGAAATTAAAAGGGCAATACAACTTAAAGAAAATTGACAAAAATGAGAAAGGAAGAAAAACCCTTACTTGGAAGTGTGCTTCCAAAGGCTAGAGAGAGGCTTGTGAGAGGCTTCTTGGGAGCTTGGGGCACCTTGAGAGGATTCTAGAGAGAGTAGGGCAGAGGTTGGACGAACTTCAAGGGCTTTGGGTGAGGAGGAAGTGGGAGCTTGGGTGGGTTTATATAGGAAATGTGAGAGAATTCTTTATTATTTAGGTTTGGGACCCCTTATATTAAAATAATCCAAACCATAAACCATCCCATGGTATTTGACCATGGTTTCTGGAAAAGGAAAGAGGAAAACAATATTTTACAAGGCCAAGGTCCGAACTTATTAAAAAATTAGGGTTGCTTATGTGGAGGTGAGTCACACTCCCATGAAAATTAATTTAAAAAGGCAAAGTGTTGAATAAGTCTTGAGGGCTCCATTAATGCTTTGAAAAGTGAGTCAAACAAACCCAAAACCTCATTATTTTAATGATAAAACACATATTGGCCGAACATAAGGATTATGGTATTTTATTACATCACCATTGGGTCATTATGATGTCATAAAACACATTATATATTTAAATGGTATATAATTTTTACCCAAAAATTTGACTGTCTCAGAAAATTATGAAAAATTCACTGTTGGATAATTTCGACGTCCTGATTCCAAAAATAATATTTATTTTATCTAAATAATTTTCTAAATATGTGAATTTTCACTTTTAAAATAAAAACCGACATTTATAAAAAAATTCACGGGTTTTGACAGAAATGGCTTTCAAACCTTAATAAAAATTTTAATTGCATTCATAAAATTATAAGATCATTTATATTTAATAAAAATTAATTTAATATTAATAATAATATTTTATTAAAATATTATTTAATTCAAAAATCCTTTAATTTAATAAAATATAATTCTTAATTAAATAATAACTAAAAACACCGTTTGTACTTTAAAAACTAATTACAATGTATCAAAAATGACAAGAAATTATATTCATTATTATATACAAAAATAATGTACATGAACATGGTGCTACTTATTTGTTACATAACCCCTTAAAATAGCCGCATAAGACCTAAGGGTAAGGTGTGCGATGGTGACAGACTCTTGGGGTTGCTCGGTTAACATTGCTCGAGTGGTAATCTCTATCAACTTCCATTTTTCCCGTAGACGATCACGTTCGAGCTTGACTTGATGAAGCTCAGCTTGGGCTTGGTCAAGGGAAAAGCCCAAAGACGCCACCTCCTTTCCGAGCTCCGACAAATGGGCTTCGTAAGGGGCAATTCTACTGGATGAGGCCATCGCTTCCTTTGTCTGAGTAGAAAATTGGTTCGTTAAAGCCTTATATTTAAACTACCCAGATGATCACTGTTCAATGACTATAAAAGTAACGGTCACAAATCTTAACGTTAAACTAAAGAAGTTGACATCTTATAAAAACATTTTTTTTCATAAATAAACATTTAACTGGATCAAGAGGGATTTTCCATTAATGAAATTTTGGGTCGTTACAACATTCCCCCCTTAAGAAATTTCGCCCTCGAAATTTTCCTTTTCCCACACTAAAACAAATGTGGGTAACTTAGCTTCATCATATCCTCCGACTCCCAAGTTGCTTCTTCAAACTTGTGGTTTCTCCACAACACCTTGACGAGGGGCATTGTCTTATTTCGTAGAACTTTTTCTCTATGATCCAAGATCTTCACTGGTTGCTCCTCATAAGAAAGATCGTCTTCTAATTGTACCACCTCAGAAGAGAGTACATGTGAAGGGTCTGGTATGTACTTCCTTAAGAGGGATACATGGAAGACATCATGCACCTTGGCCATAGTAGGTGGAAGTGCTAGTCGATAGGCCACAGCCCCAACACGATCAAGAATCTCGAAGGGGCCGATGTACCTTGGACTTAACTTCCCTTTCTTTCCAAACCTCATGACCTTCTTCCACAAAGATATGCGTAAAAACACCATGTCTCCGACTTTAAACTCAAGGTCTCATCGACGATTATCTGCATAACTCTTCTGTCGACTTTGGGCTGCCTTGATATGCTGCTGAATGGTTTTCACCTTCTCCACCATTTCTTCGACCATTTCTGGTCCAAGCAGCTTACGTTCACCGACCTCATCCCAACATGCCGGTGTTCTACACCTTTTCCCATACAGGGCTTCATATGGTGCCATTTGGATGCTCGAGTGGAAACTATTATTATAAGAGAACTCAACTAGAGGGAGATGTTGATCCCATCCTCCTTTAAAGTCCATTGAGCACGCTCTCAACATATCCTCAAGTGTTTGGATAGTCCGCTCGGATTGGCCATCAGTTTGAGGATGATAGGCCGTACTGAAGTTCAGTTCAGTATTCAGAGCATGTTGAAGACTCTTCCAAAACTTAGAGGTAAATCTTGGATCTCGGTCAGACACAATAGATAGTGGTACTCCATGCAACCGTACCACTTCCCTGATATATATCCGTGCCAGTTGATCCAAAGAGAAATCCTCTCGAATAGCAATGAAGTGTGCAGTCTTTGTAAGACGATCCACAATAACCCAGATTGCATTGTTGCTTTTGGATGTCCTTGGAAGTCCAGTGACGAAGTCCATGGTGATGTTCTCCCATTTCCATTCTGGTATGGGCAATGGTTGCATCATCCCCTTAGACTTCTGCCTCTCTGCCTTCACTTGCTGACACACCAGGCACTTTGATGTATATTCGGCAATCTCCTTCTTCATATTATCCCACCAAAAGTTTTCTCGGAGATCTCGATACATCTTTGTGCTCCCTGGGTGAATAGAGAAATTTGAACTATGTGCATCATCCAAAAGTTCCTTCTTCAGCTCCGAACTTGATGGGACACATAGTCTTTTCCCAAACCGCACAATTCCTTCTTCATTAACATTAAACTCTGAGGATTTTCCCTTTTTGATAGCTTCCACTTTTTCTTGGATTCTCGCATCATCCTTTTGAGCATACTTTAACCTTTCCAAAAGAGATGGTTGAGCAATCATTTGTGAAAGGATTGATGATGTTACCTTCTTTATGATTCCCACGTCCATCTTCATCAAGTCTAAGAAGATTGGATCCTTTTCAATTCTCATCATTGATAGAATTGCTGGATCCTTTCTACTTAGGGCATCCGCCACCTTGTTCGCCTTCCCAGGGTGGTAATGTATTGAACAGTCATAATCCTTTATGAGCTCTATCCATCTTCTCTAGCGCATATTAAGCTCTTTCTGTGTGAATATATATTTAAGACTCTTGTGGTCAGTATATATCTCACATTTCTCTCCATAGAGATAATGCCGCCAGATTTTCAAGGCAAAGATTACCGCCGCCAACTCCAGATCATGCGTTGGATAGTTTCGCTCAGGGATTTTCAACTGTCTTGAGGCATAGGATATCACTTTATCATTCTGCATCAGCACACATCCTAAGCCCTTCTTCGAAGCATCACTGAATACCACAAAAAGCTCCCCACTTGTGGGTAAAGTGAGCACAGGTGCAGTGATAAGCCTCCTTTTCAACTCCTTGAAGCTTTCTTCGCATTCATCACTCCAAGCAAACTTTACTCCCTTTCGAGTTAGCTTGGTAAGAGGGTTGGAAAATCGTGAGAAATTTCTCACAAATCGTCGATAATATTCAGCTAACCCCAAGAAGCTACGGATATCAGTTACCGATGTTGGCCTCGGCCATCCCTCAATTGCATCTGTTTTGGAGGGGTCCACAGATATCCCATTGCTTGTGATGATATGGCCCAAGAATGAGACCTCCTTCAACCAGAACTCACACTTGTTGTACTTGTCATAGAGCTTCTCCCTGCGCAAAGTCTCCAGTACAGTTCTTAAATGCTCCTCATGGTCCTCCTTGGTTTTGGAGTATATTAGAATATCATCTATAAAGACTACCACAAATTTATCTAGGTAATCTCTAAAGACTCTATTCATCAAGTCCATGAATATTGCTGGAGCATTGGTGAGTCCAAAAGGCATTACTATGAATTCATAGTGCCCGTACCTTGTACGAAAAGCAGTCTTGGGGATATCTTCCTTCTTCACCCTTACTTGATAATATCCCGACCGCAAGTCGAACTTGGAGAAGTATTGTGCTCCACGCAGCTGATCAAACAAGTCATCGATTCTTGGGAGAGGATACTTGTTCTTTATCGTGATTTTGTTAAGTTCATGATAATCGATGCAAAGCTGCATTGACCCATCCTTCTTCTTGACGAAGAGGACTGGTGCACCCCATGGTGATGCACTTGGGCGTATAAACCCTTTATCCAGATTCTCCTATAGTTGTTTCTTCAGTTCTTCAAGATCAACCACAACCATTCTATATGGAGTCTTGGATATTGGTAGCGCCCCGGGTATAAGTTCAATTGAGAAATCAACATCTCTTCTTGGAGGAAGACCAGGAAGTTCCTCGGGAAATACTTCAGTGAATTCCCTCACAATAGGCATTTCTTCAAGGGTGGTTTCTTCCTTGGACTCAATCATCTGAGCCAGATATGCATGCTCATAAGGTAGTAATATCCATGCTTGAGATGATGGAGCTAAAGGAGATTCATCTTCCTCCTGACACTTGTAAAGAATCGGGGGTCGATTCTCCATATGGAGTGTAATTTCCTTTCCCGACAATTTATGTTGGCTCTATATAAGGAAAGCCAATCCATGCCAAGAATTGCATCAAATTCCACCAAAGGGAGTATGACGAGGTTCGCCGGGAAATTCAATCCACAGATTATAACAGGGGAGGACTTATACTCATGGGATGCAATGATTGCCCCATTTGCCGTACTCACCGACATCTTTACTTCCATGATTTGTGGTGGTGCAGGGATTGTTCTACTAAACTTTTGAGATATAAAAGAATGCGTAGAACCTGAATCAAAAAGTACGTTTGCTATTCTTGAATGAATAACTAGCGTACCTGTCACCACTTCGTTGTCGGGGTTCACTTCGGCAGAAGTGATGGCAAAAGCTCTTCCTTGCTGTCTTGGAGGTTGTTGATTGCCTCCGATAACCCTTGGATTAGGGCACTGATTCGCAAAATGACCCGGTTCTTTGCATTTGAAGCATTGAACAACGCGTTGAGGTTCGAACGGAGCGTTCCTCCCCTCCGTCGCAGTTGCGGGTCCTTCTTGCTGACAGTTAACAGCTAGGTGCCCTTCTCTTCCACACTTGAAGCATTTTCTTGTCCCCCTAAGGCAATTTCCAGGGTGCTTTTTTCCACACTTTTGGAAAGTGGGGTGCTGGAATTTCTTAGCACCGTTGGATTTATCCATCGGACCACCAGCATTGAAGTCCACCTTCTGCTTCATGTCCCCATGATACCCCTGTGATTCTCCGATCTCCATTTCAACCTTGAGGGAACATCATACAATTTCCTCATAGCTGTCGAAGTCACGGATCGCTAATGCTTTCTGCAAGCTAGGCTTCAGCCCACCAAAGAAGCGGTCAACCTTGCATTCGGGGGTAACGACAAAGCCGGAAGCGTATCGTGCAAGCCTTGTGAAGTTTGCCGCGTACGCTCCCACAGATTCCTCATCTTTCTGCTTGAGGGAAAGGAAGTCCCTTTCCATCTTAAGACGGAGGGTGCGTGGAAAATATTTATCAAAAAACATCTTCTGGAATACCTTCCATTCCAAAGCCTCGATCTCCTCCTCAGGCTTCGTATTTTTGATCAACGTCCACCATTGATCAGCTTCACCCTCCATACGATAAGCCTCCAGGAGAACCTTCTCTTTTTCAGAGCATTGGAGGATGGAGAATATCTTTTCAATGGAGTTGATCCATTGTTCAGCAATCGTGGGATCAGATGATCCACTAAAAGTAGGAGGCCTTTGTCTCATGAAGCTTTCAATAGCGACTTGTTCTTTCTTAGGGGGGGTTGAACGTTTCTCTTGACTAGTGTTTCTATTCAAAACTTGAGTTAGCTGAGAGAGAAGCGTGACAAAGTTCGCGATTCCCGCTCCCATTGGATTGGGCATCTCATAAGTACAATCATCACACTGATCTTCACAACAGTTGTTAGCCCGAGTTCTCCTATTACCGGCCATTGGCTGGAATAAAAGGAAAGTTAGGTGTAACACATAAAGGGTAATCCAAAGACAAAAGTTGATGGCTTATAAATAAACTTCAATCTCTTTAACTCATGAGTCTATAGGATTCAATCCAGGCTTTTCATGATCTTCCTTCTAACATATATTCTTAGGGGCATTTTTCCCTTAATAAGGGTTCATACTAAGATTGTGAATTTATCAAAACATATCCCCCGGGAGTGTCGTAACCAAGAGTGCAGCAAGGCCCGTTGTCGTGCACCAGTTCCCGTTCGAGTCTAGCTCAAAGTGGTGTTTTCGGGTTTTACCCCTAGGATACATCTGTGCCAGAGCCGCCTCTACCTGCTCGTATCCAGACAGGGATGTATTTGTTTGATAAACCACTTACTTAGTATTTACCAAAACTTAGGGATGTTTTTATTATGATTAGTCTTGTATCTAAGGCTTTACTAGGGTTTCCTAATCCCAAAAATAACTAAACCTATCCTTTGATACCAACTATGACAACCCAACTTTTTATTACAACTTAAACATGCTTTATTACATAAAACTTCACTTGATACAACAAAGAAGATCGAGAGGTTTAGTGTCTTTGGGGCTTAGCATCATTACATAAAAACTTTAAACTTGAAATACAACATCCTTATTGAAAACTTCCTTTACATGACCACTACATTCCTTCGTACTTAGCATTGCATGGGATAACCTGAGGACATGCATAAGAAAAGGGTGAGCTATAAAGCCCAATAAGGGAGTACACAATGAATAACATGAGGAGTACAATACATGTTAGGCAATAGTCATATCAATAGAGAATAAGAGAGACATGAAAATAAAGGCATAATAAAGCATGATAATCATAACATGGAAATGTGGCAACAACACTTAACATTGAATTAGCATGAGCCAAGGCTCATTGCACATGGAGCATGAGTAAACCCTCATTGCACTTGAAGCACGAGTAAACCCTCGTTGCACTTGAATTAGCATGATTCAACACTCATTGCACATGACGTATCATGATACTATACTTTACCCAATGCATTGGAGCGCTATAAAGGGCGCACCCTTCTTAAACATTTCATTTCATGCATAAGTGTGCCACATGGATCATAAAACATGGATTCATAAAACATAATCATTTCTTCCACGATAAAGGAAAGTGAAATTCATACATGAAACTTTATAATCAATATGTAAATGTGCATAAAGGTGAATACCCTTTATGGAGAAATGGGCATGGTATTCACTACACAAAGACACTGGCTTAGAAAATCGGTGCGATTTCGGCAGCGTAACGGCGTGACATAAGAATTCATAAACAAGGTTGATGAGAGAGAAAGGGGTTCCTCATCATATTTACATGTAATGGACAGTAAGGAGATCATATATATACATGTCCCAACAATAGAAATGGAATTTAGATTCATGATACAAAAGTATTGCTTGAATGTAAAAGAAGAGAGAGAAGTTCCTTTCAGAATTTCGGCATAGTAACGGGTGTACATGAGAGGCATTTAATGAGAGAGAAAGGGGTCTCCCATCATTCAAACAATAAGAGGGAAGTATGGGAGATGTTCGAAACCAGACCCCAACATTCATAAATGAAATTAAAAGGGCAATACAACTTAAAGAAAATTGACAAAAATGAGGAAGGAAGAAAAACCCTTACTTGGAAGTGTGCTTCCAAAGGCTAGAGAGAGGCTTGTGAGAGGCTTCTTGGGAGCTTGGGGCACCTTGAGAGGATTCTAGAGAGAGTAGGGCAGAGGTTGGACGAACTTAAAGGGCTTTGGGTGAGGAGGAAGTGGGAGCTTGGGTGGGTTTATATAGGAAAGGTGAGAGAATTCTTTATTATTTAGGTTTGGGACCCCTTATATTAAAATAATCCAAACCACAAACCATCCCATGGTATTTGCCCATGGTTTCTGGAAAAGGAAAGAGGAAAACAATATTTTACAAGGCCAAGGTCCGAACTTATTAAAAAATTAGGGTTTCTTATGTGGAGGTGAGTCACACTCCCATGGAAATTAATTTAAAAAGGCAAAGTGTTGAATAAGTCTTGAGGGCTCCATTAATGTTTTGAAAAGTGAGTCAAACAAACCCAAAACCTCATTATTTTAATGATAAAACACATATTGGCCGAACATAAGGATTATGGTATTTTATTACATCACCATTGGGTCATTATGATGTCATAAAACACATTATATATTTAAATGGTATTTAATTTTTACCCAAAAATTTGACTGTCTCAGAAAATTATGAAAAATTCACCGTTGGATAATTTAGACGTCCTGATTCCAAAAATAATATTTATTTTATCTAAATAATTTTCTAAATATGTGAATTTTCACTTTTAAAATAAAAACTGACATTTATAAAAAAATTCACGGGTTTTGACAGAAATGGCTTTCAAACCTTAATAAAAATTTTAATTGCATTCATAAAATTATAAGATCATTTATATTTAATAAAAATTAATTTAATATTAATAATAATATTTTATTAAAATATTATTTAATTCAAAAATCCTTTAATTTAATAAAATATAATTCTTAATTAAATAATAACTAAAAACACCGTTTGTACTTTAAAAACTAATTACAATGTATCAAAAATGACTAGAAATTATATTCATTATTATATACAAAAATCATGTACATGAACATGGTGCTACTTATTTGTTACATAACCCCTTAAAATAGCCGCATAAGACCTAAGGGTAAGGTGTGCGATGGTGACAGACTCTTGGGGTTGCTCGGATAACATTGCTTGAGTGGTAATCTCTATCAACTTCCATTTTTCCCGTAGACGATCACGTTCGAGCTTGACTTGATGAAGCTCAGCTTGGGCTTGGTCAAGGGAAAAGCCCAAAGACGCCACCTGCTTTCCGAGCTCCGACAAATGGGCTTCGTAAGGGGCAATTCTACTGGATGAGGCCATCGCTTCCTTTGTCTGAGTAGAAAATTGATTCGTTAAAGCCTTATATTTAATCTACCCAGATGATCACTGTTCAACGGCTATAAAAGTAACGGTCACAAATCTTAACGTTAAACTAAAGAAGTTGACATCTTATAAAAACATTTTTTTTTTCATAAAGAAACATTTAACTGGATCAAGAGGGATTTTCCATTAATGAAATTTTGGGTCGTTACAACATTCCCCCCTTAAGAAATTTCGCCCTCGAAATTTTCCTTTTCCCACACTAAAACAAATGTGGGTAACTTAGCTTCATCATATCCTCCGACTCCCAAGTTGCTTCTTCAAACTTGTGGTTTCTCCAAAACACCTTGACGAGGGGCATTGTCTTACTTCGTAGAACTTTTTCTCTACGATCCAAGATCTTCACTGGTTGCTCCTCATAAGAAAGATCGTCTTCTAATTGTACCACCTCAGAAGAGAGTACATGTGAAGGGTCTGGTATGTACTTCCTTAAGAGGGATACATGGAAGACATCATGCACCTTGGCCATAGCAGGTGGAAGTGCTAGTCGATAGGCCACAGCCCCAACACGATCAAGAATCTCGAAGGGGCCGATGTACCTTGGACTTAACTTCCCTTTCTTTCCAAACCTCATGACCTTCTTCCACGGAGATATGCGTAAAAACACCATGTCTCCGACTTTAAACTCAAGGTCTCATCGACGATTATCTGCATAACTCTTCTGTCGACTTTGGGCTGCCTTGATATGCTGCTGAATGGTTTTCACCTTCTCCACCATTTTTCTTCGACCATTTCTGGTCCAAGCAGCTTACGTTCACCGACCTCATCCCAACATGCCGGTGTTCTACACCTTTTCCCATACAGGGCTTCATATGGTGCCATTTGGATGCTCGAGTGGAAACTATTATTATAAGAGAACTCAACTAGAGGAAGATGTTGATCCCATCCTCCTTTAAAGTCCATTGAGCAAGCTCTCAACATATCCTCAAGTGTTTGGATAGTCCGCTCGGATTGGCCATCAGTTTGAGGATGATAGGCCGTACTGAAGTTCAGTTAAGTATTCAGAGCATGTTGAAGACTCTTCCAAAACTTAGAGGTAAATCTTGGATCTCGGTCAGACACAATAGATAGTGGTACTCCATGCAACCGTACCACTTCCCTGATATATATCCGTGCCAGTTGATCCAAAGAGAAATCCTCTCGAATAGCAATGAAGTGTGCAGTCTTTGTAAGACGATCCACAATAACCCAGATTGCATTGTTGCTTTTGGATGTCCTTGGAAGTCCAGTGACGAAGTCCATGGTGATGTTCTCCCATTTCCATTCTGGTATGGGCAATGGTTGCATCATCCCCTTAGACTTCTGCCTCTCTGCCTTCACTTGCTGACACACCAGGCACTTTGATGTATATTCGGCAATCTCCTTCTTCATATTATCCCACCAAAAGTTTTCTCGGAGATCTCGATACATCTTTGTGCTCCCTGGGTGAATAGAGAAATTTGAACTATGTGCATCATCCAAAAGTTCCTTCTTCAGCTCCGAACTTGATGGGACACATAGTCTTTTCCCAAACCGCACAATTCCTTCTTCATTAACATTAAACTCTGAGGATTTTCCCTTTTTGATAGCTTCCACTTTTTCTTGGATTCTCGCATCATCCTTTTGAGCATCCTTTAACCTTTCCAAAAGAGATGGTTGAGCAATCATTTGTGAAAGGATTGATGATGTTCCCTTCTTTATGATTCCCACGTCCATCTTCATCAAGTCTAAGAAGATTGGATCCTTTTCAATTCTCATCATTGATAGAATTGCTGGATCCTTTCTACTTAGGGCATCCGCCACCTTGTTCGCCTTCCCAGGGTGGTAATGTATTGAACAGTCATAATCCTTTATGAGCTCTATCCATCTTCTCTAGCGCATATTAAGCTCTTTCTGTGTGAATATATATTTAAGACTCTTGTGGTCAGTATATATCTCACATTTCTCTCTATAGAGATAATGCCGCCGGATTTTCAAGGCAAAGATTACCGCCGCCAACTCCAGATCATGCGTTGGATAGTTTCGCTCATGGATTTTCAACTGTCTTAAGGCATAGGATATCACTTTATCATTCTGCATCAGCACACATCCTAAGCCCTTCTTCGAAGCATCACTGAATACCACAAAAAGCTCCCCACTTGTGGGTAAAGTGAGCACAAGTGCAGTGATAAGCCTCCTTTTCAACTCCTTGAAGCTTTCTTCGCATTCATCACTCCAAGAAAACTTTACTCCCTTTCGAGTTAGCTTGGTAAGAGGGTTGGACAATCGTGAGAAGTTTCTCACAAATCGTCGATAATATCCAGCTAACCCCAAGAAGCTATGGATATCAGTTACCGATGTTGGCCTCAGCCATCCCTCAATTGCATCTGTTTTGGAGGGGTCCACAGATATCCCATTGCTTGTGATGATATGTCCCAGGAATGATACCTCCTTCAACCAGAACTCACACTTTCTGTACTTGTCATAGAGCTTCTCCCTGCGCAAAGTCTCCAGTACAGTTCTTAAATGCTCCTCATGGACCTCCTTGGTTTTGGAGTATATTAGAATATCATCTATAAAGACTACTACAAATTTATCTAGGTAATCTCTAAAGACTCTATTCATCAAGTCCATGAATATTGCTGGAGCATTGGTGAGTCCAAAAGGCATTACTATGAATTCATAGTGCCCGTACCTTGTACGAAAAGCAGTCTTGGGGATATCTTCCTTCTTCACCCTTACTTGATAATATCCCGACCGCAAGTCGACCTTGGAGAAGTATTGTGATCCACGCAGCTGATCAAACAAGTCATTGATTCTTGGGAGAGGATACTTGTTCTTTATCGTGATTTTGTTAAGTTCACGATAATCGATGCAAAGCTGCATTGACCCATCCTTCTTCTTGACGAAGAGGACTGGTGCACCCCATAGTGATGCACTTGGGCGTATAAACCCTTTATCCAGATTCTCCTGTAGTTGTTTATTCAGTTCTTCAAGCTCAACCACAGCCATTCTATGTGGAGTCTTGGATATTGGTAGCGCCCCGGGTATAAGTTCAATTGAGAACTCAACATCTCTTCTTGGAGGAAGACCAGGAAGTTCCTCGGGAAATACTTCAGCGAATTCCCTCACAATAGGCATTTCTTCAAGGGTGGTTTCTTCCTTGGACTCAATCATCTGAGCCAGATATGCGTGCTCATAAGGTAGTAATATCCATTCTTGAG
This sequence comes from Viscum album, assembly GCA_963277665.1. Taxonomy (NCBI): domain Eukaryota; kingdom Viridiplantae; phylum Streptophyta; class Magnoliopsida; order Santalales; family Viscaceae; genus Viscum; species Viscum album. The sequence continues at coordinate 410,348 of CAUJRU010000087.1, read as the reverse complement.
ATGATGGAGCTAAAGGAGATTCATCTTCCTCATGACACTTGTAAAGAATCGGGGGTCGATTCTCCATATGGAGTGTGATTTCCCTCTCCCGACAATTTATGTTGGCTCTATATAAGGAAAGCCAATCCATGCCAAGAATTGCATCAAATTCCACCAAAGGGAGTATGACGAGGTTCGCCGGGAAATTCAATCCACAGATTATAACAGGGGAGGACTTATACTCATGGGATGCAATGATTGCCCCATTTTCCGTACTCACCGACATCTTTACTTCCATGATTTGTGGTGGTTCAGGGATTGTTCTACTAAACTTTTGAGATATAAAAGAATGCGTAGAACCTGAATCAAAAAGTACGTTCGCTATTCTTGAATGAATAACTAGCGTACCTGTCACCACTTCGTTGTCGGGGTTCACTTCGGCAGAAGTGATGGAAAAAGCTCTTCCTTGCTGTCTTGGAGGTTGTTGATTGCCTCCGATAACCCTTGGATTAGGGCACTGATTCGCAAAATGACCCGGTTCTTTGCATTTGAAGCATTGAACAACGCGTTGAGGTTCGAACGGAGCGTTCCTCCCCTCCGTCGCAGTCGCGGGTCCTTCTTGCTGACAATTAACAGCTAGGTGCCCTTCTCTTCCACACTTGAAGCATTTTCTTGTCCCCCTAAGGCAATTTCCAGGGTGCTTTTTTCCACACTTTTGGAAATTGGGGTGCTGGAATTTCTTAGCGCCGTTGGATTTATCCATCGGACCACCAGCATTGAAGTCCACCTTCCGCTTCTTGTCCCCATGATACCCCTGTGATTCTCCGATCTCCATTTCAACCTTGAGGGAACATCAGACAATTTCCTCATAGCTGTCGAAGTCACGGATCGCTAATGCTTTCCGCAAGCTAGGCTTCAGCCCACCAAAGAAGCGGTCAACCTTGCATTCGGGGGTAACGACAAAGCCGGAAGCGTATCGTGCAAGCCTTGTGAAGTTTGCCTCGTACGCTCCCACAGATTCCTCATCTTTCTGCTTGAGGGAAAGGAAGTCCCTTTCCATCTTAAGACGGAGGGTGCATGGAAAATATTTATCGAAAAACATCTTCCGGAATACCTTCCATTCCAAAGCCTCGATCTCCTCCTTAGGCTTCGTATTTTTGATCAACGTCCACCATTGATCAGATTCACCCTCTATACGATAATCCTCCAGGAGAACCTTCTCTTTTTCAGAGCATTGGAGGATGGAGAATATCTTTTCAATGGATTTGATCCATTGTTCAGCAATCGTGGGATCAGATGATCCACTAAAAGTAGGAGGCCTTTGTCTCATGAAGCTTTCAATAGTGACTTGTTCTTTCTTAGGGGGGGTTGAACGTTCCTCTTGACCAGTGTTTCTATTCAAAACTTGAGTTAGCTGAGAGAGAAGCGTGACAAAGTTCGCGATTCCCGCTCCCATTGGATTGGGCATCTCATAAGTACAATCATCACACTGATCTTCACAACGGTTGTTAGCCCGAGTTCTCCTATTACCGGCCATTGGCTGGAATAAAAGGAAAGTTAGGTGTAACACATAAAGGGTAATACAAAGACAAAAGTTGATGACTTATAAATAAACTTTAATCTCTTTAACTCACGAGTCTATAGGATTCAATCCAGGCTTTTCATGATCTTCCTTCTAACATATATTCTTAGGGGCATTTTTCCCTTAATAAGGGTTCATACTAAGATTGTGAATTTATCAAAACATATCCTCTGGGAGTGTCGTAACCAAGAGTGCAGCAAGGCCCGTTGTCGTCCACCAGTTCCCGTTCGAGTCTAGCTCAAAGTGGTGTTTTCGGGTTTTACCCCTAGGATACATTTGTGCCAGAGCCGCCTCTACCTGCTCGTATCCAGACAGGGATGTATTTGATTGATAAACCACTTACTTAGTATTTACCAAAACTTAGGGATGTTTTTATTATGATTAGTCTTGTATCTAAGGCTTTACTAGGGTTTCCTAATCCCAAAAATAACTAAACCTATCCTTTGATACCAACTATGACAACCCAGCTTTTTATTACAACTTAAACATGCTTTATTACATAAAACTTCACTTGATACAACAAAGAAGATCGAGAGGTTTAGTGTCTTTGGGGCTTAGGATCATTACATAAAAACTTTAAACTTGAAATACAACATCCTTATTGAAAACTTCCTTTACATGACCACTACATTCCTTCGTACTTAGCATTGCATGGGATAACCTGAGGACATGCATAAGAAAAGGGTGAGCTATAAAGCCCAGTAAGGGAGTACACAATGAATAACATGAGGAGTACAATACATGTTAGGCAATAGTCATATCAATAGAGAATAAGAGAGACATGAACATAAAGGCATGATAAAGCATGATAATCATAACATGGAAATGTGGCAACAACACTTAACATTGAATTAGCATGAGCCAAGGCTCATTGCACATGGAGCATGAGTAAACCCTCATTGCACTTGAAGCACGAGTAAACCCTCGTTGCACTTGAATTAGCATGAGTCAACACTCATTGCACATGACGTATCATGATACTATACTTTACCCAATGCATTGGAGCGCTATAAAGGGCTCACCCTTCTTAAACATTTCATTTCATGCATAAGTGTGCCACATGGATCATAAAACATGGATTCATAAAACATAATCATTTCTTCCACGATAAAGGAAAGTGGAATTCATACATGAAACTTTATAATAAATATGTAAATGTGCATAAAGGTGAATACCCTTGATGGAGAAATGGGCATGGTATTCACTACACAAAGACACTGGCTTAGAAAATCGGTGCGATTTCGGCAGCGTAACGGCGTGACATAAGAATTCATAAAAAAGGTTGATGAGAGAGAAAGGGGTTCCTCATCATATTTACATGTAATGGACAGTAAGGAGATCATATATATACATGTCCCAACAATAGAAATGGAATTTAGTTTCATGATACAAAAGTATTGCTTGAATGTAAAAGAAGAGAGAGAAGTTCCTTTCGGAATTTCGGCATAGTAACGGGTGTACTTGGGAGGCATTTAATGAGAGAGAAAGGGGTCTCCCATCATTCAAACAATAATAGGGAAGTATGGGAGAGGTGCGAAACCACACCCCAACATTCATAAATGAAATTAAAAGGGCAATACAACTTAAAGAAAATTGACAAAAATGAGAAAGGAAGAAAAACCCTTACTTGGAAGTGTGCTTCCAAAGGATAGAGAGAGGATTGTGAGAGGCTTATTGGGAGATTGGGGCACCTTGAGAGGATTCTAGAGAGAGTAGGGCAGAGGTTGGACGAAATTCAAGGGCTTTGGGTGAGGAGGAAGTGGGAGCTTGGGTGGGTTTATATAGGAAAGGTGAGAGAATTCTTTATTATTTAGGTTTGGGACCCCTTATATTAAAATAATCCAAACCACAAACCATCCCATGGTATTTGCCCATGGTTTCTGGAAAAGGAAAGAGGAAAACAATATTTTACAAGGCCAAGGTCCGAACTTATTAAAAAATTAGGGTTGCTTATGTGGAGGTGAGTCACACTCCCATGGAAATTAATTTAAAAAGGCAAAGTGTTGAATAAGTCTTGAGGGCTCCATTAATGCTTTGAAAAGTGAGTCAAACAAACCCAAAACCTCATTATTTTAATGATAAAACACATATTGGCCGAACATAAGGATTATGGTATTTTATTACATCACCATTGGGTCATTATGATGTCATAAAACACATTATATATTTAAATGGTATTTAATTTTTACCCAAAAATTTGACTGTCTCAGAAAATTATGAAAAATTCACTGTTGGATAATTTCGACGTCCTGATTCCAAAAATAATATTTATTTTATCTAAATAATTTTCTAAATATGTGAATTTTCACTTTTAAAATAAAAACCGACATTTATAAAAAAATTCACGGGTTTTGACAGAAATGGCTTTCAAACCTTAATAAAAATTTTAATTGCATTCATAAAATTATAAGATCATTTATTTTTAATAAAAATTAATTTAATATTAATAATAATATTTTATTAAAATATTATTTAATTCAAAAATCCTTTAATTTAATAAAATATAATTCTTAATTAAATAATAACTAAAAACACCGTTTGTACTTTAAAAACTAATTACAATGTATCAAAAATGACTAGAAATTATATTCATTATTATATACAAAAATAATGTACATGAACATGGTGCTACTTATTTGTTACATAACCCCTTAAAATAGCCGCATAAGACCTAAGGGTAAGGTGTGCGATGGTGACAGACTCTTGGGGTTGCTCGGATAACATTGCTCGAGTGGTAATCTCTATCAACTTCCATTTTTCCCGTAGACGATCACGTTCGAGCTTGACTTGATGAAGCTCAGCTTGGGCTTGGTCAAGGGCAAAGCCCAAAGACGCCACCTCCTTTCCGAGCTCCGACAAATGGGCTTCGTAAGGGGCAATTTTACTGGATGAGGCCATCGCTTCCTTTGTCTGAGTAGAAAATTGGTTCGTTAAAGCCTTATATTTAAACTACCCAGATGATCACTGTTCAACGGCTATAAAAGTAACGGTCACAAATCTTAACATTAAACTAAAGAAGTTTACATCTTATAAAAACATTTTTTTTTCATAAAGAAACATTTAACTGGATCAAGAGGGATTTTCCATTAATGAAATTTTGGGTCGTTACACCTCTTCTGTTTTCATTCAATTTCTTTTCAAGTTCCTTTGTATTCTTTTCTATCCTCACCTCTACTCATCCAAATGGTGTGCTAACTCCAGTAACATACATGTAAATTTTTTTATTCTAATGGAAACATTCATCATCATCTCTCCTTTCCCCTCTTTTTATATTATAAAATTGAAACATCATCTGCGATGTGTTAATTTATCACATTCAAGGACGACGAGTTTTTAATTTCTATTATCGTCTTCAATTCCGGTCATGAAACCATTTTTATGGTTGAACTAGATTATTATGTATGTAATATATCCTATTTAATGTTATGGAATCATTTTTTACAAATGATTTTAATTTATAAAACAAAATGAGTTCGTTGTAATAAAAAAGCTGCCAATTAACTTCAACAGTTATCATTAAAGTTTTATATAATGATTCATTCTCACTCCAAATAACCAAATCAATTTTATAACCATTTAATCTTATGGATTTTCTCTAATAACATATAACTTCAATTCTATACAACCATCATAATCTTACATGATTATTCATACATGTATATAAGTAAGCCGATCATGAAAACTAAGGAAACAAATGCTCCCAAACAATGAAATTGAACCTCTTAACCCATAAAAAAGGCCATGAATGAAATTGATAGGGTTATAATAAATCAATTACATATATAATAGGTTTCTGAATTATTAATTAATTAATCTAATTTTATTATCCAAGACATTAAGATCAAGTGAAGAACACCTTCAGACTTAAGGTAAGGGATTCTGCCTGAACCTCCATTATTCCTTCAGATTGCTCTCTCTTTCTTTTTATCCAAATGAAGTTATCTTTTATTTTTATGTAAATATTCTAAATTATGTGTATATATTCTAAACTCAGGTATCAAGATCCATTTATCATTCTCTTTTGGGTATATACATATTTTTAAGTGGTTCCCTTCTCAATTCTTCTCGATAAGCATGCCCGTTTTAAGGGAACTTTCTGAATTCTTACCTAATTTTAAGTGCACTCTATCATCTATTTTAAGACACCATTTTTTTATAAAATCATTATTTTTATTATTAAAACCTTCTTGGTTCACTTCTAGTTTTATATAAAATATTATGACCTTTTCTATTTTAATTTCTCTTTAGTATTTTTCTTAAAACCACACTAAAATGTTTCAATACTAAAATTTCTTAAATACTCTTCTTACATGTTATCACTTTTGTTTGACATAACTTACCATGATATATGCATATTTTACCTTTTTAATTTCCATGTATGTTTTAATTCCTTTCTTTCATGGACACTTGTATGATATGCCTAGTTATTATGGTTTATGACATGATTATGATACCCATTTCTTTCCATGGATACCCTTATGTTTATGCATGATTGATTATGTATGATTATTTATATGGAAAGAAATATTCATGAACATGTTAAGATGGGTGTTCCCAGATAGTGCTCCAATGAATTGGGTAAAGTTTAGTCTCATGAGATGTTATGTGTAACAGTCTTGGCGGTTAGCCTTGACTCGTAACAATCCTTGACTCATTCTAAAGTCATGTTTTATATTGTTTCCACATTACTATGATTCCATTTTTATATGATCCCATGTTTTAGATATTATTACATATATTCAATCATGTTCTATACCTTTTTATATCATTATGTCATGCCTTCTAACCCATGTCCTAAGATTTACTCTTATGATTATTCCCTTACTAGGCTTTTTAGCTCATCCCTTTGTTCATGTTATCCCCAGGTTATCTTATGCATATGTATGATAACAATGGTAGTTAGGAGCTCAATATGAAGATTAAATAAAAGTTTCTTTTATGATGTTTAATTATGTACCTAGTCTTCCAAATACATTAGACTTTACGATCCTTGGCTTGTAATTTGATGTTTATTTATGCTTACAATTGTCTAATGATATGTGTAAAAGGCTAGGGTCATTGTAGTTGGTATCAAAGGGAGGTTTAGTTATTTTTAGATATTAGGAATAGAGAACTTTAGTAAGAAACTTATGGATAAGATTAAGTATAACAAAACATCCCTAAATTTTGGTTAGTACAAAGTAAGTGGTTTATCATGAAAATACATTCTTTTCTGGATACTACAAGTGGATGTAGTTCTGGAACAGATGTACCTAGGAGTAACGCCTCTAACAAGGTGTTTTGGGCCTGACTCGAGGTAACCTGGTACACGAAAATGGGCCTTACTATGCACCTGGTTTTACACTCCTGGGGGATATGCATTGGTAAATTCATAAGATCATTATGAACCATTATTAAGGAAACAAAAAAGACCCATAATAATATATGTTTAGAAACAAATCATGGATAACATAGATTGAAACCTAAGGAATCACAAGTTAGGACATAATTTTACTTTACAAGTTTATTCTTTAAAGTTTTTTATATGCTTATTATTTAAGTTTTCAAACGCACGCCTGTTTTCATCTTAGAATGTAAAACAAAATTTCGAGGGTGAAGTTTCATAAGGGGGGAAGAATGTAACGAACGAAGGTTGTTTCAATGGAATTCCCTTCTTATAATTATGTCATATAATATAATCACATAAAATCACATTAGGAAACACAATACCACATCATGCTTAAATGAACTACTAAATACTATGTGATCTTTAAACACAATTTTTCCACTTATATGATTTGAATTTCAAAAATCTGACATACACAGTTACAATCAGTAAGATGTTTGGAGTCTAATTGGGCAAACTTATTTTTTGGTAAATAGTAACTTAACCTTATGAATAGTAATGTTACCCTTATGAATAGTAATATGACCCTTATGAATAGTAAATAATCCAAGTAAATAATAACCATACCAATGAAACTATAAATAAAATTTATCTATCTTATAAGTGATAATATGATAGTGTTGGTATTTTTGGTAAGTCATAAATATTTAATTAAAATTTCATAAATAATTTAATGATTTAAATGAAAATTTATTTTCATATAATGTATTCATAAAATAATATTTTGAATTATTATGATTATAATATAATTTTATGAGACCTTAATTAATTTTTCAAAGTGTCTAAAAAAGCAGTTTTAATTTTAAAATTTGTATTTTTCAAGTAAATTATGATTTTAATTAGAAATTAAATTTCTCATATTTAGAAAATTATTTTCATAAAATATAGTTCATTTTTTTATTCTATACATTGAAAAATGATTAGGGCTATTTTTGTTTTCTGAAATACTTAAATTTTTGGTGAATAGTGAAATTTGATAATTTACAAAATATGCTAAATAAATGAATTTCTGCATCATTATTGAGTCATGGATGATTTAAATGTCCATTTTTTAACTCACATTCTCTTATTACTATTTTTGGTAACAATAATCATCACTATTGCTTTTCTTGAGAAAAATAATAAACTAATGAATTAAATATTGAGAAAACTCCCCTCTCCTCCACTATAAAAACCACCTCTCACCACCTCTTCTCATCACACCTCTCAAGCCTTGTTCCTTGCCAAATTTCTACTAAAATATCCCATTAAGACCTTATACCATGTCTATGAGCTCTTTTTCTCATCAAAATACCAAAACCTCTCTCCTAAGGAGGTTCTCAAGAGGAAGGAATTAAGAGGTAAAACCCCCTTTCGTTTTCTTTCAATTTCTTTTCAAGTTCCTTTGTATTCTTTTCTATCCTCAACTCTCTTCATCCAAATGGTGTGATAACTTCAGTAACTTAAATTTATTGGAATTTTGTTATGATAATATAAAAATTGATCACCATATCTCTTTTCCCCTCATTTTATACTAAGAAATGGAAACACCATTTGAGATGTGTTAATTTATCACATTCAAGGACGACGAGTTTTCAATTTCTATTACCATCTTCAATTATGGTCATGATACCATTTTTATGGTTGAAACAGATTTTTATGTATATAATATATCCTATGTAATTTTCTAGAATCATTTTGCACAAATGGTTTTAATTTATAAAACAAAATGAGTTCACTGTGATAAAAAAACTACCAATTAACCCAAACGATTATCATTAAAGATTTATATAATGATTCATACTCACTCCAAATAAAAAAATAAAATTTATAAACATTTAGACTTATGTATTTTCTATAATAAAATATAACTTAAATTCTATACAACCTTCCTTATCTTACATGATTATCCGTACATGTATATAAGTATACCGATTATAAAAACCAAGGAAACAAACGTTCCCAAACAATGAAATTGAACCTCTTAACCCATGAAAAAAAACATGAATGAACATGATAAGGTTATAATAAATCAATTAAATATAGAATATGTTTGGGACTTATTAATTAATGAATCTAATTTTATTATCTAGGACATTAAGATCAAGTGAATAACACCTTTGGACTTAAGGTCAGGGATTTTACCCAAACCTCCATTATTCCTTTAGGTTGCTCTATCTTTATTTTTACCCAAATGAAGTTATATTTTCTTTTTTATGTACATATTATAAATTCTATGTATATATTCCAAAATCATGTATCAAGATCCATTCATCATTCTCTTTTAGTTATATACATATTTTTAAGTGGTTCTCTTCTCAATTCTTCCTGATAAGCAAGCCTGTTTTAAGGGAACTTACTGAATTCTTACCCAATATCATGTGCACTCTATCATCTGTTTTAAGTCACAATTATTTTTATAAAATGAGTATTTTTTATTATTAAAACCTTCTTGGTTCACTTTTTATTTTATATAAAAGATTATGACCTTTTTATTTTAAATGCTCTTTAGTATTTTCCTTAAAACCACACTAAAATGTTTTAATGCTAAAATTTCTTAAATAATCTTCTTACATGTTATCACTTATGTTTGAAATCACTTACCATGATATATTTCTATTTTACCTTATGAATTTCCATGTATGTTTTAATTCCTTCATTTCATGGACACTTGTATGATACGCCTAGTTATTATTCTTTATGACATGATTATGATACCCATTTATTTCCATGGGTACCCTTATGTTTATGTATGATTCTTTATATGGAAAACATATTCATGAAAATGTTAATATGGATGTTCCCAAATATTTCTCCAATTAATTGGGTAAAGTTTAGTCTCATGATATGTTATGTGTAACGATCTTGGCGGTTATCCTTGACTTGTGCTCTCCTATGTGCAACGAGCCTTGACTCATGATAAAGTCATGTTTTATATTGTTGTCACATTAATATGATTCCATGTTTATATGATCCCATGTTTTATATATTATTCCATATGTTCAATCATGTTCTATTCCTTTTTATATCATTATGACATTCCTTCTAACCCATGTTCTAAGATTTACTCTTACGATTATTCCCTTATTGGGCTTTTTAGCTCATCCCTTTTTTCATGTTATCCCTAGGTTATCCTATGAAGATGCATGAGAACAATAGAAGTTAGGATCTAAATATAGATATTAAATAAAATTTTCTTTTATGATGTTTAATTATATACCTAGTCTTCTAAATACACTAAACTTTACGATCCTTAACTTGTAATTTGATGTTTATTTATGCTTAAAATCATGTAATGATATGTGTAAAAGGATAGGGCCACTATAGTTGGTATCAGAGGGAGGTCAAGTTATTTTTGGAGAATAGGAATTGATAAATTTATTAATAACCTTATTTATAATAATAATTATAATAAAATATCCCTAAATTTTCGTTAGCATAGAGTAAGTGGTTTATCATGAAAATACATCCTTGTCTAGATACTACAAGTGGATATGGTTCCGGTATAGATGTAACTAGGAGTATCATCTCCAACAAGGTATTCCAAGCATGACTCGGGGTAACCTGATACATGACAATGGGTCTTACTATGCACCTGGTTTGACACTCCTAAGGGATATTCTTTGGTAAATTCATAAGATCATTATGAACCATTATTAAGGGAAAAAGGCCCATAAGAATATATGTTAGGAAACAGATCATGGATAACCTAGATTGAAACCTAGGGAATCACAAGTTAGGATATAATTTTCCTTTACAAGTTTATCTTTTAAAGTTTCTTTTTATATGCTTATTATTTATGTATTCAAACCCACACTTGTTTTCATCTTAGAATGTAAAACGAATATTCGAGGGAGAAATTTCGTAAGGGGTGAAGGATGTAACGACCCAAGGTTGTATCAATGGAATTACCTTCTTTTAATTATGTCATATAATATAATCACATAAAATCACATTAGGAAACACAATGCCACATCATGATTAAATGAACTACTAAATACTATGTGATCTTTAAACACAATTTTTCCACTTCAGTGATTTGAATTTCGAAAATCTTTCATACATGGTTGCAATCAATAAGATATTTGGAGTCCAATAGGACAAACTTATTTTTTTGGTTAATATTAACTTACCCTTATGAATATTAATATGACCATTATGAATTGTAAATCGACAAAGTAAATATTAAAGTTTCCAATGAAAGTAGAAATAAAATCTATCTATCTTACAAGTGACAATATGAGAGAGTTGGAATTGTTGGTACGTCATAAATATTAAATTACAATTTTATGTTTAATTTAATATTTTAAATGAAAATTTATTTTCATACAATGTATTCATAACATAATATTTTGATTTCTTATGATTATAATATAATTTTATGAAACCTTAATTAATTTTTCAAAGTGTTTAAAAAAGCGGTTTTAATTTTAAGATTTGTATTTTTCAAGTAAATTATGATTTTAATTAAAATTAAATTTATCATATTCAGAAAATTATTTTCATAAAATAGATTTCATTTTTTTATTCAACTTTTCAAAAAATGGTTTGGGTGAAGTTTTGGTATTTTTCTGAAATACTTGAAATTTTTGGGAATACTGAAATTCGATAATTTACGAAATATGCTAAATAAATGAATTTCTGCATCATACTTGAGTAATGGATGATGTAAATGGTCATTGGTTCGAAATGACATGCACTTATTATTATTTTTCTTCACAAGAATCATCACTACTGCTTGTCTTGAGAAAAATAATAAATTGATGAATTAAATATGAAGAATCCCCCCTCCACTATAAAAACCACCCCTCACTACCTCTTCTCCTCACACCTCTCAAGCCTTGTTCCTTGCCAAAGTTCTAATAAAATATATCCTTAAGACCTTATTAAATTTATATGATCTCTTGGTCTCATCAAAAGACCAAAACCTATCCCCTTAGGATGTTCTTAAGAGGAAGGAATCAAGAGGTAAAACCCTCTTCCATTTTCTTTCAATTTCTTTTCTAGTTCCATTGTATTATTTTCTATACTCACCTATCCTCATCCAAATGGTGTGATAACTATAGTAACTTACATGAAATGACATATTGTTATGAAAATGGAAAAATTCATAATCATCTCTCCTCCTCCCCCCTTTATACTAAGAAACAAAAACACCATCTGAGATGTGTTAATTTATCACATTCAAGGATGATGAGTTTTTAATTTATATTACCATGTTAAATTATGATCATGAAACCATTTTTATGGTTGAAATAGATTAATTTTTATTTAATATATCCTATTTAATTTTCTTGAATCAATTTTTACAAATGGTTTTAATTTATAAAACAAAATGAGTTCATTGTAATAAAAACCAAAAATTAACCCAAACAGTTATCATTAAAGTTTTATATAATGATTCATCCTCACTCCAAATTACCAAATAAATTTTATAAACATTTAATCTTATGTATGTTATCTAATAACATATAAATTTAATTCTAGACAACCATACTCATCTTAAATGATTATCTGTATATATATATAAGTAAACCGATCATGACAACTAAGGAAATAAATGCCCACAAACAATGAAATTGAACCTCTTAACCAATGAAAAAGGTCACGAATAAACTTGAAAAGGTTTTAATAAATCAATTATATATATAATAGGTTCTTGAATTATTAATTAACGAATATAATTTTATTATCCAAGATATTAAGATCAATTGAAGAACACCTTTAGACTTAAGGTAAAAGATTCTACCTAAACCTCCATTATTCCTTCGGGTTGCTTTCTCTTTCTTTTTACCCAAATGAAGTTATATTTTATTTTTATGTAAATATTATAAATTATGTGTATATTTTACAAAATTATTTATCAAGATCCATTCATACTTATATTTTGGGTATATACATATTTTTAAGTGGTTTCTTTCTCAATTCTTCCTGATAAGCAAGCCAGTTTTTAGGGAACTTTTCGAATTCTTACCCAATTTCAAGTACACTCTATAATCTGTTTTAAACCACCATTTTTTTTATAAAATCAGTACTTTTATTATAAAACCCTTTTTTTTTCAATTCTGGTTTTATATAAAATATCATGTCTTTTTCTATTTTAAATTATCTTTAGTATTTTCCTTAAAACCGCACTAAAATGTTTGAATGATAAAATTTCTTAAATACCCTTCTTACATGTTATCAATTATATTTGAAATAACTTACCATGATATATGCCTATTTTACCTTATTAATGTACATGTATTTTTTAATTCTTTTATTTCATGAACACTTTTATGATACGCCCAATTATTATGCTTTATGACATGATTATGATACCCATTTGTTTCCACATGTACCCTTATGTTTATGTATGATTGATTATGTATGATTATTTATGTGAAAAATATATTCAAGAAAATTTTAAGATGGGTGTTCCTAGATATCACTCCAATGCATTGAGTAATGTTTAGTCACATGAGATGTTATGTGCAACGGTCTTAGCAGTTAGCCTTGACTTGTGCTCCTCTATGTGCAATGTGCCTTAACTCATACTAAATTCATGTTTTATGTTGCTATAGAATTACTATGATTTAATTTTTATATGATACCATGTTTTATATATGATTCCATATGTTCAATTATGTTTCATTCTTTTTTTATATCATTATGCCATGCCTTCTAACCCATTTGCTAATATTTACACTTACAATTATTCCCTTAATGGGATTTTTATCTCATCCCTTTGTTCATGTTATCCCCTTGTTATCCTATGTAAATGTATGAGCAAAATGGAAGTTAGGAGATCAATATAGAGACTAAATAAAATTTAATTTTATGATGTTTAATTATATACCTAGTCTTCCAAAGGCACTAGACTTTAATATCCTTGGCTTGTAATTTGATGTTTATTTATTCTTAAAATCATGTAATGAAATGTGTAAAAGTTTAGGGTCACTATATTGAGTGATACATAGATTAAAATAATAATTACATGGATGAAATCATTTTTCTTGAACCTTGCTTACACCCGAGTGACACTTGGACTCCTTATATGGACTGCCAAGGATGGACTCAGATGCTCAACTATTATATGTTGAGTGATACATGAATTCATATGAGAATGTCATGGATGGACTCAAAGGGAATTTGATCATTTATATTTTGGGTTATACTTGGGCTCCTTTAGTGTCTTGACAATTATGAACTCGATTGGTAGGGATGTTATACCACACCTAGAGTGATACCTAGGTTCTTGAGGATAGCAATGGATGGGCTTGTAGGGTGTTGGTTTATATTACACTTGGATAGGTACCTGGATTCTAACTTAGGAATGCCATGGATGGGATTAGGTTAATAAGTGGATAATAAATTAAATAACTTATATGTCGTGTCTTTGAAGATAGAGAAAAAAACTTTCATTTAGTTTTGATTTACACTTTATAGATGGTCTTCTTAGGCATCCTTTGATGATGACATCACAGGTGACGTTGAGCTATGCACCAGGTCTCAGAACTTATTAATTAAAGAATATTGAATGGTTAAATGAATTTGATAATAATGAAATAGGTCCGACTATTAATTCATAGACTTAACTCTTAAATGAAATTGATGAAATTGATTTGATTATAAATGAGAACCTATAATTATAGGATGTTTACTTTTGAGTACTTCCTTGCATTACCATTATTACTTCTTGCACACAGTTGTTATATATATATTCAATGATTGGATGGAACTTGACCTTGGGTGTTTTCCTACTAGGGTTATGTATCATGACCTTTTTGGGCCACCTTTGGGTAACCAAATAGATTATATGATTGCAGGTATGGATAAGGGCAAGCGCCCTGCTATAGGTTCTTGATTTCTTCTTAGGAGCAATGGAGCATGTGACTGGGCTGAGGCTCGTGATGCTAGTTGAGATACTTTTTGTCCTTTTTGTATATTTGTTCCATATATTGTACACCTTATATGTATACATGTTTTGATACCTTTTTAAATACACGTGACATGTATTATCACCATCATTTGTATATGAGCTTCCTTTTGTATTGCTCTCTATTCCCGCTATGTATCTATTGTTTGTATGATTTATTAATTAAACGAATTCTTATATTATTGTTATTATAATTTAATAAAATCTGGTGATGAGAGAATAGTCTCCCCACAGACACACCTAAGATATCACTGCTAGTCATAAACCTTTGGTGTTTGGGGAGATGCGCTTGAGGCCATGTGGCCAACCGGGCCCTGAGCAATGTTGGGTGGCATCCGAGTCCAGGATGCTACAAAGTAGTATCGAAGGATTTTCTATTATGGTTTATTATTTGGAAACAATATAAAGGGATAAAAAGGAATAGGAGTTTGGTAATGAGTTGTGCCTGAGAGTAACTACCCTGTATATAGGGAAAAATCAAATTGTCTCGATTTAAATTGTTTTTTTCTAGATTTTAACTATTAAAGTTGATTTGATTCCACCATTGGGTGATGCACTTGAATTGTGATGTTATTATTGATATTATTTTGAGTTCTATTATGTTGCAACCCGATGAGATAAAGGTGTTCCATCTCATTCATCAAATAGGATCTTATTAGATTTCACATGCCATGCATTATGCCCTACCATTTAGGATGTATTACTTGTTGCATGTTGTTGTGATATGTGTCAATGATATATATACCTGCTTTTGTGATGGGTATTATGGAATGTGTTATGGTGTGAATTAGATGGAAACCATTCTTTGGTTCCCGATGAGTATAGGACTTCATGGACATGAATTTGGTGGACCATTGTTTCAACCTTTTTAAAATTAAATGAGATATGAAAATGAAATAAATTTTGATAAAGTGAGATCGATTATGAAAATGAAAATGGAAACTTGAGTTGATTATGGAAGAGGACTTGACTAGACCCAACCTTAGTAGTGGAAAATTGGCAGTGTCTCTTCCTTATATACGATCTGTACAATTCCCATACTAGCCGATCAGACTGAGGTGGTGGTCGTGGTCGTTGTAGTTAGACCCCAGTTTTATAGCGATAGTAGAGCGGATCTACTCAGGGTAGTCAGGCAGTATCATGGGGTCATGGTTCAGGCCATATATATACAATGTAATAGACCTTTGAGGAGTAGGATCTTGTACCTTCTACCACCAAATGTACTATTCTAGTATCATCTACCTTAGCTTATTCACTTTATGATACATGGGATTCTCATAAATTTATATTTGTGCCCGTTGTGGAGAGTCTTGGGGTCATTGCTCAAAATTCTAATGGTTTTATGATGCTTGAAACTCTATTGGGGATTATAATGGAGGGTGTATGTCAGTGTAGAGAGTGACCCCTTGAGATTGGTGGGTGTCACTTCATATGAGAACTCGTTTTCCTTGAGATGATAGACTTTTACATCATTCTTGGGATGGACTAGTTGGTCTCCTTTCATGATTTCATTGATTGTTATCACCAAAGGGTGACTTTCACATCACCATAGGGTGGTTAGTTTATTCCAAAAGGTGAATAGGATGTCCAGGGGATCTGAGATGGACTTGAGCATCATGGGATAGACTAGATGAAAGCCCAGACCGAGAGTTTGTATCTGGATGATTAGTTAACTTTTCAGGAATATTTCATTCTAGTGGTTGATCATTTTAGTGATGTCTCCCTAGAAAACTTCTTAAGATTACCTTTAGTGAGAGAGATAGAGTTTTTTTATCGATCTAGTTCTAGGAGCTACATTGGTATCCATTCCTCCTTATAGGATAACTACTATTGAGATGCAGAAGCACAAGAGGAAACTAGAGGATTTATAGGTGAAGGGTTTGATCCAACCCAACACTTATATGTGGGGTTTTCCGGTCCTTTTGCGGAAAAGGTGGTATATACCCTCAGACTCTATGTAGATTATCATAAATTGATCTAACTGATGGTTAAGAATCATAATCCTCTGTTTTGAATAGATGATCTCTTCGACCAGCTCTGAGGAGCTTGGATTTTCTCAAAGATTGATTTGAGATCTGTTTATCATCAGGTGTGTGTTAGACCATCATACATACCTCACACAACATTTCCCATCAGTTATGGTCAATATGAATATTTGGTTATGTCGTTCGGCCACACGAATGCGGAAATAGTCTTAATGGAACTGATGAACCAGGTCTTCCATCTTTATCTTGATTCTTTTGTGGTGGTTTTCATGGATGGTATCTTGGTGTATTCTCATAATTAACACAACCATGCCAAAAATCTTGAGATCATATTGAATATACTGATACACTAAGAGAGAATAAGTTATATTCTAAGCTCAAAAAGTGTCACTTATGGATGGATCAGATTCACTTCATGGGCCACATTATATCAAAGATAGGAGTATCAGTCATCCTAGAGAAGGTGAGATCTATAGTTTCTTTAGAGTATCCTAAGAAAGTCTTTGAGGTACTGAGTTTTTTGGGACTAGCTGGATAATACATGCGTTTCATACATGATTTATCATACTTAAAATCACCGCTGGTAGGCTTGAATAAAAAGGGTGTGAATTTTATATGGTCATATTCTTGTGAGATGACCTTTTAGGAGTTGATAAGGAGATTGAATCCAGCACTGATTCTAATTTTTCTAGATCCAGGTAGAAGTTACACTGTGTACTATGATGCATTGGGTATTGAGCTAGGAGTAGTCCTTATGTTGGGAGATAGAGTCATGGCATATGGGTCTTATTAGTTGAAGCCACATGAGAGGAATTACCCTAGACATGATCTTGGGTTAGCTATATTTTTTCACGTATTGTTCTATTGAAGACACTATTTACTAGGAGAGTGTTTTTTTGGTGTACACGGACCACAAAATCCTCAAGTACATATTTACATAGCGTGATCTAAGTCTGAGATAACGAAGGTGGGTTGAATACCTATAGAATTTTGACTTCAAGATTTCTTATACTCTTGGTAAAGTAAATGGAGTGGATAATGTACCGAGTAGGAGTACTTAGATACACACAGTGTAGCAGTCTAGTAGTGAGTAGAATCTTATGGATTTGTTTTCTAAGATGCACTTTGAGGTGCATGACAGTCAGGGGAAGACCTTTCTATCATCCTTATGAAGGTTCCGGGCGCAGTGGAAGCGTATGGGTGGATGTACCCACTTGGCTTTTTGTCATTAACAATGATCAATCCGGGATCAATATGACGATAAATGCCAGTCTCTACAGATCAAATCACAGAAATAGACAAAGAAAAGGAAAGTCCCAGAACCACAAAGTAGGATTGTTACAGGTTGATTATAATTAATTTAATCATTTTAAAAGAAATACCTTTTGGGTGTTCTTTCTTTGTTGATGTTCTTGATCACGTTCCAATGTGATTCGTCATTGCATCGCAGAAGCCAAGTATAGACTTCCTATAATGGTGATCCACACATGTACCTCGTATCTCGGGACGTTGCCAAAGGAGTCTCCAGGTGCTAGCGTGGAGAAACCTTTGCTTGTGTTGACCACCTTAGATCATCTTGATCTGATGGAAGATGATCTCTCTCAGTCTTGAGAGAATTCTTGGAATAATAGGTTCTTTCGACCTTGAAAGAATTCTCCAGATTTGTTGTGCACAACAATTCTATTGTGTAAGGAAAAGAGTTGGGGTTGTGAGGGTATTTATAATCGGGTTTGAGGTTGTAGAGTTATGACAATAAATAAACGCATTACGCATTTTATTTATTTTATTAACTCCCTTTTGAAAACCCCATCTCGAGTCATTAATTCCTTGACACGCACCCACACTTATTATAATAAATATCGTTTAATGAAATGATATTTCCTCAAAATCCAGACTGAAAAAACTACACGGCGTGTATTAATAAATACACGACGTGTACTTGTTTTTCATTGAAAACTACACGGCGTGTACATTCAATGTACACGGCGTGTATATATTGTTTTCATTTATTCATTTCCTTTCCAAAATGAAAACTACATGACGTGTACATTTAATAATACATGACATGTATTTTTTTTCGAAATAAAACTACACAGCGTGTTATCATTGATACACAACGTTTACCTATTTTATTTTATTCTTCCTCTAACATTAAAACGATTTAGGATTCCTTGAATAATTATTAAACCACGTACAAGAATAATCTTTATTCAACTTGAGATACTTGAATACACTTAGTGTGTGACCCTCTAGGCCTCTTTCTCGTTGGAATTTGGCGGGCTTGCCTAAAGTCCAAGATTACTGTCTAGCAACAGGTCAAGGCACCCAAAAGAAATAAGTTGATGCCGCATTGATGTATCACCTCATACGAACGCTTACTGTGTAATTTAATCCATTTGTCTTGATATCTCATCAAGCAGGTTTCATGGCAGTGTCATTAACCTATATGCTTGATCCATCGTTCTTTGACTACCTGAAATAAACTCGTCGTTTACACCATGGACATGGAATTTAATGTGACAGTTCTATTTCAATAAAAGGGTTGAGATATCAACTTCCAAAAATGGAAGGTACAAATCCTTCCTCGACTTATCCATTAACAACATGTCACTCGTGATGCACCCAACGTACCCTACTTCCTGCCAACTGTCTGCGTGACGGTTTTCATCAGTAAATATAAGTGTGTGAGTCATTGCATGAGTTAATGATAATCTTCTAGTCTAAGGACCATTACACACACTCGTAGATAGAAATGTTCGATGACACCAAGACATGCAGAATTGCTACTGGCAGGTCTGTTCTCATAATCTCCCATCTTGGTGATTACCATGTGCGAACTCCATGAGAGATAGTCTCATCTTCTTACGAGTAATCGCACATGACGGTCTGTATACTATGTGTCCCATCATAGTATGTCAGCCAACCATATAGCTTTATTTAAGAATATTGTTATAACATTTCAAGGTTCTCATCATAGCGAGGATCTTCCATGACCTTATCAATGCAATAAATATTCCAGGACATTATTATATTATAGTCATGCAGAACAATGAACAATATATAATAAGTGAACATTCATGTAATCAAAGTACAAAACAGTTGGTTCTCAGGACACCAACCCTTACAAAATCCCACTTATACTAGAGCCAACTGCCAACGACTTTTAGTTCGCTAGACCTCACATGATTATCATTTTTCTATTGAGTCAAGGATTTATTCAAGGGGTCCACCACATTGTCTTCCGTGGAAATACTACTCACTGCAACTTTACCTCTCTGAGAAAAATCCCTCAAGAGATGATACTTACGAAGTATGTGCTTTGTCCGCAGATGTGACCTTGTATCTTTTTCAAGTGTCACTGCTGCAGTATTATCACAATAGAGTGTGATAGGATCTTTATTGCTAGGTACCACATCCAACTCTTAGATGAATCTTCAAATCCATACTACTTCTTTAGCTGCCTCAGAAGCTGCGATATACTCGGACTCTGCTGTAGAATCTGCCACCACACTTTGCTTTGAGCTCTTTCAGCTCACCGCACCTCTATTCAAACTGAAGATGTATCCAGTTTGTGACTTCATGTCATCTTGATCAGTCTAGAAACTAGCATCTACATGTCCTCTGATGACTAGTTCCTCATCTCCTCCATTAACCAGGAGCATATACTTAGTACGCCTCAGATACTTAAGGATAGTATTGACTGCCATCCAAAGGTGGTCTCCTGGATCAGCTTGATATCTGCCTACCACACTTAATGCGTAAGCAACATCTATCCTCGTACATAGCATAGAATACATGAATGACCCAATTGCGGATGCATAAGGGATCCTTTCCATTTTATTTCTTTCTTCATGTTTATAAGGATATATTTTCTTAGAAAGATGAATTCCATTTGACACTGGAAACAATCCCCTCTTGGACTGTTCCATACTGAATATCTTCAGTATCTTGTCAATGTTTGTACTTTGACTCAGGCCCAGCATTCTCTTGGATCTATCACAATGGATCTTGATCCCAAGAATATATGCTGCCTCACCCAAGTCTTTCATGGAGAAGAATTTATGAAACCAAGCCTTAACTGACTGTAAGACAGGTACTTCATTTCTAATTAGTAATATGTCATCAACATATACTATTAGGAAAACGAATACACTTCCACTAAACCACTTGTAGACATAAGGCAAACATTCATTCTTAACAAAGACAAATTCTGTTACAACTTCATCAAAATGAATGTTCCATAACCTTGATGCTTTCTTTAATCCATAAATGGATTTCTACAACTTGCATACCTTGTTGGCATCCTTTGGAGTCACAAACCCTTCAGGTTGTGTCATGTAGATATCTTCCTGGAGGTTCCCGTTAAGGAATTCTGTTTTGACATCCATTTTCCAAATTTCAAATTCATGGTAAGCGGCAATGGACAATAGGATTCTGATGGATTTTAGCATCGCAACCGGTGAAAAGGTTTCATCATAGTCAATTCCTTGACACTGTCTAAAACCTTTTGCAACCAGTCGTGCCTTATAGGTGTTGACTTGCCCCTCCATGTCCAATTTCTTCTTGAATACCCATTTATTACCAATAGGATTTACATCAACTGGAGGATCTACCAAAATCCAGACTTGGTTTTGGTACATGGAATCCATTTCAGAATTCATGGCTTCTTGCCACTTGGGAACATCTATGCCTTAAAATGCTTCCTTTTAGGTAAGAGGATCATCATTGTCAACCAATAATGAGTCACCATCCTCAGTGACAAGAAAATCATATCGTTCTGGTTCTCTCACCTCTCTCGTGCTCCAACGCAGTTCTTGTGTCTCTGGAATAAATTGTTCTTCCACGGGGCTTTGTGGAATCTGTTCTTGTACCAACTACTGTGTATCTTGAGCCTCGAATTCATCAAAGTCTATCTCGTTCCCACTATCTCTTTTGGAGATGTGCTCCCTATCAAGGAATATGGCATGTCTTTCCAATGTAACCTTTTTTTCTGAGGGGTTGTATAAGTAATATCCCCTTGTTTCCTTGAGATATCCTATAAAGATACACTTTGTGCCTTAGGGTGAAAGTTTGTTACCTGAAGAGGCCTTAACAAATGCTTCTCTACCCCACACATGTAAATTCAATAACATGGCTTTGCGTCCACTCCATAACTCGTATGGAATACCATTTATCGATTTAGTTGGTACTTGGTTTAGTATGTGTGCTGCTGTTTGTAATGCATATCCCCAAAAGGATAATGGAAGACTTGCATGACTCGTCATTGATCTCACTATGTCCAATAGGGTGTGGTTCCTACTTTCACTTACACCATTCCACTGAGGTGTTTAAGGAGGAGTGAGTTGAGATAGAATCCCAAAATCCCGTAAGAAATCAATGAAGTCCAGATTAAGATATTCTCCTCCTCTGTCTGAGCGGAGTTTCTTAATCTTCTTACTGAGCTAGTTCTCAACTTCATTATTGTATTCTTTGAACCAATCAAAAGAATCTGACTTATACCTCATTAAGTTGATATATCCATATCTACTAAAATCATCAGTAAAAGTTATGAAGTACGAGAACCGACCCCTTGCTTCAACTAGAAATGGTCCACACACATCCGTGTGAACTAATTCTAGAATCTCTTTATCTCTTTCACCTTTCCCACTAAATGGGGATTTTGTCATTTTTCCTTGTAGACATGCATGACATACACCAAGTGGTTTTAGTTCGAAAGAATCTAAATACCCATCTTGATGTAATTTTGTCAAATGTTTCTCCTTGACATGACCTAGTCGGTGATGCCAAAGTTGGGTGTGGTATGAGTCATGTGAATTTACTTTGTCATTGATTTACATTACTTGGTTTGTCTAGTCTAACACATAAAGGCCGTTATATAAATGTGCCTTACCAAAACAAATGCTATCTTTATAAAAGTAGCAACATTCATTTCCAAACTTGAACATGAATCCATCAGTATCTAATCTAGATACTGAAATAATGTTTTTAGTAACAGAAGGCACATAATAACAACCCTTTAACACCAAGATCATTCCAGTTGGCAATGTGAGGTGGTAGTCCCTGACAGCTACAACAGCAAGTCTGGCTCCATTGGATACTCGCAGATCTACCTCACCTCGATCAATCTTTCTGAATCTACTTTGTTCCTATATTTGGATACAGATGTGATCACCACAAGTAGTATCTAATACCCAATTGGTAGAAATAGATATATTGCATTCGATAAAAAATGCACCTGAAGCTTCCCCTTGCTTCCTTGGCTGGGTGTAGTTTTTCTTCCAGTGGCCCTTCTTGCCACATGCGAAACAAACAGAATCCTGTTCCCTTGCCTCCCCTTTGATCTTCCTTTTCTTGGAAGGCCTTGAAGATGCTTTGGGATTAAATCTCTTCGCCTTCCCTTTCCTTTTATTCACCATGAGGACAGAAGGATTTTCACGCTTCATGTCATTGTCCACTTGGCGAATGAGTATAAGAAGATCAGACAGAGGCTTCTCAATGTTGTTCATGTTGAAGTTCACAAAAAAGTTAGAGAAGCTCTGGAGGAGTGATGCAAGAATGAGATCGGTACCCAGTTCTTTAGGGAGTTTAAACCCTAGAACCTCCAAGCGCTCAATGTAGCCAATGAGATTGACTACATGAGGCCCGGCTGGGGCACCCTCTCCAAGCTTGCTCTGAAATAGAGCCTTGTAGATCTCAAAACTTTCCTGTCTTGCTCTCTCCTAGTATAGACCACAAAGATGCTTGAGCATGCTGTAGGAATCCATGTCTTCATGAGACTTCATGAGCTCACTAGACATTGATGACAACATCAAACATTGAACGTCGAGTGCATCGCTCAAATATTGATCATAGACCAGGAAATCTTCATCACTCTCCCCTTAGGCAGGCAGATCAGGAAGTGAGGACTCCAGCACGTAAAACTTTCGTTCATGGTGTAGGATAACCCAAAGGCGCCTAAACCATTCTTGAAAGTTACTGCTGGTGAGGATATTGTATTTATCCAGAATTGATCGTAGAGAAAATGTGGTTGATGAGTTTGTCATTTCGATTCTAAAAATTAAAAGAGCATATTTATCAGTACTTTATTGATTACATTTTTATGAGAAATAATAAATGAATTTATTAATTCTCCCACTATTTTATCAAGTCCCAATGACCCTCACCATTGAACTCGGAATGTCTAGTTGCTTTGAAATTCTAGTGTCAAGGATCCATATTCCCCTTCGTATAACCCCAACAAGGGTTGGTCAAGCTATTTGAAGGTTTTTAGGTAGGCAGGTCTTTGCCAACTATGAGCTTACAGTTCCTTGATCTGTTGAGTGGACTCCCCAATCCTGAAATCCTGACTTGGATTTCCTCAACTCTTGCCTCCAATATTACATCAAGTCTAGCAAGGGATACTCCTCTTGATGTAATATGGTTAAGTAAACCTAAAACCTTTCATAAGGTCTTCCTTTATAAAAGTAAGTGTCCCTAAAAGGGTTGGTCAAACACATAGTTTTATTGAGTCTTGCCCTTAATCAAGTAATGAAAGGCTTGGTCTGACTTAATATGGTATTGAGGGATTTTAATATTTTATGTGTAGTTTTACATTATCACATGCTTGTTAATATTAAGTGATGCTAGCTTAAGTGATTAACCATGTTCTGATAATGTTTACGCATAGTCCGGTTTTTATTTTATTCCATATTTGCATGCTTGTTCATTTTATTAATTATGTGATTGCGATAACACATACATAATAAATAAACCACGCAATCAGACAGAAATAAAATAAGATGGCATGATCATGAGCTTCTATTGGTTAACTTATCTAGCAGTTTTGATAAGCTAACCCTAACATAGGGAAAACACCTTGAACCTGATGGTTCGTGTTTTGCAGCTCCCACCTGTCCACCTTTGTATCTTCTTGGGTTGGTTTTTCCTCAGCTTTGGATTTCAAACCGTCTCCTCTGGCTTGGGAGATCCTCCATTACATGGGGTTTACATTAAAGAAACCATGGGCATGCAGACCCTATATTTTATTGGAAGAAGGCTCGCATGCCAACTAATTTAAATTAAACAAATTTAAATGAAACCATACACACATACAAAGGGACTTTGGTATAGCTCATGATCATCCATAGCATGCAACGACATTTATGCATATTTAGAATTCAAATTATTTTAATCGTTCTATTATTCAAGATAAGTCATGCTTGAATTAAATTAATTATGATCTTATAATTAATCAATTATTTATCTTAAATTCCTTTCTGAATTTCCTTGAGATTCTTCTCATCCATATCCCTTGTACATGTCTTTTCACTTTTGGAGGAAACCTGGTAAAATTTCTAGAAAGTACATGGTGTGTAGTTTATATTTACACGGCGTGTATTTCTTTTCACCTTTTATCCAAAGTACACGCCGGGGGCTTTGGCGTGTTCTCTGTACTTTGGAAATTTTGGAGTACATGGCGTGTAGATAAATCATACACGGCGTGTAATTCCTTGTTATGCGATAACCGGCATGGCGATCCCGTGTACGTGGTACGCGACTTCTCCTTTGTACACGGTTTCACTTGGTCCGGATCGGACTACACAACATGTTGCTCCAACATACACGCCATGTATTCCGGTTCTCACGCGCCATTTAATTCTAGTCAACATGGGGTGTTCAATACTTAAGTGTAATCAATTCATACGATGTGGTTTGGTGGACTAGTACCGGTTCATTGAACCTAAGTACACAGTGTGTAGTTTTCATTACACACCATGTATTACCGTGTTGTACAAATAGAAAGTGCGGCTCCTCTGGATGAGATCCTCGTTTTTATTTTAATCAAAATTAAAATCAAAAGGCCTTTTCTGTGATATGAATCGAGAAACGAAGGAGGAAGAACAAATCTCGTTTATTCAGATTTATAGAATGATTTATTTCGAATTGAATCAAATATAAATGCGTAAATTATCAATGAAAATTAAATAACTATAATCAACGTTGTAACCTCCCTCTGATACCATTTGAAGGTTCCAGGTGCAGTAGAAGTGCGTGGGTGGATGTGACCACTTAGATTTTTGTCATTAACAATGATCAATCTGGGATCAATACGATGATAAACGCCAGTCTCCACGGATTGAATCACAGAAATGGAAAAAGAAAAGGAAAGTTCTGGAACCACAAAGTAGGATCGTTACAGGTTGATTATAATTAATTTAATCAATTTAAAAGAAATACCTTTTGGGTGTTCTTTCTTCGTTGATGTTCTTTATCACGTTCCGATGTGATTCGTCATTGCGTCATAGAATCTAAGTGTAGAATTCCTCTAACGGTGATCCACACGTGTACCTCATATCTCGGGATGTCGTCAAAGGAGTCTCCAGGTGCTAGTGTGGAGAAACTTTTGCTTGCGTTGTATGCCTTAGATCGTCTTGATCTGATGGAAGAAGATCTATCTCGGTCTTGAGAGCGTTCTTGGAGGAAGAGGTTCTTTCGGCCTTGAAAGAATTCTCCAGAGTTGTTGTGCACAACAATTCTCTTGTGTAAGGAAAAGATTTGGGGTTGTGAGGGTATTTATAATTGGGTTTGAGGTTGTAGAGTTATGACAATAAATAAACGCATTACGCATTTTATTTATTTCATTAACTCCCTTTTGAAAACCCCATGTCGAGTCATTAATTCCTTGATATGTGTCCACACTGATTATAATAAATATCATTTAATGAAACGATATTTCCTCAAAATACCGACTGGAAAAACTATACGGCGTGTATTAATAAATACACGGCGTGTACTTGTTTTTTATTGAAAACTACACGGCATGTACATTCAATGTACACGGCGTGTATATCTTGTTTTCATTTATTCATTCCTTTCCAAAATAAAAACTACACAACATGTACATTTAATAATATACGGCGTGTACTTGTTTTCAAAATAAAACTACACGGCGTGTTATCATTGATACACGGTGTGTACTTGTTTTATTTTATTCTTCCTACAACATTAAAACGATTTAGGCTTCCTTGAATAATTATTAAACCATGTACGAGAATAATATTTATTCTACTTGAGATACTTGAATACACTTAGTGTGTGACCCTCTAGGACTCTTTCTCATTGGCATTAAGCGGGCTTGCCTAAAGTCCAAGATTACTATCTAGCAATGGGTCAAGGCACCCAAGAGAAATAAGTTGACACTGCATTGACGTATCACCTCATACGAATGCTTACTGTTTAATTTAATCCCTTTGTATCAATATCTCATCAAGCAGGTTTCATGGCAGTGTCATAAAACTATATGCTTGATCCGTCGTTCTTTGAATACCTGAAATAAACTCATCGTTTACACCATGGCCATGAAATTTAATGTGACAGTTCTATTTCAATCAAAGGGACGAGATATCAACTTCTATAAATGGAAGGGACAAATCCTTCCTCGACTTATCCATTAACAACATGTCACTCGTGACACACCCAATGTACCCTACTTCCCGCCAACTATCTGCGTGACGGTTTTCGTCAGTAAATCTAAGTGCGCGAGTCATGACATTAGTTAATGATAATCTTTCAGTCTAAGGATCATTACACATGATCGTAGATAGCAATGTCCGATTACACCAAGACATGCAGAATTGCTACTGGCAGGTCTGTTCTCATAATCTCCCATCTTGGAGATTACCAAGTGCAAACCCCATGAGAGAGAGTCTTGTCTTCTTACAAGTACTCGCACATGATGGTCTGTATACTATGTGTCCTATCATAGTATTTCATCCAACCGTAGAACTTTATTTAAGAATATTGTTATATCATTTCAAGGTTCTCATCATAGTGGGGATCTTCCATGACCTTATCAATGCAACAAATATTCCAGGACATTATTATATTATAGTCATGCAGAACAATGAACAATATATAATAAGTGAAAATTCATGTAATCAAAGTACAAAACAGTTGGTTCTCAGGACACCAACCCTTACACCTTATCTATTAACTCTATACTTATGGATAGAGTAAGGATGAGGCATTTATCAGATTTTAAGTGCCTAGTCCTGTAGGAAAGTGTGGTAGGTGAGGACCCACCTCCTGGTTGAACTGTAGGTGGTGATGAAATTCTGTGAGTACATGGCCATGTATGGGTTTCAAAAAACATGTGTGAGGAGCTGATGCAAGACTTTCATGATTTTTCATGGGTAGTGCAACCCAACATCACTAATATGTATCAATATTTACATCATCAATTATGGTGGATGGGTATGAAAAAAGATATAGATGGTTTCTTCATGAGATGTTCCACCTATTAGCAGGTAAATGCAGAACACTAGCCACCAGCCGAACTTTTATAATAGTAACCCATTACTGAGTGGAAATGGAATGATGTTGTGATGGATTTCATGAGAGGTTTAACAAGATCGCCTCAGGGTAATGATGTTGTATAGGTTGTTGCTTAAAGGATCATGAATTTTTCGCATTTCTTGCCGATCAAGGAAATGTTCAATGTGGATGAGCTTAGAAGGTTGTATATCCATGAGATAATATGACTTAATAGGGCCCCATACTATAATTTTATATAGGGATTCCTGGTTTACTTTACATTTCTAGCAAGGGATACAGAGGGAATTAGGTACGAAGGTGATTCTGAGTGCAACATACCACCCCCAGATAGATGGCTAATCAGAGCATACAATTCAAGTGCTTGAGGACATTCTACGAGCATGCGTCTTGGATTTTGGGGGCTCTTAAGAGAGGAATATACCCCTATTTTAATTCTCCTACAATAATATCCTTCATGATACTATATAGATGATTCCTTATGAGGTTTTTTAGATAGTCCATGAATACCACCCCTATGTTGGTTAGAGGCAGGATATGTAGTTATGCTTGGACCTCTTCTTGATTAGGAGATCATAGAGCAGATGTAGTTGATCCGGAAGTGGATGGATACTGTGCAGTCTTGACCAAAATCGTATGTCAATCACTGAAAATGACCTCTAGAATTTGAGGTCATGGAGAGGGTTTTATTTTGTGTCTCACCAAGGCTAGGACACATGAGAATCAGGAGACATGTTAAGCTTTCATCACGATATGTCAGTACGTTCGAGATTCTAGAGAGATTCGGGATGGTAGCCTAACATTTTTATTTACCTTAGAGGTATCAAGCCATGAATGATGTCTTCCATGTTTCCAATCTTTGATGCTATTATTCAGGCCCGTATCATGCCTTTCATCCTGAGGAGGTTGAGTTACAGGTAGATGCGTCCTTTAAGGAGCATCCTATGTGTATAATGGATCGTAGCACAAAGGTTCTCCAAGGCCAGTTAGTTCCTCTAGTATGGGTGCTATAGAAGCATGACTTTTTTCTAGATAAGACCTAGGATCAGGAGTCCAGTGTACTAGTATAGTGTCTAGATTTATTCTCATACATGTTTGACCACCCATGAGAAGACAATTCAGGGAAAAATTGCTTTAAGGTGGGAAGTTTGTAAGAACTCGATTCTTATTTGAGGTATGGATCCTTTAATTTCTGTCAATTATAAGTTTAATTACTTAAATATGGCCTAATATGAATGCACTTTGAGTTCCTGGAGGTATCAGGGGTGTCTGAGGATGGTTCAGAACCTAGAACCCAAGTTTTTTTGGGGGGGGGGGGTGAAATGGACTGGTGCATGGTTAGTACAAACCATGTGAGTTGGGATGCACATACGTGTGACCAATTATATAATTTTGATAGTGGTTTTTTGTATGGTTTTCACACTATTAGTCAAACCATGTGAAAAACCATGCGGGGTGACCTTCCCTACAGCTTAGCCTGCACGGTTGGGGCACGATTTGGCCAAACTGTGCGGCCAAACCGTGTGACCCAGATATTTTGGGTAAAATGACCATTTTAACCTAATTAAAAATATATTTCTAACATATTTTCACTCTCCCTCACAAAAACAAATATCTATCATTTTTGAGCTCCCTTGGAGACTATTATAGGATTTGATCCTCCTCCTCCATTCGATCTTAGAATTAAGCGCTGATCGTCTCATTGGATCGACATCGATGAGTACTAAATTCTTTTTTAGCCATTATTCATTCTTATAGATATAATTTGAAATATTTAGGTTCAATCCAATATGACTCATCATTAGGTTCTTCATTCATTATTTGATTTTTTCCTGATCTGAGTCGAATTAAGAGCTGATAATAGACGGGCTATCAACTATGGACCTAAGGTAGGTAGCCTCATGTCTTTCATTAAAAGTTGAGGTGTTTCTATATGTCATTGTGTCGTGCGCCCAATTTACAGGTGTCGGCTTGAAATGGAATTAAATCTTAGCATCCCTAGTCATTTCCTATGTAATTAAATATCATTGTTAATGATTTTTTATAGGTTGAATACCTTGAAAATGGAACCACACCTTTGGGTGTGTTGATTAATTGAACTAGACCACCATGGGTGGATCTTGGAAATGGATACCTTGGGTGTGCACTTTCCCCCTTTTTGTGGGTTGTAAATTTTGAATTGAATTATAAATAAAATGGATGAATTAAATTATGAATTGATATTTGAATTGAATTGTAATATCAATTGTAAATTGGTTGATTAAAGAGAAGGGATGGAATGACCATGACCCTTGGCCCTTTCCATGTAATTTCTTATTTAAATTATATCGAATTTAATTTTTTTATTGATGTTCCCATGTGAGTTAAATAGAGTATATTCCATGTAATTTCTTATCAAAGCTTTAATTGAACTTTATAAAGAATTTACCATGTCGGTATTTGGAATCCAAGCCTTCTAAGCTTGGCCAATGACTTGAGTTACCTTTTAGGTGAGATTGAACCAATATGTCTATGGCGATGACCCTAACATGTTTAAATGATTTTTAAAATGGTTTGAACTGGTTATATGATTATATGCCTTGAATGACACATGGAGTCAAATAAGAATGCCATGGATGAACTCATTTTTCTTGAACCTTGCTTACACACGAGTGACACTTGGACTCCTGATATGGATTGGAAAGGATAGACTTAGAGGCATGAATATTATATGCTGAGTGATACATCAATTATTATGAAAATTACATGGATGGAATCAATGGGAATTTTATCATTTATTACATGGGTGATACTTGAGCTCCCTTAGGGGACCACCAAGGAAAGAATCAATTAGAAGGGATGTTATACCACACCTAGAGAGATACCTGGGTTCTTGAGGATAGCCATGAACGGGTTTATAGGGTATTGGATTATATTACACCTAGAGAGATACCTAGATTAAAACTTAGGAATTCCATGGATGAGATCAGGTTAATAAATGGATAATGAAAGAAATGAATTATATGATGTGTCTTCCAAGACAAAGCACAATCTTGGATTCAGTCTTCACTTACACTTTATGGCCCTGCTTAGGCATCCTTTGATCATGATATCATAGGGGATTCCGGGATACACACCAGGTCTTGAGACTTATTAATTATATAATATATAATGGTAAAATGAGGTTTATTATAATGGCATAGGCCCGACTGTTATTTCATAGACTTGACTCTTAACTGAAATTGATTAAATGTATTTGATTATAAATGAGAACTTGGACTTATAGGATGTTTACATTTGAGTAATTTCTTGCATTACTATTATTAATTCCTACACACTATTGTTATATATACATTCACTGATTGGATGGCACTTGAACTTGGGTGGTTACTTACTGCTCACACCATGTTTGGTCTGCCTTTGGGTACCCAAATAGACTATATGATTATAGGTATGGATAATGGAAAGAGCCCTATTACAGGTTATTAATTGCTACTTAGGAGTAGGGGAGCATGAGATTGGGATAAGGCTCGTGATCCTAGCGGGGATACTTTTTGGACTTTTTTTTTAATTTTGTTCCATGTATTGTACACCAGCTTTGTATACATGTTTGGATGATTTATTAGATACATATGACTTGTATCATCATCATCATTTGTATCTTCTGATTTTTAATGGAATTTGATATCTCAAACTCTTTAATGAGAATGAAACTACCTGATCAAGTCTATGGTCATGGTGTTTTATCAGAAAGTTCACTTCCAGAAAGTAAAATAAAAATACATTGAGTGCATCACTTGATGCCAACCATATGCAACTCACTTGATTAGAAATATCATGATAAAGAGATTATGTTACACAGTATGTGTTCGTATGTGGCTATCGTCATTGATGTATTTAAATTATTTCTCAATAAGTGTCTTGTAATGTTGTTATATGTTAACCTTGGAATTTAGGTAGTATTTTCTAATGCTACTAAGAAAGAGGATTAAAGGGTCACATACTAATTGTATTAAAAACCTTTGTTAAATTCTATATGAATTTAAAATGTTGAATAAATATTATTCTTGTATGTTATTTCATAATTATCTGTGTTTAGTTGATCACAAATATTTGACCACCAATTACTCAAGAGAATAAATGTTAGTTGAATATTTAATACATATTTATTCTCTATTTTACTAAATATAATATTTATTTATTTATCGGTGAATAATGAAATGATATTTATTTATTTAAATAAACCAACATTATTAAAGGTTCTATAAATACCAATGAGGAATGATGGGTTGGGTTTATGGTCCAGTAAGAAATGATATATTAAAGTAAATGTTAATTTATTTATATTGGAGTTGGTGTCCTAGGACCAATCATTTTTTACTTTGATTACATGTATATTCAATGTATTGAATATTAATAAATCTTCTTATTAGATATTGTTCATTATTTTTCATGACTATAATGTAATAATGTCCTAGAGTATACATCACATTGATAATATCATAGAATTTCCTCATTATGATGGGAACCTTGAAGTGTTATGACGATATTCTTAAATATAGTTTTTTTAGTTGGATAATATAAAAGGACAAGACACATAGTATATAGACTATCATGTGAGGGTACTCATAAGTGGATAAATCTTCTTCTCACGAAGTTTTCACTTGGTAATCTCCAAATTAGAAGATTATAAGAATAGAACCACCAGTAATAATTCTGTATGTTTTGGTGTCAAATCTGCCTCTCTTCCTCTTAAGAAAAAAAAAGAACAAGTGATTCCTTCAAGATCGAAGGATGAGTGATCAACACAAATAATGCAAGATAATCGATTTTTCTCTCTACCACCCGAAGATCAATTAGCATTCCTCGGAGATCAAAGGAGCACATGTGGATCACCACTAGAGGGATTTTACCCTTGGATCCTCACATCACAACAAAGGAAATCTGAAAAGGATCTTTTAGAAGATCAACATCATCAAAGAATAAAGTATCCTAAGACGATGTAATCGTTTCTCCCATATATAAATAAATTAATTATAAATTTAACATGCAAGATCCACAATTAGGGTTTCGAGAATAGAAATATTATAAGAAATTTTAATATATCACCCACCAATACATGCTTGTACTATGCTCAGAATCTTCAATTGGAATCATAATGTTCAAATTCAAATTTATAATTATTTATTTGATTGTTGATTCATATACAATCGTGGTTGAATTTTCATTTCATATTAGTCATTATTTAATCTATTTTGAATTAACATGTTATTAAAATATTAATCATGTTCTTTAAGTATTTCATTTTCTTGAAGGTATAAGAATAGATGATGAATGATTAGAGATGCATCGAGAACTGCTATTTTTTTGTCTGGTAAAACTGGGTTACATGATGTGTAACTGGAGTACACTTCATATACCCAAGTGCGTTGTACCTAGATGTGTCATGGGATACATGAAACACCGATTTGTTAATAACATGTGGTGCATTTATTACACACCATGTGTAGACCTGGCCAACCTAGAACACAATATGTTAGATTACACAGCATGTAAATAGCGTACATGTAGTGTGGTTTTCATGGGTTAACGACATAAATTGCACAATCCATGTGGTCATTATATATAGTCAAACTGTGTGGGACTGACAACCTGAAGTATTTATGATATACATGATGTGTATGAGTTGCACACGTCATGTAGTTCATCATTTTCCATGTTCAAAATACACACCGAGCCATTAAGCAAAAATAGAAAATGCAAGACATAAGGGATACACGATGTGTAGATGGCTTGTACTTGCCATGTGATCCTACTGAGATACATGATGAACACCCAGGTGAGTATCTTGGGCACATCGAAATTAGATACATGGTGTGTAGTTGTAACGACCCAAAATTTTGAATAAATCTTGTTTCCTAATTTTGTGTGTTATTTTATTTTTATACTCAACAAAACTGTTTCATTTGATAACATGAGTATAATTAAAATGAGACCATTGGGTTTTGAATATTATATGACCATTGGTCAATATGACCACTGGAAACTAAACGTTTCGATTATTGTCTCTAAATACAAGTAATCTTGGTTAATTAATATAGAAAGAAGATTCGATGGCCTCACCCAGTAGTCTTGGACCGATCAAAGCCCATCTAATAGAACTTGGGAAGGAGGTTGCACCACTGGGATTTGCACTGGACCAAACCCAAGCCAAAATTCATCGTGTGAAGCTAGAACGAAATCGCCTTCACGATAAGTTCAAACTGATAGAAATTACTACTCGTGCGATGTTGGCCGAGCCTCCCTCAGATTCTCTCACCTTAACACAGCTTACACTTAGGTCCTATGCTGGTATGATAAGGGGCTATGTAAGGAGATCGTAACTGTCTTGTGTAATCCTTTGTTTTAAATAAAAATTTTGATTTCTTCTTATAATGAAGTTTATGAATTTTCAAATGTTCGGATAAATATAGTATGCATATTTTTGGTGAATTTTAGAGAAAGTATGTTTTAAAAAAAATGTTTATGTAAACCTTAAATAATTAAAAATGTGTAATGATTTTTAAAAAATGGTCTTCTACAATTATGTTCAGTACGAAATTTAGAATCTAATAAGATAAACTTAATTTTTGATGAATAGTAAATTATGAATACTGATTTTATGCTTAGGATTAGTAATGTGACCAAATGGATTAGTAATCTCACTTAAAGAAAGTATTAATATAATCTAGGCACCTTGATTAAGTAATGTGATTCAATAAAATTTTTAAATAACAGTTTCATAAATTATTAGTCAAGTATTAGTTTTTTTGGGTGAATAGTGTTTTTTAATTAAAAATTAAATTACAAATATTTAGAAAATTATTTTTATAAAATGGATTTCATTTTTGAACTCAGAGCATCGATATTATGTTAAGGTAATTTTTGGGGATTTTTCTGAAAAAAATGAATTTTCAGTGAATAGTGTATTTATTTAAAAATTAAATTAAAAATATTTAGAAAATTATTTTTATAAAATGGAGTTCATTTTTGAAATCAGAGCATCAATATTTGGTTAAGGTAAAATTTTGGGACTTTTCTAAGAAAGTTGAATTTTCGATGAATAGTGAAAATATAGTTTTTAAGTTACGAGTGTTTAATGACATCATTAAATGATGTATTAAGTATGTAATAAATATGGTCGACTTATGAATAGTAAGATAAGGTATGAGGTGTACCAAGTGGCAAATACCATGGGAAAATACCACGGGCAAGCCCATGGTTTTTCCAAAACCACC
This sequence comes from Viscum album, assembly GCA_963277665.1. Taxonomy (NCBI): domain Eukaryota; kingdom Viridiplantae; phylum Streptophyta; class Magnoliopsida; order Santalales; family Viscaceae; genus Viscum; species Viscum album. The sequence goes on along the minus strand of CAUJRU010000087.1, from coordinate 374,953 downwards.
AATGAGATGTCCCTTGGCCATTAATGCCTTGTCCTCTCACTTTCCCTATAAATACCAAGAAATCCTCTCATACATTCGACTCCCAAATCTCCCCCAATGAAGATCTGGTCTCATTACCTCCCAAGGAGTCCTCCCAAGGTGACCCCAATCCCTCAAGGTCCCAACCTTTGAGTTTTAAGAGTTACGTTTTAAGGTAAGGGATCCAAACTCTCTCTTTCTTTTCAAATATTCTCTTTTAAGTGATTTATTTTATGCTCCATGTTCTTATGTTGGAGGATGTTCTTTTATATTCCTATTAATTCAGTTTTCATGTTCATATGATTAGAGATCCCCTCTTACTCTCATCATTTCGTTTTATGAATGTTTAAGTGGCGCCGTTAGGCTGCCGAAATTTCTGTAACGGATTCTTTCACCCTTCTCGTTTTCAAGATCTATTTTCATATCATGTCTTTCAAGTTAATTTTTATTATGTTGGGGTATGATATCTATATCTATCATAATTATATTTTATGTTCATATGATGAGAGACCCTATTTGATCTCGTCAATTCATTTTTGTTGAAGTTTAGGTGATGCCGTTAGGCTGCCGAATTTTTAAGGGATTCGTTCACCTTTCTCATTTTTCAAAGTTCTACTTTCATGTCAAGTCTTTCAAGTTTATTTTTATTATGTTGGGGTATGATCTCTATATCTATCATACTTATCTTTTATGTTCATATGATGAGAGACCCTATTTGATCTCATCAATTCATTTTTGTTGAAGTTTAAGTGACGCCGTTAGGGTGCCGAATTTTTAAGGGATTCTTTCACCTCTCTCCTTTTTCATGTCAAGTCTTTCAAGTTCCTTTTTATTATGTTGGGGTATTATCTCTATATCTATCATACTGATCTTTCATGTTCATATTATGAGAGACCCTATTTGATCTCGTCAATTCATTTTTGTTGAAGTTTAAGTGACGTCGTTAGGCTGCCGAATTTTCATAAGAGAAATCTTATTTTTGTCCTCCTTCTATGTTTTTCATTTCATATGGTATATATTTCAAATTTCATTAACATGTTCTTATACACTTTATATTATGTCCCTATACTTCTTCATGGATCATTTATGAGTGGGTGACCCATGTCCCCTCTCTTTTCAATGTTTTCTAAAACCTCGAAACGTAGCCGTTATACTGCAGAATTTCCGTCTCAAAATGTCTCTCTCTTATTCTCAAATTCATTTATTTTATTAAGTTAATACTAAAATATCTTTCTTCTCAAGGGTTATTCACATATATACCAAAATTTTCTATTTTAAATTCTGGGATTTACATACATGAGACCCGATTTCCCTTTCTGTGGGTTTAAAGTGACATAAAGATCACGTCTTTAAAGTAGTTTTTAAAACGTTATGATTATGAAATGAAACCCATTTATTTTATTCTATATGGGTTGTTTATGAAATTATTGATGATGATATATGTGGCTCACATGATAATAAAGACAAATTAAGGGTGCTCCCTGATAGCGCTCCAATGCATTGGGTAAAGACTTAATCTCTAGAGATGACCATTTTTAACGATGCCTTGATGAATAACCTTGGTAATTTTTAATGACACCTTGGGGATGAACCTTAATGAAACGGAAATGATTGTCAATATTAAATGTTGTAGCCACATCTTCAAGTTATAAAATACGTTATTTTTATTATGATATGCCTCATGATTTCTTTCTCATGCCTTAAAGTTCTTTTTCATGACATTGTTGATGTATCTTAAGTTCACATGTTAAATGTTTCCCCTTGTTTCCCTTATTGGGCCTTCTGCTCACCCTTTCTTTTGATGTATGTCCCCAGGTTATGAGATTCAGTAATGTACCTAGGATGAACCTAAGGAGAAGCCTTTCAAGTGTTTAAGAATAATGTTTTATGTTTTCATGTTTTAAGTTCCTGGTTTCCAAGACACTAAACCTTAAAGATCCTCGGTTTTGTAAAATGTAATGAAAGTTTATGTGATAAAAAGGCGGGATGCTATAGTTTGTATCAAATGATGGTTTAGTTATTTTTGGAAATTAGGATATGAAAACTCTAGGAATAAACCTATATAAAATTTTAAATGTAGGAAATCTTCCGGGTATTTTGGTGAGTATTGAGTAAGGGATTGACAAGCAAATACATCCCTGTTTGGATATGAGCAGGTAGAGGTGGCTCTGGAACAGATGTACATAGGGGTAAAACCCGAAAACACCACTTTGTGCTAGACTCGAATGGGAACTGGTACATGACAACGGGCCTTGCTGCACTCTTGGTTACAACACTCCCGGGGGATATGCTTTGGTAAATTCATAATCTTAGTATGAACCATTATTAAAGGAACAAAGATAAAATAAAATAAAGATTCACATAAGAATATATGATCATGGATAACCTAGATTGGGACCTAGGGGATCACAAGTTAGGGTATACTTTTCTTCTACAAGTTTATCCTTCTATTATTTAAGTTTCCTTTTCATGATTATTGGCTAAGTATTTAAGCCCCTTAATTATACGTTCTTTTCTTAGTTAATGGCGGGAAATGGAAGAGCATGTCCCAATAACCAATGTGATAGGAAATGTGACGATTGCCCTATTAATGTGATATAGATGATGAAAGATCAAGTTGAACATATTGTGATTATGCCAAACCAGCTATCAAAAATCACAATTAATAACTGGTACCTAGTTGAATGCCCAAATTCATCAAGGAAGAAGAAGACAAAGTCTTAAGGATGTTCATCTGATAAAGTTGATAAGGGAAAGAAGACCCAATTTCTTTTTTGCAAAAAGTGTGGGAAGAGGCACCAAGGATAATGTCACAAAGGAATCAGGAGATGTTTTAAGTGTGGGAAGATAGGGTATAAAGTAGCCAATTGCTTTAAAAAAATGGATAATGTGATTAATGGAGATAAGTTTCTATCTAATGTACCTTATACATTTCGATGTCTTAAATGTGGAGAAGTTAGACATTATCCAAGGCAATTATCTCATGGAAAGGATGAGAAGCATGATGAGCATCAACAATCTTCGAGGACAAGGGAACAATGCAAGTCCTATGTTGAGATGGATCATGATGACTGAAGTACATGTAAATTCTTCGCAATAATTGTCTATGTCATGTTGTATTCTAGTTCGTGCTCTATGAGAATATCTTTTATGTTTTCTAAGATCATAAAGTCACTACCTAAGATGATTTTATATCATTAAGGAAAACATCTATTGTTATTTACCACATGTTGATGTAGTGAAGTTGTTCTTCTTAAAAAAAGGTGATTAGGGGAATAAAAGATGATTATTATTTTGGAAGACGTTCACTATTTTGGGAACCCTATTTGATCGAGGTAAATATATTACTACGGTATTTTCTTTGTGGAGTAAAGGTTGACTTATGTTTTAAAGAATCAATGAATTTAAGGCGAACTTATAGTAATTTAGGTTACATATGGAAATGATTAACCTATCTTGGGGAAAATGAGATTAGGTTATTTACTTTTGTTATAAGATGATAAGAGTGCTTGATGTTGTTTGAAGATGAATGATAAAGTCTATCTTGGAAGAATATGTTATAAGATCATTCTTATAATTGGGTTTCAATCTTAGTTTGGTTTATTTTGAGGAATTTTAAGGACAGTTATTTATGGAATGGTCTATGATGAACTTTGGGTAGTACCATGGAACTTTGAAGATTTAAAAGTAGTTTCCCTTCCTATGAGATTCTTTCTTTTTGAAGAGTTGTTTTATCTTACCCTTTATATTTTTGGGATAATGTTTAAAGATAGAAGAAATTGATAGTTAATCTTTTGTGGATTACGTGACTCTCAAGAAGATGATTCTTGTGTTTTGATTAGACCAAGTGTTTTTGAATGCTCATCGTTTTGAGAAAAGATTAGTTTTGGTAGAAACTTATTAAAGGATGAAACTCTACTTGAAAGTAGGTATATTTCCTTATGTTTTTATTCTATGTAGTAAATGAATTCCTAAAAATTATGAAAAGAAACGTAAAAAAAACGTTGTTGGTTTACGTTTCCTACTAGGTAATCAAAGACCATTTACACACATCATAAGTTTGTGATTTTATCATGGTCAACTTTCTCCTAATCATGTTTTCTATTACTCTCCCTCAGAACTTGAACCTTTGTTTTCTCCTCCATGTCCATGTTTTCCTGCATGGAATCCTAGTGTGGGTTAACTCGGGTGACCTTTGTACTTCCCTTTCTTTCTTTTAAAGTAATATTTTTACTGACTCCTTTTTCGATGTGGGACTTTCAATGAAATTTCAAAACCTGATTTTAAAAATTGCGAGGACGTAATTTCTTAAGGGGTGAAGATTGTAATGACCTGGAATTTTGAATGAATCTTGTTTCCTAATTTTGTGTGTTATTTTATTTTTATACTCAAAAAAACTGTTTCATTTGATAACATGAGTATAATTAAAATGAGACCGTTGGGTTTTGACTGTTATATAACCATTGGTCAATATGACCGCTAAAAACTAAACGTTTCAATTATTGTCTCTAAATACAAGTAATCTTGTTTAATTAATATAGAAAGAAGATTTGATGGCCTCACCCAGTAGTCTTGGACCGATCGATTCCCATCTAACAGAACTTGGGAAGGAGGTAGCACCACTGGGCTTTGCACTGGACCAAACCCAAGAAGAACTTCATCGTGTGAAGCTAGAACGGAATCGACTTCGTGAGAAGTTCAAACTGATAGAAATTACTACTCATGCAATGTTGGCTGAGCCTCCCTCAGATTCTCTCACCTTAGCACACCTTACACTTAGGTCCTATGCTGGTGTGATAAGGGGCTATGTAAGGAGGCCGTAACTGCCTTGTGTAATCCTTTGTTTTAAATAAAAATTTTGATTTCTTCTTATGATGAAGTTTATAAATTTTCAAATGTACGGATAAATATAGTATGCATATTTTTGGTGAATTTTAGAGAAAGGATGTTTTAAAAAAAATGTTTATGTAAACCTTAAATAATTAAAAATGTGTAATGATTTCCAAAAAATGGTCTTCTACAATTATGTTCAGTACAAAATTTAGAGTCTAATAAAATCAACTTAATTTTTGATGAATAGTAAATTATGAATAGTGATTTTATGCTTAGGATTAGTAATGTGACCAAATGGATTAGTAATCTCACTTAAAGAAAGTATTAATATAATCTAGGCACCTTGATTAAGTAATGTGATTCAATAAAATAGTTAAATAACGGTTTCATAAATTATTAGTCAAGTATTAGTTTTTTCGGGTGAATAGTGTTTTTTAATTAAAAATTAAATTAAAAATATTTAGAAAATTATTTTTATAAAATGGATTTCTTTTTTGAACTCAGAGCAACGATATTATGTTAAGGTAATTTTTGGGGATTTTTCTGAAAAAATGAATTTTCGGTGAATAGTGTATTTATTTAAAAATTAAATTAAAAATATTTAGAAAATTATTTTTATAAAATGGATTTAATTTTTGAAATCAGAGCATTGATATTTGGTTAAGGTGAAATTTTGGGATTTTTCTGAAAAAGTTGAATTTTCGATGAATAGTGAAAATACAGTTTTTAAGTTACAGGTGTTTAATGACATCATTAAATGATGTATTAAGTATGTAATCAATATGGTCGACTTATGAATAGTAATATAAGGTATGAGGTGTCCCAAGTGTCCAATACCATAGGAAAATACCATGGGCAAGCCCATGGTTTTGCCAAAACCACCAATGAGGTGTCCCTTGGCCATTAATGCCTTGTCCCCTCACTTTCCCTATAAATACCAAGTCATCCTCTCATCCATTAGACTCCAAACTCTCCCCCAATGAAGCTCTGGTCTTATTACCTCCAAAGGAGTCCTCCAAAGGTGCCCCCAATCCCTCAAGGTCCCAACTTTTGAGTTTTAAGAGTTACGTTTTAAGGTAAGGGATCCAAACTCTGTCTTTCTTTTCAAATACTCTCTTTTAAGTGATTTATTTTATTCTCCATGTTCTTATATTGGAGGATGTTCTTTTATATTCCTCTTAATTTCCTTTTCCTGTTCATATGATGAGAGATCCCCTCTTACTCTCATCATTTTGTTTTATGAATGTTTAAGTGGCGCCGTTAGGCTGCCGAAATTTTTGTAACAGATTCTTTCACCCTTCTCGTTTTCAAGATCTATTTTCATGTCAATTATTTCAAGTTCCTTTTTATTATGTTGGGGTATGATCAATATATCTATAATACTGATCTTTTATGTTCATATTATGAGATACCCTATTTTATCTCTTCAATTCATTTTTGTTGAAGTTTAGGTGATGCCGTTAGGCTGCCGAATTTTTAAGGGATTTGTTCACCTTTCTCATTTTTCAAAGTTCTACTTTCATGTCAAGTATTTCAAGTGACTTTTTATTATGTTGGGGTATGATATCTATATCTATCATATTGATATTTTATGTTCATATGATGAGAGACCCTATTTGATCTCGTCAATTCATTTTTTTTGAAGTTTAAGTGACGCCGTTAGGCTGTCGGATTTTTAAGAGATTCTTTCACCTTTCTCCTTTTTCATGTCAAGTCTTTCAAGTTAATTTTTATTAGGTTGGGGTATGATCTCTATATCTATCATACTGATATTTTATGTTCATATTATGAGAGACTCTATTTGATATCATCAATTCATTTTTGTTGAAGTTTAAGTGACGCCGTTAGGCTGCCAAATTTTCATAAGAGAAATCTTATTTTTGTACTCCTTCTATGTTTTTCATTTCATATGGTATATCTTTAAAATTTTATTACCATGTTCTTATACCCTTTATATTATGTCCCTCTACTGCTTCATGGATCATTTATGAGTGGGTGACCCATGTCCCCTCTCTTTTCAATGTTTTCTAAAACCCCAAAACATAGCCGTTATACTGCAGAATTTCCGTCTCAAAATGTCTCTCTCTTATTCTCAAATTCATTTATTTTATTAAGTTAATACTCAAAGCTATTTCTTATAAAGGGGTATTCACATATATACCAAAATTTTCTATTTTAAATTCTGTTATTTACATACATGAGACCCTCTTTCCCTTTCCGTGGGTTTAAAGTGACATAAAGATCACGTCTTTAAAGCAGTTTTTAAAACGTTATGATTATGAAATGAAACCCATTTATTTTATGCTATATAGGTTGTTTATGAAATTATTGATGATGATATATGTGGATCACATGATAATAAATACAAATTAATGGTGCGCCCTGATAGCGCTCCAATGCATTGGGTAAAGACTTAATCTCTAGATATGACCATTTTTAACGACGCCTTGGTGAATAACCTTGGTAATTTTTAATGACACCTTTGGGATGGACCTTGGTGAAACGGAAATGATTGTCAATATTAAATGTTGTAGCCACATCTTCAAGTTATGAAATACATTATTTTTATTATGATATGCCTCATTATTTCTTTCTCATGCCTTAAAGTTCTTTTTCATGACATTGTTGATGTATCTCAAGTTCACATGTTAAATGTTTCCCCTTGTTTCCCTTACTGGGCCTTCTGCTCACCCTTTCTTTTGATGTATGTCTCTAGGTTATGAGATGCAGTAATGAACCTAGGATGAACCTAAGGATAATCCTTTCAAGTGTTTAAGAATAATGTTTTATGTTTTCATGTTTTAAGTTCCTGGTTTTCAAGACACTAAACCTTAAAGATCCTCGGTTTTGTAAAATGTAATGAAAGTTTATGTGATAAAAAGGCAGGATGCTATAGTAGTTAACATGTACACACCGTGTAGTCTGGCCAAGTCAACAATCCGAATTTTGAGGAGTGTAATTTTGATACACGACAACCGAGGTATACAATGTGTAGCTAGATAGTACATGTCATGTAGTCTACAAATAACTAGAAGAATTAAATTACATTAAATTGAAAATTATAGCATTAAAACCCTATTTATTTTATTGGAACTTTAAGTGTTTGACAATTTAATAAGGGTTTTAAAACATATTAAATGATCAATTAATTTATTGTAATAAATATGCAATTGTTAGTTCTCCCATTTATTTTCCATTAATGATTTTATGGTGGTTATATCTAAGAGGATTCAAATAGTCATTTAGATAAAGGGAATTAATGCAATTGTGTTTATCTTAATATTAAATAATGAATAAGAAATGAATGTTATCCATTTACTTTTGTGTATACATTGCATATATGATCATTAATGATCTTGACCAAGACCTATGTATGTGTTGGATGGTTTAATTTAATTTATTGCATGAGTTTTCAATTATCTATTATTAAATTAAATATGATGGCCTCCAAGTCATCCCTCCCTCCATTATTATGTAAGACCAACATATCCATGGTTATTTATATAATTCCCCTCAACCAATCCTTTAGTTACCCTCACTTGTATGTGAGTTATAAATACATGTAATTAATGTAATTTCCCAATTCACATGGAGGCAGTTCAAGGCGGAACCATTATGATGCCAACCCAGGAGATACATAGGTGGAATGTAGTAACTCCTGTCAAGATCGTAATAGAAGTTATTTCTCCTAGGACAAAGTTTGATTTAATATATACTCATTAAATCTACTATTAGATAAGCTCATGATGATGTCATTTATTTATTTATTTATTTTTATTAATGTATTATTTATTTTATGGATGAAAGAATACAATAACATAAATAAATGAATTAATGTGAAAATATGGAATTTAAATAAATGGATTATGTATAAATGTTTTATCTAGCATGATTAATTAATTAAGTAACACCTGCTTAATATTAATAAGAAATGTAAATGATGAAACAAGATAAAATTTATACATAATTAATTAAAATCCCTCAACCTAATATTAATTCAGAATAATTATTCCATTACTTGATTGGGAAGGAAACCATTGAACTAAGTGTAGTACATATCCAAATTATGGACACTTAATTTTATCTGGGAGTTCTCACTAGGGTTTTGTGTTGACATATTTGAACTTGTATTGAGTTTAATGGCCAAATTCTATTCAATATAAATTTAAGGGAAAGTGTTGAGTAAATCCAAATTAGGATTTCAATATAGGGTAATCCACTCAACATATCAAGGAGGTGAACGCCTACAGTTGGAAACACCATCTACCTTGATTTCTTATGGTTTTTATGGCCAAATTCTAGATCATTAAGAAAAGTAATGGATATCCTTTCCACTATAATGTCTTTGAAACTAGATATTTCGAGTTCAATGGTGAGGACTATTAATACTTGATAAAAAAGTGGGACATTTAATTAATAAGATCAATTAATTTATTATTTCTCACATAATTTATAATCATGAAAACATACTAACAATCTATTATTTAATTGTAGAATAAAATGAAAATATCTTCATCCACACTATCCCTATGATCAATATTGGAGAAAGAAAACCTCCTCACTAGTAGTAACTTATAGGAGTGGTTTAGACATTTTTGGGTTGTGCTATGCCATGAATGGAAATCTTACATGCTAGAATATTTAATTCCTAATCTTCCTGCCAAAGAGACAAGTGATGAAAAGTTACTTATCTATGAAAAACATTTGAGCGACGCGATCAAAGTCCAATGTTTTATTCTTTCATATATGTATAGTAAACTCATGAAGTCTCACAAAAACATGTATGTGTATATAATGCTTGAGAACCTATGTGGTTTATACCATGAGATAGCTAGATAATAACAATTTGATATTTCCAAAGGAATATTTTAGAGTAAGATTGTGGGGGGTGACCTAGAAAGGCCTTATGTAGTTAAAGTCATTGGATATGTTGAGAACCTAGAAGTTTTGGAGTTTAAACTCCCCAAATATCTGGGAACCTATCTCATTCTTGCATCACTCACTCAGAGCTTATCCATCTTTTTTTGTAAATTTTAATATGAAAAACATTGAGAAGTCTCTCCCAGATCAACTTACTTTCCTTTACCAAGTAGATAAGGATATGATGTGTGAAGATCCTTCCTTCCTTATGGTGAACAAACAGAAATGGAAAGCAGATAGATCTAAGTCCAAAGCTTCATCATGCCCTTCCTAGAAGAGGAAGATAAAGGGGAAAGAAAGAGAATATGATACTATTTATTTTTCATGTGGCTAGTGATGGTTCTGGGTGTAGTAGAAGCATTCAGAGGTGGAATATATATTAATTGTTTTTAATAATCATTGCCTGAAACCAAGAGAGAGGATCTTACACATCAAATTTAAAATTAATTTATTTAATATTTGAATAAATAAATACCCAGGATTAGAAAATTTCTTCATTGGTGAATATTGAACATATAAAAAGACCCTTTTGGACTACATTTGTTGCGTTGTAAGGATCCAAGGATAGAATCCCTCTAGCAGTGATCCACACATGCTTCTATATCTATGAGAAACACCACTTGATCTCTAGGTGATAACAAGGTGAGTCGAATGTCTTGCGTTGTTCGTTCTTGATCACTCATTCATTGGTCTTGAAGAAATATATCTTCCATTTTTCATTCTTGATAGGGAGAGAGAGGGATTTGAGAGATAATTTTTTGTGCGCAACAATTATCTATTCTAATTTTTTTTGATTCTCTACATAATAGACATATCAATCTATTTATAGAGTTAGGGTTTAAGATAAAATATTATTTAATTTCATACCAGCCATTAAATAACATTTATTACCATTAAGAAACCCCTTTCCACATAATAATAATTATATTATTATTATTTTGTGGCACGTGGCAACTTGCACAATAATAAATATTATGTAATGGTCTTGTTAATTAATATTTTTCATAGGACTCAATCTTGGTCCTTCTAAACTCCTCTAAAATTTATTAAACAACCAAATAAATATTTTATTCACAATCTAGCGAATAAATATTTAATAAAATATTCAATAAATAAATAAATATTGTATTAATAAGCTGAAAAATAAATATTTATTTTATTTAGGCGATCAATATAACTTGAATAAAATTATTCCTTGGACTTGATAATAACATTTATTCCTTTAATTAAACTCAAATAGAATATAATTAATATCAATAGAAACACTTAGTGTTTGACCCTCTAGGATTCTTTCTCATTAGCATTAGGAAGGCTTTCATAAAGTCCAAGATTACTATCTAGAAATGAGTCAAGACACCCAAGATAATGAAATTAATGTCATAACATAAAAAACCACATAAAAAAGTTCACTATGTAATATAATCCCTTTCTCACAATATCTCATCAAGAAGGTTTCACAACTACGTCACCAACTTATATGCTCGATATGTCTTTCTTTGACCATATGAAATATGCATGTTATTACACCATGGCCATGGAATTTAATGTGATGGTTCAAAACTAATCAAAGTGCCAAAATATCAGCTTCTATAAATATGGAAGAGAAAAATCCTTCTTCAACCTATTCATTAATGACATGTCACTCATGACGCACCCAACGTATCCAAAATTTCCATGAATTGTCATCTTCATGGTTTATTAAATACATCTCAGTAAATGAGTTGTAATATACATTAAAAATAATATTAAAGTCTAAGGACCATTACACACACTCATAGATAGGAATATCTGATGATACCAAAACATATCGAATTCTTACTTGTGGTTCTGTTCTCATAATCTCACACCTGAGAGATTACCAAGTGCAAACTTCATGAGCATAAAACTTATATGCTCATGAGTACTCTCACCTAACAGTCTATGTACTATGTGTCCCATCATAGTATATTATATAACTGTAGAACATTATTTGAGAATATCGTCATAGCATATCGAGGTTCTCATCATAGTGGGGAACTGCTATGAAATTATCAATGTGACATATACTCTAGGATATTATTACATTAGAGTCATGTAGAACAAAAAACATTATGTAATAAGAAGTTTTATTAATATTCAATACATCAAATATAATTTTAATCAAAGAACAAACAGTTGGTCCTAGGACACTAACTCCAAAAAAAACCCACTTAGACTAGAGCCAACAGCCTATGAACTTCAGTTCGCTAGACCACACATGATAATCATGTTTCTGTTGTGTCAAGGTTTTAGTCAAGGGGTCCTCCATTATGCCTTCGGTGGAAATACTGCTCACTGAAACTTCACCTCTCTAAGATAAATCCCTCAAGAATTGGTACTTATGAAGTATGTGCTTTTTCCTCTAATGTGACCTTGGCTCTTTTACAAGAGTCACTGCTATAGTATTATCACAATAGAGTGTGATATGATCATTACTTATAGATAACACATCAATATCTTGAATGAATTTTCACATCCATACTTCTTCTTTAGCTGCCTTAGAAGTCACAATATACTCAAACTCTGTTGTAGAATGTCCAACCATATCCTACTTTGAGTTATTCTAGCTTAGAGAACCTCCATTCAAAGTGAAGATGTATCCCGTTTGTGACTCCATGTAATCTTTATCAGTTTGGAAACTGGAATCTTAATATCCTATGATGATCAGTTACTCATCTACTCTATAAACTAGAAACACATCCATAGTACACCTTATATACTTAAGGATAGTCTTGAATGACATCCAATAATGGTCACCTACACTACAGGAAAATGGAATATTTGCAACCGGATCCCATCGCAAAAGGTATTTTGCGACGGGGCTCCGTCGCAAATCGCCCGTTGCCAAAAACAGAATCGTAAATAGGTGTTTTTGTGGCGGTCCCATCGCAAAATGAGTATTTGCGACGATATTTTTCCCCCATCGCAAAATGGGTTTTCGTTTATATATAAAAAAGGTATTCGCGACAGGCCGTCGCAGATATATTAGTTGCGATGAGTTTCTGACCCGTCACAAGTCGGAAATTTAAATAATATTTGCGATGTAGGTATTTGTGAAGGACCGTCATAGAAATGTTTTTACGATGGGTATTCTTCCCGTTGAAAATGTTACAGTAAAAAAATTTTTACGGCGGGAAATTCCGTCGCAAATATTCCCGTCGCAAATACTAAAAAAAATAAATAAAATAAAATAATTAATACAAATCGTATAATATTATATAATAATAATAATAATATTAATAATATAAAAAAATTCTATTATTATAATATAAATAAAAAAATATATAAAATATAATTATGAAATATTAATATAAAATAATAATAATATGAATATAAATAATATAATATAATATAATAATACTAATATTAATAATATAAAAAATTAATATTATAATAATATTATTAAATTATGTATATAACAATAATATTAATATTAATAATATAAAGAAATTATATTATTATAATATTAATAATAAAAAATATATATAATATAATTATGAAATATTAATATCAAAAAATAATAATAATATGAATATAAATAATATAATATTATATATTATGAAATGTTAATATTAAAAAATAATAATAATAGAACTAATATTAATAATATAAAAAATTAATATAATAAAATTATTATTAAAATAAACATACATATTTATGAAAAAAATAATATTAATATTATTAATATTAATAAAATTATAAAATTATAAACTTCTAAATATTAACAATAAATATAAAATATTAAAAGTAATATTACTAAAATAAGCATACATTAAAAATAATACTAATAAGTAATAAAATATTAAAAAAAATAAAAACAAATTAAATCATGAAATATTCGTACCAATATGAAAGAGGAATTGTAAATATTTAATATGACAATAAACTACAAACTCAAATGTTTATTACATATAAAAAAATCACTGGGGGGGTGGATAATCTGGAGGACCTAGAGGAGGTGGTGGAGGAAACTCCATCCCTAAACTATGAGTCAGACGACGTATATACTCCATCTTCTCCTGACGTTGCTTCTCATATCGATGTCTCTCCTCATCCTGCTGCTAATGCATCTGCTCCTGCCATCGACGCATCTCCTCATCGTGTTGCTGACGCATCTGCTCCTGCCCCTGACGCAAATCCTCTATAAGCTGACTCTGAGCATGTAGCTTCTCCTGATACTATGAGGTAGAAGATGATGTATCTCCACGAGCTCCTCTCGAGCTGAACACCGACATCACAGTAGTACTATAATAAGCTTCAGGAGTCAAATGAGAGCCGATACCAACTACTCAGCCCTTTTCAAAGCCATATTGGGTTGCCTGCATCCATGCCGTCTCATCAAAATGGTGAGCACTAGTCTGATCACCCGTCTCGTTTTGACTCTCAGCTTGTGTCTGAGAGGTCACAAGATCATATGACTCCTTAAGTTTCAATTAGAAATTAAAATAATGAAAAGATTATATGCATTTAATTTACAAACTGAAAAGAAAATAATACTGACCACAATCTGACGCTGGCGGTCACCTCTAATATCTCCAGTAGCCAGATCAGTGTACATCCTCTGATAAACGCCGTACATCGTAATACTGGGCTGCTTAGCTTCCTATATGAATATAAAATAAACTATTTATATTTAAAGTTGTATAAAATATTAAAAAAAATTACTTAGCAGACGCTCTCTATGTGCACTGAATGTACGACTACCGGCTCGATGCGTCATCTCTTGTCTCCCCTGATTCTGTCGACCCAATGTAGATCTCCTCTGAAACCCACCACCCAACTAGTGTGTACATAATCCATCTCAAACGTGAGATGAAATGTACTCTAGTCAGTGGGCTCTACAGGACTCATCAAATTCTGTCACTCCGGCTTTCTTCACAGCCCTCTTTCTCAAATTATGCAAAAACTAACGGAAACGGTCACGCATAGACACCACCCATGCCGCGTGGATAGTGGCACACATGCTCTCATCGATGGGATACCATAAACCCTAATATAAATTTATTAATGAATTAAATTTCAAAATAAATAATATTTAATTACATACCAGCCAATGATCAAACATGGCGGCCTGCACATCAGCGGGAATCTGATCCCATGTGAGCCAGGGCTGAGAAAAATAATTGCGCAAGATAGCGCTCCCCTGTCCAATAGCTATATGCATAAAACTATGGAAAAAGAAAAAATAATCAAACAATTAGAATATAAATAAATTATAATGAAATATAACTAAAATACACAGGTTACCATACCACCGCGTGTGCGCATCGAATCCAAGAGGTGGACGTCGCTCTGGGATAGGATCTGGAATCATTAGTGTGGAAAGACCATGCCTCCTCCGAGTGCTCCCTGTAGTGCCAATAGCCTAAGGGTCATATGACTCAAGAACCTCATCATCCATAGGTAGATCAGCCTCCAGCAACTGACGAAACATTTCTGAGTCCATCTGAAACATGAAATGATTGTTATTAGTAAACAGTTGAAAATAACTATTATGTATAGATATATATTTGTTATGATTCTAACCAGCATTTTACTGTGTCAATGTTCATCTTCATCATCATCTTCATAGTTTTCAATGTCAATATATTCATCTTCCTCTTCAACATCATCAATTTACATATTAGTTTCACTTTCATCATCTCTTGTCATTTCAAATTCAGTTGTAACATTATTGACAACATCGTCACCATCGACCCTTAACTATGGGGTGTCATCCTTGATATTCATGTCTCTTTGTGAAAAATACGTGTTTTGAGGAGTGTCCTGAAAATTTTTATTTCCTTGCACTTCAGTAGAACCACATTCAGTTTGAGTAAACTAATTTTCTCGAGATTTAACTTTTATTATACTCCACCAATCATCCAACTCTTTTGCAGTAACACAATATTTTACATAATAAATTTGATGTGCCTGATGAGCCAATAAAAATGAATCATTTACTACAAGAACACTTTTATGTTTAATATCAACAATTCCATGAGTCGGATGAATACGCAAGACTCTCTCAGTATCCAGCCATCGACATTTAAACATTGTTAGATAATTCTATCCCAAATAACACAGTTCAATAATTTCTTCAAGCATGCCGTAAAATTCAACTTCAATATCTCTATGATGTGATCCCTTTAAACAAACACCACTATTCATTGTTTTCTTTGATTCCCCATATGCACGTGTATGAAATCGATAACCATTCACCACATATGCATTATAAGATTTATCCATTTTGGATGGTGGGCTACTCAATATACGCAATCGACTATCAATCTTATCAGCATGTACAGATACCTGAATTTTTTTAAAACATTTATCACTATTACAAGTAATAAATTGATTTTATATGTAAAACCAAAAAAGAATGTTTGTTACCAGTTTTTGAAACCAGTAGGCAAATTTTTTTTTCCGACGTTCTTCTAAGCCAGCTACTGTAATTTGTGGAAATTGTTTCTTAATATGATCATCATATAACTTATAAATACAATATGATTAATTTAATGTAATAGAATCTATAGAATAAGGGATAGGATCACTCACTGTACAATTGGTGACATTTCTTCATAGTTGAGTGGAACATATGTATGAGCTCTATGATGTTCATCATCTGAAAGCCATCTATCATGAACTCCACCAAAGCCAAGTTCGGGCTGATTGAAAACTGATAATTGATTGTTCATATCATCATCAACATTCCCCTCATTCCGGCCCATGCGGTTAAATTTTGAGGGATATTCAGATTCAAAATAATGATAGTAGAATAAAGAAATTTCCTCTTGCAAATAAGCTTCAGCAATTGAGCCTTCAACTGATGCTTTGTTACAGACTTTTTTTTTTCAATTTATGCATGCATCTCTCAAATGGGTACATCCATCGAAACTGAACCGGACCTCCACATTTTTCTTCATGTGGAAAATGTAATATCAAATGTTCTATTGAGTCAAAGAAAGCCGGTGAAAATATTTTTTCCAGTTTGCATATAATTACAAAAACAACTTCTTCCAGTTTTCTTAGTGTATCATAGTCTGTTGTCACCACACACATGTCTCGAAAAAAATATGATATATCTGTTATCGAATCCCAAATATTATAATTCAACAAACCTCTTAATCTAATAGGCATAAGTCTTTCCATTATAACATGACATTCATGACTTTTTAATCCGGTAATATGACCATTTTTAACACATCTGCCCAAGTTGGAAGCATAGCCATCTGGAAATCTCAAATCTGCAATCCACTAACAAAATAATAAGCGACTCTCTTTGTTCAGTGTTTAAGCTTCTTTTGGATTCATTAATCTCTGTGATCTGACATTTTCAAACAATTCAAGTTCTGGTTTCCTGCAAATTTGGGCAAGATCTAATCATGCCTTTACATTATCTTTGGTTTTACCCGGTGTATCCAAAACTATATGAAATAAATTATCAAAACAGTTCTTCTCAATATGCATGACATCCAACATGTGTCGGACCAATAAATCAGACCAATATGGAAGATTCCAAAAAATGCTCCGTTTTGTCCAATTGTGTTCTTTCCCAAAGCCATGAATTTTCTGTTGGTTTATTGTCGGTCCAAAAGTGATGGAAGATAATGAAAATAAAACTGATTGTAACTCTGTACCTGAGATCATTTTTGGAGGTTCATCTCTTTCAATTTTTCCTTTTCTGAAATGAGATTTATTCCTCCGAAAAGGATGATCGATTGGAAGAAATCTGCAATGACAGTCAAAATATCAAGGTTTTTTTTCCATTCACGAGCATAAATGATTTGTTTTCTCCCATACAGTAAGGACATGATTTTGGACCATGTGTACTCCAGCCAGATAACATGCCATATGTCGGGAAGTTACTAATTGTCCACATCAAAGCATATTTCATTACAAAATTCTGTTTCGCAGCAGCATTATATGTACCAACACCATAACTCCACAGTAAATTTAACTCATCAATCAATGGTTTCAAATAAACATCAAGATTCTTTTTCGGATGTCCTGGGATTAATAATGTCAAAAAGATATAAGGATCTTTCATCAGCATCCATGTAGGCAAATTGTACGGAGTTATAAAGACAGGACAACAGGAATATTGACTACCAAAAGATCCAAATTGACAAAAACCGTCAGTAGAAAGACCCAATCGCACGTTCCGGGATTCTAAAGCAAAAGAAGGATGCACTTGATCAAAATGTTTCCATGAATCACCATCAAATGGATGAATCAATATTTTACCATTTGAAATATTGGTTTTGTGCCATGACATCATTTTCTCTGTGTTCTGAGACATAAATAAACATTGCAACCTAGGTGTAAGTGGGAAATATCTCAACAGTTTTACAGGAATCAATCCAGACTTCCCTGATTGAGCTTCTTTATAACTCGATTGTACACATGTGGGAAAACTATCCAATGACTCATTTTCACCAGAATATAAGATGCAATCATTTGAACATGCATGGATCTTCTGATAACTAAGACCCAGATTACGAATCAGTCTCTTGCTCTCATAATAATTAGTAGGCAACACATTTCCTTTAGGTAACAGTGCTTTAACCAAAGAAAATATCTGATCAAAATAGTTATTTGACATTTCATTATCTGATTTAATAGCCATAAATTTTGCAACTGCTTCTAATTTTCTTATCTTGCAACCAAGATATAATGCATCCTCAACAGACCTGAACAACTCAGCAAATTCATATGGTGCCAACTCGGGAGGTAAATCAACATCATCCTCGATTTCAGTTTGTTGAATGGATGACCCTGCAACAACATGTACTAAATTCTGAAACCGTGATGGATCCAGAATCAAATTATTAGTATCTTCTCTGGAACTTCGTTCACTGTGTTGATACCAAAAAAATATAATCTGATTGAAAACCATAGCACAAGAGATATTTCCCAACAATTTCAAATGTCTCAAACGTTCTCAGAGCACATTTTTTACAAGGACACTTAATTGTCCCTTCTGAAACAAATTCCTGGTTTGATGATGCAAATGATAAGAAAGATTCAACACCATCAACATATGCAGGATTTAAACTAGAACCTTTTGGATTTCTGCGCTGATTTATCCAAGCACGATCATCTAATAATGATTGATGTCGATTTCCTTATTCCATATTCATATATATGTTTCTACAAAATTTAAAACCATTAATATTGTTAAATAATTTGATATAAGAAAAACAATATCCTAAAAAGAGAAGATACATAATTACAGTTATTTCTTAGTAATTACCAATAATTATAGGCGACACAGTTAGTTTGTAATCATCCCCACTAATTATTATTAATTTAGCAATACTTAACAATACTTGGAAAAATGAAATATTATTGAATAATGAAATAAAATTTTGTAATCATCGTTGTGGAGATTATATTACTAATTATTCTTATTTGTTTCCAGTGGATTGGTGGCAGCTCTTTTGCCTGACGACTCATCTCCTTGTAAGGAGATGAGTCATGAGGGAAAAGAGCCTCTTTTGTCCGACGACTCATCTCTTTTTAACTTTCTCCCGACTGAAATCAGTATGAAAAACTTGCTCTGACATACGTTAGAGCACATTTTTCATACTGATTTCAGTGGGAGAAAGTTGCAAAGATATGAGATGTTGAAGAAAAGGTAGCCGCCAATCCACTGGAAATTGTGCCAATTTATAACCATGTACTTGAATTTATTTGATTTTTGATTAATTATTACTAATTATTACTAATTATTAAAAATCTCAATATTTCCAACAGATTTTGCTCTTTTCTTAACACGTTCAAATCCTAAAGAGTCGTCAATTTTCAGGTCATGCCCAATAAAAATTTTGCGTCAACCATGTCCAATTTAAACTCTATAACTGTCCTTACATGGTTGATCACCTCGCAAGTAGTGTTGCAATAGGACGACACAAGTAATTTCGTTCTCGTCTTTAAGAATCATTTCATATAACCCTTTACATAGATCATTCTTCCTTGAAAAATTAAGAGAACTTCAGTATCTTTCCCTTAATTTTTCAAGAAAGAATGGTCTATGTAAAAAGTCATGTGATATGATTCTTATAGATGAGAAAGACATGATTTGGGTTGTCCTATTGCAATGCTACTTGCGAGGTGATCAACTAAGCAAAAACAATTATAGAGTTTACATTGGACACAGTTGATGCAAATTTTTTATTGGGCATGACCTAAAAATTGGTGACCCTTTAAGATTTGAACATGTTAAGAATAAAGAAAAACTTATTGAAAATATTGATAATTGAAATATTTTATAATTTTTTTATAATTTTAATAATATTAATATTTTTTTATAAATATTAAACATATAATAATAAAATAATTATATTATTAGTATTATTTAATTATTAATATTAGAGTAATATAATATTTTATATTATGTTACTATTTATGTTACTAATTATATTACTAATTATGTTACTAATTAGTAACAAACGTGATTGACCGCTCATCTACCTCAATTTTCTTTTCATTTGTGCGTTGAGGTTGACAGGAAACTTCTACCTCCACATATAGCATTTACTCTTACTGTCAAAATTATAAACCTCCTCATCTCTATGCTAGCGAGGAGGTTGATAATTTTGACAGTAAAAGAAAATATTACATGTGGAGGCAGAAGTTTCCTGTCAAGCCTCAACACACAAATGAAAAGAAAATTGAGGTAGATGAGCGGTCAATCACGCTTGTTAATTGTTTCCAAATTATTTTAATTATTTCCTAATTATTTTAATTGTTTCCTAATTATTTTAATTGTTTCCTAATTATTTTAATTGTTTCCTAATTATTTTAATTATTTCCTAATTATTTTAATTGTTTTCTAATTATTTTAATTGTTTCCTAATTATTTTAATTGTTTCCTAATTATTGTAATTTTTTCCTAATTATTTTAATTGTTTTCTAATTATTTTAATTGTTTCCTAATTATGTTAATTATTTTCTAATTATTTTAATTATTTCCTAATTATTGTTTCCTAATTATTTTATTTTTAATCATTTCCTAATTATTTTATTTTTAATTATTTCTTAATTATTTTATTTTTAATTATTTCCTAATTATTTCTAATCAATTAAATCTAATTATTTCCTAATTATTTGATGATTATTTTAATTAAATCTAATTATTTCTTAATTATTTAATAATTATATAATTCTTCCTAATTAAATATAACTATTTCTAATTATTTCTAATTAAGTATATTTATTTCTAATTATTACCAAAACATCCTCCGGGAGTGTCGAACCAATAGTGCAGTAAGGCCCGCTGTCGTGTACCAGGTTACCCCGAGTCAAGCTCGAAACACCTTGTCAGAGTTTTCACTCCTAGGTACATCTGTGCCAGAGCCGCCTCTACTTGTTCGTATCCAAACAAGGACTATTTGGTACAACAACTTAATCTAATTATACTATATATCTAAATATACATTCTATTAAAAAAATTAAAATTAACAATTAAAAATAAAATTAACAATTAAAAATAATTTAACAATTAAAAAAACTATAAATACCTTTGATATTTTTAAGTAGTTTGCACCTCCTAACTCTTTTTATGCTCTTCTCGTAAGAAAAAATTAAAATAAAAAAAAATTCTACTTAGAACAGAAATTTAAAGAGAGAAAGGAAAAAAGATGAAGAGAGATCTGAATGATTTTAAAAAAAACGGATGAGGGTATATATAGGTTAGAGTATTTACATTGGTCTTATTTGCGATGGGAGCCCGTCGCAAATACCAGTATTTACAACGGTGTACCATCGCAAATACCTTCACCCGCATTAATTACGGGCGGCGGTTAAAAGGGATTTTGTGACGGGCCCGTCGCAAATAGCTGCCTGCCGGCATACCATTAGCGATGGACATATATCCTTGTCGCAAATTGCTATTTACCGCCGCCGGTATTGGCGACGGGCCCTGTCGCAAATACCTTCGCTCATATTTAATACGGGCGGTGGTTAAAAGGGTTTTTGCGACGGGCCCATCGCAAATACCTATAGGCCGACATACCATTAGCGACGGGAAGATATCCCCATCGCAAAATCCTATTTACTGCCGCTGGTATTGGTGACGGGACCCGTCACAAATAACACCTGCTGAATAGTGTTTTGCGATGGGTAATTTTCCCATCGCAAATAGTATTTACCACCTCTGGGTACTTGCGACGGGACGAAGGCCACCGTCGCAAATAGACTTCCTGTGTTTTGGCGCGCAAACCGCGCCATACCTATTGCGACGGGTCCTATATTCCTGTCGCAACTAACTAACCATTTGCGACGGGCATACATTACCATCACAAATATGCTTTTCATCAGATTTATTGCGACGAGATTTATTCCCATCGGAAATAACCCGTCGCAATAATCGATTTTTCCCGTAGTGCTAGATCAGCTTGATATCTTCATACTACACTTAATATGTAGGTGACATATATCCTAGTACATAGAATAACATACATGAGTAACCCAATTTCTGATGTTTATGGAATACTTGTTATTCTATTTCTTTCATCATGTTTCTGAGGACACATTTTCTTAGAAATATGAATTTCATGTGACGCTGGTAATAATCCCCTCTTGGATTATTCCATACTAAATATCTTCAGTATCTTGTCAGTGTATGTACTTTGAATTAGGCTGATAAACCTCTTAGATATATCACGATTGATCTTGATCCAAATAATATATGTTTTTCCCAATTCCTTCATAGAGAATCATTTATTCAACCATGCATTAACACACTATAAGATTGATATTTTGTTTCTAATGAGTAATATATCATCAAAATATACTACTAAGAAAATGAATTCACCCCCACTAAACCATTTATAGGCACACAACATGCATTTGTTATTTATGAAACCAAATTATGTTATAGCCTCATCAAAATGAATGTTCCATGACCCAGATTCTTGTTTTAATTCATAAATGGATATTTGAAACTTGCATACCTTGTTGGAATCCTTTGGAGTCACAAACCCTTCAGGTTGTGTCATATAAACATCTTCCTGAAGGATCTTATTATAGAATGTTTTTTTGATATTCATTTTCCAAATATCATAATCATGGAAATATGCAATGGAAAGTATAATTCTATTGGATTTTAGCATTGAAACTGGTGAAAATGTTTTTTCATAGTCAATTCCCTGACGTTGTTTAAACCCATTTGAAACTAGTCATGCCTTATAGGTGTTGAATTGTCCTTCCATGTATAATTTATTTTTCAATACCCATTTGTAACCAATAGGATTTACATATACTGGAGGGTCTATCAAAATCCAAACTTAGTTTTCATACATGGAATCCATTTCAGAATTCATGGATTCTTGCCACTTGGAAAAATTTGTGCCACTTACTACTTACTTGTAGGTTAGAGGATCATTATTATTGACTAATAATGAGTCACCATACTCATTTACTACAAAACCATACCATTCTGGTTCTCTAACCTCTCTAGTACTCCTACACAATAATTGTGTCTCTGGAAAAATTTCTTTTCCACGGGGCTTTGTGGAATTTGTTTTCTGCGCCAACTCTTGTGTATCTTGAACCTAAACTTCATTGAATCCTATCTCACTCCCACTATCTATTTTAGAGGTAATATCATCCTCAAGAAATGTGGGATGTCTATCAACCACAACCTTTTTGTCCGAAGGACTATATAGTTAGTATCCCTTTGTTTTTGTGGGATGTCTTATAAAGATACACTTGTACCTCGGTGTGAAATCTTTTCAACTAAATAGTACTTAACAAATGCTTCCCAACCCCACACATATAACTAAGACAACATGGGTTTCTTTCCATTATATAATTGGTATGGTATACTACCTATTGCTTTAGTTGGTGCTCGGTTTAGTACGTATGCTACTGTTTGTAACATGTATCCCTAAAAGCATAATAGAAGACTCACATGAATCATCATTGATCTCACCATGTTCATCAAGGTGTGATTCCTCCTTTCAATTACACCATTCCACTAAGGCATATAAGGGGGATTGAGTTGAGATAAAATCTATAACTCCCTTAAATAATCAATGAAGTCTTGATTAAGATATTCTCCACTATGGTCTAAGTAGAGTTTCATAATCTTCTTACCAAGTTGGTTATCAACTTCATTCTTGTATTACTTGAATTTATCAAAATAATCCTACTTATACCCCTATTAAGTAGACATATCCATATCTACTAAAATCATCAATAAAGGTTACAAAGTATGAGTACCCACACCTTTCTTCAACATAAAATGTTCCACACACATTTGTATGAACTAATTAAAAAATTTATTTATCCCTTTCACCTTTACCCCTAAATGAGGCTTTGGTCACTTTTCCTTGTAAACTTGTGTGACATTCACCAAGTGTTTTTTGTTCAAAAGAATATAAATATTCATCTTGATGTAATTTAGTTAAGAACTTTCCATTTACATGACCTAGTCGGTGATGTTAAAGTTGGGTGTGGTATGAGTCAGGTGAAGTAGCTTCCTTATCAAATTCCATTATTTGGTTTGTGTAATACAACACATAAATACCACTATTTAAATCTCCCATACCATAATAAATTATATCTTTATAAAATAAGAAACATTAATTCCGAAATTTTAAAATAAATCCATCTGTATCAAGTATGGATATAGAAATAATGTTTTTGGTAACTGAAGGCACATAATAAAAACCCTTTAAATCCAAGATCATTCTGGTCAGTAACGTGCAGTGGTAGTCCCTAATAGATACAATAGCAAGTTTATCTCCATTAGTTGTTTGAAGATCTATCTATCCTCATTCAATATTTATAAATCTACTTAGTTTTTGTATTTCAATACACATGTGAGAACCACAAGCTATATCTAAAATCCATTTTGTAGAAATAGATAATTTCAATTGATAACAAACACACCTGAATCTTCCCCTTTATTCTTTGTCTGTGTGTAGTTTTTCTTCCAATGGACCTTCTTTCCACTTGTGAAACAAACGACATCCTATTTCCTTGCTTTCCCCTTGCTCATACTCTTCTTGGAAGGGCATAGAGAAGCTTTAGGCTTAAAGATCTTCACTTTCCCTTTACATTTTTTTACCATAAAGAGAGAAGGTTTTTGACGCTTCATATCCTTATCTACTTGGATAATAAGAGTAAGAATATATGGAAAAGAATTCTCATTTTTTCTTATATTAAAATTCACAAAAAAGTAGGAAAATTTATAAGGGAGTAATGCCAAAATGAGGTTGATTCCCAGTTCTTTGGGGAGTTTAAACCCTAGAACCACTAAGTGCTCAATGTATCCAATGATCTTGACTACATGAGGCCTAGCTAGGGAACCCTTTCCAAGATTTCTCTGAAAGATAACCTTGGAAATGATAAATTATTCCTATTTATCTCTCTCCTGGTAAAGACCATGAGGATACTTAACTATGCTATACACATCTAAGTTTTAGTGAGATTTTATTAGTTTACTATATATCGATGAAAACATCAGATATTGAACATAGACTACATGACTCAAATGTTTTTCATAGACAAATAACTCTTCATCACTTGCCTCTTTAGTAGGCGGATTAGAAATTGAAGATTCTAGCGTGCAAGATTTCTATTCATGGAATAGCATAACCTAAAGGTTTGTAAACCACTCCTAGAAGTTACTGCCAGTTAGGAGGTTATATTTATCCAATATTGATCATATGGATAGTGTGGATGATGAACTTGTCATTTTATTATAAAATTAAAAAGAGGAGATTATTAATAATTTGCTTGATTATAAAATAAGTGATATATAATAAATTAAATCATTTATTTATTCATTTATTAAATCTCTCTCTATTTTATCAAGTCTTAATATCCCTCACCATTGAACTCATAATTTATAGTGTATTTAACATTCTATTATAAAGGTTCCCCATTACTTTTCTTAATGATCCAGACTTTTTACATGAAAATGATAATAAAGTAATTAGGTTGGTAGTCTTTCTAATTGTGGACTTGTATCTCCTTTATCTATTGAGTGGAATCCCCTATCTTGAAATCATGACTTATATTTCCTCAACACTTTCCTCCAAATTTTCATCATTTTTTTTGGCTATTTAACAGAATACAATTTTGGTTAAGTTAACCCAACACTCTCATGAGAAATCCCTGATAAAAGTAAGTGTCCATACTTTGGTCATGTACTACTCTTAGTTCTATGGTTTAATTCCCAATCAAGTAATGGAAGTCTTAGTATGACTTAATATTTATTTGAGGGATTTTAATTTATTATACATAAATTTTATCTTGTTTTATCCTTTACGCATATTGTTAATATTAAGTGGATGTTACTTAATTAATTAACCATGTTGGATAAAAAATTTATGCACAACTCATTTATTTAATTTCTAACTTGGCACATTAATTTATTTATTTATGTGATCAGGCCTTGCATCCATAAAATAAATAATTTCATAGACAAAAATAAATAATGAATTAAATTTCTCATTCATGAGATTTATCTAACGGTCGATTTAATGAGTGGACATTAAATCAACCTTTGGCTTATGAGAAATAACTCATATTATCGATCTTGGAATGAGTTAAAACATTCCACCTATCAATCTATGTATCACCTAGGTTGGCATCATTATAGTTTTTTCATGAACCACTTACACATGCCTTGGGATGCTCCATTAATTACAAATATTTATTACTCACACAAAAGTGAGGGGAACCAAATGATAAAGGGGATTGCATAAATATCTATAAAAAAGTAGGTCCTACATAATAATGGAGGGAGGAATAACTCACAGGACATTATTTAATTAAATATTAAATAATTTAAAAACCATGCAATAAATTAAATTAAAACATCCAACACATACATAGGTCTTGATTAATCTCACGAATAGTCATACATGCATCAAATACATATAATTAAATGGAAAACATTCATATCTTTATTCATTAATTTATTATTCAAGATAAACACATTTGTATTAATTAATTAATTAATTCTCTTTCATCTTAATGATCATTCTATCTTATTTAGAGATACCCATCATTAATATAATTCTTGTAAAATAAATTGAAGAACCAATGATTATATATTAATTACCAAAAAATAATTGATCATTTAAAATTATTTAAAACCATTATTAAATTTTCAAACACAAAATGGTGTTACAATCAATAAAACAAGGTGTTTAAAATTGTAATGTTTAAATTTAATGTAATTTTAATTTTTTACATTAATGGGAGACTACACAACATCTACATCCAGCTACATTCCATGTACCTTGGTTGTCATATATCCAAGTCACACGTTTGGGGCTTCGACATGTTAACTCAACCAGACTACATGGTGTGTACATGCCACCTACACACCCAGTATCCACTTGCTATGAGCTAGGTTTTCCCGGTCAACATGCAATATGAAATAAAAGCACCATGTGTAATTAATTACTTAGAGAATCTAGATACAATGCACATGGGTATGAAACATGTTCTCCAGCCACACGCCATGTAACCCAGTTTAGTCAGCCAAATATTTGGCACTTCCTAATGGCATCTCTGGTCATTCTTCATATGTTCTTAAACCTTTAATAAAATTAAACACTGAATGAACATGATTAATATGTTGATAACTTGTTAATTCAAAACATATTAAATAATTAGTAACTTGAAATAAAAATTTAACCACAATTGAACATAGATCAACAATCAAATAAATAATTATAAATTTAAACATGATCGCTCTGATACCACTTGATGGTCCTGGGCACATCGAAAATGTGTAGAGGTGGGAGATATGTTAAAATTTATTTTAATAATAATTTCCCAAAACCAAGAGTGAGGATCTTGCATGTCATATTTATAATTAATTTATTTAGTATTTTAATAAATAAATACATGGGCTTAGGATTTTTTTCATTGGTGAATATTGATCATCTGAAAAGACCCTTTCATATTACCTTTGTTGAAATGTAAGGATACAAGGATAGAAACCCTATAGTGTTGACCAAAACATGCTCCTATGTTATCTGAGCAACACCACATGATCTCCAGGTGCTCACGTGGAGAGTCAAATGTATTGCGTTTTTCATCCTTGATCGCTAATTATTTAGTCTTAATGAAATCTCTCTTACACTTCTTGTTTGTTAGAGTAATAGAGGAGGAGGAATTGAGAGAGAATTTATTATGCACAATAGTTCTCTATTATCAATTTTTTTGGATTATCTACACAATATAAATATTTATCTATTTATAGAGTAAGGATTTTATTTATAATATTATTTAATTGCATACTGGCCATTAAATAACATTTATTACCTTTAATAAAATCCACTCCACATAATAATAATTATATCATTGTTATTTTTTGGTGTGTGCTAACTGGTGTAATAAAAAATAATATTTAACGATCTTGTTAATTAATATTTTTCACCAGACTTGATCTTCATCCGTCCAAACTCCTCTAGAATTTATTTAACAACCCAATAAATATTTTATTCATAAATAAATATTTTATTCACTATATTGTGAATAATTATTTATTAAAATATTCAATAAATAAAATAAATATTTTATTCACAAGCTGACAAATAAATATTTATTTAATTTATGAGATCAATACGACTTGAATAAAATTATTCTGCATACTTGAGAATAATATTTATTCTATTAATTAAACTCGAATAGAATTTAATCGAGATTAACAAAAATACTTAGTATGTGACCCTCTAGGATTCTTTCTTGTTGAAATTAGGTGGGCTCACCTAAAGTATAATATTACAATCTAACAATGGTCCAAGACAACCAAGATAAAGAAATTAATGTCACAATATCAAAAACCACATATGAACGCTCACTATGTAATATAATCCCTTTGTCAAAATATCTTATCAAGAAGGTTGTAAAACCATGTCACCAACCATATGCTTGATATGTCTTTCTTTGAATATCTGAAATGAGAACGACGTTACACTATGGACATGGAATTTAAT
This sequence comes from Viscum album, assembly GCA_963277665.1. Taxonomy (NCBI): domain Eukaryota; kingdom Viridiplantae; phylum Streptophyta; class Magnoliopsida; order Santalales; family Viscaceae; genus Viscum; species Viscum album. Next base: position 346,214 of record CAUJRU010000087.1, on the reverse strand, counting down.
GCAACGGTTCTATTCCAATAAAAGGGACAATATTTTAGCATCCATAAAGATGGAAGACACAAATACTTACCTGACCAATTCATTAATGACATGTCATTCATGATGCACCCAACATATCCAACATCGCATGAACTGTTATAATCATGGTTTACAAAATACACCTAAGTAAGTGATCCATAACATGAATTAATAATAATATTAAATTCTACGGGCCATCAGACACACTCATATATAGGAATAACTGATGACACGAAAACATGAGGAATTCCTAATGGCGGGTATGTTCTCATAATCTCTTGTCTTGGAGATAACCACATGCGAACTTCATGAGAAGAAGCCTCATCTTCTTATGAGTACTCGCACATGATATTATATTTACTATGTGTCCCATAATAGTACATCATCCTACCACAAAAACATTATTTGATAATATTTTCATAGCACATCAAGGTTATCATCATATTGGGGTACTTATATGACTATATCAATGCGACATATAATCTAGAAAATTATTATATTAGAGTCATGAAGAACAACAAAAAATATGTAATAAAAAGTTTTATTAATATTAAATACATCGAATATACATGTAATCAAAGTAAAAATAGTTGGTCATAGGATACCAAATCCATCAGCAGGAAGGGCCACTAGAATAAAAAACTGCGCCTAGCCAAAAAATAAAGGGGAAGCTTCGGGTGCATTTGTTATCGAGTGAAATTTATCTATTTCTATAAATTGGGTATTAGATATGGATTTTGATGATCACATATGTATTAAAATACAAGAACTAAGTATATTAAAAAATATTGAATAGGGAGTGTTAGATCTATGAGTATCCAATTGAGATAAACTTGCTATTGTAGCTGTCGGGCACTACCACATCATGTTTCTGACTAGAATAATCTTGGTTTTGAAGGTTTGTTATTTTGTGCCATCTGTTACCAAAAAACATTATTTATATATCCAGACTTTATACAGATGGATTTATTTTCAAATTTGTGAATAAATGTTCCTTATTTTATTAGGATAACATTTTTTATGGTAAGGAATAGATAAATAATGGTCTTTATGTATTGGATTACACAAACCAAGTAATGGAAATCGATAAAAAAGTTACTTCAAATAAATCATACCACACCCAACATTGGCATCACCGGTTAGGTTATGTAAATAAAAAAAATCTTGAATAAATTACATCAATATGGATATTTATATTATTTTGATCTAAAACCACTTGGTATATGTCACACATGTTTGCAAGGAAAAATGACCAAATCCCCATTTAGTGGGAAAGGTGAAAGGGATAAAGAAAATCTTGAATTAGATCATACCAATATGTACAGATCATTTCATGTTAAAGCAAGGGGTGGTTACTCATAATTAGTAACCTTTACTGATGATTTTAGTAGATATGAATATGTTTACTTAATCAGGTATAAGTATAATTCTTTTGATAAATTAAAGGAATATAAGAATGAATTTGAGAACCATATTGGTAATATTATTAAGAAAATATACTCAGACCATGGTGGATAATATCTTAATCAAGACACCATTGATTACTTATAAGAGTTTGGGATACTATATTAACTCACCCTTCCTTATACGCCTTAGCGGAATAGTGTAAACAAAATAAGGAACCACACCTTGTTGGATATGGTGATATCAATGATGATTCATATGAGTCTTACATTATCATTTTGGGATACACATTACAAACACTAGCATATGTACTAAACCGAGTTCTAACTAAAGAGATAAATGGTATAACATACTGATTATGGAATGGAAGGAAACCCATGTTTTATTACATACATGTGTGGGGTTTTGAATCATTTGTTAAGGACTCTTCAGGTAACAAGCTTGCACCTTGAGGCACAAAGTGTATCTTTACAGTCCTTATACATTCCTTCATACAAAAAGTTTGTGGTTGACAGACATCCCACATTCATGAGATGGGTCTTATCTCTAAAATTGATATTGGGATAGAGATATACTTAAATGAAGTCCATGATAAAGATACACCAGATTTGGAACATGAACAAATTACACAAAGCCTTATTGAAGAAGAAATTGTTCCAAAGCCAAACGTACAATGTAGAAGTACTATATAGGTTAGAGAAACATAACGATATATTTTTCTAGTAAATGAGTATGTTTACTCGTTATTACTTAATACTAATGATCCTCTAACCTATATGAAAGCAGTAAGTATCATTGATGTTTCCAAGTGGAAATAATTCCTAAATTTTGAAATACATTCCATATACCAAAAAAAAGTCAAGATTTTGATTGATACTCCATTAGATGTAAATCCTATTGATTATAAATGGGAATTCAAGAAAAAAATGAACATAGGAGGGAAAGTCAGTACCTATATGTCATGATTGGATAGAAAAGGGTTTAAACAACATCAAGGCATTGACTATGATGAAACCTTTTAGTTGCAATGCTAAAATCCATCAGAATTCTACATGCCATTATAGTATACCATGACTATGATATTTGTAAAATGGATTTCAAAACATCCTACCTTAAAGGGAACCTTCAAGAATATGTCTATATGACACAACCTGGAGGGTTTGTGACTCCAAAGAATTCCAAAAAGATGTAAAAATTGCAAAAATCCATCTATGTATTAAAGAAAGAATCTAGGTCATGGAATATTTATTTTTATGAATCTATAATGGAATTTGGTTTCATAAAGAATGAGTGTTAGGGGGTGTGTGGAATATTCATTTTCATGGAATATTCATTTTCATGGAATATGTATTTGTGGGGAGCATGATTTCAATACCTCTCCTCATAAAATAGAAAATAGTTTACAAGGTCTTTGAATTCATGCCTCATACTACAAATGAAATTTTATTTATGGGGGGTGTGGAATTACTACCTCTCCTTGGAAACAATTTTTTTAGGACCGCCATGCAGAGCGGAAATCCTGCATAGCATGTATTCTATGAGGAAGGGATATACTACTTTATAGTTCTGGGTAATTTACCTATTTCAACTCCACAAATAGTTTTCTTCCTTAATTATGGATTTCCGAAATTCATAATAGCTACGTAAGAATCCTTGGAAACTTTTCTAGGACCAAAAATACCCAAATAAAGAAATTTAGGAAAATAATTATCAAGGAAAAGATCTTTAAAGATCATCCACTCCAATGAATCAATCTCATCCCTTATTATTATTTTTAATCAGATACCAACATCGATGGGCTTTACCTTAAAAATAATAAATATAAAGATTTCTATACATCTCAAAAAAATTAATATCTTCTTGAAGGCATTAATCCATCCATCATTTTTATGGGGTCAAAATATCCATAGAAATATGGAGGGTACTGTTTCATAAAATTCCCCACTATAGGAAAGTTCCGTTATGGTGAATTAAATTTTTATCTTTTATGGGTTCCACTGTTAATAGCTTGTTTCAATTTAGTTAACATTGTCACAAACTACTATGTTCCAATCATTTGGAAGGATATTATACTCTTCATTCCTTCTTATATATACTACTCTGATTCCTTTATGGAAAACCATTATGAACATACATTGATTATATAAAGAAACATAGAAATACTCAAAAGATATATCATGATAATTTAACCATAAATTGGATTATCTTTAAAGTTTTTTTTAACATTATCCTAATCCTATAAAGGTAACTATACCCTTGATCTGATACCAACTATAACACCATGTAACATAAATAACTCAAAATTACATGATTTCTAACATGGATTACACTTTCATATATTCTTGTTATATTTTAGGTTTAGAGTTTTAGAGATTTAGAAAAAAAAACATTGCATTACATAGGTAATGTTGACACACAATGTCCATTTTTCCCTCAAAAATAGGATTCTTAAGTTTACGCTCTTGTTTCATTCATGACACACTTTATTCATTTGAGGAAAATTTATTTTATTTAGAGATAGACTTCATAATATTTTATACTCATATTTAGTCATTGTATTTTTTTTGAAAACATGGTATGGGGAAAAAAATCTTAGTAATGCATATAAAAATAAAGGAATCTCATTATTCTAGTGAAAAATATGAAAACAATTGAAAACCTTTATATTTTTAATAATAAAAATTTAAGTACATAAATAAAACATATCCACATGTGAAAATAAATATTTAATCAAATAAAACCTTTTAAACCCATTATAAAATATGGTAAAACCATGAAGGTATCCTGAGACACATGGTAACTCATAAAAACATTTGTTTTAAAAACAAAATCTTTACATTTAAAAGTATATAATTTTTTATTACCACATGAAATAAAAATATTTCTATAATAAAAAATTTTTGTAGAGTAATGTAGGTATCTTGTAGAATCATTTTCATAACTCGTGTTTATTCATGTTTAACCTATTTCAGAAGAACTAAATCTCAGATAATTCCTTAGGATTAAACAACACAGTTATCTACCACATTTTTGCCTTCAAAGAATACATCATTAACCAATTAATTGGAGAGTTATATCAGTTTCAACCATCACCACATGTTATATCAGGATCACTCATATTCATCTATAATGTTCAAGTACAACATCATGAACAAAAAATTTGTAATCTTACATTTTTTTTCATCATAAAATCCTTTAAAAACTCATTTTAACCCATAAGTAAAAAACTTTCCATTTTCACATACTCTTAAGGATAAATATCCAGTTTCACTCTTAAAAAATAAAAATTCCAAGAAGAGTGGGAATATGATCTATTTTGAAAAAAATTAACTTATAGAGGAATATGGATAATGAATAATGGTTGTGATAGTGGGAAAATGCAGTCAAAATGTATGTGTTAAAAAACATTCTTTTTGCACTTTTATAAAAAATAAAAAAAACCATTTGAAAAATGTTGAAAATATTTCTTTTTAACCATTTTAAATAAATTAAAATATATTAAAAAATTAAATTTATCTTCCATTGAACCATAAATAATAAAATTCTTAAAACATTTAAAATAATATTGATTTAGAGGATAAAGAGATTAAAACATTTAAAACAATGTTTTAAAGGGAAAATCCATTATCTTAAGTCTCATATAACTTCACATGTTATCCAAATAATGAATAATAAAATGGAATTAGTTTTATAATTAATTAATAACCATTTTAATATTCATTACATTATCATTATTCTCCTTATTTCATTTGTTACCATGTTTTATTTAGTTACTAAAATAGTTAAGTACATACTGTATGTTTTGGGGATTTTTGGTTTATAATCTCAAAATAACATCGGTGCATTGGAAATTGTCAAATGGGTTATGATTCCATTGACTATAAAATAATAAACACTTATAATTATCATATTTAAACAATAAATATACTTTTAAAACCAAACATGCAAGGCATTCATAAAAAATAAACCACATTGTTTCATGGAGATAGAAGTTTGTATGTATGCATGAATAATTTTTTTATTTTTATAATGGGTGGAAAATAAATAAAGTAGATAATATTTTTATTTTATGTAATAATAAATATTTTTTAAATTTCATATTTATTCATTATGAATCACATTGATTCGTGGAGGGGGTAATCCACATGTATACATGAGCGGTGTTATCATTTTTTAATTAATGGTTGGGTAAGATGATGAGGAATATATTATATTTATATAATCTTAATTATGTTATAAATATCTTATAAATTCTTTTTATCCATAATTTTACCTAACCATATGATTTGATGTTGAAAAATGAAACACAAGGCTTTATGGAGGTGGTAGTCCACATGTACACATGAACGATGTTTTCATTTTTCATAGGATAGAAAAATAGATTAAAAAGGGTTTTACCATAACCATAATAACATTTTATTATATGAAATATACTGATGTTATTATTTCATCACATGTAAATAATATTTTAAAGAGGTAGAAGAAAAAAAAACATGAAACACTCAATTCAAAAGTATACCTATTTTTTGAAAACCTCCCATGGATTACATCATAAGATTTCATAGTATGGTGTTTTGGTAATAAAAGGGCCTCTAGGACTTGGGGATGTATTTTTAGGTGACATTTGGGAAGGTCTTGGAAAATATATAGTGATCAAAAGGTGTTATCAAGAGAGGAGAGGAGGTTCCCTTCTTGAAGTGAGGGGAGTGCCACACTTGTAATTATTCTAAACTTTTAAATATTATAAATGTTTTTCTCATGTACAAGTGGATAAAAAAATATAAACTTTAATATCTATGGTGGTAAGTTTTGAAATAAAATCATCCAATAATAATTAAGATAATATTTTTTGTCTTTATCACTTTATTTTTACCTTAATTAACCCAATTTACCCTTTACCATGGTGACACATTGTTACCATGGTTACTGTTCATAGTAACTAAAAATGAAATTGAACCCATTAGAAAATTTAAAACTCATTATTTTAAATATGGAATCCATTATTAAAGACTAAATTTTTATAAGTGGTTTAAATCACTTTTAATATAAGGGTGATGCTAAGTTAAAGGTTGAATCCATTGAGACTTCTAATAATGAAGCTAAATATAAGATAATACCTTGGGATTACACCCTAAAAATTACTCATTAATAGGATAAAAAAGAGGAAAATCCATAATATAAGAAGATAATAGATAATATAAGGTAAAACCTACTTGAACAAAGAATAACCTTAAAGATTTCTGAGGTAAAACCTACTTGAACAAAGAATAACCTTAAAGATTTCTGAAAATGAGAAGTAAGAAGAAGTTTTAAAGAAGTTGTAATATCAAGATACCATGAGTTAATTCATCATTCATTGAGAATATAAAATAATTTTTTCTCCCCTCAAAAAAGTTTTGATGAGGGGAATTATTACTTTAGATGAGTAGAAATTTCAGTCTTGGTTAAATATGAATTGGGTGAATTCTTTCCATAGTCTAATTACATGACATAATGGGTAATGTCTCGCTCAAAAACATTAATCAAATTTCTTATGAGGTGAAACTCAAGTTTTTATTATTTTTTAGGATGTTTATGAATTAATTTTTAAGTATTTAGGATTTTATTTTAGAATTTAATTTAAGATATAGACTCAATCACCCTTATACTTTTTTCAGCTTAAATAGAATGGGTATTTTACTTTCATTTAGTTGTTTCAAATTTTTTAGGTCCATGATGATGATGGAGGGAACAAGATGAGAAGTACAGAAATAAATGGGAATTTTTTCATTGGATAAGGGAGTATAATATTTAATTTTTACCTATTTTACTTTCCCTATATTTTTTATATGATTTTTGAGTTTTGAGGAAAAGGGAATTTTCATTCCATGCTTATATTTCATTCTTTATTTGTGATCTATGATACAAACATTTCTTAAGAATACCAACATAACAAGTTTTAAATATCATTCTTGATAATATTTAATGAGTGTTATGGGTATTTTATTATTAAGAGTAATTATAAGAGTATTGATTTGGTGAGTTATGATTTTGGAAGACTGGTTGATTTATATAGATAAAATTCATCTTTATGATCTGATTTTATAAATATTATGTTGGTTTATTTGTTATTATTATTCATTCCATTAGTGATTTTTCACATTTTACGTTTCCTATTCCTGATATATTTCTTAGTTATTGTTTCATATTATTTCTTATAGCCTATTTGTTGAGTGACACATATGGAATATTAACAACTAGAAATTCCCTTGATTTATTATTAAATATATAAAATAATAAAGTCACGTTATGATGATTAAGTAATTTTATATTTAAGTAACATTTACCTTTATGAACAACCTTTATATTTGATCTTAATTTTAAGCTTGTATAATCCATGAATGACCTTGAGAGGGAAGCTTAAATACAATATTATTTATCCTCCGTACCCTAGTCTTGGTATTTTTTCACAATTTACAAAGGGTTTAGTGTAGGTAATAGGTTATTATATGATGTGAAGGGAATGATTTGTATTGAAAAATTTAATATATGAGGTATTATAATTTTTTGTGGGGGAATGGTCCATAACTTACCCTTTATCATGCTTATAGGATTCTTTTTGTATTTCTGAGTGAAAAATTTCAATAATGTGTTGTATGCTTAATAGTTCGATAACCACTCTTGATCAACATATGATCTTGTTGAAAATATTAAAATTATTTCCTTGAGAAGATAAAACAAGGGTATTGAGATGGGTGTGTGGTTTGGTCCATGTACAATTTTTATTGAAAAATAAAATAAATAGAAAATAAAAAGAATGAAAATGTGAGTATATGGGATACCATGGATTTACCTTTGGATAGACATGACTTCCCCCTTATTATGGTAACTATTATAAAGAGTGTCAGTAGAAAATTGATGGTGGGTTTTGATGTTCTATTTGGTTTTACTTCCCACAGTTTGAGATTTATTCTTGATCACATTCCAATAAAAAATTGAGAGAGAAGGAAAAAGTTTCTGATAAAAGAGGACAATTATTCACTGTGTTGAATGTTTAAATTGAGAAACTATGATGAATAGGAATATGATAAGGAAATAAAAATGTTATCATTTTAGGGATGTTAAAGGAGAAATTTTATTTCATTAATATTTTCATTGAATATTAGAAATTGTGATTAATTAATTTACCCTTCATTTTTAGACTTTATTCTGAATTTTACATCATAATTTATATAACATTATCCTAAAATTCATTTGATAATTTTATGGAATACCTCATGATTAATGTTCATTCTTGTATTTATAAGGTGGATATTTAGATTATTTTCAAGCCTATGGTTAGGATGGATGTGATCAAGGTTTGATCATAACTCTATTCAAATGTTTCTTGAGTGATGAGTGAATTTTTTTGATAAGGTAGATTTAAATTTGAATACATAATAATAATATTTGAAATATAATAATAGATGTAAATAAGAATAACATTATATAAATATGAAAATAAAAATGTATGGTTGGTAGGTTTTCTTAAAAAATGAGGTGTTGAAAAATATATCTTATATGATGATTGAAAATTTATTCCTTGTTTATATATTTTTTTAATTTTTTAATTATTACGTTTAAACATTAGTAAGTTGGGTTTCCTTTTTGATTATATAGACCTTTTATTCTTTATTACAAGTAAGAGTTTAAATGTGGGGTGGGGGGTTACAGATACAATTCATTTATATTTTTGGATTAGTACTTTAATTTTTTGAAAAAACGTTTCATGTATAACTTTTGGTGTTTTAATAAAAATGGAAGGAAAGGATTAAATTTTACATGAAGGATTTTTGAAGAAAAATAGGAAAAAATTAAGTAAAAAAATCCAGTCCTGGACATGAACCTTCAGAAAAAGGCTATCCACCTAAGGTGGTGATAAAAAGCTCGATGGTAGCATGTGTTTGACATGGAAATAGAGGAGAAGGTCCATGTATGGGGTGAATATTGAAGATGATTAGAGGTCCTTACTTGTGATGGAAACATAAGAGAACCATGCTAGTTGATCAATTTTTTTTCACTTATCAACCATATTCTAGCCTATGGGAATCTTTGATATAGGATTCATATTCTCATACTATGTTTAAAAATTACACAATCGAGACTAGGAATGAAAATGTATCATTTATTTCACCTTCATTTTGAGTTAGGGTTTTTCATACCATGAATATAGCACATGATAATCCATGAGTAACTTGTTTAAATCATGTTTGAGGAGTCACATGATGACAATCCTAAATAAAAACAATACATATGAATTTATACTAGAACAATAGGAATTTAAGGTAATGTTTCTTGTATAGACTTTACTACTTATCCATAAGATAAAGGATGATGAAATGTAAGAATATTACATATCATGCATGAGAATATTGAACTATGAGTTTCATATGAAAGAGTACCCTAGATAAGGATGTTGATGTATAATAGTATTTATTCTTAGGGTAGTTTTTATGTGAAAGGTTTTACCCTTCGTGTAATTTTAGAGTTTTGATTATATGTCAAGACCTAGTGAGATACATCGTGATGTCTATTGAATTCAAGGGTGTAAATTTTCATGGTATACTATCATGCTAAATATCTTGAGGATAGATATACATATAGATATAAAAAATACAAAGTGGATTTTTTTGCCTATAAATTAAGACTGACACTACACTCTTGCAATAATTTAGTCTGGGGAAGTGTTAACATTTCATTTAGTCAAGTGTGATGAAACGATTATGAAGAGTACCTCAAGAATTTTAGAGAGATGAATAAACCTGATAAAAATCAGAGAAAATTTCCCAATTTGGCCTAAGTGAACACCCCTACGCATCAGAAGGCTCACGTTGACCCCCTGTGTGGCATTAAAGAACCATCCACCCCAGCATACGGTACTTGTTCCGGGCACCGGTGCCATGGACCTGTAAGGAAAACGTCCTTCAAATAGGGCTCCCTATTTTCCTATAAATAGGACCCTATGACTCCACATTAGAACAACTGAAAAATCATAAGAAACCTTGAAGCTCTTGTCGTGCAACTCCTTCACCTAGGTCCTCCAAAATCCCATAGGTAACCATATGAAACCCAAGAAATGAGGTAATTAAGGGGGATAGTGTGATAAAATCACCTCCAGAGTCTAAAATACAAAACACCTATGTGGCGACCCTATTTACCCTTATAGGATAACCACTTGTGTGAGGCCCCTTCCCTAATCAAGGGCCCACACAATACCCATCTAGGGACACCTGAGGAAACTCATAGTGCATAGGTTAAATCCTTGACCATGTGTTGTTGACCAGGTGGTCCATTTACTAAGGCACCTCTAGCTCGCACAGGCATGTCCCCCCCTCCATTAAGCACTTCCATCTTCTTTGCAGGCCTATGTGGAACACCTTTTCTCGCCAGGATAGGGCCTGCGTAAGCCTCCTTTTGAGACCTCTTCCAAGCCATCAATGGTAGTGCTCCTCTTCATTTAGATCCATCATCTTAGGGGGACCAAAATAAAACCCCCATCGAATCCCCTAGACTTGCAAGACCATTGTAGGAGGAACACCAACATATATCCCATTTGGGTATGCATTCTTTCAGTCAGAGGTGTCCCACACTTATCCTACCCAACCGGTAGGGTCCTTAGGGTGCATGTGACTATGTATCCCTTCAGTCATGAGGACCCAAACCCTAGGGGAAATTTTTGGGACCCCCTGTTCTTAAGAATAATGGTGAGGAATATTTCCACCCCTTATAGTCTCTAAGACCTAGGGCCTCTGATTCCAGGTGAAGAGGGTGAGGATCACACTTGTTCTTCCCCTTTGACAGGGAATGAGATCCTCCCCTCTTCCCTAGGAATCAATTTTAGGGAATTCCTCTTAGAGTAATCCCATATACATTCTTGAAAAACCTCTCCTACTTAACCCATTCTTCCTTATCTATGATCATGGAATTTATACATGTGGGTATTCAGATGTTACTATCTTGGATTCAACAATGGGAGGGAAGAGGTACATCAAATCCCCTTCCTCTTCTCCCATCACCCTGACATCTTCAACCAGTGGAAGGGGGATCATGTGGTTTTTCGGATCTTATGCTTTCTCTTTATCACATTCAATAATGACTCACATGGGCTTAGAGGTTAGCTATGATCATGACATCTAAATAGTCTGATGCATATTTTTGGAAGACAATCTTTTTCCGAATCTTCCTGTCACCTTACGCCAGAGGGCCTCCATAGGTGTGGGTCCTCAAAGACTTGTATCCAAAATTAGGGAAAATTATATAGTGTGGTTGATCAGATCTACCGATTACTCTTGTTTCCCACACTGAGCAAGACTCACATGGGCTTAGAGGTTGGTGGTGATCATGATATTCATACTATCCAGAACCTTTTGGGACTCCTACTCAGTATAAGCCCCAACCTTTCACAAAATGGAATCCTACTTAGTAATAAGCCCCAACTAAATACTCTACAAGGGGAATAATCCCCCACAAGGAAAACCTTCAAAGGGACTCTATATGAATGAGTCCTGACAAGAAAACTACATGGGATTTGATCCCTGTCCAAATGGGATATGTAGGAATCCTCTATGAGGTCCAAACCTAAAAGCCAAAATATACCCTGATTCTCTCTGGGAAACATTCCTAGTAGTGCCTTATACAATACGAGATCCTATATCACTTTAAATTTTCATGGTCCACTTTGGAATTAGTCCCACACAAAACTTTGACAAGGAAACTTTGCCTAAATGTCCTTGTCAAATGACGTTAAACTACACAGTTTGGTCCTTATCACATGACCTTAAAAGGTATGATGTTCCCTATTAAGTGGAACCAAACTACATGGATTCTAATTCATTTCACAAGTAGACATAGGAATCCCATCTTATGGGTCTGATCCTGACATCAAAACAAATCCCATATCCCTAGATGATGATTCACTCTAGAGTGCTCCACTTTGTGGCTCAAAAGAAACATCATTATAAAGAGGAAAAAGAATATCTAATAAGTAAATAAGAGGGAACCATTGATGGAGAACCTCAAATACATATATATATATCTCCATTGATGGAGAACCTTGGATATATACAGATGATTATAAATTCCATATATGCTAATAATTGATTGTTGATTCAAGGTTAACCTACGCCATACTTGGGAACTAATGAAGGATTCACAACCATATCTTAAATATTTAAAAGAGTCCCAAAGTATGAAATAATTCCCCCAAAAGGGTGTGATGAGCCCAACCTTCCATACCCTCAACCAATGTGAGTTCTTAAGTGTCATTGGCCAAACTTCCCAACAATCACCTTCCTTTGGAAATAAGGTCCCTTATGGATATATAACTATTGGGTGTTTCTAGTTCCACAAATAAACCCCATTAGAAACTACCTGAAAGGGATGTGGATATGTATAAGACATAAATTTTGTTCCAATTATACAAAAAAATGTAATTTTTTCCCCACATTGAATTTTCAGGCATGAAACAAAAATGGTGAACCTGACATTAATGATTGTACAAAACTTAACCCCCTAAAATCAAATGTCAGGTTACTTATTTTTTCTGGGAAACAAATGGTAAAACTGATGTCAATTACATAACCAAGATGATGGTGTCACCCATCCTTTAGTCTTCTTTATCTCTTAAAATGAAAATTTCCAAATAATACAATCAATCATACATGTGTTCATTTAATGAGTTGCTTATTTGATGGGGTTTTTTAGTTTCTGTTTTTCACCTTTAAGGCACTTCAAATAGGATATCCATTCAATACAAATGGAATAGTACCAACACTAATATATTTAATCCTCAAATATAATTTATGTTGTGTTCTCTTCCAAGTAGAGGACGTCATTATCGACCCAACATCTTCAATACTGGGTCTTAAATGCACTAGTTTGGTAGTATCTTGGGAACAGTACTATCCCAACCCTAGAGGTCACCCTATAGGCCCTCCAACTCACAAATCCCCACTGATCAGTGAGACAGTGATGTTCAGTGGTCTAGAAGCAGATTGAACCAATATTCATCTTCAACCGTTTCATAAGCTTATCCATAGAACATAATGACTATTCCCCCTTATATTAGGGATGTAGATCAAGAGGCCATATACAACCTCACCTAGAAGACTCGGGGGTCCTTCTGAAGGGATCCTAATAGTAGTCACCACCGCCAACACCTTGTAGTAGTGAACCCTCAGTATGATAAGGGTGCCATCCTCGATAGTCTTGTCGAGGTCTTCCAGACCTGGGCGCACAAGAAGGCCCACCAGGGGAAGTAACCAGTCATTAGGGAGTAGGGACACACCTCTGTCTCCTCTAGAGAATCCCACTAATGAAATTTTGTGGAAAACTATGAGAAAACACATACACCCACATTTCCTAATTCAGCTATCCATTAGACTCGCCTGATAGTATCCAAGGAATCCTACCATTCAAATCTGGAATCACACAGCAAGTAAAAACATATAAATTCCCTCACCAAACAATATTTCTGGTAGATTTGTATGGAAATTTATGAATAACCTCATTGGTCAAATCTGGTGGAAAACATGATATGGAACACACACCTACCCACATTTATCAATCCTTCCAGTAGCCTCATCTGGATGCACCTAGATAAGTCAATCGTAAAATATTGGTTACAAATAAGGGGAAAACCCAACTCTCTTACACCACACCTGAGTAATATCAATATCCACTAGTAGGAAATGTAGGATAGGAGTAGGAACATACCCCTACTCTAGATGTTAAATGATCATATATCCCTGCTCCAGTCACTGAAGTTACCAATCATATCATGAAAAAAGTGAAATGGAAGATGCAAATCTCTACCCACATCCTATAGACCTATCAGTGCATCATAAAGGTGGCAAAAGTAGTGAAAGAGGAAAAAACACACTGATTCACCCCAAAAAATGGGGTGGATCATCAGCATGTCACTCTAGATTAGACACATACCTCTGCTCCCATCCAGGAGAGTCGTGGAAAAAACTCTCTCGTGATATACAAACAACTAGACCAGGGACATAAAATCATTCAAATATATGGAAATAGATCTATTCCTATGTCCACTACAAGGTAGGTAAAAAACCATTCCAAATTTCTAGGATCCTTTTAGAAAATTTTCGTAGCAACACAAGAACCAATCAAGCAAGATTCTATTTCTGAAAACCACTTCCCCTAGTAAGTGGCCCCAGTCACTCGAAACAAGGCATCTAAAAAGAATCCACACCAGAGGAAACTGGAAAATTAAGAGTTTATTTATGATCCCAATATACTTAATACTATAGTTATTGAAGCTATTATAAGTTTATCTATGGTAGCTCAGGATCTCGCTCTCCCATTACCAAATTACAGGAGCAGTAGCAGTAATTCTGAAGGTACTCCTCGAAGAACTAACCATGAAGTCTTGATTCATGTCCATAATATGATTTATTTCAATATCCCATATCCCTATGAGAGTAACATTAATATTCTATGTCTCCATATTATCAAAGAGAAATAGGTTCTCCCCTATGTTGTAATCCACCATGGTATTCCTCTCTATAATGATGTTTTCAACGAAAGTTCTCTCCGTAGTAGCATTTCACTTTGTCAGAAGGGTCCTCCACTTAGAGATGTAGTTATAATAAATCCATCCTACCATGAGGCACTTGGGAAAATGGGGTCTGTGATGTCTGATGCCTTTTTATCAACAAGTGAATTTTTTTCTCATCTGAAAGACAACCCAAGGCAATAGTCACTCTCCAAACCACAATTGGATCACTTTTTTTCCAACGTAACATAGAAATTCCCCACTAATATCACTGATTATGATAAGTAGTGGGAAAGAGTCTACTTTTTTAGACAAGGTTGAGGAGACCCTGACAAAAGATGAAGATGAAATGTTAAATATGATGGATCAATAGGATAAATATGACATACCAGTCACGTTCTAACCTTTAGCCACCCCTCAATACAGCATTCCAGAGGTGTTTTTGAAATATTTTGTGCATGAAATCCACCTCAATATATGAAACACTCTTCTTCATTTTAGAGAAAATTATTAACCTACAACAAGTATCAAAGTCATGTCAAGGTAATAGAAGGCATGAAATGCCAAATTGACTTGGTGGCTCTCTTGGATGCACAAAATCAAAAGTTCGATAAATAGTATGGATCCCTTCAACATGCATGAATCATCTTATTAAAAATATTTTGATAGATGATTTAAGATTCACCATATACTATTCATATTAGAGGATGAGGTTAACAAAGAGCATTACATTTCACTATGCTCCCAACTGGCCAAGCCCACCGAAGGTGGTATCATGAAATGTCATAGATTTAGGCCGACTTCAACAAATGGAATATTTTTATAACTGATGATATTCTCAACAAAAACATTCCCCCAACAAACTCTCACTGATGTCGATCCAGAAGAGATCATGCTATTGAGAGAATTTTTCATAAGTTGAAAATATCGAGCAAGCCTCCCACTTAGGAAAAGTCAGTGGTCAGATAGTGAAAATGTAAGAAATAATGCAATGATCCTTGGATGCAGGTGATCCAGGTGAATAAAAAATGATTCACCCAACATATGTTGGAACAAAAATCCATAAATTTAGAAGGTTAGATACAACAGTAGCAGCCACGGTAATCCAGTAGAAACCCTAGCCTGTAGGGTTGGGGGATTTTCTAACATAACCTTCGATGTCAGCAAACCGGGACCAAAGAGTTTTAAAAGTGGAACGGGAATATCCCCAACCCTCAAGAATGGGGGATTTTTCATCTCAATAACCTCTTCCTCAACGGAACTCATTTTTCTAGTGATTAGGGAGAATAATTCAGAGTTAATACTCCCAATTTTTCCCATCCCATTATTCAATATCCTTAGTCAGAACATGCACAACTAAAATTCATGAAGATTTATTTTAGATAACCATATACTAAACAGCTCCCAGATAATCAATGAAGGAGAGGAAAATACCTCATGGAGGGTATAGAAAAAGGTAGTCTCATAAAGACACTGATAAAATATCTATAATTCATTACGCATTAGTGAATGTCATTAAAATCACCCCTGTAGACCCTATAGTAAATGATGAAAATTCATAGGATGAGATATATAATGAAGTTTTGGTTCATAATGTGGTATACATTGAAACAATTGAAGGAGGTGTGCATACCCATAACCAGAGAATCACCCTAAATCTAGGTTTTTCCTCAATTACTCTACCATTACCTTCTCATAGAGTACCCAATAAAGAAAAGGGAAAAGGTAAGTTTTTACCTCACTTACTCCCTAAAAATTTTTAACCCCTCAAACATGAGGAAATATTTTCTTAATAAGATAAAGAGATGAAAGAATTGAGGAGACTTAATAAAGAACTACTTTGAGGAATTTTTCTTATTGGATATGTTCTGTAAGTAGATCCTCAACTCACACTCCTAACTAGAATACCTCAGTAAATAGGGTTATCTATAGTGGATAAAGTGGATCTAAAACATCCTATGAATGTGGTATACCAACCACCAATATACTTGGATCCCAAAAAAGTAGATCCTGAGTTCTATCCATTGTGAACATAGCTAGAATAGGTCCAGAAACATCCTTACAGGTCCGCCCCTAAAGGCTACCCATGAAAGATACCAGCAATGCCACCACATATAGACCTGCCTGTTGTTCCCTTGGTCAAGATCCTACTCATGTAGACATTCCTCTAGGGCTTATAGATACCATTGAGTTGCTAACAAATTTATTATAATCTATGGAGGAATGATGTACGTTTTTAAAACCAAAGAAGAAGCCTTACCCTAAATGGGTAGATACGAATCTTCTCCCACTAAACTTTGGGAACCCTATATTTCCAATTTTTACTCGATCGAGAGACACAAAGTTGCATTTGATTCATTTAATCTCTCATTGTGATCCTAATATGGGGACCCCATAACAACAAAAGGTAGTGAAGCTTAGGTGCTTCATGCAATCACTACAGGGACTAGTCTTTTTATGGTACACAAGATTACTAGCTCAGGAAATTACGGGGTGGGTAGACCTCCATTAGAAGTTTCTTATCTTGTTTAGCTCAACATTAAAAAATATAGCATTCATCAACCTCTCAAACTGAAAATAGTGGGAGAATAAAATATTCTCAGATTTTATTGCACGGTGGAAAGGATTGACATACTCATTAAACATATCACTTCTTCAAGAATACTTTTTTCCCATCTTTATAGAAAATATTCATGACAAGTTTCACACACCACTCATCCCTGTGAAATATACAGGAGGGTTTTAGGACCTTATCATGATTTCCCAAATATTGGAAGACTCTAATTCACAAACCAAGGTTAAGCCCTGATTAGTTTCTTTAGATTAAGTAAAGAGAGAGTGGAAATCATAGGTTGAAACTATTACACTTAACCGGGCCCCTACACCTGGAATCGCTCTAAAGCCTACACCATATCGTGTGGTTCTGCCTCCTGAGTGTTAGTAACAATGACCGACTTGTCAGGATGATTGAATAAAGAAGGGGAAAAATAGTTTTAGGAGATGAAGGGTATATTTTATTATTTCTGAAATGAACAAGTCCCCAACTACTTTATCTCGGCATTGGAGAACAACTTGATCAAGTTTCCAAATCCCAAGAATCCTATCTAGGATGATAATGAAGATCTATCAAATTATTTCCCCTTTTATCAAGCATTGGGGAATAACATCTAGAAATGTTTTGTTTTCAAATACAACATGCAGAAGATTGTGGAATCCAAGAAAGTGAAGATGGGAATTCCACCTATGCAAGTGAAAAGTGTTTTTACCACTGATACGAAGGAGGAGAATGAATGGAAGGAATTTAACATCAAGGGTACATATAATTTTAGTGACTTGACGGTCATAAAAATTATCAACCAGACTCATGTTATCCTTTGAGCATAGTTTCAACAATCGACTATGCCCCCATCCACTTTTGATATAACACAATTGACTCCATTAGAAACTCAGTCCTCTGAAATACTATCTTCCCAAAAACAAAATGGTGAGAAGAGTAAGAAGAAAAAATAGTAATATGAGACTGTTACAAGGATAAATTTGGTTTTGACTTTAGTGGAATTCATGCCTATAGTCCTAGAAGCATGGGCACAACCCCTCCAAACAATGTAACCATATTCGACCCTCCAGACAGAATCTCCATTAGATGAGGAGTTGATCTTCAGTTCCATTAATTTTATTCAATTAGTGCATCCCTTATTATATGATGAGCATGTTTATGAACTCAAATTCCTTAAAAATGATTGGGGATTTGGGGGAAGAGGCCTTCAGATTCAAGGATATAGGGGAAGATGTAGTCGTTCTAGGATTAAATACTCTAACTATATCCCTACTTGAACGGTGTACATGGAAAAAACTCATGAGAGATCTCTCCAGCGAGCTCAGTAGAAGAATGGAGGTCCCCAAAAAATTCTAGGGTCTTCCATGACATGATCTTACTAGAATATTGACTAGAGGATACGTCATAACCTAATAAACCTTGACTAGAAGGTAAACCTAGTCGACCTAATCCACCGAGAGCAGAAGCACCTTTAACTCTTGTTCTAAGGGATGATCCATCCACATCAAGTAATTAAATTCATAAAGAACCTACAAAAGATCATCCTCATGCTAGGAATAATAGATATTTATACCATAAGTGTGATATTTTGAAGTAATTATCCTTGTAACCGACCAAGTTTTCAATCTTGGATGCCTTAAGCCTTTCAAAAGACCTCTCAGGAGAACTCATAGTGGCGTTTTCAAAACCTACATAATTTGAAGTCATGGTCAATGTTGTTGAAGTATATAGTATAGATAATTATCCCACATAATGAAACATGATCATATCTTTCATAGACTAGGATGATTTTTTTTTATAAAAGTACATATTAGACCCTTGTATATATCTTTTAGGATAAATGACATTGATATGTGATGATACTTCATTGACAACAACTTATGAGTCAAACTTATTCCAATCTAAACACTTCATTAACAGGATTTTAATGAATCTCACTTGTCCATATCCTCTTTAATGTTACAGGATTATGAAAATAATG
This sequence comes from Viscum album, assembly GCA_963277665.1. Classification (NCBI taxonomy): domain Eukaryota; kingdom Viridiplantae; phylum Streptophyta; class Magnoliopsida; order Santalales; family Viscaceae; genus Viscum; species Viscum album. Next base: position 326,720 of record CAUJRU010000087.1, on the reverse strand, counting down.
AGAAAAATCCTCTTGGTGAAATCAAACTCAAGACTCAGTTCGGGGATCTCATGTCTAATTCAGAAACCACGGTTTTTCAGCAAGATACAACCATCAATGGTATACTAGGAAGACCTTGGCTACATAAACATGTGAATATTACTTCATAATAACACCAATTAATCAAATATTTTATCAATGGTAAAATTGGAAAATTTAATGGTGAAAAAGATCCATTTAAATCTTATGAGTCATAGTAAATTGATGCAGGATTCTACTAGAGGGAAGGGAAATAGTCTGTGACTGACGATTTCACTCAAATCAATACCCTGAATGGTCTAGAGATGATTCTCACTAACCCTTTTAAATAGATCAGTACAAAGTATGTGTTTCCCATCAACCAACTCAAATAGGAGGGTCCAAATTTAGTCACACATCTAATGACTTCTATGTTGCAGTCATGAAAACTGAACCCGGAGGCACAAGAGAAGTTTTCAAATCTCTAAGAAGTAATGAAATCCTCGATGAAAATGTCTTCATTCCTTCCCATTAGATTCAATAAATCTCTATTCTATCATTTATTTTTAAGAATTTATCATGAAAATGGGAGGAGATGGATATTATCATTCTCATTCCTTCTTCTCTCCTTTGGAACTATAAAAGGTGTAACACCCCGACCCCACTAGGTTGGAGCCGGTGCATTACATGCGATATTGGAATGGTTAGAAGGAATGAAAAATCCTGAAGGAAAAATTATTTTAGTAGTCTTGTAGAAACTAGATACATAGATGTAACACAAATTACATTGAAAAACATTACAAGATACAATACATAACGAAACTAAAAACTGCATCCACAAGAACTCAATAAACGATCTCCTCTTTGTCACCTGTTGAAAGTAAACAATGAAATGGATGAGCTAAAACCCTTATTAAGGGTAAAAAATAGAAGAATCACGAGTAAAATAATAAGATAATCGTAATCAATCCGACATAAACAATATGGCATAGTGAATAAATGAAAAGCTAATGCCATTAATATACTGATAATGAAACTGCATCAATAGATTTTGTCATAGTGAAAAACTCATGGATAATAATAATAACTGAAAATGAATAAAGATAATTCTTATTAATTGTAATTCATGTATCTGTAACATGAAACCATAATACCGTAAAAACGGTTTAGTTCTATGGGTAGAAACCTGTCTGATTTTTGGAAACAAATTCGAAGGGTTTTTTCGCCAACTGATTTGTCTCATGAGACCTACCGATGAATCAAGGGGCTATAGCGGGCCCCACCCACCACTAAATGTCCAAATAATTTTCTATACATTGATTCAATACAAGATCAATATGTCTTTTCAATATTCGTATAGATTAGAGTATACAGATTTATCAATATTTCGATAAATAAAATAACCTTCCAAATAAACACCGTATGTAAAATGGTATACGGTTTAGACAATGAACATATCCATGATATTAGATTTTGAATATTTAATATAAATATAATTTCAAATGAAAATTTATCTCAAATGGAAGTAGGTACACCACATAAGGATTATTAGGTTCACCATACAAAGTTAGTCACAACAAAATTGTAGTTGAGACGAAGTCCCTTACCACAATGTAATCAGTCGAATCATATGACCAGAACTTAATGAACATCAAATGAATCATTGAATAACATTAATATAAAGATAAAAATGTTATTATATATAAAATTTCAGTAAAAATATACCACATACAAGAAATAAGTGGTGAATAATGAAATTATCACAGAAATGAAAGTGAGATGAGAAACCCCTTACAAACATTTCGGCATGGTAACGAGTATTTTTGCGAGGGATTAATGAGAGGTGAAAGGTTATACCATTATTTAAATGTCACAATGGAAGTATGGGGGAGGTGTGAAAACATACCCTATAATTAGGAATTAAAAATAAAAGGGCACAACATTGGGGAGATTCTTGAACAAAAGTGAGAGAGAGGCACTACTGGAAATTAGATCTTTCCCAACGCTTCTATACCAACGGTTTGCAAAAACCGTTGGTATAGGTCCCCTTTCCCAACGGTTTGGCCAAACCATTGGGAAAGCCCCCCAAATTGGCCACTTTTCCCAACGGTTTGGCCAAACCGTTGGGAAAGGTAGACCTATCCCAACGGTTTGGCCAAACCGTTGGGAAAGGTACCCAAATATGCCACTTTTCCCAACGGTTTGGCCAAACCGTTGGGATAGGTATATCTTTCCCAACGGTTTGGCCAAACCGTTGGGAAAAGTGGCCCAAAAATTCAACAGAATGAAATTATCAACCAAAGACCTATACCAACGGTTGTTAAAACCGTTGGTATAGGTCTATACCAATGGTTTTAACAACCATTGGTATAGGGACTTTCATTTTTTATCAGACCTTCGTACCGAGAACATTATATAAATCAAAATTTAAAATATTTATGAGAATAAATATATATATATATTTATGTAATTATGATCAGAAAAGTCATGTTAGGTTAGTGGTTGAGTCGTTCAATGATAAACGAGGGGTCCTGGGATCAAATCCCAGCGGATGTTTTATTTTTGGAATTTATATACCAACGGTTCCATTACCATTGGTATAGATTTCATATTACCTAGACCAACGGTTTCCAAAACCGTTGGCATAGGTCTACACCAACGGTTTTTGGAAAACCGTTGGTATAGACCTATACCAACAGCTTACTTGGATACGGTTCTCCAAACCGTTGGTATAGGCTATACCAACGTTTTGGAGGCCTATACCAACGGTTCCAAACCGTTGGTAAAGGTTAGTTTTCCAGTAGTGAGGATCCCTTACCATATGCTCGAAGGTGTTCTTGATTGTTCTTAATGACCTGAATAATCAAATTTAGATTCATTAATTAATAATTAAACAACCTAATAAACATGTAATTGATATGTTATAACCTAATTAAGTTCATTAATGTCCTTTTTGATGGTTTTAATAGATTTAATTATATTTTTTTGGAAGCATTTTCTTACTTGGTTTCATGAACTGTTTACTTGTATTCATGAATGGAGGTTGGTTTGAAATATGGTTAAAAATAAAGAATTGTTAATATAAATTATTAGTGACATTAAAGATATATAAATTATCTTATAATTATTCTGGTTATATACCATGAGGATGACTCATTTGATGAGTTAAAAATAAACGCTTGAATTTGGCTTGGCAATTTTGTGCTCAATAAACTTGTTTTGTATTATTATTCCATATTATGTGCGTGTAAAGATTCCAGAACATCAATCATGATAAAATAAATATATTATGACTTGTTTCAAACATAAATATGGTTTCATGACTAGTAATGAAGGAACTATTGAAGAACGAAACTTCGTCGTCCACGAAGGTTATAAATTGGAACCTCATGGTCGTTGATTTTGTTTATAAAAATAAAAGGGAGGGAGTAAGAATATTGATGATAGTTCTTCCATTAAAAAGATATAAATCCAGTATATATATTCTACTAGAGTTATCATTATCATTTGGATAGGGTATGTGAGGAGAGGATAACAAATGAAGACAAATTCAAATGAAACTAAAAGAAAAAGAAAGGTGTTTTACCTCTTGAAATAACTTCCTCGAGAACCACCTTAAGGGAAAGGATTTTGATCTTTTGGAAAGACCAAAAGCTTACTGGTCATGGGTAGTGACTAGGGAAGGTTATTTGGGTAGAACTTTGAGGAGCTTCAAGGATTAGAGGAGTGAAGAGAAGAGGTAGTGGTGAGGGGTTTTTATAGTGGAGGAGAGAGGTAAATTTTGAATATTTAATTCATTATTTTATTATTTCCCTCAAGACAACCAATAGTGTAATTTCATGTGACCCCTAATAGTAATAAGTGCATGCGAGTTCGAACCAAGTGGCCTTACATCACTTATGATGTCATAAATGGTGTATTTAACTGATAATTTGTATATACGATATTTTATCGTATTTCACTATTCATCAAAAATTCTAGAATTTCAGAAAAATACCAAAAATTTACCTTAACCATTTTTCGATGCGTAGAATTCAAAAATGAACTCTATTTTTCAAAATTAATTTTTTAAATATTATTAATTTAATTTTTAAATAAAGTCATAGTTAATTCAAAAAATAACAATCATAAAGGTGCACTTAGTTTTATTTCTCATTGAAAAAATAATTAAGATCTCATTATCTTATTGACTTAAGAAAATAAAATAATAATATTATTTACTATTCATAAGGGTCATATTACTATTCATAAGGGTATGTTACTATTCACCAAAAATCAAGTTGGTTTTATCTGACTCCAAATGACTTACTGGTCATAACTCTAGATGACTTTTTTTTGAAATTCAAAACATAGAAGTAGAAAATTTTTGTTTAATGGATAACTTATAAGTTTCTCCTATAATGTTTTGATTCAAAAAAGACATAGTGCTTCATTAAATATAGGATAATAATAGAATGTATTTATAAGCATACCATAAAATGTTTTGGGGTGGTATATTATTCCCTCCGTCGGAAATTTCATCCTAGAAATTTTATGTATAAATCCCACCAAAAATATGTGGGTGGTTCTTCTTCATGAAATCCTCTGGTTCCCATGTTGCTTCCTCCATATTCTAGTTTCTCCAAAGAACCTTTACTAGATGAGTAGTTTGATTTATCAATACCTGCTCCCTTGTGTCAAGAATCCTGATAGGATTTTCATAGTATAAAAAATACGATTCCAGTTCTATTTCTTCATATGTGAGTACATGCGTTGGGCCTGACATGTATTTATTTAACAATGATACATGGAACACATCATAAAATCTGGAGAGATTTGGAGGCATCTCTAAACGGTAATCTACATCTCCTATTCTTTCCAAAATTTCAAATGGCCTGATGTACCTGGGGCTCAGTTTCTCTTTCTTACCGAACCTCAGGACACCCTTCCATGAAGATAATTTCAGAAATACATGATCTCCCACATGGTATTCCAAGTCCTTTCTCCAATTGTCAGCATAACTCTTTTTCCTACTTTGGGATAATTTAATACGGGATTCTATTTTCTTCACCTTTTTCGTGGTCTCTTCAATATGTTCTGGGCCTATAAGTTTCCTCTCACCAACTTTATCCCAACAAGTTGGAGTTCGACATATATTTCCATATAATAGTTCATATGGAGCCATTTGAATACTAAAATGGAAACTATTGTTGTAGGAAAATTCCACCAAAGGAAATTATTGATCCCACATACCTTAGAAGTCAAGAGAGCATGATCTCAACATGTATTCCAAAGTTTGAATAGTCCTTTCAGACTGTCTGTTAGTTTGGGGGTGATATGAAGTACTCATATGAAGCTTAGTATTCAAAGCCTTCTAGATACTTTTCCAGAATTTTGATGTAAACTGGGGATCTCAATCGGAGACAATCGATAGAGGTGCACCATGAAGTCTCACAATTTCATTAATATAAAGTCTTTCCAGGCACTCAAGTGGTAAATCCTCTCTTATTGGAAGGAAATGTGCTGATTTTGTGAGACGATCAACAATTACCCAGATTGTATCATTCCATATAGGTGTCCTTGGTAGTCCGGTGAAAAAATCCATCGTAATGTTATCCCACTTCCACATAGGAATAGGTAGAGGTTGTATCACTCCTTTGGGATGTTGTCTCTCTGACTTAAACTAGATACCTTGACACGTAGTCATCAATTTCTTACTTCATATTATCCCATCAAAACTATTCCTTCAGATCTCTATACATCTTAGTGATACCCAGGTGTATAGATAAATTTGAGCTATGAGCATCGTCTAATAGTTCCCTTTTTAGCTTAGGTACTTATGGAACACATAAACTCTTCCCAAATTTCAGAACTCCTTCATACACGAAGTCAGCCAGTCTCCCATTCTTGACTACATTAATTTTCTTGTGTAGATTCTCATCATCAGATTGAGAAATTTTTATCTTCTCTAATAAAGATGGTTTAACAATCATTTGAAAGATAAGAGATGTTTACCCTTCCTTAACTATTCCCATATCCATATCCAGTAGATCCATGTACATAGGATCTGTTTCAATCCTCATTTGATTCAAAAGGCCATGATCTTTTCTGCTTAATGCATCTGCCACCTTATTCACATTTCCTGGGTGGTAGTGTGCGGAACAATCGTAATCTTTGAGTAACTCTAGCCATTTTCTTTGCCTCATGTTGAGTTCTTTTTGTGTGAAAATATATTTCAAACTCTTGTGGTCTGTATAAATCTCACATCTCTCTCCGTAGAGATAATGACTCTATATTTTCAGAGCAAAGATTACGGCTACTAACTCAAGATCATGAGCTGGATAATTTTGCTCACGGGTCTTTAACTATCTTGATGCATAAGAAATAACATTATCATTTTTCATAAGGATGCAACCCAATACATTCTTTTATGCATCGCTATATATCACAAATCCATCACTTCTAGAGGGAAGAGTCAAAATTGGAGCATTGAACAATCTTCTTTTCAATTCTTCAAAGCATTCTGTACATGCTTTTGTCCACACAAACTTAACTCCTTTTCATGTGATCATGGTTAGCGTGTTATCCAGTTGGGCGAAATTCTGAACGAAATGCTGATAGTAACCTGCTAAGCCAATAAACCTGCGTACCTCAGTTATGTCTGTTGGCATGTGCCATTCTTGGATTTCCTTTGTCTTTGAAGGATCAACTAGGATTCCATCCTTAGAGAAAATATGGCCTTGACAAGAAACTGATTGAAGACAGAATTCACACTTTCCAAACTTCCCATATAATTTATTTCTTCTAAGATTTCTCATAATAACCCGCAAGTGATTCTCATGCTCTTAATATCTTTTTGAGTATATGAGGATATCATCAATGAATACCACAACAAAGTTATCAAGATATTCCTTGAGAACTCTATTCATTAAATCCATGAAAACAGAGGGTGCATTTTTCAGTCTAAAAGGAATCACTGAAAATTCGTAATGCCCATACCTGGTCCGAAGTTATATCTTAAGAATATCTTCCTCCCTCAAATGCAACTGATGATATCTGGATTGAAGGTCAATCTTTGAAAAGTATTGAGCTCCATGAAGTTGATCAAATAAATCATCAATCTGGGGCAGAGGATACTTATTCTTTATTGTAATAGCATTGATTTCACTATAATCAATGAAAAGCCTCATGGATCCATATTTCTTCTTGACAAAGAGGATAGGGGCTCCCCATGGATAAACACTAGGTCAAATAAATCATTTTTCACTCAAATACTCTAGTTGTTTCTTTAGATATACTAATTACACAGTAGCCATTCTATAGGGAGTCTTTGATATAGGTCTTGCATCAAGAATTAAATCAATATCGAACTCAACTTCCCACTCTAGAGTATGTCTAGGTAAATCCTCTAGAAATACATCAATGTATTCTTGAACTATGTGCACATCTTCAATTTGAAGATCTCTTTCCTCACCCATAGATATTGGTTTATATTCCTCTTAGAGTATTTCATTTAGTAGAGCTAATAATGGTAGTTCTAGATAAGAATCTGGTGGCAAAGTTTCTACCCAAAAGACAAGGTATTCTACACCATTTTCAAAAAATTTAACTTCCCTCTTCTTACAATAAATCTTTTCATCATAATTTGAAAGCCAATCCATACTAAGAATTATATCAAATTCAGTCATTGTTACGATGATAAGGTTAGAAACTAAAGCACATTTTGGTGTCTAGAGGGAGACTAATCGAAATTCCTTTGCTGCAATGATACATCACCTGGGAGTTTTGACTAACAACTCCTTTATTAAATCAAATTGGGGATATCTAATTTTCTTGGAAAAATGGGAAGATATAAACGAATGCGATGATCCAGAATCAAATAAAGTGTTGGATAAGTTTGAGGGAACAATTAAAGTACCATCCACCACGTCATTAGGAACTTCAACCTCTGTGGTTTCAATCACATAGGCTCTCCCTTCTTCTCTTGGATTTTTCTGAGGCACGTTTCCTTAGCACTTAGGACACTCATTTTCATAGTGTCCCATCTCTCTGCAATTTTAGCATTGAATATCATTGAATTGTTTATTCCCCTTGTATTCATCAGATCGATGACCCTTTTCTCCGTAGTTATAGCAGACTCCCATGCCTTTCAAGTATTTACCGAGATGATTCTTTACACAGTTCTCACATAATGGAAAAAGATTTGTTCCCTTTCACTTCTTTAGTACTTCTCCTTTTCCTTTGTTATTAGAGTATCGCTTAATATCTTGGTTTCCTTTGAAAATATTTGATCTAGAAAATTCCCTCTCTGTTTTGATGAAACTTGATACAATTTCATCATATGATGAAAATGATTGAGAAGATAGTTCCCTTAAAAGACTTGGATTAAGACCTTCAAAGAAATGATCAATCTTGTCTGCCAAGTCATGTACGTAATCTACAGCATACTTGGCCAGCCTTATGAAAGTAGACTCATACTCTGCAACACTTTCTTTATCCCTTTGTTTTAGGCTAAGAAATTTCTTCTTCATTTTATTTCATTGCTCACGAGGGAAATATTTTTCAAATAATATTTCCTTAAAAGTCCTCCCTTCCATATCTTCTATTTTTTCTTCCTCAATTGTATTATGAATCAAGGACCACGAATGATCAGCGTCGCCCTTGAGACAATATACTGCCAGTACTACCTTTTCATTTTCATTGCATCTTAATGCCATGAATATCTTTTCAAGGGACTTGATCCATTTCTCAGCAACCACTGGGTTAGTAGTCCCACTAAAATATGGGGGATTCTACTGCATGAAACAATCCAACATAGGTGTGGAATGGTTATTCGTTACAACCTGAGTAAGATGTCCCAATATGGTCATGATCTCATCTGCTCCAACATTGACTGTGTTTACTTGCTCAGTAGGGAGATCCCTACCTTGCCCACGAGTATTGATTCCCCTTCTTCCATTAGATGCCATTTATAAATAATGGGATACACTAGATTAGTTTATGAATCTCTAATAGAAACCCACTCAACATAGATTGAAATTATATGCATAGCTAATCTTACAAACATGGTTCCTATGAGGAAAAATTTACATTAAAATCCTTCATAATGGATTGTAAAGAAAATGTGAATTATCCTGAGCATATCCCTTGGGATTTTCGTAACCAAGAGTGCATCAAGAACCGTTGTTGTGCACCAGTTCCCATTTGTGTCTATCTCAAAGTGGTGTTTTCAGGTTTTACCCCTACATACATATGTGCCAGAGCCGCCTCTACCCACTCGTATCCAGATAGGGACGTATTTATTAAAAATATCCAAATAATATATTACTTACCAAAATACCAAGAAGTTATTGTACGTTTATCCTCAAATACTACCTTAGGGATTTTTTCCCTACTATACATTTCCTACTCTAGTTTCCAAGTTTTCTACTAAACTTCCTCTGATACCAACAATAACACCCCGACCCCACTAGGATGGAGCCAGTGCATTACTTGTGATATTGGAATGGTTAGAAGGAATGGAAAATCCAGAAGGAATGATCAGTTTAGTAGTCTTTCAGAAACTAGATACATAGATGTAACACAAATTACATTGAAAAATGTTACGAGATACAATACATAACGAAACTAAAAACTGCATCCACAAGAACTCAATAAACAATCTCCTATTTGTCACCTATTGAAATTAAAAAATGAAAGGGGTGAGATAAAATGCTCAGTAAGTGTTACAAATAGAAGAAGCATGAGTAAACTAATAATATAATCCTAATCAATCTGACATAAACAATATGGCATAGTGAATAAATGTAAAGCTAATGCCATTAATATACTGAGAATAAAACTGTATCCATAGATTTTGTCATAGTGAAAAACTCATGGATAATAATAATAACTGAAAATGAATAAATAGAATTCTTATTAATTGGATGTCATGTATCTGGAACATGAAACCATAATATTGTAAAAAACAGTTTAGTTCTATGGGTAGAAACCCGTTTGATTTTTGGAAACAAACTCGAAGGGTTTATCGCCAACTGTTTTGTCTCATGAGACCTACTGATGCATCGAGGGGATATAGAGAGCCCCACCCACCATTGTATGTCCAAATCATTATTTATACATTGATTCAATATAAGAGAAATATTCCTTTTCAATATCCGTATAGAGTAGAGTATACAGATTTATCAATATTTCCATAACTAAAATAACCTTCCAAGTAAACACCGTATGTAAAATGGTATAAAGTTTAGACAATGAACATATCCATGATATGATATTATGGATATTTAATATAAATATAATTTCAAATGAAAAGTGATCTAAAATGGGCAGTAGGTACACCACATAAGGATTATTAGGTGCACCAGACAAAGTTAGTCACAACAAAATTGTAGTTGAGACGAAGTCCCTTACCACAATGTAGTCAGTCGAATCATATGAACAGAACTTAATGAACATCAAATGAATCATTGAATAAAATGAATATAAATATAATCATGTTATTATATATCAAATTGCATTACACATATACCACATACAAGAAATAAGTGGTGAACAATGAAATTCTCACAGAAATGAAAGTGAGATGAGAAACCCCTTACAAACATTTCAGCATGGTAACGAGTGTTCTTGTGAGAGTTTAATGAGAGGTGAAAGGTTATCCCATTATTTATATGTGAAAATGGAATTATGGGGGAGGTTTTAAAATATACCCCATCATTAGGAATTAAAAATAAAAGGGCACAACATAGGGGAGATTCTTGAACAAAAGTGAGAGAGATGATCCCATACCTTATGCTCGAAGGTGTTCTTGATTATTCTTAATGACCTGAATAATCAAATTTAGATTAATTAATTAATAAATACAGAACCTAATTAACATGTAATTTATATGGTATAACCTTATTAAGTTCATTAATGTCCTTATTGATGGGTTTAAGATATTCAATTTTATTATTTTGGAAGCATTTTCTTACTTGGTTTCATGATCTATTTACTTGTATTCATGAATGGAGGTTGGTTCGAAATATGGTTAAACATAAAGAATTGTTAATATACATTATTAGTGACATTAAAAAGTTATAAATGATCTTATAATGATTCTGGTTATATATCATGAGTATGACTCATTCGATGAGTTAAAAATAAACTCTTGAATTTGGCTTGGCTGTTTTGTGCTCAATAAACTTGTTTTGTATTATTATTCCATATTATGTACGTGTAAATATTATAGAGCATTAATCAAGATAAAATAAATATATTATGACCTGGTTAAACCATAAATATGGTTTCATGACCAGTAATTAAGGAATAATTTAAGAACAAAACTTTTTCATCCATGAAGGTTAAAAATTGGAACCTCATGGACGTTGATTTCGTTTATAAAAATAAAAGGGAGGGATTAAGAATATTGATGATGGTTCTTCCATTCACATGATATAAATCCAGTATATAGATGATACTGTAGTTATCATGATCATTTGGATAGGTGAGGTGAGGAGAGGATAACAAATGAAGATAAATTTAAATGAAACTAAAAGAAAAAGAAAGGTGTTTTACCTCTTGAAATAACTTCCTCGAGAACCTCCTTAAGGGAAAGGATTTTGGTCTTCTGGAAAGAAAAAAAGCTTCCTGGTCGTGGGTAGTGAATAAGGAAGGGTATTTGGGAAGAACTTTTAGGAGCCTCATGGCTTAGAGGAGTGAAGATAAGAGGGAGTGGTGAGGGGTTTTTATAGTGGAGGAGGGGTAAATTTTGAATATTTAATTCATTGTTTTATTATTTCCCTCAAGAAAACCAATAGTGTTATTTCATGTGACCTCTAATACTAATAAGTGCATGTGAGTTTGAACCAAGTGGCCTTAAATAACTTATGATGTCATAAATAGTGTATTTAACTGAGAATTTGTATATACGGTTTTTTATCATATTTCACTATTCATCAAAAATTCTAGAATTTCAGAAAAATACCAAAAATTTACCTTAACCAGTTTTCGAATCTTAGAATTCAAAAATGAACTCCATTTTTCAAAATTAATTTTCTAAATATTATTAATTTAATTTTTAAATAAAGTCATAGTTAATTCTAAAAATAACAATCTTAAAGGTGCACTTAGTTTTATTTCTCATTGAAAAACTAATTAAGATCTCATTATATTATTACCTTAAAAAAATAAAATAATATTATTATTTACTATTCATAAGGGTCATATTACTATTCATATTACTATTCATACGGATATGTTACTATTCACCAAAATTCAAGTTGGTTTTATCATACTCCAAATGACTTACTGGTCACAACTCTAGATGACTGTTTTTCGAAATTCAAAACATAGAAGTAGAAGATTTATGTTTAATGGATAGCTTATACGTTTAACCTATAATGTTTTGATTCAAAAAAGACAGTGTTTCATGCAATATAGGATATGAATAGAATTTATTTAATAAAATCATACCATAAAATGTTTGGGGTGTTATATTATTCCCTCCTTCGAAAATTTCATCCTAGAAATTTTATGTATAAATCCCACCAAAAAGATGTGGGTGGTTCTTATTCATGAAATCCTCTGGTTCCCATGTTGCTTCCTCTATATTATGGTTTCTCCAAAGAACATTTACTAGAAGAGTTGTTTGATTTCTCAATACCTTCTCCCTTGTGTTAAGAATCCTGATAGGATTTTCACAGTATGACAAATTCAGTTCCAGTTCTATTTCTTCATATGTGAGTACATGCGTTGGGTTTGGCATGTATTTTTTTAACAATGATACGTGGAACACATCATGAACTCTAGGGAGATTTGGCAGCATCACTAAATGGTAAGCTACAACTCCGATGCTTTCCAAAATTTCAAATGGTCCGCTGTACCTGGGGCTTAGATTATCTTTCTTACCGAACCTCAAGACACCCTTCCATGGAGATACTTTCAGAAATACATGATCTAATACTTGGAATTCCAAGTCCTTTCTCCAGTTGTCAGCATAACTCTTCTGCCTACTTTGGGATACTTTAATATGGGCTTGTATTTTCTTCACCTTTGTCATGGTCTCTTCAATAAGTTCTGGGCCTATAAGTTTCCTCTCACTAACTTCATCCCAACAAGTTGGAGTTCGACATATCTTTCCATATAATACTTCATATGGAGCCATTTGAATACTAGAATGGAAAATATTGTTGTAGGAAAATTCCACCAAAGGCAAGTATTGATCCCACATACCTTGGAAGTCAAGAGAGCATGATCTCATCATGTCTTCCAGAGTTTGAATAGTCCTTTCAGACTGTCCGTCAGTTTGGGGGTGATATGCAGTACTCATATGAAGCTCAGTATTCAAAGCCTTATGGAGACTTTTCTAGAATTTTGATGTAAAATGGGGATCTCAATCAAAGAAAATCGATAGAGGTGCACCATGAAGTCTCACAATTTCATTAATATAAATTCTTTCCAGGCACTCAGGTGGTAAATCCTCTCTTATTGGAAGGAAATGTGCTGATTTTGTGAGATGATCAACAATTACCCATATTGTATCATTCCTTCTAGGTGTCCTTGGTATTCCGGTGACAAAATCCACCGTAATGTTATCAAACTTCCACATAGGAATACGTAGAGGTTGCATCACTCCATTTGGATGTTGTCTCTCTGCCTTCACTTGTTGACAAACTAGAAACCTTGACACATAGTCAGCAATTTCTCGCTTCATATTATTACACCAAAAATATTCAATCATATCTCTATACATCTTGGTGCTACCTGGGTGCATAGAGAAATTTGAGGTATGAGCATTGTTTAATAGTTCCCTTTTTAGCTCAGGTACTGATGGAACACATAACCTCTTCCCAAATTTCATAACTCCTTCTTCATACACGAAGTCAGCCAGTCTCCCATCTTTGACTGCATTAATTTTCTTATGCAGATTCTCATCATCAGATTGAGAAATTTTTATCTTCTCTAATAAAGATAGTTTAATAATAATTTAAAAGACAAGTGATGTTTCCCCTTCCTTAACTATTCCCATATCCATCTCTAGTATATCCATGAACATAGGATCTCTTTCAACCCCCATTTGATTCAAAAGGCCATGATATTTCCTGCTTAATGCATCTGCCACCTTATTCGTCTTTCCTGGGTGGTAGTTTATTGAACAATCGTAATATTTGTGTAACTCTATCCATATTCTTTGCCTCATGTTGAGTTCTTTTTGTGTGAAAATATATTTCAAACTCTTGTGGTCTGTATAAATCTCACATCTCTCTCTATAGAGATAATGCCTCTATATTTTCAGAGCAAAGATTACGGCTACTAACTCAAGATCATGAGTTGGATAATTTTTCTCATGGGTCTTCAACTATCTTTATGCATAAGAAATAACATTATCCTTTTTCATAAGGACTCAACCCAATACATTCTTTGATGCATCGCTATATATCACAAATCCATCACTTTCAGATGGAAGAATAAAAATTGGAGCATTGAACAATCTTCTTTTCAATTATTCAAAGGATTCCATACACGATTTTGTCCACACAAACTTAACTCCTTTACATGTGAGCATGGTTAGAGGGTTAGACAATCGGGTGAAATTCTGAACGAAACGCCGATAGTAACCTGCTAAACTAATAAAATTGCATACCTCAGTTATGTTTTTTGGCGTGGTCCATTCTTGGATTGCCTTTGTCTTTGTAGGATCAACTAGGATTCCATCCTTAGAGACAATATGGCCTTGAAAAGAAACTGATTGAAGCCAGAATTCACACTTTCTAAACTTCCCATGTAGTTTATTTCTTTTAAGAGTTCTCATTATAACCCGCAAGTGATTCTCATGGTCTTCATATCTTTTTGAGTATATGAGGATATCATTGACGAATACCACAACAAAGTTATCAAGATATTCCTTGAAAACTCTATTCATTAAATCTATGAAAACAGAGGTTGAATTTTTTAGTCCAAAAGGCATCACTGTAAATTCGTAATGCCCATACCAGGACCAAAATGCTGTCTTAGGAATATCTTCCTTCCTCACACGCAACTGATGATATCCGTATTGAAGGTCAATCTTCGAAAAGTATTGAGATCCATGAATTTGATCAAATAAATCATCAATCAGGGCAGAGGATACTTATTATTTATTTTAATAGCATTGATTTCCCTGCAATAAATGCAAAGTCTCATGGATTCATCTTTCTTCTTGACAAAGAGGATAGAGGCTCACCATAGAGAAACACTAGTTTGAATAAATCCTTTTTTCACTCAAATACTCTAGTTATTTCTTTAGATATACTAATTCCATAGTATCCATTCTATAGGGAGTGTTTGATATAGGTCTTGCATCAAAAATTAAATCAATAGAGAACTCAACTTCCCACTCTGGAGGATGTCCAGGTAAATCCTCTAGAAATACATCAATGTATTCTTGCACTATTTTCACATCTTCAATTTGAAGATCTCTTTTCTCGCCCATAGATATTGGTTTATCTTCCTCTCCATGTATTGAATTCATTATAGCTACTGGGGGTGGTTCTAGATAAGAATCAGGTGGAGAAGTTTCTACCCTAAAGACAAGGGATCCTACACCATTTTCAAAAAATTTAACTTCCCTATTCTTACAATAAATATTCGCATCATAATTTGACAGCCAATCCATACCGAGAATTATATCAAATTCAGTCATTGGTATGATGATAAGGTTAGAAACTAAAGCATGTTTTGGTGTCTATAGGGGGACTAATCGACATGACTTTGTTGCAATGATACATCCCCTGGGAGTTTTGACTGAAAACTCCTTTATTAAATCAAATTGTACATATCTAATTTTCTTGGAAAACTGGGAAGATATAAATGAATGCGATGATCCAGAATCAAATAAAGTGTTGGATAAGTTTGAGGAAACAATTAAAGTACCTTCCACCACATCTTTAGGAACTTCAACCTCTATGGTTGTAATCACATAGGCTCTCCCTTATTCTCTTGGATTTTTCTGAGGAACGTTTCCTTGGCGCTTATGATACTCATTTTCATAGTTTCCCATATCTATGCAATTGTAGTATTGAATATCATTGAATTGTTTCTTCCCCTTTCATTAATCAGATCGATGACCCTTTTCTCCATAATTATAGAAGACTCCCAAGCCTTTCAATCATTTACCGAGATGATTCTTTCCACAGTTCTCACATAATGGGAAAAGCTTTGTTACCTTTCTCTTCTTTGGTTCTTCTCCTTTTCCTTTGTTATCAGAGTACCGCTTTTTATCTTGGTTTCCTTTGAAAATATTTGATCTATCAAATTCCCTCTATGTTTTGATGGCACTTGATACAATTTCATCATATGATGAAAATGATTGAGAAGCCAATGCCCTTCTAAGACTTGGATTAAGACCTTCAAAGAAATGATCAATCTTGTCTGCCGAGTCACGTACATAATCTATGTCATACCTGGACAACCTTATGAAAGTAGCCTCATACTCTAAAACACTATCTTGATCCATTTGTTTTAAGCTAAGAAATTTCCTCTTCATTTCAGTTCGTTTCTCATGAGGGAAATATTTTTCAAAGAATATTTCCTTAAAAGTTCTCCATTCCATATCTTCTATTTCTTCTTCCTTTGTGGTATTATGAATCAAGGACCACCATTAATCAGCGTCACCATTGAGACAATATACTGCTAGCACTACCTTTTCATTTTCATTGCATCTTAATGCCATGAATATATTTTCAAGGGACTGGATCCATTTCTCAGCAACCACTAGGTTAGTAGTCCTTCTAAAAGATAGGGGCTTCTACCGCATGAAATGATTTAACATAGGTGTGGAATGGTTATTCGTTACAACCTGAGTAAGTTGTTCCAATATGGTCATCATCTGATCTGCTCCAACATTAACCGTGTTGACTTGCTCAGTAGGGAGATCCCTACCTTGACCACGAGTATTTATTCCCCTTCTTCCATTAGATTCCATTTATAAATAATGGGATATACTAGATTAGTTTATTAATCTCAAATAGAAAATCACTCAACATAGATTGAAATTCTATGCATAGTTAATCTTATAAACATGGTTCCTCTGAGGAAAAATTTACATTAAACTGCTTCATAATGGCTTATAAATAAAATGTGAATTATCTTAAGAATATCCCCTGGGAGTGTCATAACCAAGAGTGCAGCAAGGCCCATTTTCATGCACCAGTTCCCATTCGAGTCTAGCTCAAAGTGGTGTTTTCGGGTTTTAACCCTAGATACATATGTGCCAGAGCCACCTTTACCTGCTCGTATCTAGATAGAGACATATTTCTTAAAAATATCCACATAATCTATTCCTTACCAAAATACTAAGAAGTTATTGTAAGTTTATCCTCAAATACTACCTTAGGGCTTTGTTCCCTACTATACATTTCCTACTCTAGTTTCCAAGTTTTCTACTAAAATTCCTCTGATACCAACTGTAACACCCCGACCCCACTAGGATGGAGCCGATGTATTAGTTGTGATATTGGAATGTTTAGAAGGAATGAAAAATCCCAAAGTAATGATTAGTTTATTAGTCTTGCAGAAACTAGATACATAGATGTAACACAAATTACATTGAAAAACGTTACAAGATACAATACATAACGAAACTAAAAACTGCATCCACAAGAACTCAATAAACGATATCCCATTTGTCACCTGTTGAAAGTAAAAAATGAAAGGGGTGAGTTCAAATGCTCATTAAGGGTTAAAAATAGCAGAATAATGAGTAAAATAATAAGAGAATCATAATCAATCTGATATAAACAATTTTTCATAGTGAATAAATGAAAAGCTAATGCCATTAATATACTGAGAATAAAACTGTGTCCATAGATTTTATCATAGTGAAAAACTCATTGATAATAATAATAACTGAAAATGAATAAAGATAATTCTTATTAATTGGAGGTCATGTATTTGGAACATGAAACCATAATACCGTAAAAATGGTTTAGTTCTATGGGTAGAAACCCGTTTGATTTTTGGAAACAAACTCGAAGGGTTTGTCACCAACTGATTTATCTCATGAGACCTACCGATGCATCGAGGGGCTATAGAGGGCCCCACCCACCACTTCATGTCCAAGTCATTATTTATACATTGATTCAATACAAGAGCTATATGCCTTTTCAATATCCGTATAGAGTAGAGTATACAGATTTATCAATATTTCCATAACTAAAATAACCTTCCAAATAAACACTGTATGTAAAATGGTATAAAGTTTATGAAATGAACATATCCATGATATGAGATTATGGATATTTAATATGAATTTAATTTAAAATGAAAAGTGATCTCAAATGGGTAGTATGTACACCACATAAGGATTATTAGATGCACCATACAAAGTTAGTCACAACAAAATTGTAGTTGAGACGAAGTCCCTTACCGCAATGTAATCAGTCGAATCATATGACCAGAACTTAATGAATATAAAATGAATCATTGAATAACATGAATATAAATATAATAATGTTATTATATATCAAATGTCAGTACACATATACCACATACAAGAAATAAGTGGTGAACAATGAAATTCTCACAGAAATGAAAGTGAGATGAGAAACCCCTTACAAACATTTCGGCATGGTAACAAGTGTTCTTGAGAGGGTTTAATGAGAGGTTAAAGGTTATCCCATTATTTATATGTCACAAGGGAAGTGTGGGGGAGGTGTGAAAAATACCCCATCATTAGGAATTAAAAATAAAAGGGCATAACATAGGGGATATTCTTGAACAAAAGTGAGAGAGAGGATCCCTTACCTTATGCTCGAAGGTGTTATTGATTGTTCTTAATGACCTGAATAATCAAATTTATATTAATTAATTAAAAAATACATAACTTAATAAACATTTAATTGATATGGTATAACCTTATTATGTTCATTAATGGTCTTTTTTATGGGTTTAAGATATTCAATTTTATTGTTTTGGAGGCATTTTCTTACTTGGTTTCATGATCTGTTTACTTGTATTCATGAATGGAGGCTGGTTCGAAATATGGTTAAACATACATAATTGTTAATATAAATTATTAGTGAAATTAAATATATATAAATGGTCTTATAATAATTCTGGTTTTATACCGTGAGTATGACTCATTCGATGAGTTAAAACTAAACGCTTGAATTTAGCTTGGCAGTTTTGTGCTCAGTAAACTTGTTTTGTATTATTATTCCATATTATGTACGTGTAAAGATTATAGAACATTAATCAAGATAAAATAAATATATTATGACCTGGTTCAACCATAAATATGGTTTCATGACCAGTAATGAAGGAACGATTGAATAACAAAACTTCATCATCCACGAAGGTTAAAAATTGGAACCTCGTGGACGTTGATTTTGTTTATAAAAATAAAAGGGAGGGAGTAAGAATATTGATGATGGTTCTTCCATTAACATGATATAAATCCAGTATATATATGATAATGGTGTTATCATGATCATTTGGACAGGGGAGGTGAGGATAGGATAACAAATGAAGATAAATTAAAATTAAACTAAAAGAAAAAGAAAGGTGTTTTACCTCTTGAAATAACTTCCTCGAGAACCTCCTTAAGGGAAAGGATTTTGGTCTTCTGGAAAGACCAAAAGATTCCTGGTTGTGGGGAGTGACTAAGGAAGGGTATTTGGGCAGAACTATGGGGAGCCTCAAGGCATAGAGGAGTGAAGAGAAGAGGGAGTGGTGAGGGGTTTTTATAGTGGAGGAGGGGTAAATTTTGAATATTTAATTCATTATTTTATTATTTCTCTCAAGAAAACCAATAGTGTTATTTTATGTGACCCCTAATAGTAATAATTGCATGAGAGTTCGAACCAAGTGGCCTTACATCACTTATGATGTCATAAATAGTGTATTTAACAGAGAATTTGTATATACGGTATTTTATCGTATTTCACTATTCATAAAAAATTCTAGAATTTTAGAAAAATCCCAAAAATTTACCCTAACCATTTTTCGATGCATAGAATTCAAAAATGAACTCCATTTTTCAAAATTAATTTTCTAAATATTATTAATTTAAATTTTAAATAAAGTCATAGTTAATTCGAAAAATAACAATCTTAAAGGTGCAAATAGTTTTATTTCTCATTGAAAAACTAATTAAGATCTCATTATCTTATTGCCTTAAGAAAATAAAATTATAATATTATTTACTATTCATAAGGGTCATATGAATATTCATATTACTATTCATAAGGGTATGTTACTATTCACCAAAAATCAAGTTGGTTCTATCAGACTCCAAATGACTTACTGGTCACAACTCTAGATGACCATTTTTTGAAATTCAAAACATAGTAGTAGAAAATTTATGTTTAATGGATAGCTTATAAGTTTCTCCTATAATGTTTTGATTCAAAAAATACATAGTGCTTCATAAAATATAGGCTATGAATAGAATGTATTTAATAGAAGCATATAATAAAATGTTTGGGGTGTTATAAAAGGCCTCATTCCATTAATCGAGCTAGAAGTAGTTGCTTTGTCTTTTGAATGTCCAAATGTCGACTCCTATCCTAACTCTGAGAAACTTACTTCATCACCTACTTCCCAAGTAGATGTATAATAGGTAAAGCATGAGGTAGAGGAAGAGGAGGAAGACCTTAGGGATGACCCTCCGACATTTGAGGAATGTGTATCTACCACTGTTGATGAGATCAAGGAACTAAATCTAGACACAAAAGAAGATCCATAACCCACTTTGATCAAAGTAGCCGTGATTTTGGAAGAATAAGTGGTATGTACCTCCTTCCTAAATAAAAACTGGGATGTTTTCTCCTGGTATTAAATAGAGATTCTAGGTCTTGACCCTGAGGTGGCCACCCACCACTTGGTCTTTCAAAAGACCATCGATGATACACAAATTCATCCAGAAGTACACACCTGACTCACGCCTCCAAAATTGAGGCTGAAGTGGAAAAAATCATCAAGAATGAATTCATCTAGGAATTTTAGTATTCGAAATTTTTATCCAATATCATCCCAATAAAAAATAAAAATGGTCAAATAAGGGTCTGTATCGACTTTAGAGATCTCAACCAGCACTGTCCAAAAGATGACTTCCCAGTTTCAATTACAAAACTATTAATTGATGCGATGTCTAGTTATCAAGACCTCTCCTACATGGATGGTTATTCAAAGTAAAAACAAATTTTTATGGCCCCAAAATATGAATAATTCACCACCTTTAGGGACCCCAAGGGAATATTCTATTGTCTAGTAATTCCCTTTGGCCCGAAGAACACCGATGCCACATACCACCATAGCTTGCACTACATCTTCAAATCCTTTGTAGGGAAGTTTTTTAAATTATACATTGATGATATAGTGGTTAAGTTATGAAAATATTCTTACCACCTAGATAACCTTGATACTTTCTCCCACAAGCTACGATAACATATCTTGAAAATGAACCCCTTAAAACATGCTTTCATGGAAAACTCAGAAAATTTTCTCAGCTTCATCACATGCCATCATGACATCAAAATCAACCCTAAAAATACAAAGGATACCCTTATCATGTGGCCTCCTTAAAATCTTAAAGAGTTGAGAGTACTTCAAGGACACTTGTTCTATATGAGACACTTTATATCCAAATTCATA
The DNA here is from genome assembly GCA_963277665.1 of Viscum album. Classification (NCBI taxonomy): domain Eukaryota; kingdom Viridiplantae; phylum Streptophyta; class Magnoliopsida; order Santalales; family Viscaceae; genus Viscum; species Viscum album. The sequence continues at coordinate 305,129 of CAUJRU010000087.1, read as the reverse complement.
GGAAAGTGTTTTTCCTTCTCCAAATTGATGAATAAACGAGTCATGTATCAGTGGATTGATGACTGTTAAGAAGTATTAAATGGTCTCAAGAAATATCTATTAATTCCACCAATATTAATGCCACCCGTTGAGGTAAATCCAATCATTATATATATGAAAACCATAGAGTTATACTAGGTTACTTGCTCATGAAAAAGGAATTTATTGGGAATGAAAACAACCTCTATTATGTTAGTTAAACGATGATCGATGCTGAAACTCATTATTAAAAAAATCAAGAAGTGCTGCCATGTGTTAATATTTTTGGTTCAGAAACTGAGACACTACGTACAGCACTGTGAGTTCCATTTGGTCACTCACAATAAACCACTCAAATATATCCTCATCTATCCTATGTTGACAAGACATTTGAAATGATGGACAATTATATTGCAATAGTTTGATATATATTTTGTGCCACAAAAAGTTGTTAAAGACCAGGATTTGAAAGATTTTCTTGTAGAACACCCCTCTGTATAAAAAATTTCATTAAATACTAAACTACAAGATTAAGAGATATTTTATATTCAAGATATCCTCTAAATGCAGGAGATGTATTTTGAAGGTGCATCTAAGATACCAACATGGAAAAGAATGGGATACCCTAAGATCAAAAAATTCAGGTTAGGGATCATGGTCATTTCCCCAGAAAAGGTGGTTTTACCTTAATCCTTACCATTTTCAGAAGGTTTTTCAAATAATGAGGTAGAATACTAGGCCCTCATTATAGGCCTAGAACTGGTGCTCAAAATACTAGCAGACCACATAGAGGTGAAAGGTGATTCAGAGTTAGTAATCAAATAGATCAATGGGGATTATGCCATCAAAAAAGAAGATTTAGTCCCCATGCTTGATTATGGATGAGGATTAATGGTAGAGTTACCCTTAGATCCAATATGAACTCACATCCCATGATCAAATAATGACCAGAAAGATAAATTGAAAAATACATCTTTGAATTTCACAGATCCAAACTGGGATGAAATGATCATCAACATTTCACATTGCCAAATGGTCTCACCTTTTATTCAAGTTAGAATAGAAGAGATCAATGAAGTTATCCCTATCCCTAAACAAAATTGTCCTACCACTGGGTGGATAATACCCATCATGTAATAACTTTATAATCGAGTAATCCCATTGAATAGAGCAAGGAAAGGAAAAATATGATGGTGAGAAACCAACTTCACTCTTTATGATGGCCCTAATCACTAGAAAGTACTCTATAAATAAGGATTTTATAGATTCCTTATTAGATGTATTGATGTAGAAGTGATCATTTTTACCATGAAATAAGTACACTCATGATCCTATGGTGCCCACCATTCATGATATAAGATTTCCAATCAAAAATGAAGGCTTGGATACTTTTGGCCTTCGATGATGCAGGATTTCACCAAATTCACCATGAAGTGTCATTCCTACCAAGTGCATGCCAACATCATCCACCAACCCTTGGAGTTTCTACATAGAATTAAATAATCTTAGTCATTTTCTATATGGGGAATGGAAGTTTTGGGTCCATACCTTCCAGCTATGTCCAATCAGTTCAAATACATCAACTACTACCGATTTATTCTCCAAATGTGATGAGAAAATACACATAAATGAAGTTGGGGAAAAAAGAATTGTCATCTTTATGAAATCTAACATCATTACCAGATTTGGTGTGAAAATGGCACCAATTTCTATTCTACTGAGGTGGAAAATCTTTATCAGGAGTATAATACCAAATCCAACCATTCATCCCACTATCACGCATAAAATAATGGAAAGATATAGGCCATTAAAAAGACCTTTTAGAACATACTATAGAAGATATTAGATTAGGATAATAAGTCCTGGACTGATAAAATATTTCATGCCTTGTGGGACTACCGAACCACAACCCGTACTACCATACGAGCGACCCCGTATTCACTGGTATACGGGACATAAGTAGTCCTTCCCATTGAGGTCCAATTTCCATCACTCTATATTTTCATATTTGACCATATATCCATGGATGATCAATCCAAGAAATGAATAGGTGAAATAGAGTTACTAGATGATAAATGATTTCATACCCTCCATCACTTGTAGGTCCATCAAAATCAGATAGCACTAAATTTTAACAAGAATATTCAGCTATATTAATTCCTCCAAGGAGAATTGGTATCAATCCTTATGAATATAATGATACTAGGAAACAAGCCTCCAAATATTGATTCAAAATGAGATGGACATTATTCTATACATAAGGTCCACTCTAATGGTGCTTATTCCTTGATTTCAATGGATAGAGAGATCATTACAACCCCAGCCAATGCAAGGTTCTTGAAGAAATATTTCATGTAATATCATGAAATTCATCCTAACTACAAGACGTTAAACTATGCAACACTATATATAGTCCAAGATGTAAGACTTTAAACTATGTATCATGTCATCCTGACTATATGATGCTAAACTTCATGGTATATGTATCATCTTCATGATGTTAAATTGCATAGTTGGTATTTATTTCATGACCTTAAACGGGATGATAATCGTCCTAGTAGCAAGACGTTAAACTGCACAACACCATATATTCTAAGATGTAAGAATTTAAACTATATAGCATTTCATCCTAACCATATAGTGTTAAACTGCATGGTATACTTCTTATCTTCATAGTATAAAAATGTGTATATGGTCTTTGCATATGACATTAAAAGGTATGACTATTGTCATAGAATAAGGATGTTAAATTGTACAACACCTTATAGTCCAATATATAAGACTTTAAACTATATATCCTAATGTCCTAGTCCAAAGAAGTTAAACTTTATGACAACATATTTTCTGCATGATGTGAAACTTCATGGTTTATGTCCTTTTTTCATGACGTAAAACTGCGTAACATTTTGATCCATGTCTAGGAACATTACATTTCTTGGTGTTGGTATCCTACCACACCTTAATTCCAGAACTATGTATGTCTTGATTCTCATATCAAAGAGATATGTAGTAATTCCTAGACCTCATGTCCTAATCCTAGTCATCATTCTGGAAAATATCAAATCCCCCTTTCCCCCACATCGAAACCTGATTGCTGTGGGGAACTATTTTTAAGAACTGTGTGTGGATTGATTATCATTCTAGTGAGATATGTAGTGATGCCTGGAGCTCCCATCCCAGGTCCAACCCTAAAAAAATCCCCCACTCCCTATGTACGAGTCAGGACTACACAATGAACCTTTCAAGAACTACATATGTCTTTATTCCTTCCATCATATGATATTTAGTGATGACCAAACCCCTAATCTCAGGACAATTTGCAATACTACTTTCCATCTATGTTGGGTGACCCACTTCTTGCTGAATGACATTAAAATACATGTATGAAATCCTCATTACATGAAAATAAACTTTATGATATCTATAAGAATTATATGTGGATTTATTATCATTATAGTGATATATGTAGTGATTCTAAGATCTCTAATCCCGATCCCATCTATAATAAAATATGAAATATTCCCCTTCCCCGTGTATAGGTCAGACCTTCATAGAGAATCTGTCAAGAAATATATGTGTCTTTATTCTAATTTTAGTGAGATATGTAGTGAAACTTAGACCTCATGTCCCAGTCCTATACATGGGGTAAATAAAAATTCCTCATCTCTTACAAATAAAGATCTATACAAGAGTTATTAATTTGGGTTCTATCATTCAAGGTCCCACTAAGGAAATAGAGATTCCCCCATCCTTCCCTTATATTTTATTTTTGTGGTGGAAGAAACCTTTTCCACTCCTTGTTTCTTAAACATATCTTATCTCATAGGGGCTTAGGTGTTTTGGTATAGAAATTCCCTACATAAGTAAGGCATATCAATCTACATAGGAGTTATCTTGGTCCTAGATAAAAGTCCTTAAAAGGAATACAAGATGTCTTTTCTACTGGACTTTAAACTGTATGGATTCTTCAATAAATCTGTATGGATTTATTCTCATCCCAATGAGATATTTAGTGATTCCTGGGTCCCATACCCTGGTCCAGTCGTGATCACGTCGAGTCACCTTCATCCTTACTGCATGACATTAAACTGCATGGCTAATGTCATGGCTGCATAACTTTAAACTGAATGGTACCTAAAGAACTATGTGTGGATTTATTATCAATATAGTAAGATACATAGTCACACCTAAGCCTCATGTCCTAGTCCTATATATGGGGTAAATAAAAATTCATCCTCTCCTAAAAACAAAGATCTATGCAGGAGTTCTTAATTTGGGTTCCCTTATTCAGGGGCTCACCAAGGAAATAGATATACCCTCATCCTTCACTTGTATTTAGTTTGTACAGTGGAAGAAACATTTTATACTCCTTGTTTCTAAAACCAAGAATAGATCACATGACCTTAGGGGTTTTGGTATATAAATTCCCTACATAAATAAGGCATATCAATCTACATCGGGGTTATCATGGTCTTGGCTGTAATACCTTAAAAGGTACACTAGATGTCATTGCTTCTTGAATTTAAATTAAATTTATTCCTCAAGAACTACGTATGGATTAATTCTCATCCCAACTAGAAATGTAGTAATTCCTGAGTTATATACCCTAGTCCAACTACGATCATGTCGAGTCACCTTCATCCTTACTAGATGACGCTAAACTACATGGCTAATCTCCTGGCCGCACAACTTTAAACTGCATGGTACCTAAAGAACCATGTGTGTATTGATTTTCATTCTAGTGAGATATGTAGTGACACCTATGTCTCATGTACTAGTCCCAACCATGAATTAAATAAAAATTTCTCCTATCCTGCAAAAAAAGATCTATATAGGAGTTCTTAATTTGGGTTCCCTCATTCAGGGGTCCACTAAGGAAATAGAGACACCCCTACTTTATGTAAGGGTATATACACTTCATGGACAATATCAATCCAAACACTTAATTTTTACTCATACATATAACTTCCACACTTCATACTCCTAATCATTGACACTTTCAGATCTTCATAATCTTTCTCCAGATATTGGAAATTGAACTTATGATACCTAAGGACTCTATTTCATGACTATGTTGTAACACGCTATAGTTGTCCTTGTATAAGTCACCCATATAAAGGGTCTTCCGAATAGAGGATTCCACTATTTAACTATGAAATAATTCAATCTGGTTATCTTTTTATAAAGTCACCCACAAAATAGGTTTGTCAACCAGTAGCAATTTCACCCTCGGGAGAAGCCTCTTATTTTTTTTGTAAGATTTGATGGAATTATGTTGGAACCTACTATTTGAATTTCCCTGGACACAGAGTCTAGTTTGTGGAATAAAAATTATTGAACATAAGAGGAAAATTTAAAGGAAAAATTACCCATGAATAGGGGAAAAGGTTTTCTATGTAGTTTTAACCCAAACATGGGAAGTGTGGTTCCTATAGTTTTGGGTCATACGATTAGGACCATAACATTATGGAAATGATAGGTAATATGTGGCCTATTGGACCAAGTTCATTCCAACATACTTTAGACATGAGGGAAGAAATTATAAACCATAATATTGGATTTTCATAAAGTCACCCACTAAACAGTTTTTTCAACCAGTGATAATTGTTTCCTCAGGAGAGACCTCCTCTATATCCATAATACATTTCCTCCACATCACTCATTAGATTCAGGGACCCATATATTATAGCTTAAAATATTTCCACCTCATGACTGAATATAATATAGTTTCCCTGGATAGATTACCATGAAAGGGGATAATTACCAAAATTTCGGCCAAAACCAAAGACATTAAATAATATCCACCCAATGTCCTTATTGTATGAAATTAAACTACATAGCTTTACATCCTAGTCATAAGATGTTAAAATATATAGAAACATCCTCACTGTAAGATGTTAAACTACATGATCAATGTCTATATCTCATGACATTAAACAGCATGATGCTTCAACCCTTTTCAGAAAGGGGCCTTCCCCCCTAATATCAGTCATTTAAAAAGATGTACCCATCCTCACATAGGATAAATTTGTGTAGGATAAATTTCCCATTCTTGGATAATTCCAATACAGATAATCTCTTCATTCTCATACACCTTACCATGGAAAACCACAATTTATGGTCTTGAGAAATCTAGATCTTCACAAACCCCCCATCCATGGGAAGTGGAATATCAGAATTCAAGAAAAATCCTATAATTGACTATGTAGTAATAAATCCTAGTTATATTTTCATAAGTTACCCACATTAATGTTCTATCAGCTAGAAAATTCCACTACTTGACTATGGAGTAACACACCCCTATTGGTTTTTCATAAAGTCACCCAAAAAATGGATTTGTCAACCCGTGGTAATTTCTTCCTTGGGAGATAACTCCTCTATTCCCATTATCCTAGACAATGTTGTATTGGAAACCACTTTTCAGACTTGGTCTATGGACATTACCCACATACTTTCCTTGCATCATGTTTTAGATTCAGATATCACAAAGGCGTGACTCAAAATTCCCCTTGGGGTACCAGAAGAAAGTTGAAAAATTCTTGTTTAACTAGCCTTGCTTAGGTTATCATTCCAAAACTCATGGTTAAGGCTGTTAGACCTAAAACACCGACCAAATTGAGTCTTATCTCACTAAACATTTTCCATGAATGGTTTAATAAAAAATTGAGCAATGAAAATAAAAAGGCACAAAACTTGTTAGGCTGAAAACCTATAAAGGGCACCCTAAAAAAATCCAAGTCTCATTCATTAAGTCTTATTCATATTAGACATAGGAAAAAATTAGTGTGATGACACAAAATCATCAAATTTTTTAGGGTTTTCCATATAACCCTATCAATAGTCGAACTATTATTACTAGGACCCTTGGCTTAGGAAAAAATTAGAGAGTTCCCTAACCTTTCTTATGGTAATTATAATGCGATGAAATTCAATTAAGTGAGTCATTTTTAGTGTTATATTATAATTAAAATGAGGAAAAAATGCAAGAAAAAGTGATTAGAAACAAAAATAGTTTTCATTTATGTTCTAAAGCATAGAGGAAATTCCACATACTAGAGCCTCTCTACCAAATTTTAATTTTTTTTTTCTCAAGGTAAGCTTTTATAAGTTGAGCTATAGCTAAAAAATTTTCCACAGCTTTCCGGAGCCCAATCAATTGTATCGCCACACCCTCCTTAGCATTATAAAGCTTCTCATACTTTATAGAAACAACATCTCTTCTTTATTCCAAATCCCCTACCAAAGATTGATGGAGTTAGACTACCTCTTCCTGCACGACATTTAGTTATTCTTGAAGGTTCACCATTTGGAGAGATTTATCATCAAGGAAATCTTGATACTCCTCCAAATTCTTGGTATGGATGAGCTCAGATTAGGACACAAAAACCTTGAGATTTTAAAACTGCCCCACAAACTATGCCTCAGCCCTCTGTGATCTTTTCTGCCATTCCCTTTGTTGGATGGTCAAATTCACCTTAGGAGGGATTGAATGGTAATCAAATCCATTGTATCCAATAATACCAAACTTGAATGAAAGTTTATGAATTCAAAAAATCAGGCCTTTAAGAGGCATCTCCCAAATTATCTTCTAGATATCCCACCAAATAATGAAGTGCATGGTGCAACGAGCCTCCTACATCTCCAAGTTCAATTAAAAGTCACTCTTGGAGGGAGAGATATATATTGGGATTAGTGAACTCAATGAGTAAACTTATTCTAATACCTCCAAAACATCCTCAGTTTTACCTATTGATGTTGTTGGAACTGAAATAGAATCCCCCCTCTCAAGCTTGGTCATCAAAGTCGATGGAATAAAATAGATAGTGACACATCTCATCAATATTAGGTAGTCAATAAAAAATAAAGGTAGTGAAGCAACTAAAGTGGATAATAACACTTACATATTATTAGAAAAACCATTGGGATTGAAATCTCCATAGTACTCCTAGCCTCAGTTCATGAAGAATGGAACTTCTAATAGGGATAATCCTTTTGAGTTTCCTTAGAGAATGGGAATAAGGGATCTCAAGAATCTCCCACTTCAGGATTCTAAGCCATCACTCCCTAGAAAATGGGGGAGGGGCGTACTTAGATGCTTTTTTCATGAAGTGACTTAGAAACATTATCTGCATAGAAAGCTACACAAGTTTATTGTTGATGAAAAGCATCAGATGAAAGAAGTTAAATTGTGTTTGGAAACTACAAGAATGATAAAACTCACATCTGTCCAATTCCCTAATGAAATACTCGAACTCCTTTAGGGAACTTGAGATATCAAAGCCTAGATTAAGTAGGTACATAATTTCATGATACACGACGTCAATTCTCATAGTATCCTCACCACTAGGGGTATCCAAGACATGTTTCTTAGGACCCGAAATCCCAGCAGAGTTAGGGTCAACATCATCACCTTCATCAGACCATCTAAGATCCCTATCAACCCCTTCCAAAGAAACAATATGACCAATGTTTACTATTGTAAGTTCCTCTGGTATAGGTAAAGGATCTGAAATATCATGAGAAGAGGAAATTCATAAAAAGTACATGATTTATTATGGTGTGTATCTGACATTAACATTACCATATCCTATCTCTATATGAATAGGCGCATACATGTCCACATATCTTAACACTTCATCCTTGAAAATGATGGATTCATCAGCATGGGTTTGTGCCTCCCCCAGGGTGTCATTCTCAATCCTTCAAGGACCAGTGCTAAATATCTTAAGAGAGGAAAGCGATGTAGATTCTATAAAAGGAAAGAACAGTCAAAAGTGTATGTAAATAAAGTCATGAGATCAAATGACAACAAAAATACTTACTATGACATACACATCGGGCCAAATGTTCCACCCTCTTCTACTTTATCCTTTGAGACAACAATGAACCTATATCAGTCCCCTTGGAAATAGACACTTGAGGTAAGGGTATAGGAACTCCCCCAACCATTTCATACACCATCATCCTCTGAATAAAGAACAGTTCTAGTAAATCAGGTGACTCAGTTGCTACCCCAATGGGGGTGCCTATGGGACCATACCTTAGTCACCCAAACACATATTCTAGTTATTATTATTATCATTATTATTCTTCTTATTATTCTATTTCTTATCCTACAAAATAATAATTAAATACCATAAAAATTAATGATAGTGGATGAAAAAGTAATAAAAGAGAAGGGGAAAGAGAGAGATACATCATTAGGGTTGAGGTTGTCATCCCATTCCTCTTTAGTGTGACTAGTTACTCCCTCAAGCTCTCCTCAGTCCAAAATGTTATATAGTATCTTTATAATTGAGATCTAATCATCGGTTTCATATATCAAAGCCACCAGATCCTGAATATATCTCCCCAACTTAGAAAAATTACTTTTTGTGTTGAGATCATAGGGTGATAAAATATTTCCTAGCTCTGTGATACATATTTCATCTTGGAGAAACACCCATGAATCCCTGATGTCACGAGATATGTGCCACTAAGATTTGACTGCTAGGGGTCACACATAATTTGGATCAAATGTAACTGGTCACAAGGAAATACTGGTATCTTTTGACTTTTATGTCTTTTAAGCCTCTCTACCTTTATAGAATATTGGGTGAATGAAACCCAAATCTCCTCCCAACAATGATGACATGACATAATTGGATCAGAAGGTGTGGTTCTCTCAACCTTGGCCTACTTGATGGTTTTTTCTTGAGATCTCATTGAAGAATTGAGAGCTTAATCATCTTCACCTTATGTTTTAACTGTCATACCATACATTCCACGACCAAAAGTTTTAGTGGCCACAACCTGATGAACAAATTTTGTTAATACCCATTGAGGGTATGACATAATCCATTTACTTGCCTACCCAGCCTCCAGTCTGATTGATGCACCCAATTAAGGTAGTTTAATTGAAATTTTAGAAACCTCCACGACCATCATAATCTATAAATTTTAGACCACCAACATGTGTTTCCCAAGCATTACATGTGTGGGGTGGAATATGCTTGATTTTTGCAGACATTTGAATTGGAGGGTAAATTGATACAGATCATAGGCCTCATAGATGACATGCTTCCAATGTGATCCTCCAGCACACCATCTCTAAACGACACCATGTAAACCATCAGTTTCTCATCATCATTTCCATTATTGGCGAATGTACTTATTTTCGGATCACCATAATAGAAGAAGTTTAATTCTCTTGATATATTCATCATCTTAAGTACTTTTTCATACATTAGATATAAATGTTAGATTCCAAAAACTACTTGAAAAAATAGGTGAAATTGTATGACAGGAACTCTAACTGGGCTCAACACAGTATAAGAACTAAAGTGTGCTATAATCCAACCCCAAAACACTGAAATGGACCTATAATTATAAATGGAACTTCCCATTGTACTCATATAGTAAACACCTATAAATCCTTGCTAGGATAGGGGAATCCAACTCTATATGGACCCCTTCTGCTAGTTTAGCTGCTATAATAAACATCCCTGGCCTTATTTCATTGTTAGACTCATGGAATGATAGTAAGTAAATTATTAGATACATTACGAGGAATCCATCTAGGAGATTATTTGTAGCAACTTCATAATTTACCTTATAACCCAATTAAGTATACTCACCCTTCTCCAATGTGGGATAGAGTGTTCCAGAAGAACCCTGATTCTCTAAAGTGGGGCATCCTATAGGGAACTGGTAAGTGGGACATACTCCTCCTAGATTTATGAACACCTTCATCCACATTCTAGGATGGATTTCACCCTTGGGGTGAGGGTCTTTATTCTGTACTTCCTTATCCACCTTAAAGTGCTCATGGACCAAAGGTAGTGTCCTTTCAACATCGTCCCATGTTGTCTTCAATGGGACAAACTCATCATACATTTCCCCAAGAACAGGGGATCCATAAATTTTGTAGACATGCCACAGGATAATACCAACTTCATTAGGAATCAAATGGAAATAATTTTTTTGAAGACTCCATTGACTCAGAAACTCAAGAATGAATTCAATATTTTTGTAAATATAAGTTTTCCTTCCCAAATAGCCTCGTATATGTTAACTCCTTGCAGCTCCTTAAACTCTACACAATTTTGGAACACCCAAAATTCTCACATCCATTCAATTTTAACCCCCCTCTAGAGTGTAAGTCTCATTACTCTTTCCAAACTTGGGATTGGTATGTTTGTAAAGCATGGAAAGTTGAGTCATAATAGTGAGACATTGACTCTACGGTGTGTGGATTCAGGTCCGGGGTGTAGCACATTTGATACAAGAACCAATAGGTAGTAACTATTCCTTCAACCCTTGGAGGAGACATTGGTGGTAGGACAATTCATATGTTCCACAAACCAATATTTTAGGAAGTATCAATTAACCTTCAGAATGAGGGATTCCCTCAGAAGTCTGTGATCGTACAATGGCAGGTAGTCACTTCATGGATTCTCATGCTGATATGGTGCCAAATGGTTTTTCAAATATGGGAGAGTGGATTATACCATGTCATAATAATCCAACCCAATATCCTTGACCATATTTGATGCACATGAAACATCTTTCTCAAGAGAATCCTTTGAAAGAAATAGTGAAATCCTGTAAGAACACATTGAGTTTTCTCATTAAGTTAAAATATTGACTTAGAAAATTTTAAATTTTGACTTGTAATAATTCAAAATTTTTTAAAAGTAAGGCCTTTGCAAAGAACCCTTGGTTAGGTATCCCGTGCAGGTGCCCTGATCAGGTCCTTCACATAGGTTCCCCAATCAGGTCCTTCATGAAAGGCTTGTCAACAAGATTCACCCTGCACAACACCATAAATCAAGTAGTTGTAACATAAGAAATTCTTCGGGATACCTCCATGAAAATAGAGGCATGGAACGGCTGGGTGTATGACCTATAAAACCATAGAAAGAGGCGCGAGTTTGAAATGGAAGAAATTGGTAAAGGGGTCAGTGGTATTTATAGGCATCGTGGTCCCGTGTATGGAGCTTACACACTGGACCTGTGTTGTAGACTTGAACATAAGATCATCGCACTGGGTCTACATAGACAACTTTCATGGGAAACCTATGCGGCCGACCTATGCCACCTTCGTAATCTTTTTCACATTCTACCTCAGGATGAGAACCTCTTCTTTCAATTAGATCCAATCCTGAGGGGGGGATTTTGTTGACACTTCATTTAGTTAACTGGGATGAAACAATTATAAAGATTACCTTAAGAATGTTAGATAGATGTAGAACCCAGAGAAGAAATAGATGAAATTTCCTAAGATGTCCTGCACCCACACCCCTGTGCATCAAAAGGATCGCACAGACCTGTACGTGGCACTGAAGAACCGGGCACCCCTACACGGGGCACCTACACCGAGCACCTGCTCCATGGACCTGCACAAACAACCTCCTTTGACCAATGTTCCCTATTTTAATATAAATTGTACCCTATGAATCCTCATTTGAAACAATGTGAAATCAGAAGAAACCCTAAAGCTCTGGTCATGAAACCCCTTCACCTAGGTCCTCCAAAATCTCCTAGGTAGCCCTCTACAACCCAAGAAAAGAGGGAATTAAGTGGGATAGTGGGATCAAAGTCCCTATAGGGTATGAATTACAATACAACTCTGTGAGGGCCCTATTTTCCATAGTGGAAAACTACCTTCATGGGGCCCCTTCCCTAATTAGGGACTTACATGAGACCCATCTAGGGACACCAGAGGAAACACTTGGTGCCTAGGATAAATCCTCGCCCAAATATTATTGACGAGGTGGTCCATTTCTTAAGGCACCTCAAGCTCACGTAGTCCTATCTCCCATATGCAAAGAACTTCCTCTGAGTCCCTTCACAAAGCACATTTACTTTCAAAGCCAAGACTTACATGATCCTCCTTTTGAGCCCTATTCCAAGCCATCAGTGGAAGGGATCCTCTTCATTTTTATCCCTTATTTGAGGGAACCAAATTTAAACCTCCACCAAGTCCTTTAAACATGAAAAAACATGGTAGGATTCACACCATCATGTCTCATGTTTTGGTATGAATTCCTTCATTCAGTGGTGTCTTGCGCTTATTATACCTTATAGGTAGGGTCCTTGGGGTGCATGTGAGTATGAATCCCTTCAGTCATGAGGACCCCAACCCTGGGGGTAGTGTCAGGGACCCCCAGTCTAAATCATAAGGTTGAGGAATATTTCCTCTCCTTTTGGTCTCAGATACCTAGGGCCTCTAGTTCCAGGTAGAGAGGGAAAGGATCAATCTTTCTCTTCCCCTTTAACTGGTAATGAGATCCTCCTCTCTTCCCAATGAACCAATTTTATGGAATCCATCATGGAGTAATCCCATATACTTTTTAAGGACCTATCTTTCTTAAACCCTTCCTCCTTTTCCATGACCATGGGTTGTATCTATATGGGTAGTCAGATGTGACTATCTAGGATACAATGATGGGAGGGAATGGGCACCTAAAATCCCTTTCTTATTCTCCTACCACCCCGACCTATTCCCCCAACATAAAGAGATCTTGTGGGTTTTTGAATCTCTTTCTTACTCTTTCTCACATTCAAGAATGACTCACATGGGCTTAGAGGTTAGCTAGGATCATGAAATATGAACAGTATGAAGCATGGTTTTCATATAGAATCTTTTTCCAGATCTTCCTCTCACCTTCTTTTAAATGGACCCTATAGAAATGGGTCCTCAAGTCCATGTATCCAAACTTAGGGTAAATCATATTGTGTGGTTTATCAGATCTACCTCTTCCTCTCATTTCCCACCCTGAGTATGACTCACGTGGTCTTAGAAGTTGATGGTGATCATGATATCCACACTATCTAGAACCTTTTGGGACTCTTGTTCAGTGGAAGTCCCAAACATTCATAAAAGGGAATCCTCCTTAGGAATAATCCCCAAATTAATCCTATCAAATGGGAATACTCCCCCATGAGGAAAACCTTCATAGGGAATCCATAGTTGTGGGTCCTCATAATCAAACTACGAGGGATTTGATTCTCATCCAAATGGGATACGTAGGAAGCCTCCCTTATAACGCCCCGACCCCAGTTACCCAGAGTCGGTACATTATTACGTAACATTATAATGATCACAAGAGATCAAGTCTCGAAATACCGATTAGTTTAGTACCCTTATAAACACTAGATACATTCATAAATGTTACATTACATCATAAAGTGAAAAATCACAATAACATAGTCTCCGTAGTCCAAACTCATATCCACTTCAGACTATCCCTGTAGGTCAGTCATAAAATATTTCTTCACATCCTGGTAAAAATAAAACATAGAAAGGGGTGATCTCAGATGTTCAGTAAGGATAAAAATATAGTAGAAACTTTCATAAATTAACATAAACATTTAAGGCAATGTATAACTAAAAAAAAGCCTTTTAAACTTGAAATTCAGCATAATATGGAAAAAATAAAATGAAATAATTCCATTTACTTATTCACATGGATATTCTACTAGTCGAATAATCACATGAAACATCAATAACCACTTTCATAATGTTGGAATGCATAATTCCAGACTATCATTACCACATAGTCAAGGCCTTGTGCCAAGACTACAAATAAGATTTTGTCAAGGCCTTGTGCCAAGACACTAGTTTGTATCATGAGACCTAGCGATGCATCGAGGAGCTATAGCGGGCTCCACCCGTCACTTATTAATTCCAATGCATTCCTTATATGAAAAGGTTTAAACATATCATAAACCATAACATAATCGTATCACATAAAACATGCATAAAGGAAACATAACATTTCCACATTTCAATCACAAGATATAAATACAACACATTGATATAATAAAAACATTATCAAAACCATTTTCAATACCAAAAGAAAAGTAAAACATGATATTTATTTTTCATTTAAAAAAAGTTATGGCTTGTAGAGCAAGCCGGAACTCAAATAATGGTCACGATGGTGGAGAAGTCGTTGTCGCCGCAAACGTACGACAAAAAAAACATTCCCCTTTGTCATTTAGTAAAACTATTCATATAAAAAAGATTCCTTTTTAATATACATAAAATTAAAAGGGGTTTATACACCATATAAAAGAAATTTGTGTATAAAAAAAATATGCCTCAATGAAAGGAGATTTAGACAAAGTCCCTTACCTCATGTCTGACTTGACTCGATCGTTCTTTAACATCCTGAATAATAAACTAGAGTTAATTTATAATTTCTTAAGAACCTTTTTCAAGTTCATTATTCCTTTTATATCACTTATTACCATGTTATGAAAATTATGTAGTCATTTAAGTTAATAAATCTCGTTTTGTCGATCTTTGGTACTTGAGTCAACAATAAACTTCTTATAATTACAAGTTGTTTATGTGGTAGAATATACATTATCTCCAGAATTATATTAATTATGTAGATATCATATATATCATATATATCCAGTATATACATTCATTTATAATATTACATAACATTTAGAGGTAAGAAATGAAATGCACCGTTCATGGAGACGGTAAGCCGTACGTACGCATGAACGCTACTTTCATTTCTATTTCATATTTAATGTAATGAAATCATAATGATATATAGGTATATTATAATTCCAGTATAATATCACATATAATATCATTTACTCCATCCTTTATACATCCCACATATGGCATTAACGATTCAAATCACTTTGAGGGGGCAGTAGTGCGCACTTCCTAAAATGAAATTATCGCATTTACCCATAATGGAAATCATAAAGGTATGCCATAAATGAAAAATAAATAAGCATAAAGAAAACATAAAAATAATATATATATCATATATATAAATAGTTTTATCATAATGGCTACCATGAGAGGTGTTAAAAGAAGATTGAACAATCATCGTTTCCTGAGGCATTAATTCGCCACCCACAGAAACAATATGTTCTTTAACCAATCGACGAAGGTGTGTGTAAGTTTAAATCAAATACTTCTCATAAAAACATCCTAGTATATTGAAGATACTAGTGTTGTTACAAAGGAAAGGAATAAAAAGAGTTTAAGGGGTCGGAGAATCAAAATAATACAAAAGAACATAAGAGAATACATTACCTTAAAATCGGGTAACTCTTTTTGTTTTGAGCCAAAGGCTTCCTTGGGAAGACTTCTGCCAAAATTGAGGCTTCTAGGAGTAATATAGGGAAGTTTAGAGAGTATTTGGGCTGCGTTTGGTCGATCCAAATGGCTTTCAAGGTGTGAATAAGGTGGTAGAGGTGGGGGCCTTTTATAAGAGGAGAGGAGGGGCACTCTTGGAAAGTCATGAAATTTCACTTTATTTTAAAATGATTTTCAGATTTTAATGGTCCCAAAATTATATATTTCTTATATAAGGTGATAAGGGTTCGAAATATAATCCTCCAATAGGTTTTTGACAAGTGTAAGTCTTAGATTTTACCTTATCGTTTCATTTTATTTAAATCGTTCATTAATGAGGTAATCGCTGCATCATCATGGTGTCATAAATAAATTAATTTATTTAATGTATAAAAATTATAAAAAAATACTATGATGTAGGAAATATTTTTATACTTCAAATGAATATTTATACTCAAAAATATGACTTGTATAACCCCATGTAAAAATTGTTTTAGTAAAAAAATACATGTTTGTGACATTTTTATTTTAACTTTTAATAAAATGTTATTAATGTCATTTTCTTACCCAAGTGGCTCCATGGGGTCCCCAAGTTGACCCATGGATTGTCTTGTTCGGCCATGACTTATCCAATAAGGGTAGGACATGTTTCAAGGTAATTTCATATTATTATAACATTATTTTTACCTTAAATTATACTAATTACCTTTAATCGCGATTAATAAAACTTAAAAGTTACTATTCACCAAAAAATTATTTTAATCCCATTGAACCACATTTTAATTTTTAATAACAACCATGTATGTTGGATTTTTGAAAATAAAATCACATAAGTGGTAATGTTTCATTTAAACGAAAAATCAGTTTTTTAACTACCACTTAGTGGTTTCACTATTCATCAAAAATTGAAGTTTTTCAGAAAAATACCAAAAATTCACCCGAAGATATATTTGATATTCTGAATTCAAAAATGATCTCTATTTTAAAAAATTAAAAACATATAAGTTTCATTAATTAATTTAATAATTAATTCCCGTTTTCAAAACAAATAGCGTGTTTTTAAGAAACAATATCAATCAAAAGATTGACAATTGTTTATGTCTAATTTCAAAATGAAATTAATTCTAATGACCACCATTTTATAAAATGGTAAAATTATATTCTAATTATACTTTAAAACCACTAAATAGTATAATTTATTACTATAAATTATTTTTATTAAAAAAGTTTTTTTAAGTATTTTTCACTATTCATCGAAAATTGGATGTTTTCAGAAAAATACCAAAAATTCAACATAGGCTAATTTTGATATTCCAAATCCAAAAATGAATTCCATTTTGAAATATAAAATTTATATAATTTCAAAAAGTGGGTATTACTATTCATAACAGCTACTTTGATTGGTCGCGGTGTGTTAGAATCTCGAACTTACGTACAATGCAAGTTATTGCATCATTGAAAGAGAAGTGTACCGTGGAAGCTTGGGGTGGTACATCCCTGAGGTCCAAAACCAACACCCCAAATAAACCCTAATTCTATCTGATCCACATTCCCAATAGATAATTATCTAACATGGTATCCTATATCCCTTCCAAGATCCTTAGGCTACTTCGGTATAAGTCCCACACCAAACTTAGACTAGAAACCTTTTTCTTAAATGTTTATGCCATATGATGTTAAAATACACAGGTTTTCCTTATCATATGACCATAAAAGGTATGATGTGCCCCATTAAGTGGCACCGAACTATGTGGGTTCTAATTCCTTTCACAAGGATATATTGGAAGCTCATCTAATGGGTCCAATCTCATCATCAAAACAACTCCCATATCCCTAGATGATGATTTACTCTAGAGTTCCCCACTGTGTGGCTCAAAACTAGCATCATAATATGGTAGAAAAACATCTATAATCATTACATAAGAGGGTACCATTGATGGAGAACCTTAGATATATACAGATATATCTATTGATGGATAACCTCAGATATATACAAATGATTCTAAATTCCATACATGATAATAATTGATTATTAATTCAATGGTGACCATGTCACACTTAGTAATTAATGAAGGATATAGTTTCTAGGCACAATGGAAGCTTAGGATGGGTGTGTACCCAACTTTTCAAATTTCCATAATCGATGATTAATCAAGGATCAATACGACGATGAATTCTAGTATCCACGGAATTGAATCAAATATAAAATAAAAAGGAGATAACCTAGATCTGAGAAGAGAGGACCAACATATTTTGTTTATAATTAATTTAATTAAATTATAGAATCACTTCCAAGGTGATTCTTTCTTCGCTGATACGTCTGACCGTGAGTATGAGGTGCATCTTAATTGTGATGTATAATCCAAGGATAGGAATCGTCTAGCGGTGATCCACATGTGCTCCATGTATATACAGACATCGCCGAAGGAGTTCCTATGTGCTAGTGTGGAATATCCTTGCGCTTGCGATGTCCGCCTTCGATCGCCTTGAGAATCGCTTCCAAATAATTCTCCTTGATCTGGTGGAGGAGGATCTCTCTCATTATTGAGAGAATTCTTAGAGATAAAAGAGTTCTCTAGGATCTAGAGCTTTTCTCCATGGATATTGTGCACAAAAATATTGGTTAGCCGGTCGAATGAACCCTTGGATTAAATAGAGAATAATTGAATAACCAAGAATTTAATTCACCAGGTAATAATAAAAAAATTTCACATGTGTCACTACTTAATTTAATATTCCATGTGAAACCCCATGTCAAATAAAAATAGAAATGCTATTATTTCCATGACATGTT
The DNA here is from genome assembly GCA_963277665.1 of Viscum album. Lineage (NCBI taxonomy): Eukaryota > Viridiplantae > Streptophyta > Magnoliopsida > Santalales > Viscaceae > Viscum > Viscum album. The sequence goes on along the minus strand of CAUJRU010000087.1, from coordinate 286,224 downwards.
CTTAACATGCATGTTATATTTAAATATTATTTAACCAAATAATATTTAATATTATTTCTCACCGGACCCATAACTTGGTTTAGAAATACTCTCAATATTTATCAAGCCTTGAATAAGGACTATCTATTTTTTAAATAAATAAAACTGCATTGTTCATCGATAAATAAATATTCCGTCCGCAATATATTATCTCGAATAACTAGAGGTGAAATAAATGTGATCATTCATACTTGAATAATTATTAAAACACAATCAGGAATAATATTTTTTCAACTTGTTAAATAAATAAATTAATTAAATGAGATACTGGCTACAATTAGTGAGTGACCCTCTAGGCCTCTTTCTCATTGGCATTAGGCAGGCTTTCCTTAAGTCCAAGATTACTCTTTGGAAATGGGTCAGGGCACCCAAGAGAAATAAGTTGATGTTGCAATGATATGTCACCTCATATGAACGCTTACCATGTAATATAATCCCTTTTTTCTGATATCTCCAATCAAGTGGGTTGCATGCAAGTGTCATCATCCCATATGATCAATTTCTTATTATTTGACTTCCCTAAATTGAAATTTCATAGAGAACACCATGGCCATGGATTTCATTAGCCTATATCATTTCCATTAAAGGTCCTAAGATAACTACTTTTATAGAAGTGATGAATCCTTTATCACATTATTCATTAATGCGATATTATTCGTGATGCACCCAACATATCATACCTCACCGTGAACATCTGTCATTATGATTTTCGTCAATACATATAAGTGTGAGAATCATAATACCCATTAATAATAATCTTAAAGTTTAAGGACCAATACACACATTCATATATAGAAACATCCAATGATACTTATGAATGTGGATTTCCTACTAGCAGGTCTTGTTCTCATAATATCCTCATAGATATTTCCAAGGGGGAACACCATGAGAAGGTGCCTCAAAGTTTTAGGAGTCCCCACCCCTAATAGCCTGTATCATTTGTGTCCCTTAAAATGATTTTATTCAGACATAGAACATATATTCAAAAATATTGTCAAGGCACTTCCAGGTTCTCATCATAGTATGGATCCTCTATGACCTTTTAGTGAGATAGTTATTCTTAGGACATTATCACATACTATGTAATGCAAAAGAACAATCATGATGTGATAAATATTTTATTAATATTTATCTAATGATTACAAGTTTATCATAAAGCACAAAGAAGATGGTTTCTAGGGCACCAACTCCAATAGACTCCCACTTGAAATAGATCCAACTGCTAACAAACTTGAGTTTGATAGCTCTCACATGATATTGATTCTTCTGCTGAGATAGTCTTTTAGTCAAGGGGTATGCCATGTTCTTTTCTATGGACACTCTGAATACTACAACTTAACCCCTTTGATAGAAATCCCTCAAGAGGTGATACTTTTGGAGTATGTGTTTTTTATGTAAACTTGGACCTTTTTCAAGAGCCACTGATGTAGTATTATCACAATACAATGTAATGATATCTTTACTGCTAGGCACCACATCAAGCTCCTGGATAAAGTTTTGAATCCAGATAGCTTCCTTGGCAGCATTAGAAGCTTCTATATATTCAAAATCTGCTATAGAATCAACAACAACTGGCTTCTTTAAACTCTTCCAGCTCACAACTCCTCCATTGATACAGAAAACATATCCTAATTGTGAATTCAGATCATTTTGATCTGTTTGAAACCCAACATCATCATACCCTCTAATGAAAAGATCCTTATCTCCTCCATACACCAAGAACATATCCTTATTTCTTCTCAGATACTTAAGGATAGTCTTGACAGTAGTCCAAAACTGTTCTCTTGGATCTTCTTGATATATTCCTACCATTCTTAGTGCATAGGAAACATCAAGTCTGGTACATAACATGGAATACATGATAGATCCTATCACTGAAGTGTATGGAATCTTACTCATCCTATATTTCTCATATTGTGTCTGGTAACACATTTTCTTGGAAAGATGTATACCATGTGACATTAGAACCAATCCCCTATTGGATTGTTCTATACTAAATATATTTAGTATTTGGTCAATGTATATACTTTGACTTAGTCCAAGCAGTCTCTTGGATCTGTCATGAATGATCTTGATCCCTAGAATGTAGGATGCTTCGCCTAAGTCCTTCATGGAGAAGCACTTGTTCATCCAATTATTGACTAACTGCAAGACTGGTATGCCGTTTCCCATAAGAAATATGTCATCAACATACACTACTAGGATAACGACATCATTCCCATTAAACTACTTGTAAACACATGGATCAGATTCATTCTTAGTGTAATAAAATTCTCTTATGGATTCATCAAATCAAATTTTCCATGACCTGGATTCTTAATTTAATCCATAAATGGATCTCTGCCACTTGAATACCCTTTTAGCATCACTTGGTGTCACAAACCCTTGTGGTTGTGTCATATAGCATCTTCCTAAAAGGTTCCATTAAGGAATGAAGTTTTTAAATTCATCTTCCAAATCTTATATTCATGGAAAGATTCTATGGAAAGTATTATTATTATGGATTTAAACATGGAAATTGGTGAAAAGGTTTCATCATAGTCAATTACTTGACATTGTTTAAAACCTGTAGCCACTAGCCTTTATTTATAGGTACTAACTTGACCTTCTAGGTCCAGTTTCTTTTTGAATACCCATTTATAGCCAATACTATTTACATCAACTGGTGCATCAACTAGAACCTAGACTTGGTTCTGATACAAGGAATCCATCTAAAAATTCATATATTCTAGCCATCTTGCATCTTCTGAGCTCTCTAATGCTTCCTTATAGGATAGAGGTTCATTATTGTCCAACAATAATGATTCACCATCCTCAGTGAAAAGTAAACCATATCTATCTGGTTCCCTTACCTCTCTTGTTCTTTTATGTAGTACTTGTGTTTTAGGAACTACCCCTTCCATGGGGAACTGTGGAACTTGTTCTTGTGCCAACTCTTTTGTATCTTGGGCATCAACTTCATCAAATTAAATCTTTCTCCCACTATCCTTTTTGAGTATGTGCTCCCTCTTAAGAAAGATAGTCTGTTTTGAAATAGTCACTTTCTTTTCTGAGGGGTTGTATAGGTAGTATCCATTTGTTTCCTTGGGAAACCCTATAAAGATACAATTCATACCTCGGGGTGCTAGTTTTTTTCTTGAGAAATCCTTAACAAATTTCTCGCATCCTCATACATGTGTATGCGACAAAGTGGGTTTCTTTCCACTTTATAGCTTGAAGAGAATCCAATTTTCTGCCTTAGTTGGTACTTGGTTTAATGTGTATGTTTTATTTTTCAATGCATATCCCCAAAATGATAATGGAAGATCTGCATGAATCATCATCGACCTTACCATGTCCAACAAGGTTCGGTACCTCCTTTCACTAACACCATTCCACTATGGTGTATAAGGTGGAGTGAGTTGAGATAGAATCTCAGACTCCTGTAAAAGGTTAATGAACTCTTGGATAAGATATTCTCCACCTGGATCTGATCGAAGATTCTTTATCTTCTTACCAAGATGATTCTCTACTTCATTCTTGAATTCCTTGAATTTCTCAAAGGACTCAGACTTATACCTCATTAAGTAGACATATCCATATCTACTCAAGTCATCAGTAAAAGTAATGATGTAAGAATATCCACCTCTAGCTTCTACTGGAAATGGTCAATGCACATTATTGTATACCAATCCTAGAATATTTGTGTCCCTTTCACCCTATCCACCAAATGGTGGTTTGGTCATTTTCCCTTGTAAAAAAGTGTGACATATATCAAGTGGTTTTATCTCAGAAGAGTCTAAGTAACCATATTGATAGAGATTTTTAGGCACTTATTTTTTACATGACCATGGAAGTGATGCCACAACTGGGTGTTGTATGAGTCATGTGAACTTGTTTTGTTATCAATTACTAAAACTTGGTTCTCATAATTTAATAAATATAGACTGTTATTTAAATGCGTCATACAATAATATATGTTGTCCTTATAAAAGTAACAACATTTATTTCTGAACTTAAAAATAAATCCATCTGTATCTAAAATCAATACAAAAATTATGTTGGTAACACTAGGTATATAATAATATCCATGTAAAACCAAAATCATTATCATCAGCAATGTGAGGTGGTAGTCACCAAGCGAAAGAGCATCCATCCTTGCACCATTTGCAAGTCACAGATCCACCTCTCCTCTGGAAAATTTTCAAAATCTACTTGGTTCTTGTATTTGAATACATATGTGAGCCCCAAAAACTATATCTAATACACAATGTGTAGAACTAGAAATATTTCACTCAATAACGAATACACCATTGGCTTCCCCTTGCCTCTGTGTGCAGTTCCTCTTCCAGTGGCCTAACTTGCCACATCCAAAGCATACTACCTCCTTTTCCTTTCCATGCCTCTAGATCTTATTCTTCTTGGTTGGATGGTGCTCAGAGTATTTATATTGTTTATAAATATTATGCCCTTTTCCTTGTCCTTCCACTTTTTATTCACCATAAGGATTGCGGGTTTTTCACACCCCGTGTCCTTATCAACTTGGAGAATCATGGTAGTGAGCTCTGATAGACTCTTATCATTGTTGATCATATTATAATTCACAATAAAACTAGAGAAGGTATTAGGTACTGATGATATTATGAGATCTGTATGCAATTAATCTGGGAATTTAATCCTTAAGATGTCCAGATGCTCAATGTATCCAATAAGATTGACTACATGTGGCCCAGTTGGCACAAACTCTCTAAGATTAGTAGTGAAAAAAACATTGGAGATACCACACCTCTCTTGTCTCTCCTTCTCTTGATAGAGATCTTGGAGGTGAGACATCATGCTATAAGCATCCATTTCCTCATGTTGCTTCAAGAGCTCATTGGTCATGGATGATAGCATGAGGCACTAAACATCTATGGAATCATTCAAATTTTTCTCATACACAGCGAGTTCCTCATCACTTGCCTCATTTTCTAGCACAACTGGTAAAGGATATTCGAGCACATAAAGTTTCATCTCATGAAGAAGGATAACCCGAAGGTTCCTTTTCCACTCTTGAAAATTAGTGACGGTGAGAAGGTTTTCTTTCTCGAGTATGGATTTCAATGATATGTTTGATGTAATTTTTATTGTTGTTTCTATAAATTAATATGAACATATTTTTAGTACTTTATTTTGATAAATATATATAAATAAATAAATGAATATCTATTAGTATCCCACTATTTTGTTGAAACCCAATAGCCCTCACTATTGGATTCAAAATATCTTGTTTCTTGGACATTATAGTGGTAGGGATCTATATTGCCCTTCGCTTTACCCCAACTAGGGTTGGTAAAGAAACTTGAAAGGTTTTAGGTAGGCATTCCAAATTCCAACTTCATTAACTCACATTTCCTTGATCTTTTGAGTGGACTCCCCAATCCTAAAATCCATAATTTTGGATTTCCTCAACCTTTGCCTCCCAGTTACACCATGTCCCGCTAAGGCATTCAACCCTTAATGTAAACTAAGTTAATTCAAACCAGAACTTCAAATTATAATTTCTCGATAATTAAAAGCACCCCAACTAGGGTTGGTCAAGCACTTTGAACTATGGTTTGATTCTAAATGAAGTAATGGAAGGCTATACCGACTTAATATTTAATTGATGGATTTTATCCTTTATTCATAAATTTCCACTTATTATATTTTAAATTTTTTATTGATGTTAAGTGGGATATACTTAAGTGATTAACCATGTATAGATAATATTTATGCATAAGCCATTTTTATTTTAGTTCCAACTTGTATGCTTATTAGTTCATTAATTATGTGATCGCATCAAACATCCCTAATGAATAACCATATAACTGATAGAAATAAAATAATGGTTATGATCATGAGATTTAATATTGGTTAGTTTATCTAGCAGTTGATAAACTAACCCTGACCTAGGGGAGAAACACCTTGAACTGTATAAGGTTCATGTTTATATCTTTCCACCTGTCCACCTTTGTATCTACTTGGATTGGTTTCACCTTAGCTCCTAAATTGAATCACCTCCACTAGCTTGAGATATCCATCCATTAAATATGCTTTTAACTCACATTAAGGTGAGGGGTAAAATATGGTTTGTATAAAATAAACCCTAGGAATACAGGCCCTACATATTAATGAGGAGAAGGCACACAATCCAACTGTTTTAATTTAATGAATAAATTAAAAGGGAACCAATCACATACAAAGGGCTGGTCTAGATCTTAATCATCCACATACATGAAATGAATTAAGCATTTAATAAAACTAACATTCAATTATTTAATCATTGTTATTAAGATAAATTACTCTTGAATCGATTAATCATTATCTTTAATTAATCAATCCTTTTCTGAATTTCCTTAAGATTCCCATCCATAACCTTGTACATAACTTGTACCTTGGAAGCAACTCGGTGAATACCCACCCAAAACTACCCATCATGTATTTATACTTGTATACACTTTATTCTTTGTGACATGTAGCATGCACAAAGAATTATAATAGTAATAATACTCATACATGATGTGCAGATCTTTGAACATTATGCAGATGTTAATTAAACATTGATATATATATATATATATATATATATCAAACACCTACCACATATTGTGTCCCAGATTTATACCCACATGAAGGTACATGACTCAAGGGTTACATAATATAATAATAAATTTTTTAAATTTTCATAATTTGGAAACAATACAGAGCGTGTAGATCTGAATACACGGTGTGTACCCTCCTCACCGTCCATCTGAAGTACACGCCTAGGGAAATAGTGTGTGAGGTGTACTTCGGAAATATTCAAAGTACATGGAATGTCCAGTGGGCCACAAGCCATGTAGTAAACACCTTTAAATTCTCACTAGGATAGGGGAAGCCAAGCCTATATGGATCCCTTATGCTAGTTTAGCTGCTATAATAAACATACCTAATCATACATCACTTGTCGACTCATGGACCGATAGTAATTAAATGCTTAGCCACATTTTGAGGAATCCATCTAGGTGATTATTCACAGAAACTTCATAATTGACCTTGTAACCCCATAGGGTATACTCACCCTTCTCCAATGTGGGCTAGAATGTGCCAGAAGAACACTGATTCTCTAAAGTGGGGAATCCTATAGGGCAATGGTAAGTGGGACCTACTTCTCCTATCTTGATGAACACCTTCATCCACATTCTAGGATGTATGTCACCATTGGTGTGAGGGTCTTTGTTCTGCACTTCCTCAACCACCTTAAAGATCTTATGGGAAAAAGGTGGTGTCCTTTCGACATCATCCCATGTTGTCTTCAGTGGGACAAACTCATGATACGTTTCCCCAAGAATAGGGGATCCATAAATTTTGTAGACATCCCACAGGATAATACCAAATTCATTAGGCATCATATGGAAAGAATTTTTCTGAATGATCCATGGGCATAAAAACTCGATAATGATTTCATGGTTTTTGTAAACATAAGTTTTTCCTACCTAAATAGCCTCGTATATGATAACATCTTGTAGCTCCTTCTTAAACTCTACACAATTTTGGCACACCCAAAATTATAACATCTATTCAACCCCCCCTAGAGTGGAATTATTATTCCTCTTTCCAACCTTGCGATTGGTATGTCTGTAAATCACAGAAAGTTGAGTCATAATAGTGAGGGTTTGACTCTTAGGTGTGTGGATTCAGGTCTGGGGTGTAGATTCTTTGATACAAGAAATAACAGGTAGGAACTGTTCCATCCACCCTTGGAGGATACATTGGTGGTAGGAGAATTTGTATGTTCCACAAAAAAATATTTTATGAAGTATTACTTAGCCTTCAAGATGAGGTATTCCCTCAGAATTCTGTGATCGTACAAGGGCAGGTAGTCACTTCATGGATACTCATGCTGATATGGCACCAAATATTTTTCCAAATATGGGAGAGTGGATTCTACCATGTCATAATAATCTATCCCAATAGACTTGATCATCTCCTATGCACGTGCAACATCTTTCTAGAGAGAATCCTTTAAAATAACCATTAAAATCCAACAATAACGCATCGAGTTTTCTCATTAACTTAAAATATTGAATTATAAAATTTTAAATTTTGACCTCTAATAATTCATTTTTTTTGGAAAAGGATGGCCTTTGCATAGAACCCTTGTTCAAGTCTCATGTGAAAGTGCCCTAATCTGGTCCTTAACACAGGCACCCTGATCATGTCCTTCATGTAAGGCTCCTCAAAAAAATCCATCTGGAAAAACACCATAACTCAAGTGGTTGTAACATAAGAAATTATTTGGGATACCTTCAAGAAAATATAAGCATAGAACAACTGTGTGGATGACCTATGTGACTAGAGAAAGATGTGTGAGTTTGGAATGTAAGAAATTGGTAAAGGGTTCTATGGTATTTATAGGAATCATTGTCTTGTGCATAGATCCTATGCACTGGACCTGTTCCATGGGCTTGCACACAAGATCTGTGCACTGGTTCTACATGGAAAAATTTCACGGGAACCCTAAGAAGTCGACCTGTTCCACCTTCATAATCTTTTTCTCATTCTACCATAGGACTATACCCTTTTCTTTTGATCAGATACAATCTTGAGGGGGGATTTTTTTAGCACTCCATTTAGTTAAGTGGGATGAAAAAATTATGAATAGTACCTAAAGAATGCTAGATTGATGTAGAACCCTGAGAAGAAATGGATTAACTTTACTGAGATGGCCTGTGTGCACGTCCATGTGCATTAAAAGGCTCGCATAAAACCCATACACAGTACCGAAGAACCATCCAACCCTACATGGGGTACCAGCACTGAGCACCTGTTCCATGGACCTGCTTGGATAACCTCATTTGACCAGGGTTCCTTATTTGACTATAAATAGGACTCTATGACTCCTCATTTTAACAAATGTAAAATCAAAATAAACCCTTAAGCTCTGGTCACACGACCCCTTTTCTTAGGTCCTCTAAAATCTCTCTGGTAGCCCTCTTCAACCCAAGAAAAGATGAAATTAAGTGGGATAGTGGGATAAAAGTCCCTCCAGAGAATGAAGTACAATAGAACTATGTGAGTACCCTATTTCTCCTAGTGTAAAACCACTTTCATGGGGCCCCTTACCTAATTAGGGACTTGTGTGAGACACATCCAGGGACACTAGAAGAGATACATGGTGACTAGGCGAAAGCCTTGCCCAAATATTGTTGACCAAGTGGTGCATTTCCCAAGTCACATCAAGCTCAAATAGTCATATCTCTCTATGCAAAGAACTTCCACCTCCTCCAAGTCCCTGCGCGAAGAAACTTTACTTACCAAGCCAGGACTTACATGATCCTCCTTTTGAGCCCTCTTCTAAGTCATCAGTGGTAGGGATCCTCTTTATTCGGATCCCATATGTGAGGGAACCAAATTTAAACCTCCATAAATCCCCCATACATGAAAGAATGTGGTAGGATTCACACCATCATGTCTCCCATTTAGGTATGAATTCCTCCAGTTAGAGGTGTCTGATGATTATTCTACCTGATAGGTAGGGTCCTCGGGGAGAATATGAGTATAAATCCCTTTGGTCACGAGGATACCAACCCTGGGGGGTGGTGTCAGGGACCACCTAGTCTTAAGAATAAGGTTGAGGAATAAATCCTCCCCTTTTATGTTAATGAATAAGAATATTAGAGTGATATAATAAAAACTTTTACGATCAACACTGTAGTTGATAACTTTTTTATTCTTACTAGAAAATATAAGATTCTTGAAAAGGAAGTTTTTTATTTTAAAAATGCTGAGAAATAATAATATCAATTGAATTAAAAGTTCATAAATACTTTATTATGTTCTATTAAAATTAATATATATTGTTAGATTTCTTCTTGTGAAGTTGAAAATAAAATTTTAATTAAATTAGAGGTTACACATTTTGGTACATCCAAATTTATGGAAATAAGAAGAGCTATGGTTAAAGCTGATTACTAGGCTTTTGATTTTATTCCTATAAATTTAGTTAAAAAGATGAATCAAAGATTTAAGATGATCATAAATAGTTTACAATATCCTTGATAAAAGAACTTGATGATGAGATTTTAGTTTAAAATATTATTGACATGATTCCTAATGGGTGGGAATCAAATAGAACAACTATAGATGATACAAGAAAGTAAACTAATCTTACTCTTGATGATTTTATTGGAAACCTTATATGGTATGAGGGAATACTTAAAAGATATTTTTAGAAATCAAAAAACAAAAATGGTGGTGTTACTTCTACTATAGTATATACTCTATCTTCTAAAGTTCAGTTAGTTGAGAAAGTTGTAAAATCTTCAAGGAATAAAAAAGTTATTGTCCAATTAGATTCAAGTTGTGAGAACATTTAGATAACGATTTAGAAAATATATCTAGAAGGATGAATAAGATTGTGGTAAATAAATATTTTTAATACCAATATAAAAAAGTTCATATGGATAAAAGTGATAAGAAAGATTATGAGGTAACTTTTTATGAATGTAACAAAGTTGGACATATCTAACCTGATTTTACAAAGCTAAAAAGGGAAGAAAGAAAGGAAACGAATTCAGAAATAAATTCCAAAAAGTATTATAAATCTAATGTAAATAAAGTTTTGAAAGTTTCTGACACATGGAGTTCCAGTTGTGGTGATTCTTATGATATTTATTTTAATAATGGAAGTTCTAGACAAAGGAACATTGGTCTTTTTTCTAAAGTACCCATGGTAAATAAAAATCTTAATGGTAGAGTTATGAAAAACTAAATATCTTACAAATTTATTTTTAAATACCAATTAGACTGGAAGTGGTAATGATAAAATTTATATATCTTATAATGGAGAATATTCCTCAACTAGTGAAGAAAATACTTTACCTACTTATGATGAAGTTTTCATATTTGAAAAACTATTTGAGAATAAAAATTGTAAGATTTAAAAAAAACTAAATAATGATAAATCTAAACTTGATAAGTCTGATTCAAGGATATCTCTTTTACCTAATTACATATTAGATCTTTCTAAATATCTTGATAAAACTAATTCTGAAAATGATACCATTTCAAAGGAATTTTAAAAATTTATTTATGAGAAAAATGTTTCACAAACAAAACTTACTTCTTAAACTAATACAGATGAGGATATAAATTGAGTTGTTAAACTAAAAAAAGGAATTTCTAGTTTGAATAAGATTTTATCAAAGTTTACCACTAGAATGAAATTTTTTGATAAAATTTATAAACAAATTAGACCTCATGTTAATAGTTTCGAAATGGGTTTACAAATATAAAACATATTTTCAATAACAATTATTTTGTTCCTAAGAGTGCACCTTTTTTAACTAAGTGACAAAGTGGTGGGAAATGGAAGAATTTTTTTCCCTAAATAGACTAAAATCCTTATGTTTTCATAAAGATTGTTTTTTAAAGGAAAGGAAAGTTTCATAAAACAAAATCAAACAAATGTGGTTAACTAAAATTCTATTTTCTAATAATACTAGACCCAAGAAGGTTGGGGTTCTAAATATAAAATCGTTTTGTTTTCAAGAAAACAATGATAGTGCCAACAATAAAAACATATAGAACATAAATAATGGATTTTCCAGGAACATGACTAGAAATAATGATTTATTCAAGAAGATAATCAAGATGAAAGTTAGAAAAGTAACCTTTAGCAATAATTATCAAGAATAGATTATTAGAATAGGTAACATTATTCTTCTTGGAAAAACTCTTATTTCAAATTTTTTTATCCGCTGTAGGACTTAAGAACAACATTATAATTATAATTAAATTATGTGATGAATGTTACCTTGTGATATTAAGGAATGATAAATGTTTAGTACATAGTATAGAGACCCAATTTTTACCTTGTAATACTTTTAAATATTTCTATACATATTTTTAGAGCTAGGCACTGAGACGACGTGTGATTTTGAGGCCTGGTGTACCAAGAATTAATTTTATAAAAATATTAAATATTTTATATTTTGTGCACATGATACCTAAGATAAAATGGGATAAATCTTAAATGGTTGATCGGATCAGAAATTTGAGAACATTGTTCTCTCCGAAACATGGTTTACCTGATTCGCGACAAAAAATGAGTTAGTACAGGAAGTTAGGACCCCTCGATCATGAGCGGTGATTTTAAGAAGATTAATTAATTATTAAATTAATTAATCAATTATATTAAACCTAAATGATATGATATAAATATATCACTATGGAGGATTCTCCAGGGTTGGGTCATCATTTTGGTTTATCCCTATGATGCTCTCCTCCCTCCTCTGTTGGAAAATCACGCAAGACGATGATGAATCTATGGATCAAGGTGAATAAAAGCATGAAGAATGTGGAAGATCTTTTCAATCATTGTGAGAACATGTCCTTCATCAGTCATTGAACTAAAATAGATATAGGACTCATCAATTTTGTGTTGTTATGGCCCATTTGAATAAATGGTGGAGTAGATCCATCTTTTTCCATGGATCTTCGCCAATTGTAGAACTTGCATGTGCCGACGTACTGAAATTTAATTTATTTCATTTTTTTTCTAAACTCAGATCCCTGTTCTTGATCTTAGTCCAAGAATTATTATATAATGATGTTTAGAAATTTGTTTTAGATATTTTCTCCCTTCATTTATTTATGTTCATCGCTAGTTGGATCCCTGTGGTCCCAACTCGACCATGCCGGTAGGCACCGAGTTTGATCAGACACCTGGATACATATAAGATCAATGAAATGAAAATGGTTTGTTGAGCTAAGCATATATCTAGAATCATTAATGTATAAGGATCTTTGATTTGATTATTTGAGGTTGGATCTACAAGCATTGAAGCTTCAGGTGAATGTAGAATGTGCGATGAAACCCTCATCGATGATCAGAGTCGATTCACAGTGAGAAATGGCTGAAAAGCATGAGATATGGTTAGATATGAAGTTTTCAGATAGATTCAAGGTGGAATATATGGTTATTGGAGTATATTTGAATAGTGGGATCATATCTAGGATTTTTGTGAATATCCCGACAACACAACATGTACATGATGAACAACACGACGTGTATCCACCTCAGTGGCGATGCTAGGGTTTTGGAAATCTTAAAGGTGACATGGTGTGTAACCCTCCCTCACACACTGTGTACCCTTACCCGGTTGGACAAACTATGTGATGGGTCACACATATGGAAACCCTTGTGGAGATACATGGGGTCATGTACATGCCTGTGTACTCTCGTACATGAACATTTCCAGCAGAGACACAACCCGGATTCTAGTTAGCCTGGACAGGCCATGTAGTCCATCTACACAGAGTGTACCTCTACATAGACCGAGTTTCTTATACTATATAGAGAGAAAAACATGTTGTCAAGTTGGGACACACAATATGTGTCTCCCCTCACACATCGTGTACCCCTTGATCTCTTCTGAGAAAACTCCCAAGCTCTTTATATCCTTCGTTTGAACTCATATTTTATCCCATGAGTAGCCTATCCTGGTTGCTTTTCAATAAACAACATGATATTTCACTCATTTCTGGATTTAAAGATATGATGTGAAATGTTACAGGATTATAACACACTAAGGTGACACCCAATGATGACAGTGACCATGCAGGATCACCAGATCTTTCTGGGCGTTTCCTGTAACGACCCAAATTTTTTGAATAAATTTTGTTTCCTAATTTTGTGTGTTATTTTATTTTTTACTCAACAAAGCTATTTCATTTAAGGAAATGAGTATAATTAAAATGAGATCGTTGGGTTTTGACTGTTATATTACCATTGGTCAATATGACAAGTTGGAAACTAAATGTTGTGATTATTGTCTATAAGTACAAGTGATCTTAGTTAATTAATATAGAAAGAAGATTCTATGGCATCATCCAGTAGTCTCGGGCTGATCGAAGCCCATATGACAGAACTTGGGAAGGAGGTAGCACTACTGGGCTTTGCTCTGGACCAAACCCAAGCCGAACTTCATCATGTGAAGCTAGAATGGAATCGACTTCACGAGAAGTTCAAGCTGATAGAAATTACTACTCGTGCAATGTTGGCCGAGCGGCCCTCGGATTCTCTCACCTTAGCACACCTTACACTTAGGTCCTATGCTGGGGTTATAAGGGGATATGTAAGGAGACTGTAACTACTTTGTGTAATCCTTTGATAAATAAAAATTTTGATTTCTTCTTATGATGAATTTTGTGAATTTTGAAATGTCTGGATAAATATAGTATGCATATTTATGATGAATTCTAGAAAAAGGATATTTGAAAATATTTATGTAAACCTTAAATAATTAATAAAGTGTAATGATTTTCAAAAAATGGACTTCTACAATTATGTTCAGTAAGAAATTTAGAGTCTAATAAGATCAACTTAATTTTTGATGAATAGTAAATTATGAATAGTGATTTTACACTTAGGATTAGTAATGTGACCAAATGGATTAGTAATCTCACTTAAAGAAAGTATTAATATAATCTAGGCACCTTGATTAAGTAATGTGATTCAATAAAATATGTAAATAACTATTTCAGAAATTATTAGTCAAGTATTAGTTTTTTCGGGAGAATAGTGTTTTTTAATTAAAAATTTATTTAAAAATATTTAGAAAATTATTTTTATAAAATGGTGTTCATTTTTGAACTCATAGTATCGATATTATGTTAAGGTAATTTTTGGGGATTTTTCTGAAAAAATGAATTTTCGGTGAATAGTGTATTTATTTAAAAATTAAATTAAAAATATTTAGAAAATTATTTTTATAAAATGGAGTTCATTTTTGAAATCAAAGCATCGATATTTGGTTAAGGTGAAATTTTGGGATTTTTCTGAGAAAGTTGAATTTTCGGTGAATAGTGAATTTTCAGTTTTAGGGTTTTGGTATTTTTAATGACATCATGACTACATCATGATGATGTCATGAGATATTTTAAGGGATGGTAAACTAAAGGGGATAAATTATTGTATGAGGGGTCCCATGTGGCCTAACACCTTGGGAAATACCATGGGCAAACCCATGGTTTTGCCAATACCACCAATGAGGTGTCCCTTGGCCATTAATGCCGTGTCCCCTCACTTTCCCTATAAATACCAAGCCATTATCTCATCCTTTCGACTCAAAAATCGTCCTCAAGGAAGTTCTGGTCTCCTTACCTCCCAAGGAGTCCTCCCAAGGTGCCCCCAAGCCCTCAAGGTCCCAACCTTCGAGTTTTAAGAGTTACGTTTTAAGGTAAGGGATCCTACCTCTCTCTTTCTTTCCAAGTACTCTCTTTTATGTCATTTCTTTTATGCTCCATGTTCTTGTGTTGTAGGATGTTCTTTTATATTCATACTACTGTATTTTTCATTTTAATATGATGAGATACCCCCTCTTTCTCTCATCATTTCATTTTATGAATGTTTAAGTAGCGTCGTTAGGCTGCCGAATTTTTAACGGATTCTTTCACCCTTCTCATTTTTCAAAGTTCTTCTTTCATGTCAAGTATTTCAAGTTTCTTTTTATTATGTTGGGGTATTATCTCCATATCTATCATACTGATCTTTTATGTTCATATGATGAGAGACCCTATTTGATCTCATCAATTCATTTTTTGAAGTTTTAAGTGACGCCGTTAGGCTGCCGAATTTTTAAGGGATTCTTTCACCCTTCTCATTTTTCAAAGTTCTACTTTCATGTCAAGTCTTTCAAGTTAATTTTTATTATATTGGGGTATGATCTCTATATCTATCATATAGATATTTTATGTTCATATGATGAGTGACCCTATTTGATCTCGTCAGTTCATTTTTTCAAGTTTTAAGTGACGTCGTTAGGCTGCAGAATTTTCATAAGAGAAATATTATTTTTGTCTTCCTTCCATGTTTTTCATTTCATATGGTTTGTATTTAAAATTTCATTACCATATTCTTATATCCATTATATTCTGTCCCTATACTATTTTTTTGGATCATTTATGAGTGGGTGACCCATGTCCCCTCTGTTTTCAATGTTTTCTAAAACCTTGTAACATAGCAGTTATGCTGCAGAACTTTCGTCTCCAAATGTCTCTCTCTTTTTCTCAAATTATTTTATTTTATTAAGTGAATACTCAAAGCTCTTTCTTCTACCAGGGTATTCACATATATATCAAAATTTTCTATTTTAATTCTTTTATTTACATACATTAAACCCTCTTTCCTTTTCTGTGGGTTTAAAGTGACATAAAGATCATGTCTTAAAAGCAGTTTTTAAAACGTTATGATTATGAAATGAAACCCATTTATTTTATGATATATGGGTTATTTATGAAATGTTTAATGATGATATATGTGGCTCACATGATAATAAAGGAAAATTAATGGTGCACCCGGATAGCGCTCCAATGCATTGGGTAATGATGTAACCACTAGAGATTACAATTTTAACGATACCTTGGTGAATAACCTTGGTAATTTAAAATGACACCTTGGGGATGGACCTTGGTGATATGTTCATGATTGTCTAAGTTAAATGTTTTAGCCACATCTTCAAGTTATTAAATACATTATTTTTATTATGATATTCCTTATGATTTCTTTCTCATGCCTTAAAGTTCTTTTTTCATGACTTTATTGATGTATCTCAAGTTCACATGTTAAATGTTTCCCCTTGTTTCCGTTACTGGGCCTTCTGCTCACCCTTTCTCTTGATGTATTTCCCCAGGTTATGAGATGTAGTAATTAACCTTGGATGAACATAAGGAGAATCCTTTCAAGTGTTTAAGAAGAATGTTTTATGTTTTCATGTTTTAAGTTTCTGGTTTCCAAGACACTAAACCTTAAAGATCCTCGGTTTGGTAAAATGTAATGAAAATTTATGTTATAAAAGGCGGGATTCTATAGTTGGTATCAAATGATGGTTTAGTTATTTGTGGAAATTAGGATATGAAAACTTTAGGAATAACCCTATAGAAAAGTTTAGATATAGGAAATCTTCCTGGTATTTTGGTGAGTATTGTATAAGTGGTTTATCAAGCAAATTCATCCCTGTCTGGATACGAGCAGGTAGAGGTGGCTCTGGCACAGATGTACATAGGGGTAAAACCCGAAAAAATCGCTTTGAGCTAGACTCGAATAGGAACTGGTTCATGACAACAGTCCTTGTTGCACTCTTGGTTACGACACTCCCAGGGGATATGCTTTGGTAAATTCATAAGCTTAGTATGAACCATTATTAAAGGAACAAAGATAAAATAAAATAAAGATTCACATAAGAATATATGATCATGGATAACCTAGATTGGAACCTAGGGGATCACAAGTTAGGATATACTTTTCTTCTACAAGTTTATCCTTCTATGCTTAAAGTTTCCTTTTCATGATTATTGGATATTTATTTAAGCCCCTAATTATACTTTCTATTCTTAGTTAATGGCAGGAAATAGAAGAACATGTCCCAAAAATCAATGTGATAGGAAATGTGACGATTTCCCTTTTAATGTGATAGAGATAACGAGAGATCAAGTTGAACATATTGTGATTATTCCAAACCAGCTATCAAAAATCACAATTAATAATTGGTACCTAGTTGAATTCCCAAATTCATCAAGAAAGAAGAAGTTGAAGTCTCAAGGAGGTTCATATGATAAAGTTGATAAGGGAAAGAAGACCCAATTTCCTTTGTGAAAAAAGTGTGGAAAGAGGCACCAAGGAGAATGTCACAAAGGAACCAGGAGATGTTTTAAGTGTGGGGTGATAGGGCATAAAGTAGCCTATTGCTTTAAAAAAATGGATAATGTGATGAATAGAGATAAGGTTCGATCTAATGTACCTTATACCTTTTAATGTCGTAAATGTAGAGAAGTTAGACATTATCTAAGGCAATGATCTCTTGGAAGGGATGAGAAGCATGATGAGCATCCACAATCTTCAAGGACAAGGGAATAATGCAAGTCCTATGCTGAGACGGATCATGATGACTGAAGTACATGTAACTTCTTTGCAATAATTGTCTATGTCATGTTGTATTTTAGTTCATGCTCTATGAGCATATCTTTAATGTTTTCTAAGAACATCGAGTCACTACCTAAAGATGATTTTATATCATTAAGTAAAACATCTATTGTTATGTATCACATGTTGATGTTGTGAAGCTATTCTTCTTGAAAAAAAATGATTAGGGGATTAAAAGACGAATATTATTTTGGAAGACGTTCACTATTTTGGGAACCCTATATGATCGAGGTAAATAGATTACTATGGTATTTTATTTGAGGAGTAAAGGTTGAATTATATTTTGAAGAATCGAGAAATTTAAGGTGAACTTATAGTAATTTAGGTTACTTATGAAAATGATTAACCTATCTTAGGGAAAATGTGATTAAGTTAGTCACTTTTGTTATAAGATGTTAGGAGTGGTTGATGTTGTTTGGAGATGAATGATAAAGTTTATCTTGGAAGGATATGTTATCAAATCCTTCTTATATTTGGGTTAAATCTTAGTTTGGTTTATTTTGAGGAATTTTAAGGACAGTTATTTATGGAATGGTCTATAATGAACTTTGGGTAGTACCGTGGAATTTTGATGATTTAAAGTAGTTTTTCTTACTAAGGGATTATTTCCTTTTGAAGAGTTGTTTTATCTTATCATTTCTATTTTTGGGGAAATGTTTAATGATAGAATAAATAGATAGTTAATATTTTGTGGATTATGTGATTCTCTAGAAGATGATTCTTGTGATTTTGATGAGACCAAGTGTTTTTGAATTCTCATCGTTTGGAGAAAAGATTAGTTTTGGTAGAAACTTATTAAAGGATGAAAATATACTTGAAGGTAAGTATATTTCCCTATGTTCTTATTCTATGTAGTAAATGAATTCCTCAAAATTATTAAAAGGAACCTAAAAAAAAACATTGTTGGTTTACGTTTCCTACTGGGAAATAAAAGACCATTTAATCCATCACAAGTTTGTGATTTTCTGGTGGTTAACTTTCTCCTAATCATGTTTTCTATCACTCTCCATCAGAACATGACACTTTGTTTTCTCCTCCATATCCATGTTTTCTTACATGGAATCCTAGTATGGGTTAACTCGGGTGACCTTTGTACTTTCCTTTCTTTCTTTTAAAGTAACAGTTTTACTGACTCTTTTTCCGATGTGGGACTTTCAATGAAATTTCCAAGCCCATTTTTTTAAAAAATTGCAAGGATAAAATTTCTTAAGTGGGGAAGAATGTAACGACCCGAAATTTTTGAATAAATTTTATTTCCTAATTTTGTGTGTTATTTTATTTTTTAATCAACAAAGCTATTTCATTTAATGAAATGAGTATAATTAAAATGAGACCGTTGGGTTTCAACTATTATATGACCATTGGTCAATATGAAAATTTGGAAACTAAATGTTGCGATTATTGTCTATAAGTACAAATGATCTTGGTTAATTAATATAGAAAGAAGATTCGAGGGCCTCATCCAGTAGTCTCGGGCCGATCGAAGCCCATATGACAGATCTTGGGAAGGAGGTAGCACCATTGAGCTTTTCTCTAGACCAAACCCAAGCCAAACTTCATCGTGTGAATCTAGAAGGGAATCGCCTTCGCGAGAAGTTCAAGCTGATAGAAATTACTACTCGTGCATTGTTTGCTGAGCCGCCCTCAGATTCTCTCATCTTAGCACACCTTACACTTAGGTCCTATGCTGGGGTTATAAGGGGCTATGTAAGGAGACCGTAGCTACTTTGTGTAATCCTTTGATAAATAAAAATTGTGATTTCTTCTTATGATGAAGTTTGTGAATTTTCAAATGTCCGGATAAATATAGTATGCATATTTTTGATGAATTCTAGAAAAAGGATATCTAAAAATATTTATGTAAACCTTAAATAAATAATTATGTGTGATGATTTTCAAAAAATGGTCTTCTATAATTATGTTCAGTAAGAAATTTAGAGTTTAATAAGATCAACTTAATTTTTGATGAATAGTAAATTATGAATAGTGATTTTTTGCTTAGGATTAGTAATGTGACCAAATGGACTAGTAATATCACTTAAAGAAAGTATTAATATAATCTTGGCACCTTTATTAAGTAATGTGATTCAATAAAATGGGTAAATAACTGTTTCAGAAATTATTAGTCAAGTATTAGTTTTTTCAGGTGAATAGTGTTTTTAATTAAAAATTAAATTAAAATTATTTAGAAAATTATTTTTATAAAATGGAGTTCATTTTTGAACTCAGAGCATAGATATTATTGTTGATCCCTCTGGAAGATTGCTGATTTCATGTTTATAACTGATGTTTTAATAATCACAAATCATCACAACTCATTGATGCTTAATCTGGTTTGATGTCCCATAAACATAATTCCAATCTATGAATGAATCAGTTATCATGTTCTTTTTTAACTATGCTTATTAACTTACAAAGTATGTTTGGAAGCCTTCTGGATCCATCTGAGTCACCGATTCATCAGACTCACCGATCCATCAGAGTCACTGATCAATCAGACTCACTGATCAATCAGACTCACTGATCAATCAGACTCACCGATCCATCAGAGTCACTGATGCAAATGAGTCACCGATGCAAATGAGTCACTGATGCAAATGACTCACTGATGCAAATGAGTCACCGATGCAAATGAGTCACCGATGCAAATGAGTCACCGATGCAAATGAGTCACTGATGCAAATGAGTCACCGATCCAAGGACTCACCGATGCTGATCTAAATGACTCACCGATCAGATGACAGACCGATGCTGATCAAAATGACTCACCGATCAGATGACAGACCGATGCTGATCAAAATGACTCACCGATCAGATGACAGACCGATGCTGATCTAAATGACTCACCGATCAGATGACAGACCGATGCTGATCAAAATGACTCACCGATCAGATGACAGACCGATGCTGATCAAAATGACTCACCGATCAGATGACAGACCGATGCTGATCAAAATGACTCACCGATCAGATGACAGACCGATGCTGATCTAAATGACTCACCGATCAGATGACAGACCGATGCTGATCTATCTGAGTCACCGATCTTTACTCTAATGCTGATGACCTACCGATCTCTTGAACAGTCATAAACAACTGTTTGAATTTCTTTATCTTTATCTTTATTTATTCTAACCAACGGTCATATTAGTTATGTTTTAATACACTGACAATTAATTAATAAAGGTTGTCGGATGTCAGGAAACCGTACCTCGTACCTGCGGAAAGGAAACCTTTTCTATCCTACGGAGCACGTGATATGAATACAAGAAGACTCTGCTGAAAAAGATATATAGAGCTGCGAAGAAGTGTGAGACAAGATACACAGAGACAAGGGAGCATACGACATACTCGAGAAGAGCTCTGTACATACAAGAAGAACCAAGCAAGACAGAATCAAATATACAATCAAGCCTACTCAAGAAGAGTGGTGTGCATACAATAGATCATTGAAGAGCTTCATCGACTACATCTCACTGCCTGTGAACCTGAAGCATATGACACTCTGCTTCTCAAACAAAATCGAGAAGAGGACTCAGAATCACTTCTGATTAATTCCAAAACGAGTCCAGTGCTACACTGAAATCACTAGAGCCATTTCTAAACTCTACATCTCTGCTCTGTGATTTATTTATTCTACATTTTGAGCAGTGTGTGTTATCTGCTGTATTAAACACACACACTGACTCCTGTACTTTCACTGGAGGATCTGTAAATCCTCAGCAAACTTTTTACACTTCACTTCCCACTGTGGATAGTGGTAGAGGTCTTGTGACCTGGACAGCTGGCTGCTGTTGTCTGTTTTCCCACGTAGAACTGTGGTAGAGGTCTTGTGACCTGGACAGTGTGCTCACTGTTGTTAACCCCGATCCAGGGTGTGGATCACTTTTATATAAACTTTTGAGAGGACTAAGTCTCGGCTTGAGACTGAACCTCTTGGTTACTTCTCTGTGTTTATAGCTATACTATATCCATACTATACATATTTATTTCATATTCCGCTGCTATTACTTTGAAATATAATCTATCTTCAAAGCTACTTTGATAATTAAATTCGCAAGTGTTTATATTTATTATAAATCAGTAAATTGGTTTCAAAAGTTAATTTAATCATAAGATTAAGTTAACTGAGAATTAATCAATCTTTGAGAAGCTAATTGAACCTTTATATTCTATATAAATTCACTACAGTTTAATTGATTTTTGAAATTGGGGGATTTTATTAGAAATTGTTTTTAACATAAAATTTTGATTGGAACTCAATTCACCCCCCTCTTGAGTGTCCACTCCGACCAACACTTGGTATCAGAGGAAGTAAATACTTTCTAAAAGTGCTCTGCTTTTGAACTGTGATTTTAGTTGTATTTTAAAGTTCTTAAAATTTCTGTTATTTCTAAATTTTTATCTCTTTAAAATTCTTTTTGTAATATCATGGATAATAGACTTGAGGGTGCTGCTACCAACCGGCCACCTTTCTTCAATGGAACTAATTATGCTCAGTGGAAACTGAAAATGAAAATTCATCTAGAAAGCATAGGTTTTGATATTTGGACTGCTATTGAATCTGAATACAAAATTCCCACTACTGCTAGATCTACTTGGGATGAACCTACAAAGACTGCTTACAATAACAATTGTAAAGCTATGAATGCTCTGTACTGTGCTCTAGGAGATGAAGAGTTTAATAGAATTTCTGCATGTAAAACTGCATATGAAATTTGGGATACCTTAGCTGTTTCTCATGAGGGAACAACTAATGTTAAGGAGATGAGATTGAATACCTATACTATTAAGTATGATAATTTTAAGATGAAACCTGATGAACCCATTTCTGATATGTATCTCAGGTTCAATGAAATTGTCAACACAATGACCTCTCTGGGAAAGGATGTTCCAGCAAAGGAACAAATTATGAGAATTTTGAGATGTCTACCTGAAAGATGGAGAGGAACCTCTGTCTCCATTAGAGAATCCTGTGACATTGGTGCTCTACCTGTCAAGGAACTAATTGGCAAGCTGATGATGTATGAAGAAGAGCTTAAAGTGAACAAAGAGGAAGACAATGAACCTACAAGAAAGTCTATTGCCTTCAAGACTACAACCTCAAAGAATAAGGATAAGGAAAAGCTTCAAGCTATCAATGAAAGGACAAGAAGTGAGGAAAGTGAGAATGATTCTGACAGCGATGATGAGATGGCTCAAATAGCCAGGAGATTCAAAAAGTTCTATAGGAAAAAGAAATTTTTTAGGAAACCAAATTACAAGGGAAAGTATGACCAACAAGGCAAATGGAAAAAGGACTGGAAGAAGAATGACAAATCAGATGATGTTGTCTGCTATGAGTGCAAGAGAAAAGGACACATTAAAGCCGACTGTCCAAAGCTGAAGTATAAAAAGAAATATGAATACAAGAATAACAAGTACAAGAAGGCCATGAAGGCTACTTGGAGTGCTTCAGAAGACAGCACAAGTGAAGCTGAATCTTCAGACTCTGAAAAGAATCGGGCCAACATGTGTTTCATGACAAACACTTCTGAGGTAACATCAGAGACTCCTGCTTTTAATTCATACTATTCTGGAGAAGATTCTGACTCAGAAAACATGTCAAAATCTGAATTGTTTGAATACTGTGACATGCTAGAAGAAACATGTAATGAGCTTAAAGATAAATATAAAGGTCTAAAGAAACAGTATGCTTTAAATGTTAAGCATAAATCTGATCTGGATATAGAAGCAGAAAAGAATGCTCAGCTGCTTAAAGAGAATACTGAACTGAAATTGTCTAATGAGCAACTCAAGAAAGATTTAGAGAAGTTCACCAATGGTAAAAATACTCTAACACAAATGCTAGGAAAGCAAGTTGCACCTAGATACACTACTGGTATAGGATACCAACCTGGACAAAGGAAAGTTGCCAAAACTAGATTCATTCCTAAATCTGGACAGAAGATAGTTAATTCTGGAACTTCTTATGCCTCATCCAGCTATATTCATAGTTATGAATCTAATAAGGTTTATCTTTCAAAGGATGTTATTTCTACAAATTATATGAGACCCATTAGACAAATATGGGTACCTAAAGTGTTATTGGCTAACCTGTCTGGACCCAAGAAGATCTGGGTACCAAAATCATCTTCCATCTAAATCTGTTTTGTAGGAGACCTGCTTGAAGAGCTGTTACAAGAAGATATGGTATTTAGACAGT
The DNA here is from genome assembly GCA_963277665.1 of Viscum album. Taxonomy (NCBI): domain Eukaryota; kingdom Viridiplantae; phylum Streptophyta; class Magnoliopsida; order Santalales; family Viscaceae; genus Viscum; species Viscum album. The sequence goes on along the minus strand of CAUJRU010000087.1, from coordinate 262,015 downwards.
GGGTGCTCAAGACACATGACTGGAGATTATTCTTGTTTCAAGAGCTTAATAAAAGTTGATGGAGGCTTTGTCACCTTTGGTGATAACTCAAAAGGGAAAATCATCGGCCTAGGCCAGATTGGTAACACTGATTCAATTTTGATTTCTAAAGTTTTATTTGTTGATGGACTTAAATATAACCTATTAAGCATTTCTCAGTTATGTGATGATGGTTTTCATGTTAAATTTGAAAATGATTCTTGCAATGTTTGTAACTCTAAAAATGTTTTAGTATTTTCTGCTTTAAGAAATGAAAATGTTTATGCTGTTGATTTAGATTCTTTAGCTAAACAGAACATTCCATGTTTAAATGCTTTTCATAAAGAGTCTTGGCTTTGGCACAGAAGATTAGGACACTGCAATGTGCACTCACTTAGAAAACTTTCTAGGAAGAACTTGGTTAGAGACTTACCCAAACTTGAATTTCCAGCAGACAAAGTTTGTAATCCCTGTCAAAAGGGAAAACAACACAAAGTTTCTTTTAAATCAAAGAAAGAAGTTTCAACTTCTCAACCACTTGAATTGGTTCACATGGACTTGTTTGGACCATCAAGAGTTTCTAGTTTAAATGGGAAGCACTATGTCTATGTTCTCGTAGATGACTTTTCTAGATATACTTGGGTATATTTTCTAGCTCACAAAAGTGAAGCTTGTTCTTACTTTGTTAAATACTCCAAGTCTGTAGAAAATCTTAGTGGACTCAAGATTAAGACCCTGAGAAGTGATCATGGTCGTGAGTTTGAAAATCAAGATTTTGAATCTTATTGCTCACACAATGGCTATTCTCATAACTTTTCTTCCCCTAGAACACCCCAACAGAATGGTGTAGTAGAAAGAAGAAACAGAACCCTGCAAGAAATTGCTAGAACCATGCTCAATGAATATGACCTGCCTATTTATTTTTGGGCTGAAGCTGTAAATACAGCTTGTTATGTTATTAATAGAGTCTTGATTAGACCTGTTCTTAAGAAAACCCCTTATGAATTGTGGAACAATAGAAAGCCTAAGGTTAATTACTTTAAAGTTTTTGGTTGCAAAGTATTTATTCTGAATACTAAAGATAATCTGGATAAATTTGCATCCAAGAGTGATGAAGGAATTTTCCTAGGTTACTCTATCTCTAGTAAAGCCTATAGAGTTTTCAATAAGAGATCCAAATGTGTGGAAGAATCTGTTCACATCAAATTTGATGAAACTGATCCACATGAGCCTAAAACCTCTCTTGGGAATCTTGAAGAAGATTTGTCTATTCTGGACCTTAATGATAAATCTAAAGAACCTGTTATAAAAGCATCCAGTTCTGGACATTCTCCAGAATCTTCTTCTGTTGAACCTCAATCTCTAGATGAACCTGAAACTTCTAGCTCTATCTTTTCAAGACCATCTAGGACTCTAAAGAACCATCCTTTAGATGCTGTTGTAGGAAATCTAGATAGAGGAACACAAACTAGAGCTTCTCTAAGAAACCAGGTTGAACATCAAGCCTTTCTTTCACAGTCAGAACCTAAAAATATCAATGATGCTATCAATGATGAATTTTGGGTAATGGCTATGCAAGAAGAATTAAATCAGTTTGAAAGAAACAAAGTCTGGGAATTAGTTGACAGACCTAAGGACACTTTGACAATAGGCACAAAATGGGTGTTTAGAAATAAAATAGATGAATCTGGAAATATAGTTAGAAACAAAGCTAGACTAGTTGCACAAGGATATAGTCAAGAAGAAGGTATAGACTATGAGGAAACTTTTGCACCTGTAGCTAGACTAGAAGCCATTAGGATCTTACTTGCATATGCTGCACATCTGGATTTCAAATTATATCAAATGGATGTTAAAAGTGCATTTCTAAATGGTTTTATAATTGAAGATGTTTTTGTAGAACAACCACCTGGATTTACTAATCCCCATTTTCCAAATCAAGTTTTTAAACTTTCTAAAGCTTTATATGGTTTGAAACAAGCTCCAAGAGCTTGGTATGATAGACTTAGCAATTTCCTTATTTCAAAAGGTTTTACTAAAGGGATTGCTGATCCAACTCTTTTCATTAAAAGAATTTCTAAAGATGTTTTAGTTGCACAAATATATGTTGATGATATTATTTTTGGATCTTCTAAAAACTCCTTATGTACTGATTTTTCAAAGGTTATGCAAAATGAATTTGAAATGAGCTTAATGGGAGAGCTTAAGTACTTTCTTGGATTTCAAGTATTTCAAAATGAAAATGGTATTATTTTGAATCAAAGTAAATATACAAAGGATCTTTTAAAACGTTTTGGTCTGGATAGTATCAAGGAAAGTGAAACTCCTATGAGTACTACCTGTAAATTGGACACAGATGAAACTGGGAAACCAGTTGATCAAACAAATTACAGAGGTATGATTGGTAGTTTACTTTATCTTACTGCTAGTCGACCAGATATTATGTTTAGTGTATGTATGTGTGCTAGATTTCAAGCTAATCCTAAAGAATCACACTTATTAGCTGTTAAATGGATTTTTAAGTATCTTAAGTATACTATAAATTTAGGTTTGTTTTACCCAAAAGAACAATCCTTTGAGTTAATGAGTTATTCAGATGCTGACTTTGCTGGTTGTAAGTTAGATAGAAAAAGCACATCAGGAACATGTCATTTGCTTGGAAAATCCCTAGTATCATGGTGTAGTAAGAAACAGAATTCAGTTGCATTGTCTACTGCCGAGGCAGAATACATAGCTGCTGGTAGTTGCTGTGCACAAATTTTGTGGATGAAACACACTCTATTGGATTATGGATTTGATCTTAAACATGTCTCAATTAACTGTGACAACACTAGTGCAATCAACTTATCCAAGAACCCTGTGTCTCACTCTAGAACTAAGCACATTGATGTCAGACATCACTTTCTAAGAGATCATTACCAGAAGGGTGATATTTCTCTAGAATTTGTTAGTTCTGAAAATCAATTAGCTGACATCTTCACAAAGGCCTTATGCTCTGAAAGAATGAAATTTATTAAACAAGGATTGTGTATGATTGATCTGTGAAACTGATCTGTGAAACTGATCTGTGAAACTGATCTGTGAAACTGATCTGTGAAACTGATCTGTGAAACTGATCTGTGAAACTGATCTGTGGAACCGATCTGTCACACTGTTCTGTCAATCCGATTTATTTTTTTTTTAAAAAAAAAATTTAATTAATTACTTTTTATTAATTAGTAAATTACTTTTTATGGGAACCCTAAATGATAAAGTAAATGATACGCGGCTATTTATCTTCCCTAAACCTTTGACCTTTCATTTCCCGCCGAACCTCTCAACCTCTCTTCCCCTCTGCTTCGAACCTTCGAACCTTCGAACTCCTGCCTCTCCAAATCCTCGAATGGCTAAGCAAAAGAGACTGAGCAAAGGACCAGATAGCCCTGTACCTTCAAAGCGTGCTCGAGGCGAGTCGAGCAGTACCTCTCAACGTTCAGTAAATCCGGACCTGGAAACTCGGATTGTAGCTGCAGAAAAAGAAGTAAACTCGGCGTGGCTTCTGTCAAGTAAGTCCCTGTTGCTACGAGTTCTTGAATCTCAAGGATGGATAGACTGGTTTTCAGACAACGCCCGAATAGATTATCCAAAGCTAGTACATGAGTTTTACATGAACCTGAAAATCACGCTGGATGGTGTGGAAGCTGCTAGGATGTCATCGGTTGTGAAAGGAAAGAAAATATCTTTCTCATCTAAGCAGTGGGCTGAATGTTTAAACGTACCTCATGAAGGTCGATATGAGGACTATGCTGGCAATATACCCCCAGTCACTGACTATTTTTCTTATGAGCTAGCTCTAGAGCTTCTAACTGGAAACAAAGAATCGAGGAGAATCATAGCGTCAGAATTAGATGGTGAAAGCAGACTCCTATTCAAGTTTATTCAGCACCAACTTTGCCCTCGAAGAGTAGATTTTGCTGCTGTTAAGTATCAAGATGTTTTTCTATTTTTTCTGCTCAAAACCCATGAAAAGATAAATCTGTGCAGATATGTGATGGTCCACATAGCTAGTATGCTGAAACCTTCCAAGAAAGCCACGACTTTGTTTTATTCAAAAATGATATCTACTATGCTCCAGAATCTGGAATGTGTTGATGAAGATGATGAAGTTGTTGAAACAGAGCCTTCCTTCTGTCTCAACAAAGAGATCTGCAAGAGGATGAAAATCAATTGGAACCCATGGAAGAAGTGCTGGGTTGCAGATGAAGATAAGTTGTATGAAGCCTACAATCCCATAGATCATGGCAAGAGGCCAAAGGATGTGAGAGATCCTGGATTAAAACCAGATGAGGAACCAATTTATTCTGATGATGATGAGCAAGAAAAAGCTGCAACTGAAGAAGGAAGTGTGTCTTCTCCTGATGATAGGAGTGATCCAGACACTGCTATCCCCAAGAAAAGAATAGAATTTGGACCTGCTAGTCCACCCTTAACCCTACCAGAGTCAGAACCTATTCTTGATGATGAAGAAGATTCTGATACTGAGGAATATCACAGTGAAGCCTCTGAGCAGAGTAATAATGAGCAAGGTGATGCTGAAGACAATCATGATGGTGATGATGATGATGCTGATGTTGTTGAAGCTGCTGCTGATAGTATCAACAGACCGGTGGATGGTCTTGCTGAAGTTCAAGTAGAACAACCTCAGTCAGTACCAGAAATCCATATCAGTGGCAAGACTGACTCATCAAAAATCAGTGGAACAACATGCTATGAGAAACCCAACTACACCCTGTGTGCTGCTGTGTGGGATGACTACCCTGGATATGCTGTGTTGGGCTTAGACTATTCTGAAGAAGAAGGCGAATTACCAGAATCTGCTGCAACTGTGAAAAGGAACCCTCCAAGAGAAGTAAGGTCTATTCCTACTGATGATCCTGTAACTGTGAATTTACCTAGTTCTGAAATCTCTCGAGCCGATCTTGATAAGTTTAAGACTGAATTGCTAACCACTGTGAGAGATATAGTCAGAGAAGAACTTTCCAATGCCCTTCATCAAGTATCTCTACAAGTTTCTGAAACCTCCTTGAAAGCTTTTTCAACGGCAGTCTCAGATGTTCTCAAGCCAGACTTGACTGCTACGGGTGAATTTGTTGGTAGGCACATAGCCTCTTTGAATCAAACCTTAAAGGATCTCCAAGTTAGCTTACTTTCTCTGTCAAATGAGTTCAGATCAACCATCTCTGGTATGATGGAAGTTTTAAGAAATCTGATTGAACATCTTAACAAGTCTGATCTGAGGAAGTTGAAAGCTGAACTAACTCATATAGTCAGCCAAGCAAGTACAGGCAAGGTAACCAAAATCACTACTCGTGAGATAGAAGCTCTCAGAGAAGTTGTGCATACAGAGCTAGCTGCTGTTAGAAATATTCTTGACTTAGAATCTTTGAGGAGGATGAAAGAGCTCTGTGATAATAGTCATAAGATGGCCTTAGTATATTCAGCAGATGCTAAGAATGCCCTGCAAGAGATCAAGGAAAAAGTTGATGCTTTCTTTTCCAAGATTTATACAAAACATGAGATGGCTGCAAACTTCAAAGTCCTGGAAGAGAATCTGAAATTACCTCCAGTCACTCAGGCTTTCAACACTCAAGTTCGCCAATTGCAAGATTTTGTTCCTTCCTTGGCACAGTTCATGGAAAACAAGGATGATTTTGAAAAAGCTATGAAGTATGGAGTAGAAGTCATTCAGGACTTCATTCATCTGTTGAAGCCTTACTTGGATGCACAGGCCACTGCCATTGTACTCCCTACATCCGAACCTCTAAGTGCCTCTGATGTCGCTCCAAATCAGCTGTCTGTTGCCCAAGCCCTATCTCAATTGCGGCCAGTCTCTCAGAAAGCTTCTCATCCAGCTCCTGCTCCTTCTCCACAACCTTCTGTGACACCTCCAACTGCACCTGCCAGAGTTGTCCTGCCACCACTTCAGCTCCGTGAACCACAGCCTGCCTCCAAGCCTTCTTCCTTACCTACAATTGATCCAAAGGATAAAGGGAAAGCCCCTTTGTATCCCACCAAATAGCCATGTATTATTTTTGATGGGGTGCTCTATGTATTTCTTGTCTTTTTCTGTGCCTTTATAAAATTTGTTTTCCCTTATCTATGTTCCCTCCTTTTTGATCATCCCAAAGGGGGAGAAAGAAGATATCTAATGGGAGAAAGAAGATATATATAAGGAGAAAGAACTATATATCTAAGGGGGAGTACTCTATATATGAAGAGGGAGATCAATATCTCAGGGGGAGAAATCTGAATATTATATATATGGGAATGTTATCTTAAGAGGGAGATTTTTATTTTTATATATATATATATGAAGATTTGTGATTATCAAAAAGGGGGAGACTGTTGAGCCCTCTGGAAGATTGCTGATTTCATGTTTATAACTGATGTTTTAATAATCACAAATCATCACAACTCATTGATGCTTAATCTGGTTTGATGTCCCATAAACATAATTCCAATCTATGAATGAATCAGTTATCATGTTCTTTTTTAACTATGCTTATTAACTTACAAAGTATGTTTGGAAGCCTTCTGGATCCATCTGAGTCACCGATTCATCAGACTCACCGATCCATCAGAGTCACTGATCAATCAGACTCACTGATCAATCAGACTCACTGATCAATCAGACTCACCGATCCATCAGAGTCACTGATGCAAATGAGTCACCGATGCAAATGAGTCACTGATGCAAATGACTCACTGATGCAAATGAGTCACCGATGCAAATGAGTCACCGATGCAAATGAGTCACCGATGCAAATGAGTCACTGATGCAAATGAGTCACCGATCCAAGGACTCACCGATGCTGATCTAAATGACTCACCGATCAGATGACAGACCGATGCTGATCAAAATGACTCACCGATCAGATGACAGACCGATGCTGATCAAAATGACTCACCGATCAGATGACAGACCGATGCTGATCTAAATGACTCACCGATCAGATGACAGACCGATGCTGATCAAAATGACTCACCGATCAGATGACAGACCGATGCTGATCAAAATGACTCACCGATCAGATGACAGACCGATGCTGATCAAAATGACTCACCGATCAGATGACAGACCGATGCTGATCTAAATGACTCACCGATCAGATGACAGACCGATGCTGATCTATCTGAGTCACCGATCTTTACTCTAATGCTGATGACCTACCGATCTCTTGAACAGTCATAAACAACTGTTTGAATTTCTTTATCTTTATCTTTATTTATTCTAACCAACGGTCATATTAGTTATGTTTTAATACACTGACAATTAATTAATAAAGGTTGTCGGATGTCAGGAAACCGTACCTCGTACCTGCGGAAAGGAAACCTTTTCTATCCTACGGAGCACGTGATATGAATACAAGAAGACTCTGCTGAAAAAGATATATAGAGCTGCGAAGAAGTGTGAGACAAGATACACAGAGACAAGGGAGCATACGACATACTCGAGAAGAGCTCTGTACATACAAGAAGAACCAAGCAAGACAGAATCAAATATACAATCAAGCCTACTCAAGAAGAGTGGTGTGCATACAATAGATCATTGAAGAGCTTCATCGACTACATCTCACTGCCTGTGAACCTGAAGCATATGACACTCTGCTTCTCAAACAAAATCGAGAAGAGGACTCAGAATCACTTCTGATTAATTCCAAAACGAGTCCAGTGCTACACTGAAATCACTAGAGCCATTTCTAAACTCTACATCTCTGCTCTGTGATTTATTTATTCTACATTTTGAGCAGTGTGTGTTATCTGCTGTATTAAACACACACACTGACTCCTGTACTTTCACTGGAGGATCTGTAAATCCTCAGCAAACTTTTTACACTTCACTTCCCACTGTGGATAGTGGTAGAGGTCTTGTGACCTGGACAGCTGGCTGCTGTTGTCTGTTTTCCCACGTAGAACTGTGGTAGAGGTCTTGTGACCTGGACAGTGTGCTCACTGTTGTTAACCCCGATCCAGGGTGTGGATCACTTTTATATAAACTTTTGAGAGGACTAAGTCTCGGCTTGAGACTGAACCTCTTGGTTACTTCTCTGTGTTTATAGCTATACTATATCCATACTATACATATTTATTTCATATTCCGCTGCTATTACTTTGAAATATAATCTATCTTCAAAGCTACTTTGATAATTAAATTCGCAAGTGTTTATATTTATTATAAATCAGTAAATTGGTTTCAAAAGTTAATTTAATCATAAGATTAAGTTAACTGAGAATTAATCAATCTTTGAGAAGCTAATTGAACCTTTATATTCTATATAAATTCACTACAGTTTAATTGATTTTTGAAATTGGGGGATTTTATTAGAAATTGTTTTTAACATAAAATTTTGATTGGAACTCAATTCACCCCCCTCTTGAGTGTCCACTCCGACCAACAATTATGTTAAGGTAATTTTTGGGGATTTTTCTGAAAAAAATGAATTTTCGGTGAATAGTGTATTTATTTAAAAATTAAATTAAAAATATTTAGAAAATTATTTTTATAAAATGGAGTTCATTTTTGAAATAAGAGCATCGATATTTGGTTAAGGTGAAATTTTGGGATTTTTCTGAGAAAGTTGAATTTTCGGTGAATAGTGAATTTTCAGTTTTAGGGTTTCGGTATGTTTAATGACATCATGACTGCATCATGATGATGTCATGAGATATTTTTAGGGATGGTCGAATAAAGGGGATGAATTACTATATTAGGGGTCCCATGTGGCCTAACACCTTGGGAAATACCATGGGCAAACCCATGGTTTTGCCAATACCACCAATGAGGTGTCCCTTGGCCATTAATGCCTTGTCCCCTCACTTTCCCTATAAATACCAAGCCATTATCCCATCCTTTCAACTCCAAAATCATCCTCAACGAAGTTCTGGTCTCCTTACCTCCCAATTAGTCCTCTCAAGGTGCCCCCAATCCCTCAAGGTCCCAACCTTCGAGTTTTAAGAGTCGCATTTTAAGGAAAGGGATCCTACCTCTCTCTTTCTTTCCAAGTACTCTCCTTTATGTCATTTATTTTATGCTCCATGTTCTTGTGTTGGAGGATATTATTTTATATTCATCCAACTATATTTTTCATTTTCATATTATGAGACACCCCCACTTTCTCTCATCATTTCATTTTAGGAATGTTTAAGTGGCGTCGTTAGGCTGCCAGATTTTTAATGGATTCTTTCACCCTTCTCATTTTTCAAAGTTCTACTTTCATGTAAAGTATTTCAAGTTGCTTTTTTTTATGTTGGGGTATGATATCTATATCTAAGATAATGATCTTTTATTTTAATATTATGAGAGGCCCTATTTGATCTCATCAATTAATTTTTTGAAGTTTTAAGTGACGCTGTTAGGCTGCCGAATTTTTAAGGGATTCTTTCACCCTTCTCATTTTTCAAAGTTATACTTTCATGTCAAGCCTTTAAAGTTCCTTTTTATTATACTGGGGTATGATATCTATATCTATCAAACTGATCTTTTATGTTCATATGATGAGTGACCCTATTTTGTCTCATCAATTCATTTTTTCAAGTTTTAAGTGACGCTGTTTGGCTGCGGAATTTTCATAAGAGAAATATTATTTTTGTCTTCCTTCCATGTTTTCCATTTAATATGGTATGTATTTCAAATTTAATTACCATGTTCTTATATCCATTATATTCTGTACCTGTACTATTTTTTTTGATCATTTATGAGTGGGTGACCCATGTCCCCTCTCTTTTCAATGTTTTCTAAAACCCTGTAAGATAGCCGTTATGCTGCAGAATTTTCGTCTCAAAATGTCTCTCTCTTTTTCTAAAATTATTTTATTTTATTAAATGAATACTCAAAGATATTTCTTCTACAGGGGTATTCAAATATATATCAAAATGTTCTATTTTAATTCTAGGATTTACATACATGAAACCCGCTTTCCTTTTTCGTGGGTTTAAAGTGACATAAAGATCATGTCTTTAAAACAGTTTTTAAAACATTATGATTATGAAATGAAACCCATTTATTTTATGATATATGGTTTATTTATGAAATGTTTGATTATGATATATGTGGATCATATGATATTAAAGACAAATTAAGGGTGCTCCCTGATAGCGCTCCATTGCATTGGGTAATGATGTAACCACTGGAGATTATAATTTTAACGATACCTTGGTGAATAACCTTGGTAATTTCAAATGACACCTTGGGGATGGACCTTGGTGATATGTTCATGATATTATAAGTTAAATTTTTTATCCATATATTCATGTTATGAAATACATTATTTTTATTATGATATGCCTCATGATTTCTTTCTCATGCCTTAAAGTTCTTTTTTTCATGACTTTATTGATGTATCTCAAGTTCACATGTTAAATGTTTCCCCTTGTTTCCGTTACTGGGCCTTCTACTCACCCTTTCTTTTGATGTATGTCCCCAGGTTATGAGATGCAGTAATGAACCTAGGATGAAAATAAGGATAATCCTTTAAGTGTTTAAGAAGAATGTTTTATGTTTTCATGTTTCAAGTTCCTGGTTTCCAAGACACTAAACCATAAAGATCCTCGGTTTTGTAAAATGTAATGAAAAGTTATGTTATAAAAATGCGGGATGCTATATTTCCCTCCAAGAGGGTAGGGTAGTGGTGTTCCTTAATGGATTCTTACGATCATTACCCTCTATTAGGGTTGGGCAGTGGAATTCCCTGGTGGATTCTTATGGGCATTACCCTCCAGTAGGGATGGGTAGTGGATTTCCCTAATGGATTCTTTCGGGCGTTACCCTCTAGTAGGGATGGTCAGTGGAGTTCCTCGACAACTTATTCTAGGTGTTACCCTCCAGAAGGGCATGGAAGTGGAGTTCCCCGAGGACCTTTCTTGATGTTACCCCCCAAGAGGTCTGGGTAGTAGAGTTCCCTGGAGACTTTCCTGAGTGTAACCCTCCAGCGGGCTGGGTAGTGGAGTTCCTCAGTGACTATAAGAGTAGGACCCTCCTGACATACTAGGGAATGTGATTATTACTTTGATTTTGAGCCCCCTTGGCTGTGTGGCACAATGAAGAGATATGGTTTGATGTAGATTTGTACTCGTGAGGAAGAAGGTTGTTTTCCCCAACGAGATGCATTCTTGTGATGTGTCCTAAAACCATGCGGGCGAGTCAGTTCCACCCAAATCAGAGAGTATCAAGGTGTGGTGATTGAGTTCCTTAGAATTGTGTGTTCAGGGAAGATGTGTGATATTTTGGGCATCATTGATGGATTCTTTTGGAATTATTGTCTAATCTTCTTCTTGGTCTAAGCTATGAGATGGAGATCCCCTTACTCTCTCATTTGGCCATCTTTGAATGAGAATATATATATCCTTCTTCTGTACCCATTCATTGGGTTTGGTTACTATCCTTCTTAGATATTAAAAGATGCATGGGGTATGCCATGTGCTTTCCGTGTTGAGCTTCTCATGGTTGGATGAGTCTACTCTCCAGTCATTTGTGGAAGAGGCTTGACAGTTCTTATACTCACCATCTTATCCCCTTATGCTTGGATGATATTACATTCACTCTTTGTTGGATTTAGCTATACTCTTTATTTGTACCTTGTGCCATCTACTATCTTTATATTATTTTTTATCTCTTATTTCCCCCTTCACCTATTTTGGGGTGTTCTACTGGGTATGTATATACTCACAACTTCATGGGATTTTCCCACACGTGTGATGTTTTTTGTAGATAGCGGATAGGTCGATTGTGACTTTATAGGAGCTTAGGTATATTGGGTGCTTAGACCGCATATACTGGTCGAAGATTGGGATTTCAAAGCTAGGCTCTCTCAGTATTTAATTTTCTATTTTTTTCAAGTTATGACATATTTCTGGTTGGGTGTGTATTTATGCCCCTTTACTTTTCAGTTTACACTACCATAGTTTTCTACTTTCTAGGGGCTCATGCATGCTTGGTTTACTTTATAGTAGTGTTGCATCTTTTACTTTCTCCCTTTTCATTTTTTTTATTGATTTGGATGTGTGAGTGTGTACATGTTCTTAGTCAAAGGCCTCCCCAAGTAAGTTATGCCTTCGGTGCTTATCGCCTCCCCTAGGCCTATAGAGGTAGGCTTGGGATAGTTGTGGCTCAAGCCCGAGCTTGGTTCGAGTCATGGAATACTGGTATCAAAAGGAGGTTCATTCCTTGGGATGTTTTTTAGACATATCCCCTTAATAGTATTGGTTGGGTTTAGGGAAACAATGTTGTGGTGTCTCGAGTTTGGATATCAGGATAGGGAATCTAGTGATGGTGTGGCGTCCAACGTAGCCATTCCCCTGGACCCTGACTACCTGCTTTTCGACTCGGCATTCTGGGACATTTTTTTCATGGATTAATGATGCACTCATCATATAGGATTGAGTCTTCGACTATCCTTCTTGAGTTAGCTCCCCATTGTTGTTAATTATATTCATATGTGCTCATCTAACCGTGGTACTCCTTGATAACTTTTAGGATGCCTCCATGATGACAACCATCTAGGATACCAAATCAGGTTCATGATGTTGAACCTATGAGAAATGAGGCCTCTGATCAAGGTCCATCGCATGATCCCCTTCCTCTAAGTGGGTAGGTAGCAGCACCTCCACCTGTTGAGTAGTAGAAAATCCCAATAGAGTGGGCTCAGGATGTGCGCAGGCTGAGTGCACTCTGCGACTTCCAGAATTTGAGACCATCGAGGTTCTGCAGCGAGCCAGATCCACAAGCAGCAAATGATTGGATAGATTCAGTGGTCCGTATCTTTAGGCTTGTTCAGACCCTGAAAAATCAGGTAGTGGCACTAGCATATAACATTTTCCATGGAGCAGTTGTGCGTTGGTGGAGCCTGGTTACGTAGATGCACGATGAGTTGAAGTTCTCATGGGATGACTTTCAATGGGTTTTCTGTGAGTAGTACAACCCCTCCAACTTACACTCAGTATAGATCCAAGAGATTTTAGAGATTCAGTGGAGAGGGATGATGGTGGATGAGTATGCACTAAGGTTTACAGACCTTTTGTGCTACTCCATTGACATGATCTATTACAGCTACTTCTGAGCATAAAAGTTTGAGCAGGGACTCTGCTGATAAATTCAAGCTAGAGTTGTGCCCTAGTGAATCACCACCTACGTTAGGGTAATAGAGAGGGAACTTTTGATAGATATATTTATATTAGAGGGATACCATATAGATGGATTTTTTAGTGGTAACAACATGGTTGAGTCATCTACAGTTGGTATCAGACGTTGGGCACTAGGATCTTGGAGTAGGATACCCTTTCACAAGTAGGCTCAAACACGTGGTTGTATGACACCAAGGAAATGCAGAGTTATGAGAAGTACAATGAGGGGAATTTATTTACTTGTGATGGGAGGGGTCACATTTCAGGGGACTGCCCTCAAGATGTACTGAGCATCCCAGGCAGATAGTTGATGGACCTCCAAGGCAGAGGTTGCACCGTGATAAGGGATCACCCAGGTGAGGATTGGGTGGTCCTCAGGGATGGGAGGAGCTACAGGTATATGACGTAACTATAACATCCTTACACCACCGCCACCAGGTAACCCAAGTCTAGCTCAGGGAGCTGGTGGTTAGGGTAGTGGGCAGCTGCAAGCTTTGAATATCTACAATCCCACAACACATGAGATGATTTGAGGTATGATCTGTGTTTATTATACTATTGACTCATTACTAATAGAAATAGTTGTTATCCATTATTTTATCTTGATACTCCTAGTGCAACAACTGGAGATCCCAGTAGAGGTTCTGGTACAACAACTTTGACTTGAGGTTTCTACAAGGGATTTTTCTTCTGTATCTTTCATCTGCCAACAGTGCAAGATATCACTTGGTGTATAGAGGTTCATGTGGTACCTTTTGTTCATCTTGATGGAACCCTATGACATCATCATGGTAATGGATTTCATTTTCAGGGTCTAATATGAGATTTATTTTCAAGACAGACAAGTTAGATGTGTACACACTAATTTCACAAGATTATCCTTTTCTGGAAAGAGAGATCTCATGGAAAGGCAAGTGGGTTCTGTGAATAGAAGGTTGAATCCTATCACCCACCAGTTGGTAAGTGTATCCCTTGGTACAAAAATCTCTTCAGGCATATGGGTTCCTTCAGTTTTGGAGAACTATATGTATGTCCTCCTTGAAGAAATTCTAGGACTACCTCTAAGATGGGATATGGACAATTGAATTGAATTGCATCCTAGTATTGCCTCAATATATTATGTAGTGTATCATATGGAACCTAAGAAGATCTAGGTGCTTCGGTTTCAGTTCGGGGACCTTCTTAAGAAATATTTCATTAGACCCAATACATCCCTTTGGGAATCTCCAAACCTATTCATAAAATGGAAGGTAAGATCTTACAAGTTTGTGTGGATTATCATCAGCTAAACCAGGCATTGATAAAGAATAATTACCACTTACCAAGGATTAAATACATCTTTGACTAGTTGTAAGGTGAAATATGGTTCTTGAAGATTGATCTCAGGTCAGGATACCACCAATTGAGGGTTCTAAAGGATGATTTTCCAAATTTGGCATTCTGATGTCACTATATAAACTATGAGTTCCTAGTGATTCCCTTGGGCGTGATCAATCCCCCCTTGTGTTTATAGCTTTGATGAACCAGGTCTTCTAGCCATAATTGGACCATATTTTTGTAGTCTTCATTGATGACATACTCATATACTCTATAATAGAGGAGGAGCATGTAGACCACTTAAGGATGTTCCTTTATTTTCTTTGAGAGTACCAGCTTTATGGAAATATATTGAAGTGAGAGTTTTGGATACATGAGGTTCACTTTCTAGGGTATTTCATTTATAAATAATTTTTAGTTATGGATCCAGTAAAGATCAAGACAATGCTTTCTTGGGACCCACCTAAGAACCTGTCAGAGGTGTAGAGATTCTTTGGCTTAGTGGGGAACTACAAGAGGTTTTGGGAAGACGTATCCGAAATCATAGCCCCTTTGACCATAATTATGTGGAATTCATAGTCATTTACCTAGTCTGAGTAGTGCCAGAGAGCCTTTGAGGAGTTGAGGTAGATGCTGACAAGTACTCTAGTGTTGAGACTACCAAAGGAAGGTGTGGAGTTTGTAGTATATTGTGATACCTCCAGAGTTGGTCTTATTTTCATGTTAATTTAGCTACAGGCATTTATCTCCTAGTGGTCAAGGAAGTTGATACCACATGAGTGGAACTACACAATTCATAACCTAAAGCTGGAAGAAATAGTCTTCACTTTGAGGATTTGGAGGCACTATCTTATAAGAGATCACTTTGTGGTTTACTTAGACCACCAGAGTCTTAGGTACGTCTTCATGTAGAGAGACCTGAGCCTGATACAGTGAAATCAGTTGGAGTTCCTATAGAAATATGACTTTGATATAGGTTATAATCTAGGGAAGGACAACTTTGTAGTAGATTCCCAAAGTAGGAAGTCTTGGGATCGCTTAGTTTAGGAAGCTTCATAGGAGTTCTCTTCCCTCCAGCTGAACCTGGTGGAGTAGGAGGGTATAAAGATTCTTCATTAAATGGTGTTGACTCTACTTCTTGAGTGTGTGAGAGAGTCTTAGAAAGTAGAAATGGACTATAAAGTTTATCATGACCAGATATCCATAGGGGGCACAACATATGAATATTATGAAGGTGGGAATCGTGTCATCATGTTCTAGGGGTGAACAGTGGTTCCAATCACAGTGTGGGAGGAGGTGTTGTGAGAGTTCAACACATCTACCCAAGTTGTGCATCTCAATGTGGGTAAGATGTATAGAGACCTTCAAGGAAAATTTTGGTGGTCCCACATGAGATGAATTTTAGATGAGTTCATCTCTCAGTGCCTCACTTTTTAGCAGGTGAAGGTTGAGTACCAAGTTCCGGAAGGTTTTTTGCGGCCTCTTGAGATCCCAGAGTTGAAGTGGGATGACATATCCATGAACTTTTCCACAAGGATTCCATGCACAACGAAGGGATGAGACACCATATGAGTGATAGTTTTTTGAATCATGAAGTTGGTGCACTTCCTTTCTATTAATGAACATAGTTTAGTGGAGATTTTTGGGAATTTGTATGTATGGTAGATTGTTCTCCTTCATGGGGTTCCCTCAATGATTATCTCTGATCGTGATTCATAATTTACATCATAATTGTGGAGAGACCTATATGATGCATTTGACACCCTATTGTAGATGAGTGCAGGCTTTCAACCCCAGACTGATGGGAAAATTGTGCGCACTATCCAGGTGCTAGAGGATATGTTAAATGATTTCGTGTTGGACTTTAGTCAGAGATGGGGGGACCACATACCCTTGGTAGAATTTTTATATAGTAACAGCTACCACTCTACCATCAACATGACACCTTTTGAGGCTCTATATAGGATACCCTACAAGTTACTATTTTACTAGATAGAGATTTGCATGTCATATCTTTTGGACCCATAATTGGTGTAGGCAACAATGTAGAAAGTCTAAGTCATCCATTAGGGGATGAGGATGTCCCAGAGTAGATATAAATCCTATGCAGACCATCATCGTAGGCCCTTGGAGTCTAAGTATGGAGACCACATTTTCTTATGAGTCTCCCCATGATGAGGAATATAGAGGTTCGGACAGGGAGGCAAGTTATACCTGAGGTTTATTGGGCTGTTTGAATTCATGCTTAAGGTTGGTGAGGTTTCTTACCACCTCTACCTACTTCCACATCTAGAGTGGGTGCTCAATGTCTTCCATGTGTCATAACTAAGGATATACATGGATGACCCTACACACATCATCAACTGGGAAAGACTGGACATCGAGGATGAAACCACCTTTACGGAACACCCAGTGATCATCGAGGATTGGCATAAGAGGACCCTGAATGGATGGACCATCCCTTCAGTTTGCATACTATGGCAGTATGGAAATGTGAAAAATAGTTTCTTAGAGAGGGAGAGCCATATGTGGGCTTAGTATCCCAAGTTTTTTGCTTAGTTTTTCTTTTTTAGGATGAAAATATTGAAGAAGGTAATGATGTAGAGACCCAGTTTTTTCTGTTTAAGACTTTGAAATATTTTAATATATATATCCTAAGCTAGGTGCTGAGATGAAGTGTGATTCTGAGGACTAATGTGCCCAGAATTAATTTTATAAAAATATTAAATATTTTATATTGCACCTACATGATACCAAAAATAAAATAGGATAACTCTTAAATAGTTAATCATATCAGAAATATGAGACCACAGTTGTGTATGTAGTGTGGTGTTTACCCTAGGTGCGATATAAAATGAGTTGGTGTAGTATGTTCACACCCCTCGCTCGTGGGCGTTGCGTTTAAGTAGATTAATTAGTTATTCAATAAATTAATTAATTCTATTAAACCCAAATGATATGTTATAAATATATCACTATGTAGTATTTTCTAGTGTTGGCTCATTATTTTATTTTACAACCATGACACCCTCCTCACTCATCCATTGTAAAATCACATAAGATGATAATGAATCTTTGGATCACGGCGAATCAAAACATGAAGAACGCAGAAACTCATTCAAATCATTGCGCGAACATGATATTCATTAATGATCGATCCAAAATAGAGGTAGGACACTTCAATTTGGTGTTTTTACGCCCCTTTTTATTAAATGGTTGAGCAGATCCATATTCTTCCATGGATCTACACCAATTGCAGAACTTGCATGTGCTGTATTACTAAAATTTAATTTATTTCATTTTTTTCTAACCTCAGATCTCCTTTATTGATCATTGGACAAGAAATAAGCCAAATATATTTATACATATGTTTTGGTGGTTTTCTACCTTGATTTTTTCACATTATTCACAAGTTGGATTCCTGCGGTCTCGGCTCGAACTTTTCGAGAGGTACTTAGTTCGATCTGACACATGGATACATTGTGGATCAATGAAATGACAATGGTTTGATGATTAAAGCATATATATTGAATTTTTGCGGTATAGGTATGTTTTATTTGATGATTTGAGGCTAGATATACAAGCATTGAAGCTTTGGGTGCATGTAGAACATGCGACGAATCCTTGTTGATGATTAGAGTTGATTCATGGAAACCAACAACCGAAAAGAGCGAGCTATGGCCATATCTAAAGTTTTTAGATAGACTCAAGGTAAAATATATGGAGGTTGTAGAACATTTGAAGTATGGGATTAGATGTGTAATTTCAGTTAAAATCCCTACTATATGTCGTGTACATGATGAAAAACATAGCGTGTAGCCCCCTCAACGGCAATGCTTGGGTTTTCGAAATCTTAAGGGTGACACATCATATAACCCTCCCTCATAGGCCATGTTCCCTTCTCCAGTTGGATAACCCTTATGGAGATACATGAGGTCTTTTACAAGCCTGTGTACTCTGATACACGAATACGACTAGTGGAGACACAACACGATTCCTAGTTAGCCTGGACATTCCATGTAGTCCACCTACACGACATGTAACTCTACAAAAGCTAGTTGGTATGTACTAGCTAGGGACACAACCAATTTGTGAAGTGAGGTCACACACTCTGTGGGTCCCCACACATGTTGTGTACCCCTTGAGCTCTTCGGATAAAACTTCCAAGCTTGATATCTCTATTTTTGAACTCAGATTTTGACCTGTGAGTAGCCTATCCTAAGTGTTTTTTTACATAGTACATGATGGTGAAATTGATTTTGAATTTATAGATATGATATAAAATGTTCTAGGATTGCCACGTACTGAGGTAATACCTGATGATGGTAGCGATCCTACAGGATGACCATAGCTTTCCGAGTGTTACCCTCCGGCATGGCTGGGTAGTGGAGTTCCATGATGGATTCTTCCAAGCATTAACTTCCAATAGGGATGGGAAATGAATTTACCTGATGGATTATTTTGGGTGTTACCCTCCAATAGGGTTGGGTAGTGGATTTCCCCAATATTTGTTTTCGGGTGTTACCCTCCAGTAGGGTTGGGCAGTAGAGTTCATCAATAGCTTCTTCTGAGCATTACCCTCTAGCAGGGTTGGTAAGTGGAGTTCCCCAAGGACCTTTCTAGGTGTTACCCTCTAGCAAGGTTGGGTAGTGGAGTTCCCCAATGACTTTCCTTATCATTACCCTCTAATGGGGTTGGGAAGTATATTTCCTCGGTAATTATCAAAGTTGGACTCTCCTGACGTACTAGGGCATGGAATCCCAACCTATAGTTTGATCCTCCCTGACTGTGTGGCATAGTGAAAAGATTTGGTTTGATGTATCTTTAGACTCACGAGGAAGAGGGATGCTTTTCCCATCAATATGTGTTCTTATGACGCAACCTAAAACTGTGCAGGGGAGTTAGTTCCATCCAAAGAGGATAGTGTCAAGGTGTGGTGATTGAGTGCCTTAGACTTGTGTGTTCATGGAAGATATGTAAGATGATGGGCATCATTGGTGGATTCTTTTGTAACTATTGGATACTATTATTCTTGTGCTGATCTGTGAGATAGATATTTCCTTACTTTCTCATTTGAGATTATTTGAATGAGTATATATATATATATATATATATCCTTCTTATGTACCCATTCCTTGGGTTTGGTTACTCTTCTTCCAGGAGAGTCAAAAAAGCCCAGGGTATTCTATGTGCTTTCCATATTTAGATTATCTTGGTTGGATGAGTATAATCTCCAGCTATAGGTGGCGAAGTCTTGATGGGTAGTTCATCTACTCACCATATTTAGTCGCTTGTGCTTGGATGATCTTACTTTCACTCTTTTTTGGGTTGAGCTATACTCTTTAATTGTACCTTATTCCATATACTGTATTTCTATTCCTTTGTATCTCTTGTTGCCCCCCCTTCACCTATTTTGGGGCGTTCTACTAGGTAGGTATATAATCAACCCTACATGAGAGTTTCCTACACATGTTGTGTCTTTTGCAGATGGCGGACTGGTCAACTGTGACTTTAGAGAATCTTAGGGATATTGGGTCCTTGGACTGCGTATGGTTGTCATAGCTTGGGATTCAGAATATGGACTCTATCAACATTTATTTTTACAGTTTTTTTAGGTTGGGACATATTTCTAGTTGGGTGTGTATTTCTACCTCGTTACTCTATAGTTTACACTACTATACTTTTGTACTATCTAGAGGTTCATGCACGAATGTTTTACTTTATAGCAGTGTTTCATATTTTACTTTCTCCCTCTTCACTTTTTCATTGATTTGGATATGTTTGTGCACATGTTTTTAGGAAAAGGCCTCCCCTAGTTAGTTATTCCTTTAGTTCTTGTTGCCAACCTTAGCCTATGGAGGGGTGTTTGGGGTAATTTTTGCTCGAGCCCCAGTTTGGATCAGGTCGTGACATATAGTTCCAAGGATTAATTTATTCTTTCTTCCAATTGGTGTGAGAACAATTACACACAAAACTTATAAGGACTTAGGATCCAATACATTCCTTACCATAGTATAATGAAAGATCAATCTTGGTTATGGAAAAGAAGTTTAAGACACTGTAACCCTATAAACTTATCTAAATTGACTAATAAAGGACTTATTCAGGATCTACTGGAACTTAGGTTAGATAGTTCAAAAGTCTCTAACCCTTATCAATACAGTAAGCAACATAAGTCAAGTTTTAAATCTATTAGTGAAGTCTCAACTTTTGATGGTTTAAAGTTAGTGCACATGGATTATTTGGTCCTACAAAAACTAAAAGTATTGGTGTAAAATACCATGTATATGTCTTAGTTTATGATTACACTAGATAAACTTGAGTCAATTTTCTATCAAAAAAATCCAAAGTCTTTGTTATTTTAAAACTTTTGTATCCAAAGTTAAAAATGAGAAAAAAATATCCTTGAAAACTATTTGTAGTGATCATAGTGAAAAAAATTTAAATTCTAATTTTGAATTTTTTTGTTGTAAGAAAGGTATTAAACATAACTTTTCAACACCTAGAACACCCCATAAAAAATGGTGTTTTTGAAAGAAGAAATAGTATTCTATAAGAAATCACTAGAACCATACCGATTGAATACTTAGTAGCCAATTTTTTTTTGTGATGAAGCAGTTTGTACTGCCTACTATACTATAAATCAAGTTTTAATTAGACATTTTCTTAATAAAACTTCATATGAGTTGTGGATAGGAAGAAACCCAAAAGTTTATTACTTAAAAGTTTTTGGTTGCAAAGTATTCATCATGAATTCTAAAGATAATATACATAAATTTTCATCCAAATTAGATGAAGGAATATTTTTAGGCTATTCCACTAATTTTAATAATTATAGAGTTTTAATAAAAATTATTGTATTGTTGAGGAAATATTACATGTTAAGTTTAATTAAAATGATTATTTTTGTTTTCAAATGACCTCATTCTACATCCTTGGATGCTATTTCTGAAAATGATTTTCAACCTTTGTTAGGAATTTTTTCTCATAAGGAAATAACTCAAGAATATGTTCTTGAAGTAATTACTTGGGAATATTTTCTACCTATTATTGAAGAATATACTTTTGAAAAACCAAGAATTAATTTGTTTCTTAGGAATCATCCTAGTGAAACTATCATTGGTGATGTATATCAACTAGTTAGGACTAGACGTTCATTAAGAAATGAAAACATCTATCTTTTTTATCCTAATGTGAACATAAGAATCTTAATGAGTCTTTAGGTGATGAGGATTAGATTAAGAAAATGAAAGACAAACTCAATGAATTTAAAAGGAAAAAAGTCTGTACTTTAGTTGAAATACCTAAAGAAACTTCCACAATTAGAGTAAAATGTGTTTTTAAAAATTAATGTGGTGAAAATGGAATAATAGTTATAAATAAATAGACAATAGTTACTAAGGTATATAACTAATAAGAAGAAATATATTATAAATAAACTTATTCTCCTATAGAAAAACATGAAGTTACTTGAATACTTCTAGCCCTGGCAACATTATTTAATTTAAAACTATTATAAAAAGATGTGAATTTTACTCTTTCTAAATGGATATGTTTAGGAGGAAGTTTATGTTGAACAACCACCTAATTTTGAAAATAAAAAAACATCCAAAACATGTCTTTAAACTTAAAAAATCTTTATATGGACTTAAACAATCCCCTTGAGCCTGGTATAATATGTTAACTAGATTATTGTTACAAAAAATTGTTAAGGGGGTTGTAGATCCAACCCTTTTTATAAAAGAAGTAGATAAAAACATTATTATTGTACAAATTTATATTGATGAAATTATATTTGGTTAAAATAAAAAATATTTCATATATTCCATTGAGTATCTTATGAAGATTGAGTTTGAAATGAGTATGATGGGTGAGTTGACATATTTTCTTGGTTTTCAAATTTAAGAAAAATCAGGAGGAAATTTTATATATCAACATATGTATATAAAATATTCTCTTAGGAAATTTGGATATGATAATAATAAAATTATTATTACTAACATTTGTACCTCCAATACTTTAGATCATTATGAGGTTGGGAAACCAGTTGATCAAAATATTCTTAGAGGTATTATAGGAAGTTTACTTTACTTAACTACTATTCCTCCATATTTAATGTTTTTAGTAAGATTATGTGAAAGATAACAATCCAATCCAAAATAATACCATTTAAAAGTTGTAAAACAATTTTTTTGTCTTAATATAACTAAGGATTTTGGGCTTTTCTATTCTTCTAGTAATTTTTTTGAATTATTATTATTTTTTTCAGATGCTAAATTTGGTGTATGTAGAATGAATATTAAAATTATATTTGGACATGTCATTTATTAGGAGATTATTTAGTTTCTTGGTCATATAAAAAGAAACACTCTGTAGAACTTTCCACTACTGAAGATGAATATGTGATAGTTGTAAGTTGTTGTGATCAAGTGTTGTGGATGCAACAAACACTCACTCACTATGGAATGAGTTTTACTAAAACTCAAATACTTTGAGATAACACAATTTTCATTAATTTAATTAAAAAACTATCACATCACTCACATGATAAGAATATAGATATAATTCACCATTTCCTCAAATATCACACACTTAAAGGAGATATAATTTTACAATTCATTGGGACATAAGAACAACTTGTTGATATTCTTACTAAACCACTTAGTTCTGATAGATTTGAATATATTAGAGAGAATCTAGGAATGATTAATGTTAAGTAATCATTATTATATACTTCTTATTGACCCATTTACTTAGATTAATATACTTATTATCCTAGGGTAGTACATATGTTTTATATTTTTTTTAAAACTTTTAGTTTAACATAAAATATTTTAGTTTTCAAAATTGTAATTTTTTTTAAAACTTTTATCTTAATAATTTTTTTCAGACTCACACTTTTTATAAAAATTTCTGATTCAAAAGTATCAAATTTATTTTCATATTTAGAAATAGTTATAAATGTTCTAAAATAAAATTTTATTACAAATGTTTCGGATTAAGAAACTATCTTATTCATTTTTCTGGATAAAATTTCACAATTAGTTTTCATAATGAAAATTTCATAATCAGATTTCATTACAAAACTATTTTAATCTATATACAAAAAACCTAGAAGAACAATTTCATCATACCAATGATACTTTCCACTCTGAAAGGTACTCATCTATTCTTTTAGTTTTTTCACTAATTCATTACTTTAGTTCATAATTGATTTTGTTACACTTTTATTTTTTATAAAAAATTTGATTTGTGTACAAAATTTTATAAAATTTCTTATCAGAATAACTCTCACTCCGATAAAAATATTAAAACTTTGCAAGTTTAATTTTTATTAAGAAAAATATCTTTTGATAAATCTTGGTTGTTATATCTAATGGGTTTCCATATCAATCATTGATTTTCTTAAGGAAGTAAAACTGATTCCACAAGTACCTATAGAAGGGTGGGTCACCCCATTTACCACATCGGTTCTTTAGTGTTTTTGCACCTGAGCTGTTGCACCCTTCAAAATCACCAATCTGATAATCTTTCTTTTTGTTCGATCACCAGTTCCAATTTCAGTACTAATGGTATCCAAGAAAGATTGTGAAAAGTGGTTTTTATTCATGGAAATGATGATTAAAAGGTCATGGTTTGAAAAGTATGATTAAACACTCAAAAATGTTATTTCCTTCCTAGGATGGGAGTCAGTATGCATTGAAAACAAGGATAAGGACTTTGATATTTAGAATATAGAGGTAGTTTCAAAATTTTATGCATTTTTACAATTTTTGAAAGAGGATATTAAGAAAAATAATCTTTAACAATGTTTGGAAATCGGTACAAGTTCTCTTATAAAAGAGTTTTAGATCTTTTTGGTGTCCCATCATAAGGAGAAGTTATTTTCCTACTCATAAACTGCCAAACAGACTCGATACTTTTGACAAGAATAAATATGAAGATTTTCCTTTTCAAAATATGTTAATGTTATAAAATTATCTCATATTACTCTAGATAATATAGCCATAAAATTATAGATGTAAGGATAGATGTTCCATAGAAAAGTAGATAGAGATACATTGAACATATCAGATGGTTTTGTTATGGACTATCTAGTGAATATGTAGAGGATTGAATTGATGAAGTTCATATTTATTATGGTATAAAACAAAAAAATATATTCTATTAATTCCAATATTTTTATATTATCGACATTTATAAGAAATTTGGTTGTAAATTTTATGGAAATATTCAAAGTATAAAAAATTCATGTCCAGTTAGAGAGAAGATTTCCTTTATTAGGGAGGATACAATATCAAGAATGAATCCAGTCTTTGATTCTAAATCAAAAAAGTTTTTGGAGAAATTTTATGGGGCTACCTATGATTCCCAACCATCAAGAAAGCCTGAGGAAGTTGATAAGAAGAAAAATATAAAGATAGATTCCTCTCCTCCAGTAAGGAAAAAGAAGGAGAAGAAAATGCTTGATGAGGTTTTTAAGGAAATGATGAAGCAAAAGGCTCAGAAAATCTAGGGGATCCAGAGTTCAGAGTTGAACCTATAGAATAAATAGATTTTAGGATTAAGTATGTAGATAAGCTATAAAAATAAGATAATAAAACGAATAAAATTAATATATTACAAGAAGAAAGACTTTGTGAAACACTGTTAAAAGGAGTAGAAAGAGCATTTGAGAATACAATGCTTTCTAAATCCCAAACTGATCAGATAAATCATAAATCATAATTTATTTTGAAGAAACCATTATTATTCATATTGATATCCCTTCTATGGAAAATAAGGGAAAAATAAAGGTTGATAAGGAAGAATCAGTCCCAATTATTCCTAAAAAAGAATTAGAACTAGAGGTAGCTAGTAAGGGAAGCTTGAGAACTTCCAGATAGCTAGAAGAAGAGATTAATAAATAAGATGATAAGAAATTTTAAGGATAATAAAATTAATAAAAATAAATATAATAATAAGGAAAAGATTAAGAATAATATTAATAAGTAGAAGAAGAGGAATAAGTTAAAGTAGAGGGGGGAAGAGGAGGATGAATATGAAGAAAAATAATATGACAGTGAAGAAACTAAGTCCAAAAATGATTCATCTGAAGAATCCTCATCCTCATCATGTTTATCCTCAAAATATGTTAAGGATGAGAATATATAAAGTTCTTAGGAAGATGAATCCTCTTCAGAAAAGGAAGCATAATCATCATCCAATAAAGAATAAGAAAATCAATAGTCTAAGACCAAAGTTTCTGAAAAATCCGAGACCAATAAATATGCAGAGGTTATGGAAATATCACATGACAATAAATAATCTAGGAAAATGATAAGGGAAATAATTTGATGTTGGAACTAGAAAAACAAAACCTCCCAAGGTTGAGCCCAATCAATCGTATTCAGAGGCAACGATGGTTAAAAAGGTTTTGATTATATTTTTCATGTCTTGAGGAGATTATGAGGTCCAATTTCACAATTTCATAACCTTGAATCAAGGTGTAAACTCATTAAGAATTTTCTCAATGAGAAATAGGATTCAGTAAAATTTTTAACAGAGTCTCTAATTTGTATTGAAGTTGAATTGAAAACTTTTCATGAAAATTTTCATACTCAAAAAAGATCATGAAATCATATGGTGAATTGGTCAAACCTAGTTGATTCTAATATTCAAATTCATGATGAAAAGTTTGATGAAGTAAAGAAACTTATATTGAAATTGGTTTAATCCTTTAATAATTTATCAATAGATATCGGTGATAGAGTTAAGTTTTTTGAAGAATTTGGAGATTCTACTGATGAACGGATTGAGGATTTAAATGTTTTGAAACAAAAGATATGAGATATAGAGTTGGAGATGAGTAGACTCAGATCGTGTGAGGATGTGTAAATTTTAATGAGAGATCATAATAAATAGTTATCTAAGGAATACAAAAGGAAGAAGTATCAAGACCAAATGTAAGAATAAAGGATTACAAAGCTGGAAAAAGATCGGCATGAGTTCAAGAAGATGAAATCCTTTGTCAAAAACCCAATGAAGAGAGAATGATTTTATTTTATTTTGAACCCAAATTTTTTTTAACACTTTGGCACTTCCAATTAATTAATTATCTTTTCATATAATTCTATTTCACTTTAAATTTTTCCAATTCCGATTGGTTATATGTTCTTTCGTATTTACATTGATGATTAGTTAGTTCAAAATTGTTTCGTATGTTATCCTTCTAAAATTTCAAGAAATTTTGTATTCTTTCCCATTATTTTTTAAAATCACAATGGGGGAGAATATTTTATAAAGGGTAGGAATATTTTACAAAGTGGGAGAAAGATTTATAATGGGATAAAGTTTTATCAAAGGCGATAATGACATATTAAGGGGTATTATTCTTCACAAAGGGGGACAAGTTTTATATAAGGAATAATTTCTAAAACTCTCCATCATATTTGTCATCGCGTTTAGAAGAGTTAAAAACTTAGGGGGAGTTAATATGTAAAGGATAAATTTTTAGTTCTTAAAATAATTGAGGGTTGTATGTTTTTTGAGTTATATTTCTATTTAAGTTTTGTGGTTTGTTCTTTCCAAATAGGGGGGGTTTTTGAGTCATAAGTATTACTTATTACTTTTAAACTCCAATAATTTTTGAAATAAAAAAAACTTTATTAAAATATTTTTACTATTTTTTATGTCCCAAGTGTTTTAGTTTGTTTTTTGTAGAAAACATTACCTTTTTACCATACATAGAAAAAGTTCTATTGTATTACAAATATAAACTTAATATTATTCATTACGATCATCATATTGAGTATGTGTATAATTTTTGGATTTATATTTAATGAGTCTATAAGTTATAATTTTTTCTTGCCTACCATACTAACAAAAGTCATGACCATCAAACAGATTCTGGTATCAAAACGATCAAAATGACCCTTATAAGGATTATCATATTCGAAAACATTAAGGAAGTCCATAAGAATATCCTAAGTTTATAATTAGAATACATAGACTTCTTTATATTGTAATTAATACCATTATCATTATAATGGTGTTATAAAAATGATGTTGTACATTCAGTTACAGATGATATTTCAAGCGCTAGCTGTTTGAGGATCTTGCAAAAAACTCATAAATATGATTGTTGGTGCTTCACCTACAAATAGTCGGCCATTTGAAGAGTTTGTTTCTAGATGATTTCATTATCAAATCAAGTCAACTAAAGTTTTCTTTGTGTAAAATACATATTCTCAGTCATTGTAATAATTTAGATATTTGGTAGTTCTAAGGAATCCTTATCAAGATTGCTTCATTAAGAACATTTTCTTTTGTAATCACATATGATCATAGTTATGATCAAGTGATTTTAGGTATAAGAAGATGGTTAATATGATCCATCATATTTAGGGTTTCCAAGGATAGGAAGATAGAGATTATCATCATATCGATGGATTCCATGGATAGGAATATAGAACTATTTTGACCATCATATCGAGGCATTTCCTGGTTAAGAAAGACAGACTTTGTTGTAAGTATAAAATAGTAGATACCTTTAGTCAAGGTTATTAAATACATTACTCTTGAGATTAAAATATTAAAATATTTTTAAATATATCTTTCAATTCATTCTTACTATTTTTATATATTGTATTGCTTTTTTTTACAAGTTCTTATTTTGTTGTGCATATAATAGAAAATAAGTCATTAGACTCATATTTCTATTCTGTTTGTTTTATCAGTATAAATATTATTATGTTAAACATACTTTTATATTAATCATATCCATTGTGATTCCAATATTCACTCTGATAATCGTACTGAGTCTAAGTTCGGTAAATTTACTTTAAGAGGCTTTGTGATTTTTCTTGTTTTAAAAGTTTTTTAAACTACAATTCACCCCCACCCCTCTTGTAAGTATAGACATCATAATATACTCTTTATATTATTCAATAAATTCTATAATATATATATATATATATTATATTGATAAAAAAATGGAAGTTTCCATATATTTTGGAAATATCATCTCTTGAAAAGTTTTACTCAATGAGATGAAGTTATAGTTGTATTATAGACATATAGTTAAATGTAGAGTTCCCAATGAATAAATATATAACTTAGCAAAATAATGAATATCATTTGAGATATAAATAAAAAGTTGAGAAATACTATCAATTATACCAAGTTAAAGAGGGATTTTATTAGAATTGGTTCCCCTAAACCAACCAATTTTTTACTTTCAATTATTAGATCATTAATTTATGTAGGACCCTAGAACTACCTAAGATGGGAGGGGTGAATCAAGGTATCAAATTTTTCTTTTAAAGTGATGGATATTGTTCTTGTTTTGGTAGAAATGTATTATAAATGTATGATAAAATAATGAAGTGATTAAATATTCGCATAAAGAGAGACAATAAAATGGTTTTACTTGGTTCACCCCTAAGGTCTAATCCAAGGAGTATAATACGATGGTGTGTCGATCATACCTAAAATCCACTAAGATTCAATAGTTATTATCGAACACAGAAGTTCAGACACAATCACTCTATGTTAGGCACACTACCTTTACAAGATTTTAGGGACAACACACTGCCTCCCTCGGAACACTTCTTTCGAATCCCCCTGGCCCACTACTTTGGGATAAATATTACTCAATTTAATGACTTGAAGTTCTATTTACTAGATTAAAATTTAAGACTTTGTTTCTGACTATAAAGAGACTCTGCTTTCATTGATGTCCTGATTAGATGCACTTGAAAGTACTATTTAGTTAAACCAGAAGTTCAACACTACTATTCATGAAGTTCCCAGACTTTGTGAAACCCCTTTAATGCTTCAAAGAAAACCCATATTTTATTAAACCATTCACTCTTTAAAAGATACATACCTTCATGAATCTCACAACCTTCACAGAACACTAATACGTTTTGAAACTCCCAGTCTTCGTGAAACTCCCATAACTCAAAAGCATTAACATCGACCAAGAGTTTACCAATATTTTTACAATACTCAACCACACAAAGAAATACAGATTCAAAAATCTCCCAGACTTTATGAAATTAGAGTTATTCATCCTTTATTCCAATTCTATTAGTGTCAAATGAAGTGGGAGTAGCTTCTTATTTATAGGCACAACCCTTCGTGAAGAACCCATGCCTTCAACAACCTTTTCATTAACCTCCAAAAACTTGTTCATGAAGCTCATCTATTCGAGAATCACTAGTGAAATTTATCCCAATCATGAAGCTTCTCATAGTTGTTTGTAATCACCTTTATTCCATCACACATTCATGAAGCTTCTCATAGTTGCGTAGAATCACTGTCTCACTATTACGCATTTGCAAAGCTTCTCATAATCGCATTGAATCACCTCCACACCATTGTTGGAGGTCTTTCCCTTACCATCTTCTATGTACTTTTTGATAACTTGTATTCATAGTTTTGAATTTTAAAAACTTCTTATCACATTATGATTTTTCTTCTAGAAAACATAGTATATGAAAATTTCCTAAAAGTATCTTTCACACTAAAAGTTCTTAGAAGGTCCCCAGTATGATGAGAATCCAAAAGTGATAAAAAAGTATTATTAAATATATTTTCTATATACAGATGATATAATTTTCTTAACAAAAATGATACAGCCTATCAGGGGTGGAGACTCATAGGACATTGAGGCACCGTCTCAAGTTGTACGCCCTTGGTAATATCCAGTAGGATATTATGAGAACGAGACCCACCAAAAGGAAATCCACATTTATATGTGTTATTGGATGTTCCTATCTGTGGATGTGTGTATTTATCCTTAGAATTTAATATTATTATTAATGAGTATTATGAGTTGCGTAATTTTATGTATTGATGATAATCGTGACGATAGATGTTCGCGGCGAGGTAGGATATGTATAGTGCATCATAAGTAATATTGCATTAATGAATAATGTGAGAAAGGATTTTTCTCTCATATTATTTAATGGAAGTTGATATCTTAGGATCATTGATGTAAATGATATAGCCTAAATAAATCCATGTCCATGGTGTAGAATAGGAAAATTCAATTTTTGGGAAGTCAAAGAAAGAGACATTGAGATCATAGGTTGATGGAACTGGCATGAAACCTTCTTGATTTGAGATATCATGATAAATGGATTATATTACATAGTTAGCATCCATATGTGGTATTATATCATTACAACATTAACTTCTTTCTCTATGGATTCCATGGTGTGTTTCTAGACACTAACCTTGAAATTTAGGCTGCTTTGCCTAATGCCATTGAGAAAGAGGCCCAGAGGGTCACACACTAAGTGTATCCAGAATCTCAGTTAAATAATATATTATTATTTATTATTTAAAAATTTGAATAAATATTATTCCTATATCTGGTTTAATAATTATTAATATTTACTTGAATTGATATATTCTATCACCAATTATTCGAGAGAATATAATGCGAGTGGAATATTTAATAAATATTTATTTTCTATTTAGTGAATATAATATTTATTTATATATTGATGAATAATACAGTGATATTTATTTAATAAATAAATAATCATTATTCAAGGATCGATAAATATTGTGGAGGAATAGTAGACCGAGTTTAACAGTTCAGTGAGAAATAATAAATGTTGAATATTATTTGATTAAATAATATTTAATTTAGTCTGTAAGTTAAGAGCATGTTGAGAAATATTATTATTATTATTATTATTATTATTATTACTATTATTATTATTTTACATGGGGTTCCTAATGGATCAAATAAATTTTAAAGGGTACAATTATTTTATTTTAACCCTAGCAATATATAAACCCAAGTATATTATTTTATCAAGGAGCCAATTTTTTTGTTTGGTTGTGCACAATATATTTGGAGAATCCTCTCAAGCCTAGAGAGCTCCCTTCACCAAGAATACTCTTAAGAACAGAGAGTAATCTTCCTCCATCACCCTCTCTCAATTCAAGAGAGATCAAGGAGAATTCTTTGGAAGTGGTTCTCACAACAATCAAAGGAAGATGGCACAAGAAATAGGATCTTCCATGATAGGATCCCGAGATTCCTACAGAGATGTTCAGAGATTTTTGGAACACATGTAAATCACTACTATAAAGAATATGATCTTGATTTCTATAATGCAATGATGGTACAACATAGATCTGTTTACAGATCCATCAACAAATAAATAATCCCAACAAGGTAATTCTTTAATTAATCAAATTGATTATAAATAATATGTGATGATCCTATTTGTGGTTCTGGAGTTCTATCCATTGCCTATATTATTTGAATAAATATCTTAGATCATGATGTTTATCATTGTATAAATCTCTAATTGATCATCGATCTTGACAAAAAGAAAAGTTGGGCATGAACAATTGCATGCTTCCGCTATACCTGGAACCTATAAGTGGTATCAGAGAGGTCACATAATTATTTATAATTATTTAATGATCATTGATTCATTTAGGCATTTGTGATTTAGTTTTCAATTCAAGTTTAATAGTAATTTTAATATGAATAGAGATATCTACTTATCTAACCTTCATTTATCATATATCTATTCAATACGATTAATTTAATGAATGAAATAAATTCAAGTAACTCATCCAAAGGTTCTAAGGATTCTAGAAAAATAACACAGGAGTACACACCGTGTAACCAGAGTTACACACCATGTACTTGTGTTCAATGCATTGGGAATTAATTCAAAAATTAATTCAAATCAAGTGCATTGATGACATACGATATATTTAATTCCTATACCACATGTTGACCAGGCTAGGGTGGCGCACGACTAGTCATAATACACGTTGTGTATCCCATGTACACGGTGTGTAGTCCCTTTGAGTCATGGATGGAACATGAATTACCATAAAAGAACCTACCTGATTGGTGACTATGTAACTGAGAGACCACACACCGTGTGATTGCTTATACATACTTTGTAATGCAATTTTTTGAGGCACGGTTTACATGTCGAGTCCCTAGGTGTGTGCCTCAGATACATTGTGATAGATGTACAAACTGTGTACTTGTACCGAATTATGTAGATTTAAAATTTATTTATTATACCATTTAAACCTTATCGACATGTTCTTGTGTGTGGTCATTAAGTTGATAGGACATGTCATGTGATAGGTTTTAATATATATATATATATATAACTATGTGTGTGTGTTTAATTAATATTTGTGTAATGTTCAGATTCACATATCTTGTATGATTCATATTAACAGTTTCTTCTCTACGTGCATTGAAGCAAAACATGAGACCAAAAAATCATATAATTTGTGTAATAATTAAGTTGATAATACATGTCCTGAAAGTACATGATAATTCATGTATACCATATGTCACAAGAGTAAATTGTATAGGAGCATAATACATGTTGGGTAGATTTGGACAGGTATTCACTGTGTTTCCTCCAAGGTGAATTTATATACACAGTTAAATTTAAATAAATTTGTTTAATTTGTTTAAAATTATAATGGATTATAATATTAAGGAAATTCATATGATAATTAAGATAAAATAATTGATTAATTAAAGATGATAATTAATCTATACGAGAATGATTTATCTTAAATAAGAATGATTAAGTATTGAATACCAGTTTTATTAAATGCATAATTTTTTTCATGCATATGGATGATCATCATCATAGACAATACCTTTGTAAGATATTTTTTTCATTTAATTTTTTATTTAATTAAATTTTTGGCATGATCAACTTCTCTCCTCTTATTATGTAAGGGTCTGTGTACCAATGGCTTATTTTATGTAAACATTTTCCCCTTACTTGAATGTCAGTGAAATCATATGTAATGGATGGATCTCCCAAGCTAGTGGAGGTGGTTCAAGTTTGGAGCAGATGAAAAACCAATCTAAGAAAGATACATAGGTGGATAGGTGGAAAACTATAACACGAACCTTAATAGGTTCAAGGTGTTTTTCCACTAGGTCAATGGTTAGTTTATCAACTACTAAATAAAGTAACTATTAGTAAAATCTCATGATCATACCACTTTAGTATTTTATTTATATGAAGTTTCAGGGTAATTTCATTATGTATGTTTTTTACAATCACATTAATTAATAAAATTAACGAGTGTGCAAGATATAACTAAAATAAATAGAATTATGCATAAATATTATCTAAGACATGGTTAATAACTTAACTAAATCCAATTAATATTAACAAGCATGTAATAAAGATAATAATTGGAAATTTATAAATAAAAGTATAAAATCCCTCAATTATATATATTAAGTCGGTATAGCCTTCCACTACATCATTTAAAATTGGACCATAGTTCAAATTGCTTGACCAGCCAAAGTTGGGGTGCTTTAAATTATCAGGAAATTTTAACTTGAATTTTTGGGATGGAATAACTTGATTCACATCAAGGGTTTATTGACAAAGAAGGAGTTGGTGTAACTTGGAGGAAAGGGTTAAGGAAATCCAATTTAAGGATTTCGGTATTGGGGAGTCCACTCAACATATCAAGGAATAGTGATTTAATGCAGTTGGCATTTGGAATGCATACCTAAATCTATTCAAGTTGCTTGAAAAACCAAATTTAGGGTAATGATAAGGGAAATATGAATTCGTGCTTCTAGAATGTCGAAGCAATAGAATATTTTGAATCCAATATTGAAGTCTATTGGGTTACAATAAAATAGTGGGATATTAACAAAAATAATATTTATTTATTTTTCTAAATTTTACCAAATTAAGTACTAAAATTATGCTTATCTTATTTTTTAGAAATATAATTAAAATGAATTCAAACATATCATTTTGATCCATACTTGAGAAGGATAACCTTCTCACCAAAAAAAATTTACAAGAGTGTCAAAGTCACTTACACATCATCCTTCTACATGAAAGAAAATTGTATGTGCTAGAAGAACTTATTCCTGATGTGTTTGGTAATGAGGAAAGTGGTTAAGATTTATCAATCTATGAGAAAAATTTGAACAATTCCATATATTTTCAATACTTCATGTTATCATCCATGTACAAGGAGTTTTTAAAGCAACATGAGGACATGGATGTGTATAACATGATGTAGCACCTTTAGAATATCT
This sequence comes from Viscum album, assembly GCA_963277665.1. Taxonomy (NCBI): domain Eukaryota; kingdom Viridiplantae; phylum Streptophyta; class Magnoliopsida; order Santalales; family Viscaceae; genus Viscum; species Viscum album. Next base: position 227,448 of record CAUJRU010000087.1, on the reverse strand, counting down.
ATCAAGCGAAGGAGAGACAAAAGAGGTATAAGATATCTAATTCTTTGTTTACAACTAATCTTGGAGATTATACACCACCTGGGCCTCATTTAGTCAATATTATTGGCTACATTTAGTATATATACATCTTATGGATTAAATTCCTAGATGATTTTTGTATAGATCTCATACTTTCATCACTTCCCAAGACCTTCTCTAGTTTTATTATGAATTATAATATGAAAATAAAGAGAAGAGTCTTTTGGAACTTCTTACTTTAATTATCCAAGTGGATAAGAATGTGAGGCAAGATAAACTCACGGTCCTTATGGTGAAAAATAAAAGTAAGAACAAGGCAAAGGGGCCCAGGACACATAACAATTCTAAAGCTCCCCAACATCTTCCTTCCAATAAGAGGAATATCAAAAGGCATGACAAGGAAAAGGAGGTAGTATGTTTTTCATGTACCAGGCCAGGCCACAAGAAGATGAACTATACTTAGAATCAAGGGGAATCTAAGGGTGCATATGTTATCGAGTGTAATATTTCAATATATATACATTATGTATTATATATAGCTTGTGTTACTCACATCTGTATCCTAATGAAAGATCCAAGTAGATTCCAAAAGATAGATAGAGGATAGGTGGATCTGAGAGCTTCTAATGGTTCAAGGATGGAAACTCTAGCCATAGGTGATTACCACCTTTCATAGATAATGGGGATGATTTTGGTTTCAAAATATTTTTATTATGTTCCAATGGTTACTAAGAACCTAATTTCTATATCATTCCTAGATAAATATGGATATTCTTACTTGTGTAGATGTGGTAATGTCTAATTTATGAGGTATAAGTCTGAGTCCTTTGAGAAATTAAAGGAATTCAAGAATGAAGTAGATAATAAACTTGGAAATAAGACAAAGAAACTTCAATCAGATAGATGCGGTGAATATATTAACCAGGAGTTCATCATCTTTTTATGGGAGTTTGGGATTCTATCTCAAATCACTTTACCTTACACACCATATTGAAATGGTGTTAGTGAAAGGAGGAATAATACCTTGTTTGACATGGTAAGGTTGATGATGAGTCCTTAAGATCTTCCATTATCCTTGGGAGATGCATTATGAACTGAGGCATACACATTAAACCAAGTTTTAACTAAAATGGAAAACAAAATTCCCTTGGATCTATGGAGTGGAAAGAAACATGTTTTGTCGCATACACATGTATGAGGTTGTGAGGAATTTTTAAGGCCTTATTAGGAAACAAAATAGCACCCTGAGGCACAAAGTGTATATTTATAGTATATCCCAAATATTCAAAGGGATAGTACCTATAAAACCCCTCAGATAAGAAAGTGACTATCTCCAAACAATCCATCTTTCTTGAGAGGAAGCACATCCTCAAAAAGGATAGTGAGAGCAAGATTGACTTCAATAAATTTGATTCACAAGATACACAATATTTAGAGAAGGAATAGGTTCTATAGGTACCCATGGAATAATTAGTTCCTAAAACACAAGTACTACACATGATCACAAGGGGGGTAAGAGAACCGGAGAGATATGGTTTTCTAGTCACTGAAGATGGTGACTCATTATTGGTTGACAATGAAGAACCTATCTCCTAAAAATAGGAAGTAGAGAGCTCATAAACAAAAAAATGGCATGAATCCATGAATTCATAAATGGATTCCATGTATCAGAACCAAGTTTGGGTTATTCTTGATGCTCCATTTTATGTAAAGCTCATTGTATGCAAATGGGTATTCAAGAGGAAACTGGACATGGAAGTTAACATAAATACCAATAAAGAAAGTCTAGTGGAAAATGGTTTAAAAATTTTCAAGTAATTTACTATGATGAAACATTTTCACTAGTTTCCATGTTTAAATCCATCATAATTCTACTTGATATAATAGCATACCATGACTATGAGATTTGGAAGATGGATGTTAAAACTGCATTCCTTAATGGGAACCATCAGGAAGATGTATATATGACACAACCATAAATTTTTGTGACTCCAAGTGATGCCAAAATAATTTTCAAGTTTCAAAGATCCATTTATGGATTGAAGAAAGCATTTAGGTACTGGAACATTCGATTTGATGAATCCATAAATTTTTTGGTTTCCTTAAGAATGAATATGAGTCATGTGTTTACAAGAGGTTTAATATAAATTCATTAATTGTCCTAGTAGTATATTTTGATGACATATTACTTTTTATAAAAGAAATACCAGTATTATAGTTTGTTAAGGACTGGTTAAAAAAGTGATTCTTTGTGAAGGAATTACGTGAATCAGCCAATATTCTAGGGATCAAGATCTTTTGTGATAGATCCAAGAGGCTTCTTAGACTAATTCAAAGTGAATATGTTCACCAAATACTAAATAGATTTAGTATGGAACAATCCAAGAGGATATCGGTTTGAGTTTTATATGGTTTACATCTTTCTAAGAAAATGTGTCTTTAGACACTATAGGTGAAAGAGAGAATGAGTATGATCTCATACGCTTTAGTGATAAGATCAATCGTGTATTAAATTTTATTTATTAGACTTGATGTTACCTATACATTGATCATGGTAGGAAGATATCAAGAAGATCTAGGAGAACAACATTAGTCTATTGTTAAGGTTATCCTTAAGTATTTGGGAAGAACTAAGTATGCGTTCCTAGTGTATGGAGGAGATGAGGAGCTGGTCATCAGGGTATATACTGATGTTAGTTTTCAGACAGATCAGAATTATCTAAATTCACAATCAAGATATGTTTTCTATCTTAACAGATGTGTTGTGATCTATAAGAATTCAAAGTTGCTAGTTGTCACTGATTCTACAAAAGATTCTGAGCATATAGTGGCTTCTGATATTGCCAAGGAAGCTATTTGGATACTGAAATTTTTCCAGGAGCTTGATGTGGTACCTAACAGTAAATACTATATCACATTGTATTGTGATAATACTCTAATGGTGACTCTTGGAAAAGAGCTAAGGTCACACCAACAGACAAATCATATAATCTAGAAGTATCACCTCTTGAGGGATTTTTATTATAGGGGTGAAGTTATAGTAATTAGATTACCCATGAAAAATAACATGGTGTAATCCTTGAATAAATTCCTATCTCATAAGAAGCATGAGTATCATGTGAGTTCTAGCAGACTAAAGGTTGTTAGTAGCTGGCTCTAGTGCAAGTGAGATTGTTTTGGAGTTGGTGCCCTAAAACCAACTTCTGTGTACATTATAAAAACTTTTATTCATATTTTTGAATATTAATAAACTTATTATCACATAATTATTGTTCTTCTACATAACATAGTATGTGATAATGTTCTAAAAGTAGTTGTCGCACTAAAAGTTTATAGTAGTTTCTCAATACGATGATAACCCGGAAGTGCTACAACACTATTATTTAATATATGTTCTATAGAAGAATGATATAATTTTAGGAACACAAATGACACGGGATATCAGGGGTGGAGACACATAGTACTTTGAGTCACCATCTCATGGAGTACACCCCTGGTAATATCTAGTAGGATATTATGAGAATGAGACTTGTCGATAGAAAATCCACATTTATATGTTTCATTGTATGTTCCTATCTAAGCACATATGTATTGATCCTTATACTTTAATATTATTGTTAATAAGTATTATGAGTCTCATACTTTGACGTATTGATGAAAATCATGACAGTAGATGTTCATGACAAGGTAGGATACATTGGGTGCGTCACGAGTAATATTGCATTAATGAATAATGCAAGAAAAGATTTTTCCCTTCTATTGTTTAATGGAATTTTATATCTTAGGCCCTTTGATGGAAATAATATAGAAAAAATAAATCCATTTCCATGGGGTACTGTAGTCAAGTTTGTAGGATCTAAATGATACTGATTGTAGTATCAAAATAATGATGTAGATTCTAAATATACAAGAGGGGGCGTGAATTGTATAATTTAAAAAATTCCTTTAGAACTTTTAAAGATGGTAATGTTTAACAAAGTTAAACAAGGTAAATTCATAAGACCTCTTAGTTCTACAAACTTTCTTTATTCTGGAAATGTGGTTCAGAAATTAAACTTAAGAAAAATTTACAAAGATAAAGATTCTACCTTAAAGCGTATAGAATATTATTAATCAGAGTACAAGTATATGAAAGTATAAGATAGTTATACTTTCCTCAACAATCAAAATGTAGTGGAAAACTTGAAACAAAACAAGTAACAAGTAATAAATATTTTAACCCAAAGAGAAGGGTATCCAACAACCTTGGATAAAGGTCCCTTGATTTATACTTTCAAGAAAGTTTGTCTTACCCACACTAGGGTAAGTCCTCGATACAAATATCAGAGTCCGTCTGGCTATCCCCACAAGCCCTAGAACTTCAAGGTAGTTGGTACCTCTGTATTCCATTCCCAGGAATCCCTTGAATGTACTTAGCAACATTTTGAGTCGCACGAAGTAATTCGGAACAAGATGTTCAGTACGCACAAAGCATGAGAGTCTTTCTCTAGAAATCACTTCAGCGTGTAATCTATAGAGTTCTAGAACAATGTTGAGCTCATTAAAATGAGCTTCTATTTATAGGTACATCTTCAACAGTCAGCTCCCTCATCCAACGATCATATTTTTCCTTGAATTTTGGAGGGACCTGTACACGTGTCTCTCAAACAATGGTTGGTTAGAAACAGAAAGCACGACATCGTTTTATAACTATAACAAGAGTAAGCAAAAATATAGTTGCTTAACCAAATCCATTTTTTGGAGTGTAATGAAAAAGTTTGGAGTCTAACCAAAAAACCATTCGGTGTATATAATACATAAATATTCAGATTCTATATTCAAAAAGATTCATAACCTAAATTATATAGAATTCTGAAGTCTGAATTTCAAGGAAATTTGGATTCTGAATTCATAAGAATTCGGAGTCTGAATTCATAAAGTTCGGAGTCTTAATTCAAAGAGTTCGGAGTCTGAACTCAGAAAGTTCAGAGTCTGAATTAAAAGAGCTCGGAGTCTGAACTCAGAAATTTCAGAGTCTAAATTCAGAGAATTCGGAGTCTGAACTCAGAAAGTTTAGAGTCCGACTTTAGAGAATTCGGAACCTGAATTCGGATCCTGAAAATAGAATGCTCTATGTATAAGTATTTATAATATTCCAAGGTTTTAGATACAAAACCTAATTTTATACATAGAAAGAAAAAATGAGTTAGATTATAACATGAACAATGAAAACCTGGTAAGGATAAATTTCCTTGGGGAAGGAAAATTTTCTTATGAATGTAAAACATAGGGAAAAGAAATTTTCCTTCAGATAGAGTGTTTGTGATTTTTAAAACAAGAAGGAATGGAAATTTCATAAGGAAACCTTATTGACTCAATAATCACCCCCTTTTTGGAAATCACAAACCTCCTTATGAATAATAATATAAGGACTTAGAAAATATTTTTCTAGACTTTTAAAATAAAACTTATCTCCCTTAACGCATAAAAAATGATGAATATGATTAAATCTCCCTTAGAATTTAGATACACTAAGGATCATATTCTTGATTTCCAGATTTAAACTTAGAATTTTATTTCATACTAAAATCTTCTTGGATAAGAACTCTCCCTTAGATGAACTGCCCCATACTTAAGGAAATTTATTCTTTTACTTAGTATTCTTTTTATCATTCCTTTATCTCCTTTTGTGATTTTTAAAAAGGATTAAAGGGAATGGAAAAGAAAATATGGTACCTGAAATATTAGTACTAGAAAACCAAAAATATAAAGAGAAACCCAAAATTTCATTACAATTGGATAAATTTATATGTATAAGGAATAAAAAAAATCGGAATTGAACAAGGTTATCCTTACTTATCCTTAGACATAAACTTCTTCATTATGGTTTTAAGATTCTTGAGTTCCTTATGATCCTCCTCTATATGTTTGAGAAGCTGATCCTGATCTTCTGTTTTCTTCTCTAAGACTTTGATTTTTTCATCCTGAGACTTAAGAGATTCTTCCTGCACCTTAGAACTTCTTCTTACTTAGAAATTTTTTCCTCCGGTTCAATTCTAAGATATCTTTCCCTCTTCCAACTCTGAGCAACTAAATATAACTTCCCATTTAGATCTTTCACTTCTTGTATCCGAGAATTATGTTCCAGAGTTAGATTTTACTCAAAACTATTTGTGGATCCTTGATCTTTACATCTTCTATGTCAAATGAATCTTTGACACTTTCTTAGAACTCATCAAGAATTCTCATGTCCTCTGTAGTTTTCCTTGACCAGATTATCATTTTCTTGCAAGATATTTTGTGGGATTCGTAGTTTATGAAAAAGGTTTTGAAATCAGCCTCAAGTTTGATGCACTTATCCATCACCATGGATACTAGATCTGATTTCTAATTTAAGGAATGTTGAAGCATCTGGCATCTCGATTCTATGCTGCAAAATATTGGTATAGTCCCAACAAGATTCTTCAAAGACTAGACTAAAAAATCATGTTCAAGGGAGGATGATTCTGAATCAGAGATTTTTCTTGGTGAGGATTATTTTTCAATATCAGTAGCTTTCCTCTTCTATAAACCAACAACATCTTTCTTCTTTACCAAAGCCTTGGTAGGTGTATTAACTACTACCTGTTTTCCCTTATCAACCTTCGGAATGATTTCCTCTTGATCAGGAGATTCATGTTCACCATCAGATAGCTGAATGATTCTATCTTTATCAAATTCTTCCTTTTCGGCTCCTGCCTCAGCATCCTCTAGTTGAATGTAATATTTATTGATTATTTCTTCTTCAGATGGGTTTTCTACTCCGTCTTCATCCTTCTATTCATCCTTCCCTGGAATAAGAAGATTTGATGATTCATCTTGAGAAGTTTGGAATGATAATTTCTCAGAAGGGATTTCCTTCTCATGAAAATCCTCTACTTTTTTATCAAGTCTTTAGTATCACCACTACATTGTTCTTCTTATTCTTCTACTTCTTTTTCTTGGAATTTTTCAGGAGTCGCAAAATTATTTCCCAGAGTCTCTCGTAATGATTCTATCAAGAAGGATTCTGGTACCTGAATATTCTCAGAATCTTTCTCAGCAACCATTAGAAGGGATGAACTATTTCAGCCTCAGACAACTTCTTCTTTTGCTTCTTTTCTTTCTCTTGCTTCTCAATCTCTTCAGTTGACTTTTCTTTCAAAGCTTTTTCTTCATCAAGGTCCAAGCCAAACTTAATCTCCCCTTATTTCTAATTTCTCTTGTCTTCTCTCCATTTTTCTACAACTTCATCAAGATAGGATTTTTGTTTCTTTTGCTTCGGAGGTGCGGATTGGGTTTCCTTGGTCACTGGGGGTTTTGCCTTATTTTATACATCCTTCAACTTCCTCTTCCTTCCACCCTTTTTAGAGGTCTCAGCCACCTCATATTTCTTTGAAATAGCTTCAACTTTCTATTCAGGAAATTCATAGAATTCTTCAGATTCTATAGAAAAGACAAATTTCATCCTTCTCAAAGTGTCATCACTTGGCAACATGACTTTTCAATTTCATGACTTAGATTTGCAGGGAATTTTGAAAGATTCTAAACCCCAAACAATCATCTTTGAAAGAATGGATAGATACATAATAATCTGAGCCTTTAGATTTCCATTCTTTATGTTCTCAATCATAACCAAGATATACTTTACCAATTTTATCTTCCTTAGGTTTACAAAGAAATCCAGAATTTACATATCACTTTTCTTCAAAGTATCATTGTCTCTTTTTCTCGGTATGATGAATCCTTGAACCCACAATTCAAGAACCCGATAATTTGTAGTTAGGTGAAGAATCTTCAGAGTCTTTACTTTTGAGAGACCAAGATTCTTCTGTACAGAAGATTCGTCATCTGAGGATTCATCAGAAGAGTCTCCACCACTGGCACTCCAAGTGTCATTATCTTTCAAAACTTTCTAAGCTTTAGATTTGTAGTACTTATTTCTATTCCTCTCAGAATGCTTTTTCTTTCTATATTTTCTCTTAAGCATAATACAATCTTGCCTTATATGTCCATCTCTTTTTCATTCATAACAAGTGACTTCAGAGTCTTTCTTATCCTTTCTTTCTTTCTTCTTGTATCTATATTGAAAGTCTTTCTTCCCAACTATCTTGTTCATACTTTGAGAAATGTTAGCTAGTTCATTCTTTGAATGTTCACTTTCACTTGATTAAGATAAAATATTGACCTTGTTAGACTTGTATCTTGTAACTCTCTTAGGAGTCTTAGCTTTCATATGATTTGAAGTAGTTGTAAAAGCAACACTTCCATTTCCATTCTTTTTCGTAACATTGTCAGCATCTCACTTCATTCTAGTCTCATGTTGAAAAAGAGTTCCAAAAATCTCATTAAGAGTGATCTGTGAGACTTTCCTATTCTCATCTATAGCTGTTCTCTTGGATTCCCACTCATTAGGCATGATGTCTATAATCTTGTCTATAAGTGCCTCATCATCCATACCTTTTTCACCCATGGATTGTAAGTTGTTGACAATAGTCATAAATCTCTATTGTACCTTACATATAGGTTCTCCATAAGAAAATAAAAAACCATGGTAATCATCTCTAAGCATATTTCTTCTAGTTTCAATAACTTTGGAAGTACCAAAATGTGTACCTTCATGATTCTTCCAAATACAATTTTCTACTTCACAAGAAGAAATCTGGATATATATATTCCTGGTCATGGAACACAACAAAGTATTGCATACCTTATAGTTTAGTTGATATTCTGACTTCTCTTGATTAGTAAAAGTTCTAACTTCCTTATCAGGAATCTTGTAATCTCCAGTTAGCACAAAAAAGATGTGCACTCCAGTGTTAATAATAAAAGTCTTCATACAAACTATCCAATATTTGTAATCATTCCCATAAAAAATAGGTAGTCTAGTAGGATTAAGATTGTCAATTGAACCAACATTCATTCCTGCCATCTCAAAGAAATTATCTTTCCACACAAACTTGTTAGGAATAAAAGTTTGTAAAAAAGGATAAAAATATCCTAAGCAAGGAAAATATAGAGTAATGAAAAACTTGAGAAAGAAAACTTATATGTGAATATAAGTATTTCAGAGACCTCCTATGATACCAATTGTAGGATAGAAATGATACTGATTGTAGTATTGAAATAATTATGTAGATGCTCAATATACAAGAGGAGGTTGAATTGTATACTTTAAAAAATTCCTTTGGAACTTTTAAATATGGTATTTTTTAACAAAGTTAAACATGGTATATTCAACAAACCTCCTAGTTCTACAAACTTGCTTGATTTATGAAAATGTGGTTCCAAAAATGAAACTTAAGAAAAATTTACAAAGATAAAGATTCTACCTTAAAGTGTATAGAATCTTAATAATCAAAGTAAAATTATAAGAAAATATAATATAGTTATACTTTCCTTAAAAACCAAAATTCAGCGGAAAACTTGAAACAAAACAAGTAACAAGTAGTAAATATTTTAACCCAAATAGAAGGGTATCCAAAAACCTTGGATAAAGGTCCCTTGATTTATACTTTCAAGAAAGTATGTATTACTCACACTAGGGTAAGCCCTCAATAAAAATATCGGAGTCTATCTTGCTATCCCCAAAAGAATTTGAACTTCAAGTTAGTTGGCACCTCTATCTTCCTATCCCTGGAAGCCCTCAAATGTTCTCAGCAACATTTGGAGTTACACAAAGCAATTCTGAAAAAGATTCTCAGTACACACAAAGCATGAGAGTCTCTCTCTAGAAATCAATTCAGCATGTAATCTATAGAGTTCTAGAATAGTGTTGAGCTCATTCAAATGAGCTCCTATTTATAGGCACATCTTCAACGGTCAGCTCCCTCCTCTAACGGTCATATTTTTCCTTGAATTTCAGAGGGACCTGTACACGTATCACTCAAACAACGGTAGGTTAGAAATAGAAACAGGACATTGTTTTATAACTGTAACAAGAGTAAGAAAAAATATGGTTTCATAACCAAATCCATTTTTCGAAATGTTAGGAAAAAGTTCGAAGTCTAATAAAAGTTCAGAGTCTCACTATTAAATCACTCTGTGTCTATAATACATAAATATTCAGATTCTATCTTCAAAAGGATTTGGAACCTGAATTCAATAGAATTGTAGAGTTTGAATTTCAAAGAAATTTAGAGTTTGAATTCATAAGAATTTGGAGTCTGAATTCATAAAGTTCGGAATCTGAATTCAGAGAGTTCAGAGACTGAAATCAGAAAGTTCAGAGTATGAATTCAAAGAGTTTAGAGTCTGGACTCAGAAAGTTCAGAGTCTGAATTCAGAGAATTTAGAGTCTGATCTTAGAAAGTTTGGAGTATCAATTCAAAGAATTTGGAACCTGAATTTGAATCCTAAAAACAGAATGCTCTATGTCTATGTATTTATAAGATTTTGAGGTTCTAGATACATAACTGAATTTTATACTTAGAAAGAAAAAATGAGTTATATTATAACATGAACAGTGATAAACATGGTAAAGATAAATTCCCTTGGGGAAGGAAAATTTTCTTATGAATGTAAAACATAGGGAAAAGAAATTTTCCTTAAGATAGAGTGTTTGTGATTTTCAAAACAAGAAGGAATAGAAATTCATAAGGAAACCTTATTGACTCAACAAAGTTCAATTTTCAAGAAGTTAGAGAAAGAGGCATCGAGCACATAGGTTAATGGCACCAACATGCAACCTAATTTATTTCAGATATCATGATTAAGATATTATATTACAGAGTAAGGATCCGTAAAAGGTATTATGTCATTGCCTCATTAACTTCTTTCTATATGGGTGCCTTAGCGTGTTGCTAGATGTTAACCGTGGACTTTAGGATGCTTCGCATAATTCCATTGATAAAGAGGCCTAGAGGATCACACATTAAGTGTATCCAGAATCTCAATTAAATAATATATTATTATTTATTATTTAACAAGTTGAATAAATATTCTTCTCATACGTGGTTTAATTGTAACACCCCAAGATTTTATAGTATGTTATCTCATTAAAGTAATTCAACATCTTGCGCTACATGTAACACCGAGATCGAGCACACAATGACCTAAAAAACTAGCCATTAAAAAAATGGTTATGAATATTATTAACGGAATTTTCAATTTTATATATGGCATATAATTTTAGAATTCATATTTTGTGTCTCTTAGACATAATATAAGGACAAATTTGATTTTTTAGATAAAAGAAGTATTTTTCAAAAAAATGAAATTATACCATTTATTTAATGGAGAATTATTTAAAAAAAAATATGACACTTTTATATACTCAATTTAATGTAATTAAATTATTTTTTAGAATCAGGATATAAAAATTTAGTTTGGATAATTTTTTGGTACTTTTGTGATAATGGATGTGTTATTTTTATACCATTCATGGTTTATAGTTAAAGTATTAATATTTCGTATTCTAGTTTTAATATGAATGTTTATGTTATTTTTAAACATTTTCAGATGAGGAATGAATTGGACTTAGTAAGTGACGGGTGGATCCCGCTATAGATCCTCGATGCATCAGTGGGTCTCAAGAGACAAACTAGTGTCTTGGCATAGGGCCTTGACAAAATCTTATTTGTAGTCTTGGAACAAGGCCTTGACTATGTGGTTATGAAGTCTGGCATTATGTATTCCATCATTATGAAATTAGCTATTGATATTACATGTGATTATTCGACTAGTATAATATCCGTTTGAATAAGTAAATGGAATTATTTGATTTATCTTTGCCATATTATGCTGAAGTTTAAGTTTAAAAGGCTTTTGTTTTAGTTTTATAATTTTCTTTAAATGTTTATGTTTATTTTTGAAATTTTATACTATATTTTTAACCTTACTAAGCATCTAATCTCACCTCTTTCTATATTTTGTTTTTCCCAGGATGCCAAGAAGTATATTACGACTGACCAACCGGGATAATCTAAGGGATAGGAATGTGTTCGATGGAGACAATATTGTTACTGTTTTTTATTTTATAATGTCATGTAACGTTCATGTATTTAATATATTTTCCAAGACTGCTAAATTGATCGATCCTTCAAGACTTGATTCCTTGTAATCATGCCAGTGTATTAATATAATGCACCGACATTGGGTAACTGGAGTCAGGGAATTATAGTTGGTATCAGAGGAAGTTTAGCAACAACCTTGGAAATAGATTTAGATAAACTCTAATTAGAGAACATTACCCTAAGATATACATTGATATTAGTATAGAAAAACTTACTAGAATTTTGGTAATGTAGAGATTTTGTGTATTTTCCAAGTAATACATCCCTCTCTGGATATGAGCAGGTAGAGGCGGCTCTAGCACAGATGTACCTAGAAGTGAAAACTCCGACAAAGAGTGTAGAGACCTGAAGCTTATCGTACATGGACATTACATTACTTTTTCGGAATACTTAGTACATAACAAAAACATACACAAGGATCGTAATAGTTTAGTGTCTTTGGAAACTCGGAACGTAATCTTCTAATCGTGGTGAAAGATCTTCAATATCTCCCATAAAGATCTTCCTTTTTTTTACCTAAAAACCTTTCTTTATATCCTGGGGAAAAGAAAACATAAAAGGGTGAGCTCAAATTCTTAGTAAGGGTAAACAAAAGAAATATCAATCACATCATATACATAAGAACATAGCTTTTGGAAATCTTAACCTGCAAAAGAGCTCATAATATCATAACATGGGATAAATCATAGAAGTGAAAATAAGATCCCCATAATCATAACATGAAACTTGAAACTTTGTGGCATGCACACATAATCATAGAAAATCATTTCTTGTTAGTCATGACTCATTTCCAAGACTATCTTAGTGGACAAAGTCCCTTTATGAATCGAGTAACCCTCGTTTCAGTCCTGTTTCACTGAACCGGTATAACCTACCATTTCAGCCATGTCTATCTCATGAGATATAAAATATTTAACCAATTCATTGGAGGGAGATATAGGTCCCACCCATCTTATAATGAATCCTTTCTTATGTGTGCCACATAATCATACATCATCACATAACACATGTAACAAAAATGGGATTCTTGAAACATCATGACATCATAAATCAATTCATATAAGATAAAGGAATTCATAAAAATAATTCCATCACAACATGATCAAATCAATGTAATAATAGGGATAAAAACATAACCCTTTATTATCTTAGATGGAAAATAATTTTGATAAAACACTTGAACTCCATTCTTGAGGAAAATATCCTTTCTTCTTCAAAAACATTTTTCCTTTCATAACATGTCATACGACTTTAAAATAAAAGAAGTTGATTAAAAATAAACTTGAAAACTTGTAAAGGAAGCTTCTTGGATTTAATGTTTTAAAAATCCATTCATGCCGTATAAGTTAAAAAAAACATTCTTCGTACTTTTGTCGGAAAAGTCAAAAAGTACCTCGTACGAAAAACGACAAAAGATTCCTTTCATATCTTTTACAAAAAACTCACCGAAGGGTAAAATTGGATTTAAACTAGTGTAAGTGGATGGAAACAATTTTACATATTTATGAAACATGGATGTGGATGATAAAATACACCCCAGTAAATACTTACGAATAAACAATCTCGGATAAAAATGAGATTGTGATATTTCTCTTACCTTAGGTCCGACTTGCTTTGTAAGTGTCCAAACCTCCTGTATAATGATTTAAATCATGTTATTGACTTATTACAGAATCATATTCATTGTTATGATATCATATATGGTTCACTTATGACATTATATTACCCGTTCTTTTGTAAATTCCATGTTAAAGAAGCGTTTTGGGTAAAATCGTTTCATTTATTGTAGGTGTTTTGATTTGTTGTTCTTGACATCATTATTACTTATATCATGATTTACTCACTTCCAGAATATAAAATATGATTTATATATCATATATATTCAGTATATATATATATATAATAGGTAGATAAATAAAATGAAAAACACCGTTCATGGAGACGGTAGTCCGTACGTACGCATGAACGCTGTTTTCCTTTCCTTATTGTCTTGAAATGGAAGTAAGTAGATGACATACATATGTATATATATACATAAATCCAGTAGCTTTATAATGTCATATATTTCATTATTATTTCTTATATATACATTATAATCATTCTTAAATGGTTAACATGGAGAATGAATCTCATCGCGTCGTGGAGACGGTAGTCCGTACGTACGCACGAGCGATGATATCATTTCTATAAATATTGAATTGAATTGGAGTGGATTATACAATATATCAGAATCAATATGATGTTGTAATAACTATGTATAGTTATTCTTTACACCATTATACCCATCCATGTAAGGTGGTGGTGGAAAATAGATTACACCACAGCGTGGAGACGGTATTCCGTACGTACGCACGCGAGGTGATTTCTTTTTCCGTAGGATGGATAGATGGTGAAATAGGGTTGTTTCATACTTATAATAACATATCAGTATATGAGTGATACTGATGTTATTACTTCATAATGAAACAACCTAAGAAGAAGAAGTGGAAGAAGAAATAAAGATGAAAGAATTGGTAACGGTAATTACCTCTTCTTTGAAGTGCCTCTTTGAGACCTCCTCTTAGGGCACTAAAATTGGTCTTTGAGGAAGACCAGAACCTCTAGGATGTTTCTAGGGAAGTGGAGAAGAGATTTTGGCAGGGGTTGGCCGAGCTTTAGTGCTCAAATTGGTGTGAGGAGGAGGGGGAGGAGGTGTCCTTTTATAAGGGAGGAGAGGGGCACCTTAGGAATATCTCAAAATATTATTTTATATTAAAGTCAAAATCGGTTTATAATGGTTCCAAAGGGTCTTATTTCGAAGATAAAGTGGGGATGGATCGAAATCCTATCAACCAATAAGATTTAGACAAGTTTAGGTTATTATTGTAACCTTATCAATTAGATTTAACTCTAAGTTAAATAATTTAACTTTTACCGTGTCTTTTTGTTTTCTTACATTATATGGTTAATAAACTTACTATAACATGCCAAACGAACCCCAAATTGTATATTATTAATACATATATCCTTATCTAAGTCATTTTTCCGAACCTTAGATTTTTAGGAATAAAATAACAATTAATAATATAATATTTGATTTAAAAACTATTTTGTGTCAATTTTGACACTATTTGATACATGATTTTTGTGAAAGTCATAACAGAATTATATGTTCGAACCAAGTTGATTAAATCAACACTAATATATCATAGTAACCTAGAAAATTATTTTAATTCATAAAAAGTCTTGAATTACATTTATTTTGGTATTTATATTATCAATTATGTCAATATTTCATTAATAAGATAATTACTGCATCATCTTTGTGTCATAAATAAATTAAATTATTTGATTTCTAAAAATTACAAATAAAATACCATCATTTAGGAAATCTTTTTATATTTCTAATGAATATTTACAATCGAATTTATCTTATGTATAACCCCATATTAAAAATGATTTACTTATTAAACTTTGATTTTAACTATTTTAACCCTTCTTTAAATAAATTAATAATAAATGTCCTAATCTAATCCAAGTGGGCCTAAATGGTCATATTTTATTCCTAAGTTTGTTTTTGGTCGAATTACACTTTTCCAATAGAATTAGGACATGTGTTAGGGTAATATTAATATCATATTTACCCTTAGTTACCCTATTTACTATTAACCGCGGTAAAAAAAGTAAAAAGTTACTATTCACCAAAAAATTATTTTCATCTCATTGAACCACATTTTAGTCCTTGATATTAACCGTGTCTCTCGGATTTTCGAAATTCCATTCACAGAAGCGGTAAAATTAAGTTTTATGCAAAATTCAGTTTTTAACCTACCACTTAGTGGTTTCATTATTCATCAAAAATTGAAAGTTTTCAGAAAAATACCAAAATTTCACCCTAGGCTAATTTCGGTATTCCGAATCCAAAAATGAAGTCCATTTTGAAAAATAAAATTTATAAAATTTCAAAAGATGGTTATTACTATTCATAACGGCTAGTTTTGATAATATTTTAATAGCATATCGTTGTTTAGTGAAACTCGGTATTGCATACTACACACGCTATCGAGGAACGTTGCGATTGCGTGTAATGCAAGGAAAGTCAAGGATACGTGTTGTGCGAGCTCCTTTTGGTGTAGCGTACAACACAAGACATTAATAAAATTAAAAAGAATAGTTTTCATAAAATCTCGGGTTGTTACATTCTACCCCCCTTAAAATGAATTTCGCCCTCGAAATTCGTCGGGGTTATAAATAGTTTACTATTCGAAAGTTTCTTTAATAGAAACCCACATCATAAAAAGGAATACCAAAACTTGTCTTTAAAAACTAAAGTATGAAATGTAACGATTACCCAAATAAACTAATCACTGGGTTTCCACATAGGTGAAAATATGGATATGGAAGAGAAATCTAACCATCATGTTCTGATGAAGAGTGGTAGAGAACATGGCTATGGAAAATCCAGTAATCACAAATCCATAAATTTGTGACGATATAAGGTACCATCTGATTCATCAGGTATAAGAGAACTAGGACAACATTTTTGGTTTCCAAGATCATTTCCCTAAAGTTAAAGAATTTGAATTAGAATAAATACTTACTTTATTTTGGTACAATCTCACTGTTGTTCGTGCCTTTAACAATTTCCACTTCATCTCTTAAATAAATGAAGTTGAATTTGTTATTCGTGAAGTGTTAGCAGATCATGTGATAGAATGACGGGTCATTCCATCTGTCTCAAAAGGTTAGCAAAATTTATATACATAAGTCGATCTATAGGGGGATTAATCATATATGGTTCCTAAAATGGGCTTATACTTCATATATCATACTGCTTAATATAATAACACTAGTTTCTACTAAACGGGGACTTCATGTAGGTCAGTGGTAGGAGATAAAGGCCAGTCGCACTTCGGTTGTGGGTTCGATTCCTACAGCCTTGTCCGAAGCGATGGGCTATCGCCCGTCCTGCAGGTTGTCCTTTTTCTAAAACTACGTTACTATAACATCCCATCAATAATATTGAAAATCTTCTATCCTTAAACAATACTAACTTATGTCCAACATAATCCAGTCTAATCTTTAGGCTTATATATAATACTGCAGTCCACTCTCATAATATAGTGACAATAATTACCAGAGATTTAATACTGTCGTTGATCCCCACATATCATAAGATATGTCTTGTTGGTCACATTCCAAACATTCAAAGTCCTTAATCGTGTATTCTCTTGAATACCTTAGTGAAAACATGAGTGCAGTTAAAAGTTAACACTTTCCACATACCAAAATCCTCAAAATTCTATATACTCAAACCATGATATCACTTAGTCCTTATATCAATCATGAGCTCATGAATACTATTAAACATTTCATTTTCTCGTCTTCATTATGCGCATATCATCTTATTTCCAAAAAATATCTCAATCACTTTGAATACCACATCAATAAATATTGCAATACTCAATGATACAACATTATTTTGGAATCCCATTACATAAACACTTAATCATTCCACCACATCGTTTTCATATTCAACATTGCCAATAGTGATCGCATGTGATTTCCCTTTGTCCTTTGCCTTCAGTGGTTGCTCATGTTGATAATCACTAACCCTTGGATTAGGGAAATTATTAGAATAATGCCCCATTTCCTTGCACTTGAAGCATTGAAGTGTTGGTGGTGCGTTCTCTGCAGTGTTTGCTTTATTCACATCATTAGAAACCCTTTTTCCATTACTTCGACACTCAGCTGCTCGATGACCTTCTTTTCAACACTTAAAACATTTTCTAGTCCCTTTAAGACAATCTCCACCATGCTTCTTTCCACACTTTGTGCATAAGGAAACATTCATCTTCTTTTCACCATTATTCTGAGATTTCTCCTTGAACTCCATCTTTCGTTTCTTGTCAAAACCATGAGATGGATATGTAACACCAACTTCCATTTCTACCTTGATAGCACAACACACAATTTCTTCATAGCTACTGAAGTCTCTTATAGCTAATGCCCTTCGAAGACTTGGTTTTAATCCACTGAAAAATCGATCGACTTTACTTTCAGGTTGGATGATAATACCAGAAGCATACCTTGCAAGTCTTGTAAAATTTGCTTCATAGGTACCAACAGATTCATCGTCCCTTTGCTTCAGTTCAAGAAACTCTTTCTCCATCTTTGTTCGAAGAATACGAGGGAAGTACTTACTGAAAAACAAGTTCTTGAACTCGTCCCATTCCATGGACTCAATTTCATCTCTTGGCCTCGTATTCTTGATAAGATTCCACCATTGATCAGCTTCACCTTCCAAACGATATACTGCTAAGATGACTTTATCATGTTCAGAACATTGAAGAACTGAAAATATCTTTTCAGTAGTACTGATCCATTGTTCAGCCACAAGTGGATCAGAAGACCCACTGAAAGAAGGTGGACGTTGCCTCATGAAGGACTCAATAGAATATTGTTCCCTTCTCTGCTCATTTGGAAGTCCAGAATGATTCATAGCTTGTGTAAGTATAGCAATAAGATTTTGCACTCCATCTCCCATAACATTTGTTTGTTCAGGAGGGCAATCATTGCATTGTCCATTGCATTGATCAACACGGTTCCTTCGGGTTCCAGCCATCGTCTAAAACCCAAAAAGAATAGTGTGAGAGGCAAAAATCATGCTAGGGAAAACAACATAATAAAGGGGGAGTACCTTAAATATCCAACATCTTAGGTTTAATTCTATGATCGTTAGCGTAATTCTATTACTATAACCTATACGTATACTTATCCCTAGGGACATCCCTAGACATACCTTAGAAATATCTCTAGGGATCTCACTAACGTTTTCGCATCCTAGTTTCCAAAGGTTGACTAAACCTTTCCTCTGATACCAACTGTAGAGACCCGAAGCTTATCGTACATGGACATTACATTACTTTTGCGGAATACTTAGTACATAACAAAAACATACACAAGGATCGTAATAGTTTAGTGTCTTTGGAAACTCGGAACGTAATCTTCTAATCGTGGTGAAAGATCTTCAATATCTCCCATAAAGATCTTCCTTTTTTTTTACCTAAAAACCTTTCTTTATATCCTGGGGAAAAGAAAACATAAAAGGGTGAGCTCAAATGCTCAGTAAGGGTAAACAAAAGAAATATCAATCACATCATATACATAAGAACATAGCTTTTGGAAATCTTAACCTGCAAAAGAGCTCATAATATCATAACATGGGATAAATCATAGAAGTGAAAATAAGATCCCCATAATCATAACATGAAACTTGAAACTTTGTGGCATGCACACATAATCATAGAAAATCATTTCTTGTTAGTCATGACTCATTGCCAAGACTATCTTAGTGGACAAAGTCCCTTTCTGAATCGAGTAACCCTCGTTTCAGTCCTCTTTCACTGAACCGGTATAACCTACCATTTCAGCCATGTCTATCTCATGAGATATAAAATCTTTACCCAATGCATTGGAGGGAGATATAGGTCCCACCCATCTTATAATGAATCCTTTCTTATGTGTGCCACATAATCATACATCATCGCATAACACATGTAACAAAAATGGGATTCTTGAAACATCATGACATCATAAATCAATTCATATAAGATAAAGGAATTCATAAAAATAATTCCATCACAACATGATCAAATCAATGTAATAATAGGGATAAAAACATAACCCTTTATTATCTTAGATGGAAAATAATTTTGATAAAACACTTGAACTCCATTCTTGAGGAAAATATCCTTTCTTCTTCAAAAACATTTTTCCTTTCATAACATGTCATACGACTTTAAAATAAAAGAAGTTGATTAAAAATAAACTTGAAAACTTGTAAAGGAAGCTTCTTGGATTTAATGTTTTAAAAATCCATTCATGCCGTATAAGTTAAAAAAAACATTCTTCGTACTTTTGTCGGAAAAGTCAAAAAGTACCTCGTACGAAAAACGAAAAAAGATTCCTTTCATATCTTTTACAAAAAACTCACCGAAGGGTAAAATTGGATTTAAACTAGTGTAAGTGGATGGAAACAATTTTACATATTTATGAAACATGGATGTGGATGATAAAATACACCCCAGTAAATACTTACGAATAAACAATCTCGGATAAAAATGAGATTGTGATATTTCTCTTACCTTAGGTCCGACTTGCTTTGTAAGTGTCCGAACCTCCTGTATAATGATTTAAATCATGTTATTGACTTATTACAGAATCATATTCATTGTTATGATATCATATATGGTTCACTTATGACATTATATTACCCGTTCTTTTGTAAATTCCATGTTAAAGAAGCGTTTTGGGTAAAATCGTTTCATTTATTGTAGGTGTTTTGATTTGTTGTTCTTGACATCATTATTACTTATATCATGATTTACTCACTTCCAGAATATAAAATATGATTTATATATCATATATATTCAGTATATATATATATATAATAGGTAGATAAATAAAATGAAAAACACCGTTCATGGAGACGGTAGTCCGTACGTACGCATGAACGCTGTTTTCCTTTCCTTATTGTCTTGAAATGGAAGTAAGTAGATGACATACATATGTATATATATACATAAATCCAGTAGCTTTATAATGTCATATATTTCATTATTATTTCTTATATATACATTATAATCATTCTTAAATGGTTAACATGGAGAATGAATCTCATCACGTCGTGGAGACGGTAGTCCGTACGTACGCACGAGCGATGATATCATTTCTATAAATATTGAATTGAATTGGAGTGGATTATACAATATATCAGAATCAATATGATGTTGTAATAACTATGTATAGTTATTCTTTACACCATTATACCCATCCATGTAAGGTGGTGGTGGAAAATAGATTACACCACGGCGTGGAGACGGTATTCCGTACGTACGCACGCGAGGTGATTTCTTTTTCCGTAGGATGGATAGATGGTGAAATAGGGTTGTTTCATACTTATAATAACATATCAGTATATGAGTGATACTTATGTTATTACTTCATAATGAAACAACCTAAGAAGAAGAAGTGGAAGAAGAAATAAAGATGAAAGAATTGGTAACGGTAATTACCTCTTCTTTGAAGTACCTCTTTGAGACCTCCTATTAGGGAACTAAAATTGGTCTTTGAGGAAGACCAGAACCTCTAGGATGTTTCTAGGGAAGTGGAGAAGAGATTTTGGCAGGGGTTGGCCGAGCTTGAGTGCTCAAATTGGTGTGAGGAGGAGGGGGATGAGGTGTCCTTTTATAAGGGAGGAGAGGGGCACCTTAGGAATATCTCAAAATATTATTTTATATTAAAGTCAAAATCGGTTTATAATGGTTCCAAAGGGTCTTATTTCGAAGCTAAAGTGGGGATGGATCGAAATCCTATCAACCAATAAGATTTAGACAAGTTTAGGTTATTATTTTAACCTTATCAATTAGATTTAACTCTAAGTTAAATAATTTAACTTTTACCGTGTCTTTTTGTTTTCTTACATTATATGGTTAATAAACTTACTATAACATGCCAAACGAACCCCAAATTGTATATTATTAATACATATATCCTTATCTAAGTCATTTGGCCGAACCTTAGATTTTTAGGAATAAAATAACAATTAATAATATAATATTTGATTTAAAAACTATTTTGTGTCAATTTTGACACTATTTGATACATGATTTTTGTGAAAGTCATAACAGAATTATATGTTCGAACCAAGTTGATTAAATCAACACTAATATATCATAGTAACCTAGAAAATTAGTGTAATTCATAAAAAGTCTTTAATTACATTTATTTAGGTATTTATATTATCAATTATGTCAATATTTCATTAATAAGATAATTACTGCATCATCTTTGTGTCATAAATAAAATAAATTATTTGATTTCTAAAAATTACAAATAAAATACCATCATGTAGGAAATCTTTTTAGCTTTCTAATGAATATTTACAATCGAATTTATCTTATGTATAACCCCATATTAAAAATGATTTACTTATTAAACTTTGATTTTAACTATTTTAACCCTTCTTTAAATAAATTAATAATAAATGTCCTAATCTAATCCAAGTGGGCCTAAATGGTCATATTTTATTCCTAAGTTTGTTTTTGGTCGAATTAAACTTGTCCAATAGAATTAGTACATGTGTTAGGGTAATATTAATATCATATTTACCCTTAGTTACCCTATTTACTATTAACCGCGGTAAAAAAAGTAAAAAGTTACTATTCACCAAAAAATTATTTTCATCTCATTGAACCACATTTTAGTCCTTGATATTAACCGTGTCTCTCGGATTTTCGAAATTCCATTCACAGAAGCGGTAAAATTAAGTTTTATGCAAAATTCAGTTTTTAACCTACCACTTAGTGGTTTCACTATTCATCAAAAATTGAAAGTTTTCAGAAAAATACCAAAATTTCACCCTAGGCTAATTTCGGTATTCCGAATCCAAAAATGAAGTCCATTTTGAAAAATAAAATTTATAAATTTCAAAAAATGGTTATTACTATTCATAACGGCTAATTTTGATAATATTTTAATAGCATATCGTTGTTTAGTGAAACTCGGTATTGCGTACTACACACGCTATCGAGGAAGGTTGCGATTGCGTGTAATGCAAGGCAAGTCAAGGATACGTGTTGTGCGAGCTCCTTTTGGTGTAGCGTACAACACAGGACATTAATAAAATTAAAAAGAATAGTTTTCATAAAATCTCGGGTTGTTACAAAGAGTTTCGGGCTTGACCCGGGGTATCCTGGTACATGAAAACGGGTCTTGTTGCACTCTTGGTTACAAAACTCCAGGGGGATATGCTTAGGATAATTCAAATTTTCATTACAAGCCATTATGAAGGATTTAGGAGTAAATAATTCCTCAAAGAAAGCATTTTATGATTATTGATTATATCCATAATCTTTTCAATTTATGTTAGGTATTTTACAAGTTTGGAATTATACATTGTGATTCATGAACTAACCTAGTGCATGCCCTTGTTTAGAAATGGCGCCTAGTAGAAGGAATGAGAATTCTAGTAATACGCATGATCGAAAGATAAAGAAGGTTCATATATTTCATGGTATTAAGCCAACATTTAAAAGGGAAATAGTCTCCCACATATTCTCATAATATGAAGAAATGGTATCATGTGTTAATAAGATAAGTAAAGAATTCTCTGAGCCCTATGGCTTTAAAGGTAAGCAAGAGATGAAAAGGATGGAAGAGAGAAAGATGGATAAAGGGAAGAGGGGAAAGAAGGATTTTCCCATATGTGATAACTGTGGAAAGAATCACCTTGGTAAATTCTTGAAGGGACTATAAGTTTATTATAACTGTGGAGAAAAAGGACACCAATTATGTGATTTAAAGGGTAAGAAAAAGGTTTCAAATGTACAATGCTTCATCTGTAAGGAGTTGGGACACTACACGAAGCAATGTCCAAATCATCAGAGTATACCCCAAATGTTGTTATTGGATAATAATCAAGTTATGATACTACCGAAGATGAAAAGGAATGATTAAGATTTATTATGTTGTTATTAATGTATTGTGTCATTTGAGTATTGTATTAATGATGTACATGTTATAAGAATTATAGAGTATATAAGGATTGTACTACAATACTATTTCATTAAGGGCTTGAGATTAGTGGAACCAAGAAAAGTGACTCAATGGAAAGCTAAACTTCTTGGAAAATACATGGTTTAAGGAAAGAAAAAACTTTAATATGGTCCTGATACTGAGGTATTGATTTTGGAAAAAGAGATGATTGATTGGATAAATTATATTGGATATTATTGACATCCTTGGAACTGGTTAATGGTTTGTTTTTTTCCATCATTGTTGGAGTTTACAACATTTTTGGATATAAAAAGTATATCCAGTATTCTATAAGGAATAAGGGATCATGAATGTAATCAATACAGTTATATGATAATTTAGGGTGTTACCATGTTTTAAAAGAATACATGATGAAGGTATTCACATATTATTACGTGGAAAAAAAGATCTTCATTGTGCTTACCTTCCTTATAAATTTGGAACTGTGAGTTTGGATAGAAGTATTTTGGATAAGTATAAAGGTTGGAATCAATTAAGTTTGACATTGGATACAATTGTTAAGGTTAAATCATTTCTTGAGATTATTTTTGTATTGTCATAGAAAGGACATCCCGGATGTCGGATGACAACCCGTCGCATCCGGCAAAGCCGCGAGACTTGAACCTGCAACCGAAGGGTGACAATGGTGCATCACCTACCATTAGCCTATGTGATGTCCTAGTTTGTATAATGTATTTTTTTTAAATAGTCTGAAAAATTAATTATAAATTCATTATTTTTGGAACCCTATATGATTGTGATAAATAGAATATTTTTGAATTCTATTATCTTTTGGAGTGAAAGATGAGTTTGTGGTAGGAATTAGTTGAAGGATGAAACTCTACTTGTCAAGTATATATATATATATATATATATATCCACTTATTCTATGAATAAGTTAATTCTTAAACATTAGGGAAGGGACCTTAAAACCAAAAATGTGTTACCCTATTACCATATGTTTTGTTGAACCGGTAATATTTTACATCATCTTAGATTGATGGCTTTGAGGCCCTCAATTTTACATTTGTTTGTGATTGATGACCTCAATCACTCCCTATAAATATTTACGTTTTTCCTCTAATTATGTGTCTATAATTACCACCAATGTTCTCCTAATTGAGATCATAATTTGGTGGTTATTTTTTTATTTCCCTTTCTGTCTTATTAAGAATAAATTTTATTAACCCAATTTCCGATTTGGGTTTTCAACAAAGGTAATTTTCTATTTTTAACCATTTATTTTCAAAAAAAAATTCAAATTATGAGGACGCAATTTATTGAAGTATGGAAGAATGTAACACCCCAAGATTTCATAGTATGTTATCTCATAAAAGTAATTCAATAGATTTTTCTACCTGCAACATTGAGATCGAGCGCACCATGACTTAACAAACTAGCCGTAAAAACGGTTATGAATATTATTAACTGAATTTTCAATTTTATATACTCCATATAATTTTAGAATTCATATTTTGTGTCTCTTAGACATAATATAAGGACAAATTCTATTTTTCAGATAAAAGAAGTATTTTTTAAAAAAATGAAATTATACCGCTTATTTAATGGAGAATCCTTTTTAAAACAAATATATGACACTTTTATATACTCAATTTAATGAAATTAAATTCTTTTTTAGAATCAGGACATAAAAAATTAGTTTGGATAAATTTTTGGTACTTTTCTAATAACTTTCATATCTTGATGAATAGTGAAAAATACTAAATTTTAATTGAAAACAACTTTTTTAATCGAAATAATTTATAGTGATAAATTCATTTGAATGGTTTGGAAGTATAATTAGATTATATTTTGATCATTTAATACAATGATGGTCATTGTAAGTAATTTTACATTTAAATTTGACATAAACACTTGTCAATCTTTTGATAGTTTTTACTTTTTAAAAAACACCCACTTTTTGGTTTTAACAACGGGAATTAATTTTAAATTAATAAATTAAACTTCTATGTTTTTAATTTGGTAAAATAGACTTCATATTTGAATTTGGAATATCAAAATTATCTATGGGTAAATTTTTGGTATTTTTCTGAAAATTTTCAATTTTTGATTAATAGTGAAAAAACATTGCGTTATTGGTTAAAATCAACTTTTTATTTAAATAATTAGATATATTATTTTAATTTATTTTAGGTCAAAATAGATACATAATAACTATATATTTTCAACATAATTCATCTGAGTCAATTTATAATAAGTTTAGCTTTATAAAATTTTATCGAGCATTTTACCGTCTTTTACCCACCTTCTAGGTGAATTTTCAAATTTGTATAAAACTTAATTTTACCACTACTGTGAGTTGAATTTCAAAAATCCAGGAGACATGGTTAATTCAGTAAGTAAAATAAGGTTCAATAATATGAAAATTATTTTTGGTGAATAGTATCTTTTGACCTTTATTTACCACGGTTAAAAGTAAATAGGGTAATTAAGGGTAAAAATGATATCATAATTACCCTAACACAAGTCCTAATTCTATTCGATATGTATAATTCAACCAAAAACAACCTTAGGAATAAAATATGATCCTATTTGGTCCACTTGGATTAGATTAGGACATTTATTATTATTTTATTTAAAGAATAGTTAAAAGAGTTAAATCTAAAGTTTAATAACTAAACCGTTTTTAATATAGCGTTATACATAATATAAATTCAACTATAAATATTCACAAGAAAGTTAAAAATATTTCCTACATAATTATATTTTATTTATAATTTTTATACATTAAATAATTTAATTTATTTATGACACAATGATGACGCAGTAATTAACTTAATAATGAAATATTAAAATAATAGATATTATAAATATCCAAATAAATGTAATTTGAGAATTTTGATGAATTCTGATAATTTTATAGGTTAATATGACATGTTAGGAGTGAACATATGAATTTATTTCAAAGTAATAAAGTTGTTAGGACTTTAACAAAAATCGTTTATTAAATAATGTCAATATTGACATAATTGAGTTTTTAAAACAAATACTATATTATTGATTGATATACTATTTTTAAAAATCTAGGGTTTGGCCAAAGGACCCTAATAATATTATATATGTCATTAATGAACCTATTGGTGTTCTCTTGTGTTAGGTCCACTAGGAGAGATACCCTGAGAGGGGGGGGGGGTGAATCAGGGTATGACAGATTAAAACAACTGCCTCTTTTTGATCTTGTTTTGCTATTGGACAAAACCCTCTTCTCTCTCCTTACCGATGTAGAGTATGAATAAACCTTAAAGCATGCACATGAAACAATAATTTTTACTTGGTTAACCCTCACTGGGCTACGTCCAAGGAGCATACACCAGAAGTATTTTGATGTACCAATTTCATTATAAGCGCACTGTTGTTTACAAGTTCAGAGCAGACTCACTGCCCCTCCTGGTTTACGACGACTCGCAATATGAAAGCACAGTACTCTCTCAACTGAAGTTTTCTCACTGCTTCTTCAAAATATCCACTCATAGTTTATAGACCTGTAGGTCTATTCATTATCTCTAACAAAATATGCATCCTTAACCGTTGATAGATGCTCTGTTGACGTCCAACTTTCACCCGCAGATGAATCTCATTTTCACTGGATGTACAGGGCAACTGCAATTTTTACACGCAGCCCTTACTGAACCTTGTGCATAATTCTCTGCCATTTCATGAAATTCACTTTTCATGCAACACCCCTTTTACGCGTAACACTCCTTTTACGTGCAACAAATCATTTTACGCGCAACCACTTTTACACGCAACCTCTACACTGCCTTGCGCATAATTTTCCATTCTTGCGTGAAATTCACTTTTCACGCAACACTTCCTTTTTCGTGCAACGACCTACTTTTATGCGCAGCCTCTGATTTTCATGCAAAAATCTTCTTTCCATGCAACCTCTACTTTGCACGCAAATAGTTCTTTTACGCGCAAACTTGTTGTTTTCGCGCAACTCTCTTGTGCACTCCAATTTCACATGCCAGAGCTCCAATACTCCCTATGGCTTGATCTTCCTCAAATGGAGACGGGTCACTTCATATTTATAGGCAAAATCGACCCCGCGTGAAAAAACCTTCTTGAGTGCGTAATTCTCATCGAGCGCAAAAAACACATCTTCCACGCAACACCATTTTTTGTGCACTTGTCCAATATTTCACACACCTCATTACTTTTCAAATTTTCAATCTTCAAACCTCGAAACACCTTTTGCGTGAAAAACTTCATCCCTATATTCCGCGTATCCCGTAAATATTTCGCACAACACTTTTTTTTCCGCACACCGCGCTGATATTTCGCACACCACGCTGATTTTTCACGTGCCAATATATTTTTCATGCAACCCGCTGATTTTTCGCACCCCAGATTGTTCATTCCTTTTTTGAGCTTCTTTAATCAATCATAGATTATTGAAAGGATCCCTTGATCCCAAAAAATCACCATGTAAACCCCTTTTGTCCACACACTCATACACCATGGTCTACTTTGTCAATAAACACAACATAGAGGCCCACTTTGTCAACAAACACAATCACCTCAAAAATGATTCAATTATGCCTTGAGGGATTTTTTATCAGAATCTTAGAAGTTTACCATAAGTTTATTAACTATATAATATAAAAATACAAAGAGACATGGTAAACGTTAAACTATTTAACTAAGAGTTAAATCTAAAAGATAAGGTTAATATGGTGACCTAAACCCATATAAAACCTATTGGTTGACAGGTTTTCAACCCATACCCACCTTATCCTTTAAATAATTCATTTGATTTTATCTTTTCCATATTATGCTGAAGTTTAAGTTTAAAAGTATTTTGTTTTAGTCTAATACATTTCCTTAAATGTTTATGCATATTTATGAAAGTTTCTACTATAATGTTATATTTACTAAGCATCTGATCTCACCCCTTTCTATGTTTTACTTTTCCCAAGATGTGAAGAAGTATTTTATGATTGATAATCAGGGTTAATCTAAGGGATTAATGTCATTCTCAAATGATCGTTTATGTTGTGTTTTATTTTCTAATGTGTAATATAATGTTCATATATGTAATCTATTTTCCAAGACTGCTAAACTGATCGGTATTTCAGGACTTGATTCCTTATAATTAGGCCAATGTATTAAAATAATTCACCAACTCCCATAACTGGGGTCAGGGTGTTACATTAATAATTATTCATGTTTACTTGATTGTATATATTCCTTCACCAGTTATTCGAGAGAATATAATGTGAGTGGAATATTTAATAAATATTTATTTTCTATTTAGTGAATATAATATTTATTTATTTATTAGATAATAATGAAGTAATATTTATTTAGTAAATAAATAGTCATTATTCAAGGCCTTATAAATATTGTGGAGGAATGGAAGATCGAGTTTAATGTCCCGGTGATAAATAATAAATATTGATTGTTATTTGATTAAATAATATTAAATTTAATTTTCAAGTTAATCACATGTCAAGAAATAATAATAATATTATTATTATTTGACATGGGGTTCTACATGGATTAAATAAATAATAAAGGGTGCTTGTGTAATTATTTTATTTTATCCCTATTAATATATAAACTCAATTATATTATTTTCTCAATGAGCCAATTTTTTTGGTTGTGTACAAAGGATTTAAAGAATCCTATAAGGAATTATATATATCCATTCTCTAAGAAATATCCCAAGAACGAAGAGAAATATTCCTCCACCTCCCACTCTCAAGTAAAGAGAGATCAATGAGAACTCTTTGGAAGCAGTTCTCATAGTGATCAAAGGCAGATGACACAAGTGAAAGGATCTTTTGTGCTAGCACCCAAAGATTCTTATGGTGATGTTTGGAGTGGAACACGTGTGGATAAACTCTAGAGGGAATATGATCTTGATTCCTACAACACAATAGTGGTACAACATAGATCTATTGACATATCAATAAATTAAGAAATAATTCCAACAAGGTAATTATTTAATTAATTGATTGATTATAAATAATGTGTGATGATCCTCTCTCTGTTTTTGGAGTTCTATCCTTGGTATATATTCTTTGATTTAATTCCATAGATAATGATGATTATCATTGTGTAAATTTCATACTGATCATCAATCATGAAAAAAATAAAAGTTGGGCATGACCCATCGCATGCTTCTGCGACACCCAGAACCTATAACCATTATGCGTTCGTGATGCTCTACATCTTCATGAAGATCAAGATTTACAAAACTCAATCTTAATGAAACACATTCCTTTACCATATTTAAGAAGAGGAAATCCCAAAAAACCACCTGTCACGAATCTTTCTCCTCCCTCTTGATTTTAAGCCTAAAATTTTTGTAAACCCTGGGAAATGACAACACCTTCAACACTATAGTCATCTTGTACTGTAAGATCACTTACCTTTGAAACTCCTTGATCAACCCAGTGTGTATTGACAACAAACACAAACTAGAATCTATTCCTAGCTTCCATCTGTAACAATCCTTGGTTCCAAAAATTTATATATTTCACATTATTATCACATATTGTATTTACTTTTGTATAATTTATATGATAACATGTTTAATTTTTTTTGTCTCGTTAATAAGTTATAACAGTTCCTTTATATAATAATAAAAACGATATGAAAGTAAAATATTCTTAAATATGTTTTATATGGTCTATATACTACATTATGATATAAAAAGATGATATTTTACTATCAAGTGTTGGAGGATCAGAAGCATTGAGATGAGTTCTTATGAACTTCACACTTTTTTTTCTCTAATAATGGTGGTCATAAGGACGAACCCTATAATAGATTCCTTGAAATATTATTGTGTTATTGGATGTTTGTATCTATTATCTTGTGTATTGGTTATTTGTCTTGGGATTATTATGAATTAATTTACTTTAATTCATGATGAATTTTAACATCCCAAGTTTTTAAAAGGAAATCTTTTTCTGGAAAACTATTTAAATATACACAACTGTATTTTATACCAATAAATAAAAAAATAACACTCTTTGGATATTATTAATGGAATATATATATATATAATATTAAATATAATTTTTAAAATTCATCTTATATGTTTTATAGATATGATATAAGAACAAATCCAATTTTTACTCACAACAGATGTATTTTTCAAAAATAGCATATTTGTAGCCTTTTGATGGAACACTTGTTTTAAATATATTTTTTGAAAATTTTATAAGTTATATTTGAAAAAATTAAATATTTACTTGAAATTGGAGTATCAAAATTTACTTTAGTTGAATTTTTGGCATTTTTATGATAAGTTTATGTTTTGATGAATAGTAAATAAATAATGCATTTTAATTGAAAACTAATTTTTCATAATTTTTTTTATATAGTGTAAAATTATATTTTTAAATGGTTTTAAAGTATAATTAGATCAATTTTTTATCATTTAATCCAATGTATGTCATTGAAATCAATTTTTAAATGAAATTAGATACAGAAACTTTGTGAACTTTTGAATGTTTTTACTTTAAAAATCCATTTTCTCATTCCGTTAATGAGATTGATTTTTAATTAATTTCTATAATTTCTATATTTTGGATTTTAAAAAATGGATTTCATATTTAGAATTATAAGTTTAAAATTTAGTAAATTTTTCCCTTTTATTTTTGGACAATATAAATAGTAACTTTATTAAAAAAAATATTACCAAAGTTAAGGATAAATCGGGTAATGAAGGGTAAAAATGATATTATAAATATTATAAAATTCCTCTAACACTTATCCTAATTTTATTTGATGATTATTTTTAGTCCCTTATCATTAAATTATTAGTTATGAGACCATTTAGGGTTTAACAGTCTGAAATTCTAAAGTACATATTTGTATTTGATAGCGTGTATGACACATATCACCAAATGTGTAAGAGAATATAATAACCCGAGACTCTACTATATATTTACTATTTTAAATAAATTATATACATGATATAGATTTTAATACATGAAACACTGAGTTATCTTACATTACACGTAAGAGCAACCTTCCTCGATAGCTTGTGTTATACATAAGACTGACCTTTACCAAATAATGATATTTTTTTGAAATATTATTATTTAATATAATATGATATAATCTAGACCTTATGTTAGAAGTTAGGAATATTATTAACTAAATTATGAAAAATTATTTTTTAAATTATAGATAATATGAATTCTTTGGATACCAATTAATGGGAAATGAAAATAATAACCAATTTGATATAAAAAGAAATATTATTATTTTTATGCTTCAAAACAAGTTTTTTCTTAATTAATAAAATTAATTAAAATTAATTAGTGATTTTAATTAAATATATATTTTATATATTTAATCAAATATTTTTTATATTCATCCAGTAATTTTTCTATGCATAAGAAAATAGCAAACTCAATTTCATACACAAAACCTATATTTTTATAAAGGCAATTTTACCGCCTTTTAATGGAGAATCCAATTTGAATATGAATTTTGAAACTTTAATTAATTTAATATATCAAAATAAACTTTATATTTAAAATCTAAACATTATAATTAGTTTAGGGTGAATTGTTTATATTTTTTTGAAACATTTCATTTTTTAATGAATAGTTAAAAATACTAAATTATAGTTCAAAACTGCCTTTTCATCTAATTTATTTATAAGGTTAAATTATATGTTTAATTGGTTTTAAATTTTAATTAGATATTATTTTAATAAATTGATAAAATTTATGTGATTGGAATCAATTTCACTTGGAAATTTATTATAAAAACATAGTAAAATTTCAGGAGTTTTTATATTAAAAACCCATATTGTCGTCCCGCCAGCAGGATTAAATCTAAATCAATTTACTCCACATAAATAATTTTAATTTGGAAAAAAGGATTCAATATTTGGAATCAGAATAATTTAGAGTTTATAATAAGACCAAATTTATTTTTTTAACAAAAATATTAGTGAAAGTGATTAAATTAATTACAATGTTTAAGGTTAAATTAAGCTTAATAAGGGACTAAAACTTAATCTTAAGGCCCAAACGACATATAAACTTATAAAAGATATATTTAATGGTAATATTTAGACCCTATAGTATATTTTATTAAATTAGGTTCATTATTGGATCCAATTTCAACATGAAAAATGTGGGAAGAATTCCTTTGTGAAAATATTACAAGAGTGTCACTCCTCCTCCTCTATAAAATGCCTCCACTTCTCCCACTTCCTCACACCTCTAAATCCACTTTTATTCAGACAATGTAGTGCCCCTAACCCAGTTACCTAGATTCAGTGCATTATTACATAACATTTTCATGATCACAAGAGATCAATTCCTAAAATACCGATCAATTTAATAGCCTTTGATGTACTAGATATATACATAAGTTTCACACTACATTATGAAATGAAAAAAAAGAAACATTGTGTCTTCATTGAACACACTCATATTCCTTATCCTATCCCTGCAAGTCAATCATAATATACTTCTTCGCATCCTGGGAAAAATAAAATATAAGAAAGGGGTGAGCTCAGATTTTCAGTAAGGATAACAATATAGTAGAAACTATCATAAATAAGATAAAAATTTAAAGCAATGTATAAGACTAAAACACAAGCCTTTTAAACTTAAACTTCAGCATAATATGGAAAATATAAATCAAATAATTCCATTTACTTATTCACATGGATATTATATTAGTCAAATAAACACATGTAATATCAATATCTAATCTCATATTGATGGAATTCATAATGTCAGACATCTTAACCACAAAGTCAAGGCCTTGTGCCAAGACCCTAAATATAAATTTTGTCAAGGCCTTGTTCCAAGAAACTAGTTTGTCTCATGAGACCTACCGATTCATCAAGGATCCATATAGGGCCCCACCCATCACTTACTACATCCTATGCATTCTTCATATTAAAATAGTGAAACATAATATAAACATTTGTATAAAAGTAACATACAAAATGTTAATAATTAAATCATAAACCTGAATGAAATAAAAATAGAACATCCACAGTCAAACATATCATAAAACTATCAATACAATATGAAATATTGTATCATAAAAAATCAACTTCAATTAAACATAAAATCAAACAATAGATGTTGACATAGATGAAATAAATACAAAAACTATTTGAAAGAAATAACTCTTTCTACTTTGAAATAATTTAAAAGTTGTATAATTATAAAATAAAACATTTATTTTGAAAATATTCATATAATCTTGTAAGGGAAGCTTCAAAGGTTTTATAATGGCAGAAAATATCCGCACACGCTGTATAAGTTAAAAAAATATTCTTTCCTTAATTTGTCAAAAAAGTCACAAAGTACCTTGTCTGGAAAATGACAGAAATATTCCTTTCAAAACAATTTATAAAAATTCAAACAAGGGTATAAATTAATTTAACCTATAGTATAGTAAATATTAAGAAAATTGAAATTCATTTTTAAGAGACACAAATGTAGATGATAAAGATGTCCCAGTAGATACTTATGTATAAACAACCTCGGATAATAAAGAGATTGTAAAATTAACTCTTACCTTGTACTTTTCCTTAGTCGAGGGTATGTTAAACTGTTTTATAATGGTTAAATAATTATTATTAAATTATACAAGAGCCACATATATAAATATTATATTATATATGTTCCTCTAATATTGCTTTGTCAATAATATATTAGTATCATTGTTTCAGGTGTTAACTGATTCGTTTTCCTTTATAATTTTTGTCACGTAAGTCATGTTTATTACGGTTATAATGTATTTGATTCATATATATAATGATATTAAGTTTTTAAAAAATATTTTTTAATCATCAAATTCAAATTATTCTTTAATTTTTATGATGGGAATGAAATCTTAACGCGTCGTGGAGGTGGTAAGCCGTACGTATGCACGAGCGGAAATATCATTCTATTAGTGGTGAAATTGTATGTAATTTGATGGTATATTATATATAAAGAATCATTGACATGTTATATTTATTATTTTAATCAATTATACTCATTATTATTCCCATACGAATAATGAAGTATTGAATAACAAACTACACCATGACGTGGAAACGGTGAGTCATACGCACGCATGCAAAATGACTTTTTCATTCATAGGATGAATAGAATAATGAATATGGTTGTAACATATTTATTATAACATCTAATTGTGTATAATGTTCTGGATTTATTATTTTATTATGTAAACAAAATATAAAGAGGAAGTGGAAGAATAAAATAATTTTGAGAGAGGTGATGAAATAATTACCTCTTCTTCGGGTACTTCCTTTTGATTTGAACAAAAGGGATCCTTAGGTTGACTTTATGATCAAATTAAGTCCTACATGTTTAATTGAGCGTATTTGGGAGGATATTTGAGAAAATTTTGGTCGAGACAAATTTCTTTGGAGGTGTGAATTTAAGAAAGGAGAAGTACCCTTTCATAAGAGAGGTGAGGGGCACTTTTGGAAAATCTTGAAATATTAATTTATTATAAAATTATTTTCGTTTTCTAATAGATCCAAACGAATATATTTCGAGGATATAGTGGGTATGGTTTAAACTCCTCTCAACCAATAGGTTTTAAAAAATTTTAGGTCACCATATTAACCATATCTTTTAGATTTAACTCTTAGTTAAATAGTTTAACTTTTACCATATCTTCTTATATCTGTATACTAAACGGTTAATATAGTTACTATAAAATTCCAAGAGAACCTAAAGTGGTTCATTAATGACTTCTATAAAATTATAAAAGTACTTTGGCTGAATAATATATTTTTAGGAATATTATATCATTTAATAAAGTAGTATTTGTTTCAAAAACTCATTTATGTCAATTTTGACACTATTTAGTATTTGGTATTTTTGAAAGTCATAGAAACTTGATTAATTAGAAAAAAATGCCTTAAATAAACCCTAACATTTCATATTCACCTAGAAAATTTTTGGATGTCATCAAAAATATCAATTTACCTTTATTTTAATACTTATAATATCAATTATTTTTTTCTTTCATTAATAAGTTAATTACTACATCATCATTTTGTCATAAATAAATTTAATTATTTAATATCTGAAAATTATAAATAAAATACCATGATGTAGGAAATATTTTTATATTTCTAATGAATATTTATAGTCTAATTTATATTATGTATAACCTTATATTAAAAATGGTTTAGTTATCAAAATTTAAATTTAACACTTTTAAATCTTCTTTAAATAAAATATAATAAATGTCCTAATCTATCCCAAATGGATCAAAAAGGATATTATTTTTGTCTTAAGGTTTATTTGGGTCGAAAAAGACTTATACAATAGAATTAGGACATGTGTTGGGGTAATTTTATATTATCATAGTATTATTTATACCTTTAATTACCCTATTTACTTTTAACCATGGTAAATAAAATTCAAAAGTTATTATTCACCAAAAATTATTCTCATCCTATTGAAAAAAATTTTACTTACTAATTAAAATAGTTTGTATTGGATTTTTGAAATTCAATTCATAGAAGTAGTAAAATTACATTTTATGCAGATTTGCAAATGTGCCTAGAAGGTGGGTAAAATGCGTTAAAAAGTTCAATAAAATTTTATATAACTAATCTTATTATAAAATGACTACAATGAATTAAATAAGACTAATATAGGTATTATTTATCTTTTTTGAATTTAAAATAAATTTAAATTATAAAATAATTATTTAAATAAAAATTCGGTTTTAAACAATAATGCAGTGTTTTTCACTATTAATCAAAAATTGAAAGTTTTCAGAAAAATAACAAAAAAATCACCCTAAGATAATTTTGATATTAAAAATACAAAAATTAAGTCCATTTTGAAAAAATAAAATTTATAAAATTTCAAAAAGTGGGTATTACTATTCATAACAGTTTTTTTAAATGACTAGTTTGATTAGTCGTGGTATGCTAGAACTCAGAACTGCGTACAACACAAGCTATTGTATTAATCAAAGAGGAGGGTATCTTGGATTTTTGGGGTGTTACAGAAAATATCTACTGAAATGTATTCCTATAATACCTCCCCTCAACATTGAAGCCTCCATTTGGGCAGAAATCCTTCCAAGGAAGCCATTTGGTATAAACCAAAAGGAGTTACCCGATTAAGAGGCAACATGTTTTCTTAAACATTTTAGTTTTATTTACATTATACACTCCCTAAACTCTCCTTATTTCATTATAATATAAAAATACTAGTATAATAAATATACTAGGATATTTTTATTCTAAGGGTATGACCTAAACTTACACACATATCCATCTAATATGTAACAAACATATTGTTTTTGTGTACAATGAACTACCGCCTCACGAAACGATGATTGATCATTTTTCATTTACCATCCTTAATGGTTGGACATTATGATGGACACTATATTTATATATGATATTTATGACATTTATCATGTCTTTAATCTTATTAAAAATTTTTATACCATATAACTTTATTCTTTTTTATTTTTTTGTAAAAACGATAACATCATTTGCAAAAGTGTGGACTACCACCCCCTCAAAGCGATGTGATTCGTTCACACAACACATGTAATGTATAAATAATAGTTTTAATTAAAAATATGTTACATAGAAAACATCTATATGATATTAATTAAATAATTACCTTTTTGGAAATATACTATATAACATTTTCTTTATTACACTTTCACACACTCTAAAAGAGATAACATTGTTCGTGGACATATCAACCACCACCTCCTAGACATGTGTGATTACTTTTACATCACAATAATTATATATATAAGAATATATTATTAATTAATATTTTATTTATGATATAATTATCGTTCTGTAAAGTTATAATTCTATTTAACTTCTTTCTATAGAGATTGTTGAAAAATGAAAATGCGACTCATTCGTACGTACAGCCTACCGTCTCTATGATTGTAATGTTGATTCCTTTTTTATAAAAATATTTAATTTTTGTTTTTTAAAGTATAATTGATGAATAAATATGATAATTATGTCATGATTATTAATTTGGAGATGTTATATAATGACCCCTTTGACCATAGTTTACCTACCAAAGTTTTTTTTAACACATAAATCAAATTTGGTCAAAACAACCTATGTAAACATAATTGTTTAAGTAGTTGTATACAACATTGTAATAAGTGAAATAAAATTTATGATAAACCTAAAATATTTTCTCAAGTAATTATATAATTAACATAAGTTTATTATATAGGATGATAAAGGACAATCAACCAAAAGGAAACGCAAGGTGAGGGATTTAATTTCAATTTACTTTCTATTGAGAGTTAATTATTGTTATACACCTTGTTTATTTTATATGGTGTATATACTACCCTTTTACATGTTATATCATAAATATCATTATTATCTTGACATTATAAGTTTCATTTAATGATATTACTTCATATATATTATGATTCAAATGTTTCAAAGTAGTGTGGGACACTTTGGTATGCTTAAATATTATTCTCTTCAAGAAATTTTTTAATGATTATATTTACAATATCACTTCCTTTTGCGATTATTAACTTTCTCTTGAAAAAATAACCTTATTTTTTGCACCTAATTTCTTATATATGGTGTACATACTTCTAATTTTTTATATAATATCATAATTCATTCATTCTTCATGGTATTTTTAGTTTTAATTTAAATTATTTCATCTAAGGGGATTTGAGTTAAAAGTCACCATGTGAAAAAAAATTCATAACTCAATTTCATTTCATGGGATTATATTATTTTCTCATTTTCGTTAACATTATATGATTATGTATATAAGTACTTTTAATATATATTTATTTATTTCCTCTTCAATATGATGATTTATAGTTGATACACATAATCTAATCATTGATTTATTCTCACTTCAACATATAATCTTTCCAATGGTTTACTTTATAATCTATTTTTTTCAGGATTTTTACACCTGAATTTCCATCAGAGGAAATTATTTGATCATTATCTAATAAACCCTTTCCTTTTTTCTCCTATGTCTATTCATGGCCTTTTTCAAGTATTAGTACCATTTTTCCACTCTTTGGTGCTCAAAATGTTTTGGAAAATGTTTTTAAGAAAACCCAACTTCATTTCTTTCTTTAATTGAAGAACCAGTTTTCTTCTAAAAAAACATGTTTTATAAAAAGGTTATCAAAAATGTTTTTAATGTGATTTAGAAAATAAATTTTTACCATTTTTATATTTTACCAATGTTCTCAAAGTAATATTCTTATTTATTTCTAAATAATTAATTTTTTAACATTTTTTCCATGCAAGAAGAATATTCTTTTTACCTCATATGACAAGTACAAATTTACTCACCTTCAATTCTTTAAAGTTTCCTTTTTAGGTTTAAAATTTTATTTTTTTAAAGATAATGAATTAAAAATTAATTTTTAAAGAAAATTCATTTCAAAATGGTTTTCAAAACAAAATGATATTTTTCTCAATAATTTTTTTAAAATATATGTTTCTTATAATTTTATTCATCGAAGACAACAAACCTTTATTTTTACTCCACTTGGTATATGTTGTATTAATCACATCCTTATTATTAATTGGTATCGTTTATGATTGATTGGGCCAAGGATAGTATTCACATTTACTTTCTTGATTCATTTTTCCCCTTGAAATATACAATTTACTATGATCATTAAACATCAAATTTCCCCAAATTATCCATATAATTTATCATAGATATGTTCATTGGCGAAACCATATAGCATTTTTCATATAGTGTTTAATTTTAAAGTTATTTGATTATTTAAGGAAATATTGATAAATCTATATTCTTTACTTAATACGGATATTTGATAAGGCACTCTATTTATTTAAATGTTTTGGACATGCACTATATGGGTTTAGGGTTAGTTAATGAAAGCCCAATTGGTTAGAGACTGGTTGGTGCAAGCTCTATGAGTTTGGTATTGGTTAATGCAATCCCTGAAATACATTGTTAGTCTCATGGGATAAAATTAGTTGGCTAGCATAAGCTAATGTATTTTTACCCAATACGTTTTAAACAATCTTTATGGTAAAGGTATCATGTGCCTTAGAAACATGACATCCAATAATTAAGCATTGTTCTCATTTATTTTCAGTTATCATTCTTCCATGAGATTTTAGGTAGACATATATATGGATATATTTCATTTTTAGTTTGTTGGTTAAATGGCATGTGTTTCAGTTTCTTACCTTTCCACTTTGATTTTTTTCTTATCTAGTTATTTGAATGAAATGCATTTTTAGTATTTACCTTTCCGTATTATTTACTCACTTGCTTATCATTTATTGATTACATTGCATGTGTCCTCAGTTATTTACCTGTCCATATTGATTATTATTGACGATTCATTATTGCTTCTATTATGGTTTACTTAACCTTACTAAGCATTTGATCTCACCCTTATTATGTTTCATTTCACCAGGATTCCAATAAGCGTACTATGAAATATTTGCATGGATATACTATATGGAAGAAAGTTATCCTCGAATCTATTTAGAAAGAAAAAAATATGTTTTAATTATTGTATTCTTTTTAAATATGAGACTCATGTATGTATCTATTTTACCAAGACTAATAAATTCTCCAGTCCTTTAGGTCTTGATTCCTTTTAATCATTCCAATGTAATTAGTATCAAACACCAAATCTGTGCTTTCTGGGTTTGGGTCACTATAATTGATATCAAAGGATGTTTAGTATAAACCTTGGGAACTAGGTTTTGGAAAACATAGATTAGAGAACATATCCCTAAGGAAGAATTTGTGAATAAGTTTAGAAGAAAACCCTATAATTTTAGAATAGTATAAATTATGCAGGTCTTCCAAGAAATACATCCACGTTTGGATAATAAAAGTGGGTGTGGTTCTAGAACAAGTGTACCTAATAGTAACAACACTAAAAAGGTGTGTCAGGCCTAACTCGGTGTAACTTGTACATAACAATGGGTTGTACTGCGCACCTGGTTTTACACTCATAAAGGATATGCTTAAGATAAGTCACGTTTTCTTTACAAATAATTATGAAGGATTTGAATAGATAATGATAATGAATGTCCTAGGATAAACCTTAGACCAAGGAAGGACCTATTTCTAAATAAAATGGATGAAGTATTTATGTATTGAGGTTGTATTAAAAACCTTAGTTAAAAGGCTACTTAGTGATTAACCTTATTTCAAGGATGTCCGTCATATTCAGTTTTGGAAATTATATTAATATGGTTTTAGAAAAGGGAAACCTGTAATCTTGGTGACAACCAATCAAATCTTGCAAGGCCACAGGACTCAAACCCATGACTAAAGGGTGATAAGGGTTTCACGCATACCACTGACCTATGCAATATCCTGGTTATTATGTCATTTTTTTTATTTAAACGATTTGAAGAATAAATATTAATGATGAACCAGTAGTGTAAATTAATATGTTTGGAGATTAATGTCTTAACCATATTACTTTTTTAAAATGGTTAGAGACAAATAGTTATAATTTTCACTCTTTTATGGGCCTTCAGATCCATTATAAATGTATTTTAGTGCTTTAACCATTAAAATTGATTTTTGAATGAATTGGAAAATTTATCAAAGCACAACGAAAATTTTAAATTATTTTTATAGAAATATATAAATTAAGCATACATAGGTAGTAAAATAATTTCTCAACATTATGAAACAAATCTTAAAAAATGGTTGTTCTAATATCTTATTTTTTGTTGAACTGATGGTCTTTGAAATCATCACAGATTTATGGCTTTGAGGCCCTAAACATTTTATTGATTATTCAATTTTTAGTGATTTATAACCTCAATCACTCCCTATAAATATTTTCCATTTTCCTATATGAGTGTACCTCTACTTTCCACTAATGTTATCCTACTTAGAGACCTAATTATATGATATTCCATGTGACCATTATACTTCCCATTCTCTCTTTTCCAGAGAATGTTTTACATACCCTTATCACGATGTGTGGTTTAAATATTGGAAATATCAAACAATATATTACCAATATTGAATTTAAATTGTGAGGATGTAATTTAATTAAGGTGGGGTGAATGTAACACCCTAAAATTCTATAGTACAACTTTGTATTTGATAGCCTGTATGACACACATCACCAAGTGTTAAGAGAATATAATATCCCAAGACACTACTATATATTTAATATTTTAAATAAATTCAATACATGGTACAAAAATGAGTTATATTGCATTACATGCAGGAACAACCTTCCTTGGTATCTTGTGTTACATGCAAGACTAAGTTTCAAGAAACAACGGTATATTATTAAAATATTATTATTTAATATAATAAGATATAATCTAGCCTTTATTTTAGTTGTTATGAATATTATTATCTAAATTATTAAAATTTATGGTTTATATAATATATAAAATGAATTTACTGGTTACCAATTAACGAGAAACGAAAATAAGAACCAATTTGATATAAAACAAAATATTATTATTTTTATGCTTTCAAATGAGTTTTTTCTTAATAAAGATAATTATTTAAAATTATTTAATTATTTTAATAAAATATATATTTTAAATATTCAATCAAATATTTTTTATATTCATCGATTAGTTTTTATATGCATAAGATAAGAACAAACCTAATTTCACACATAAAATCCAATATTTTTATAAAGGCAATTTTACTGTCTTTTAATAGAGAACTCATTTTAAATATGAATTTTGAAACTTTAATTGATTTAATATGTAAAAATAAACTTTATATTATAAATTTAATCATAATAATTATGTTATGGTAAATTTTTGATATTTTTCTGAAACATTTCATTTTTTAATGAATAGTTAAAAATAATGAATTTTACTTCAAAACTTTCTTTTCATATAATTTATTAATAAGGTAAAATTATAAATTTAATTGGTTTTAAAGTTTAATTAGATAATATTTTTATCAATTAATACAATTTATTTGATTGGAATAAATTTCTATTTGAAATTGATTATAAAAACAAAGAAAACATTCAGGAGTTTTTACTTTAAAACCTCTATTATCGTCCCGTCTACGGGATTAAATTTAAATTAATTTATAACACTTATATGGTTGGAATTTGGAAAAATGGATTATATATTTTTAATCATAATAATTTATTATTTCTAATAATACCAACTTTTTTTTACCAAAAATATTAGTGAAAGTGATTGACATTAATTACAACGTTTAAGGTTAAATCAAGCTTAATAAGGGTCTAAACCTTAACCTTAAGTCCCAAAAAGACCTATAAACTTGTACAAGAGATATTGGTTGGCCATATTTAGACCATATAATCTATTTTATTTAATTTTTTCCATTATAAGATCCAATTTAAATATGAAAAACATGGGAAGAATTCCTTTGTCAAAATATTACAAGAGTGTCACTCCTCCTCCACTATAAAAGGCCATCACTTCCCCCACTTCCTCACACCGCTCAAACCACTTGGGTTCAGAAAATATATACCCAAATATATTCCCATAATCCCTCCCCTATACATTTAATCCTTTATTTGGGCATAAATCCTTCCAAGGAATCCCTTCGGTATAAACCAAAAGGAGTTACCCGATTAAGAGGTAACATTTTTCCTCAAGCTTTTTAGTTTTATTTCTATTATCCACTACCTTAACTCTCCTTATTCCATTATAATATAAAAAACAGTATAATAAATATACTGGGATTTTTTTATTCTAAGGTTTATACCTACACTTACACACACATCCATATAATGGGCAGTGAACATACTCCTTCTATGTACAACAAACTACTACCTTACGAAACGATGATTGTTAATTTTTCCTCTACCAAACTTCATGGTTGAACAATATGATGGAAAATATATTTATATACGATATATATGATATCTATTATGTATTTAATCTTATTTAATTATTTTATAACATATATCTTTATACTTTCCATTTTGTGTAAAAATGATAACATCATTTGTGGAAGTGTGGACTACCTCCCCCTCAAAGTGATGTGATTCGTTCACATGATACATGGAATATATAAAGTTTGGTTTTAATTAAAAATATGAGACATAGAAAATATCTATATGATATTCATGAAACAATTAACCTTTTAGAAATATAATATATATCATTTTCCTTATTACACTTTCACACACTTTAAAAGAGATAACGTCTTTCATGGATGTGTGGACTACCACCTCCTCGACATGATGTGATTCCTTTTACATCACAAGAATTATATATATAATTATATATGATTAAATAATATTTTATTTATGATAAAATTATCATTATTCAAATATATAATTCTACTTAACTTCTTTCTATAATGATCATTGAAAAATGAGAATGTCACTCATGCGTACGTTTGGCCTACTGTCTCAATGATTGTAACACTGATTCCTTCTTGATAACCATATTTAATTATTATTTTTAAAAGTATAATTTATGTATAAATATGATTATTATGTCATTATTATTATTTTTTAGATGTTATTTAATGATCCATTTGACAATAGTTGACCTTCCAAAGTTTTTTCTGACACAAACTGAATTTGTCCAAAACAACTTACATAAATATAATTGTTTAAGTAGTTGTATAAAAAATAGTAATTAGTTAAATAAAATTTATAATAAACCTAAAAAAATTATCAATAAATTATATAATTAATATAATAATATTATATAGGATGTTTAATGACGTTCACCCTAAAGGAAACACAAGG
Organism: Viscum album; assembly: GCA_963277665.1. Taxonomy (NCBI): domain Eukaryota; kingdom Viridiplantae; phylum Streptophyta; class Magnoliopsida; order Santalales; family Viscaceae; genus Viscum; species Viscum album. The sequence continues at coordinate 183,142 of CAUJRU010000087.1, read as the reverse complement.
TAAGGGATTTTGTCTCAATTTATATTACATTGATACTTATTTGTTATTATGCACTTATTTTATTTTATATGGTGTATATACTAACATCTAACATGTTATATGATGAATATCCTTATTCTCATGATATTATAAGTTTAATTTAATGATATTTCTTCAGGGAGATTATGATTAAAATGTTTCAAAGTGGTATCAAATACTTTTTAATGTTTAAATATTATTCCCCCAAGAATGTTTTTAATTATTATCTTTAGAATATCACTTACTTTTGGGATTTTTAACTTTATATTGAAAAAGTAACTTTATTTTTTTTCACCTATTTTCTTATATTTGGTGTACATACTGCTACTTTTTCATATATTATCATGATTCATTCATTCTTCATGATATTTTTAGTTTTAATTTGAATTATTTCATCTACGTATATTTGAGTTAAAAGTTACCAAGTGGAAAAGAATTTCATAACTCAATTTATTTTCATTGGGTTATATTAATTCATCATTATCGTTAATATTATATGATTATGTGTATAATGAATTTTAATATCTATTGATTTATTTCCTACTGTATATGTGGATTTATATATGATACACATAATCTACTCATTGATTGATTCTCACACCAACATTTTAATATTTCCAAGGGTTTGCTATACAATATTATTTCATTCAGGATTGTTTACACTAGAATTTGTATTAGAGAAAATTATTTGATCATTTTCTAACAAACCCATTCATTTTATTCTTATTTGTTTATTCATAAAATTTTTCAAGTTTTAGTACCATTTTTCCACTCTTTGGTACTCATAATGTTTTAGAAAAGGATTTTAAGAAAACTCAAATTCACTTATCTCTTTAATCGAAGAATCTATTTTCTTATAAAAACCCTATTTTCTAAAAAATATTGTCAAAAATATTTATAAAATGATTTGGTAAATACATTTTTACCCTTTTGGTCTTTTACAAATGTTATTAAAGGAATATTATTTTCAATTTCAAAATAAGGAATTTTTCTAACCTTTTTACCCTGAAAAAGGAATGTTCCTTTTTCCTCATATTGTAAGTATGGATTTACTCACCATCATTTATTTGAAGTTTCCTTTACATGTTTAAAATGTTAATTTTTTTAAAGAAATTTTTTTCAAAATTAATTTTCAAAGAAATTTTTTTTCAAAAGGTTTTTCAAAACAAAGGGATATTTTTCTCAAGAATGTTTTTAAAATATATTTTTATTTTAATTATATTAATAAATGACAACAACCGATTATTTTTACTACACTTGGGATATGTTGTATTGGTACCATTATTATTATTTATCAAGATGGTTTATGATTGATTTGGTCATAGATAATATTCACATTCACTTCCTTGATTTATTTTTGTCCCCTTGAAATATTCATTTTCTTATGATCATTGAACATCAAATTTTCCCTAATTATCCAAATCATTTATCATGGATATGTTCATTACCTAAACCATATACCATTTTTCATATGGTGTTTAATTTTAATGTTATTTGATTATTTGCAGAAATATTGATAAATTTGTATCCTTTCCTCAATACATAATTTTTTTAAAAGGTTGGGGCCAAAGCCTCAATTTATTTTATAAAGCAAAGACCTCCTTATACTGGGTAAAGGGTGACCCATTACATAGCCCAAAGGTCCAAGGCCAAGTGGCCTGAATACAAGGCTTGAGAGGCTATTTATTGGCCCTAAGGACCCCTCAGTGAATAGTACTGCTACAGTACCCATGAAACTACAGTACAACTGCTGCTACAGATCCTGCTACAGTCCCTCCATTGCTACAGTGTCGTCGCTGCTACAGTTTGACCCCTGCTACAGTTCCACCACTACTACAGTACCCTGTTACAGTGCTGCTACAGTACCCAGGAAATTCGCCCATACCCAAATTTGATCCTGGGTCTTTTGGATGCCAAGCAGGAGCCTATACCACTAGGGTATAGGCTCGTTGGCATTACTCAATACATATATTTGATAAGGTACTTTGTTTATTTAAATGCTTTGGACATGCACTATACAGGTTGGGGACTAGTTAAGGAAATCCATACAAGTTAGAGACCAGTTAATGCATGATCTATGGGTTGGGTACCGGTTAATACAAGCCACACGATGCATCGTTAGTCTCAAGGGATGAAATTAGTTAGCTATCCTAAGCTAATGGGTTTTTACCCATTAATTTTCAAAATATCTTTACAGTAAATTTATCATGTTCCTCGGAAACATGACATCCTATAATTAAGAAGTTTCCTCATTTAGTTTTAGTTATTATTCCTCCATGAGATTTTTCTTTGACATATCTATGGATAAATTTAATTTTTAGTTTGTTGATTAAATGGTATGTGTTTTAGTTTCTTACCTTAGCACATTGATTTTTTATTATCCAGTTATTTGAATGGAACGTGTTTTTAGTATTTACCTTTCTATATTATTTACTAAATTGATTCTTAATTATTGATTACATGGAATATATTCTCAGTTATTTAACTTTCCATATTGATTATTCATGTTGATTTATTATTGCTTTTGTTATGATTTACTTAACCTTAATGAGCATTTTATATCACACTTATTATTTTTCCTTTCATTAGGAATCCAAGAAGCGTACTATGAAAGATATGCAGGGATATACTATATGGAAAAAATTTGTCCTCTAAGTAATTTAGAAAGAAAAAAATTATGTTATTATTAGTGTATTCCTTTGTAATACAAGACTCATGTATATATCTAGTTAACCAAGACTACTAAACTCTACTGTCCTTTGGGGCTTGATTCCTTGTAATTATGTCAATGTAATTAGTACTAGACACCGTCTCTAGGTATTTAGGGTTTGGGTCACTATTTTTGGTATCAAAGGATGTTTAGTAACAACATTGGAAACTAGATTTAGGAAAACATAGATTAGAGAATGAAACCCTAATTAATAATTTGAGGATAAGTGTAGAAGAACACCCAAGAATTTTGGAATAGTAGAGATTATGTGGGTATTACTAGAAATACATCCTTGTCTAGATACTATAAGTGGATGTGGTTCTAACACAGATGTACCTAGGAGTAACTACTCTGACAAGGTGTGTTGGACCTAACTCGGCGTAACTTGGTACACAATAATGGGTCTTACTACGCACCTGGTTTGACACTCCTAAAGTATATTCATAGATAAGTTGTGTTTTATTTACAAACCATTATGAATTATTTAAATAGATAATGAAAATGAATGACCTAGGATAAACCTTAGATCAAGGAAGGACCTATTTGGAAATAAAACAGATGAAGTATTTATGTACTGAGGTTGTATTTAAAACCTTAGTTAAAAATATATTTAGTGATTAAATTTATTTTAAGGATGTAAATCATATTTATTTTTTAAAATTATATTAATATAGTTTTAGAAAAACACAACCTATAATCTAGGTGACAACCAATAAAATTCAGAAATGTCGCAGGACTAGAATCCATGACAGAAGGATGATAAGGATTTTATGCTAACCACTAACCTACATAATGTCCTAGTTAGTATTTCATTGTTCTTAGTTAAAAAATTTGAAGAATAAATATTAATAATGAACCATTAGTATAAATATTTAAGTCTAGAGATTAATTTCATAACCATATTTGTTTTGGAAAATAGTTAGAGACAAATAGATAGATTTTTCACTCTTTTATTGGCCTTAAGATCCTTTGTAAATGTATTTCCGTGCCTCAACGGTCAAAATTGATTTTTTAATGAATTGGAAAATCGATCAAATCACAACAAAATATTAAAATTCTATTTATAGAAATATATCAAGTAATTATACATAGGAATTAAAAAAAATTCTCTGCATTAGAAAAAAAATATTTAAAAAAATGTTCTCTTAATACCTTAATTATTGTTAAACCAATGGTCTTCTAAATTATCACAGATTTAGTGCTTTGAGGCCCTCAACTTTATATTGATCATTCACTTGTTTTTTATTGATTATTTCAACTACTCCCTATAAATATTTGTGCTTTTACTCTATGAGCGTGTCTTTACTTTCCACTAATGTTCTCCTACTTAGAGACCTAGTTATATTTTATTCCATGTGACCATTATAATTTCCATTCTCTCTTTTCTGGTGGATTTTTTACGTACCCTTCTCATGATGTGGGAATTAAATTTAGGAAATATCAAAAAATATATTACTAATATTGAATTTAAATTGTGAGGATGTATTTTAATTAAGTTGGGGAGAATGTAATACCCCAAAATTCTAAAGTACAACTTTGTATTCGATAGTGTGTATGACACACATCACCAAGCACGTAAAGGAATATAATATCCAAAGACTCTATTATATATTTAATATTTTAAATAAATTAAATACATGATATAGATTATAATACACTCAATAATTATTTATCTTTCATTACACATGGGAGCGACCTTCCTTGATAGCTTTGATTACACGCAAGACCGAGTTTCACCAAACAATGATATATTATTGAAATATTATTATTTAATATAGTATGATATAATCTAGTCATTATGTTAGTGGGAATAAATATAATTAACTAACTCATGAAAATTTATGGTTTATATAATATATAAAATGAATTCATTTGTTACCAATTAACAAGAAATGAAAATAAAAACCAATTGGATATAAAAAGAAATTTTATTATTTTCATGCTTCCAAAGGATTTTTGTCTTGATAAACATAATTATTTACAATTAGTTAATTATTTTAAGTAAATATATATGTTATATATTCAATAAAATATTTTTTATATTCATCCATTAGGTTTTATATTTATAAGATAAGAACAAACCTAATTTCACACAAAAAAAACTTATATTTTTATGAAGGCAATTTCGTCACCTTTTAATAGAGAACCCATTTCAAATATGAATTTTTACACTTTAATTGATTTAATATTTAAAAATAAACTTTATATTTTAAATAAAAACATAATAATCCAGTTAGGTTTATTTTTTGATATTTTTCTGAAACATTTCATTTTTTAATGAATAGTTAAAAATACTGAATTTTAGTTCAAAACTGATTTTTCATCTAATTTATTTATAAAGTTAAATTATAAATTTAATTTCTTTTAAAGTTTAATTAGGTCATATTTTTATTAATTAATAAAATTTATGTCTTTTTATTCAATTTTACTTTAAAATTGATTATAAAAATACAGCAAACTTTAAGACGTCTTTACTTTAAAAACTCGTATTGTTGTCCCGCCTACAAGATTAAATTTAAATAACTTTTTGATGATTATATGATTTTAATTTGGACAAATTGATTCCATATTTATAATAATCATAATTTATAATGTTTTTATAAGACCAAATTTGTTTTTGGCCAAAAATATTGGTAAAAGTGATTAACATTTATTACAATATTTGAGGTTAAATTAATCTTAATTAGGGACTAAACCTTAACCTTAAGACTTAAATGACCTATAAAATTGTCTAAGATATATTGGATGGCCATATTTAGACCCTATAATTTATTTTATAGAATTGGGTCCATTATTGGATTCACTTTCAACATGAAAAACATGGGAAGAATTCCTTTGTCAAAATTTTACAAGAGTGCCACTCCTCCTCCGCTATAAAAGGCCACCACTTATCCCACTTCCTCACACCTCACAAACCACTTAGGCTCAAAAAATATCTGCCAAAATAGATTCCCATAATCCCTACCCTAAACCTTGAATCATAGATTTGGGAAGAAATCCTTCCCAGAAATCCCTTTGGTATTGTCACGACCCGTCCTCGGGGCCTGTGCCGTGACTACCCCAAGCCCGCCTTCCATAGGACAGGGGTTGGCGACTAGCACCAAAGGCGTAAATCCCGATAACTCGGAATGAATTTCCTTTATAAAAGTAACAAAACACCATAGAGTACAAGCGGAAGTAAAACACTAAGTACAAAAAGAAGTGCTGAATGTAAATGGGCCAGAATACAAACCCAAAAGAAAGTAAAACTACAACTGAACAAGTACAACAGAAAAAAAAAGACAACAGCTGGAGGGACGGAAGTGGCTCATGGGTCGTCCTCCTCGGATCCTACCTGAAGGGTAGGTACAGATGGCGCAGCTCCTGGATCGTCCACCATGAATCCTACCTGAAGGGTAGGTACAGATAGCCTCCACAGTGCTCTCGCCCGTCAACCTCCTCCGTGTGTCGTCTCGCCGCGAAGTCCACCTCCGGATACTGACTCGTCGTGTAGTCCACCTCTGGGTACCGTCCAGTCCTCGAACACTCGGCCTCCGTCAGCACTGCCTGTCGTCTACAACCAACACAACGAGGTGCAGGAATAGCCCGTGCAGGGGTGAGTATAACGATACTCAGTAGGGACCCTGAGACCCTGAAGGTCTCACTAAAACCAACAAGGTTAACCAAAAAGAAGATCTCAATAGATAACCTCTACTTAGGTATATGCCCATACATATACCTAAGTTATCAAGTAACCCATCTCAATCATGAGGAAACACAAGGATTATGAAATCAACGGATAACCACTACCCAGGTATATGCCCATACATATACCTAAGTTATCAAGTGACCCATATCATTCATGAGGTAAACACAAAGGTCAAAGATTCAGCTCAAACCAGGATTTTCATTATCGAAACCGTAACTGCTAAAGAGCTCTGTCTCTGGAGTGTATAGTGGTCCTGTCACGACTCCGAGGTACTACTCACTAACCTAAGACTGCTGCGGTACTCCTCCTGTCGAGTACCACGGGCCAGCCACCCAAACACAGTAGTGCTTCCCGCTGGGGTATGCCACACAAACACAGTTGTGCACACCCCCTAGTAGCCTACTGAGGTACTCTCCGGACGAGTACCGCGGGTCCGCACTATCACACAGGTAGTGCTCCATCCGTCATGGGTCTGCACCCAAACAAAGTAGTGCTCCATCCACTGGTCTAGTCGACTCACTCCAAGTCGAGCCGGTCAAGCAGTCGTCAGGTCTCAGTCGGCTACACGGTCTCCGTACTCCACACGCTCGTCTCTGGGAGGGTCCGCTCCATGAGCTACAAGTCGATACTCCAAGTATCTCAAAGTCCCAAAAAGAAGTATCTCAAAGGACCGCCTCATCATAGGGGTCTCAACGCAACAGACGACGAGTCAATCGGACACCCGGTCTGTGAGTTATTAGCCTTTTCATCCCAGGGGCCCGTTTGGTTTCGTGAGCGAACCAATCTCGGCCGTATCTCAACTGTACCCCGAGATATCATAGGGTATACTCATAGGGACCGTTTCTCAACGTGATCATCAACGCCGCTGACGGTTCGTCAAACGGACGCCCGGTCTGAAAGATATCAGCTTTTCTGTTCCAGGGGCCCGGTTGGATTTCGGGTACAATCTAACCCGGCCACTATCCAACTGTATCCAAAACTCGGTCGAAGTATGCCAAAAGTTCCGACTCATCAAGAGGAAATCAACGAGACAGACGAAGCATGAATCGAACGCCCGGTCTGTGAGTTATTGGCCTTTTCGTTCCAGGGGCCCTGTTGGTTTCGTGAGAGAACCAACCCGACCACACTCCGAAGGCATCCAAACCTCGAGCGGAGTAAGCCAAAAGATCCTTCTCACTTAGAGGAAACCATCAAAGTCGACGGCACGTCAATCGGACGTCCAGAGCTCTAGATATGAGCGTTTCCGCTTCGAGGGCCCGGTTGGTTTCGTGTACGAACCAACCCGGCCGAACCCAAAGTTCTCTGAAACCTTGAGTACGATATACCGAAACGACCGTCATTATCCAAGGATCGCGTTGCCGCTAACGGCGCGTCAATCGGAGGTCCGTAGCTCAAGTCATGAGCAAAAGACTGAAAACGGTCCGAAGACGGGGGGTCTGGGCCCGGGCCGACCCGGCCCGACCCCCCCACTGGGTCGGCCGAACCGGGTCGACCCAACCCAGTCCGACCCGGCTGGCCTGGTCCGGTCCGGTTCGGCTCGGCCGAGCGGCTGAGCGCGGAAGCCGCGGGGGCACGCTGCCCCCGTGTGAGGAACCCGCGGCCTCGGTTGGGGCCGCCTTGCCAGCGGACGCGGCGGCCGGGCCGCGTCCCTCCACCGGTTTCACGCGGCCGCGGAACCGCGTCGCCGTCGTGACTTCAGCTACGTCGGGTTTTGCCGGCGGCGCGCCGGGCGCCGCCGCGCCGGCGGGAGTTTCCGCGGGCCACCGGACGCTCTCCGTTGGTCCGTTTTGTGTGCGGTCTTCGCCAATGGTCCTCCCGGGACCCGATCTTCACTGTGAGGTCCTCAAAATGTCTTCGCGGCCCGCTTCACCATCGATCGTCGATCCGAACTTCGACAACAAACTGCGGGGTCTTCAAAATGCCTCCACGGTCCCAACTCCGCCCGCGGTTTCGCTCGGCTTCAATGGCGCGGCGCGACGGTGTCGTGCTCCTTCGCCGCGTTCTTTGTCGTGTCCGCACGGTGTCGTTGCACTGTTCCACCTTTGTTCGTGCCACAACAATCTCAAACAACAAGGGGGGGAAGGAGGGTCGGCCGTGTTCGTGCGGTCCGACCTTCCCCCGTTAGTATGATAACAGGCGGCACAAAAAAAAGGAAGGAAGAAAGGCGACAAATGAGATCATAATCAAAAATAAAAATAATCCCCCATAACTTCCTGCAACAGAAATTCCCAACCCGCAAGGAAAACATTCGCGGATCAACTAGGTAATAAGTTGATCCGTGTTCATTGTTTTCTTTAGAAAGAAAGAAAGAAAGAAAGAAAGAATTTAAGGGAATAAAATTATTCTCAACATGACAATCCCCTACCTCGTCGAAGTCATCGAGTGAGGGTTCGTCGCGGATTTTCTCATCGCGGAAGAAACGTCGCGGAAGGAGAGTCTTCGGCGTCACGTCGTCGATCTCTGGGGGTTTAGCGTTCTTCGTCGGAGGTCGGAGCATTCTTCATGTTCTTCGCGTTCTTCGCGTTCTTCGTCGAAGAACGAAGAATTCTCTCTCTGCTCTCCCGAATGTTTAACACAACACAAACCACCTCAACAAAAATAAAATAAGTCCTCAACTTATTTTATTATCAACTTAAGAATTGAAAAACAAAAGATAAGAAACGAATAATTAAATTCGAAGAATTAATTGTAAAACTTAACTGCCCAATTAAATTGGGGCGTTTCTTGACCAGAAAAATGCACGGTTGACTTCATTTAATAGGGTCCGCAGGTGCGTTACTTAAGAAGAAAATAAACGGTGGGGATCGTGTGGGCCCCACCTCACAAATATCCTACCAAGTGGGTAGGATATTTTGAATTTCACCCTATCCGCTTCAACCCAGCTTAAGTAGCTTTAAAGTGGTCTTTAAGCGGCTTAAAGTGAAATAAAATAAAATTGTCGTACAACTTTATTTTATTTCTTAACTTAAACCCCAAAAATTAAAAACCACAACCGAGCGAATGCAACTCCGGAAGAGGCGTTTCTAAGCAAGCATCGGCACTTCGATTCCATCGGTGCCCTTGGAATTCGATTCCGAGCACCGGTTCGAAAGTTAGAAAAACCCGCTCGTTCGTTCACTGAACGTACCTGAGCCAAACTTCGGAAATTGATTCTGGGCACACCGGGCCTCGGAATCAGGCACCATCAGAAACTGCGTTCTTTTAAAATTCCAAAGAAAATTTAGGAAATAATTTCCATTGAAATTTCTGGGTCTTTACAGGTATAAACAAAAAGGAGTTACCCAATTAAGATGTAACATTTTTCCTTAATATTTTTTGTTTTATTTCCATTATCTACTCCCAAAACTCTCCTTATTACATTATAATATAACAAAAACAGTATAATAAATATAATAATATGTTTTTATGATAATATTTCTACCTAAACTTATTCATACATCCATCTAATGGGTAATGAACATACTGTTTCTGTGTATGGCGAACTACCGCCTCCTGAAACAATGATAGTTCATTTTTCCTTTACCAACCATCATGGTTGGACATTTTGATGGAAAATATATTTATATATGATATTAATAATGTCTTTAAGATTCTCTAATTATTTTAAAACACACATATTTGTATTTCCATTTTGGGTGAAAATTATAACATCGTTTATGGAAGTGTGGACTACCACCCCCTCAAAGCGATGTGATTCATTCACACGATATATAGAATGAATAAATAATGGTTTTAATTAAAAATATGTGACATAGAAAACATATATATTATATTAATGACATAGTTACCTTTATGGAAATATAATGTATATCATTTTCCTTATTACACTTTCACACACTTTAACCATAGTTGACCTACCAAATTCATTTTTTACACATAAAACGAATTTGGTCAAAACAACCTATGTAAACATAAATGTTTAAGTAGTTGTATAAAAAATAGTAATAAGTGAAATAAAAGTTATTATAAACATGAAAAAAAGTTATCAATAAGGTAGATAATTAAAATAAGTTTATTATACATGATGTTAAAGGACGTTCACCCCAAAGGAAATGCAAGGTAAGAGATTTCATCTCAATTTACATTCTATTGGGACTTATTTGTTCTTATGCATCTAGTTTCTTTTATATGGTGTATATACTAACCTTTGACATGTTATATCATGAATATCCTTATTCTCATGATATTATAAGTTTTATTTAATTATATTACTTCATGTATATTATGATTCAATTTATTCAAAGTGGTATGAGATACTTTGGAATGTTTAAAGATTAATATACTCAAGAGCATTTTCAATGATTATCTTTACAATCTCACTTCCTTTTACGATTGTTAACTTTCTCTTGAAACAATAACTTTATTTTTGTGCACCTAATTTCTTATATATGGTTTAAATACTACCACTTTTTCATAAAATATCATTATTCTTTCATTCTTTATGATATTTTTAGTTTCAATTTGAATTATTTCATCTAACATGATTTGAGTTAATAGTTACCAAGTGGAAAAGAATTTCATAACTCGATTTATTTTCATTGGGTTATATTAATTCCTAATTGTCATTAATATTCTAGGATTATGTGTATAATTAATTTTAATAACTATTGATTTATTTCCTCTTATTTATGTTGTTTTACAGTTGATAAACATAATCTACTCATTGATTGATTCTCACTCTAATATTATAATCTTTCTAAGGATTTACTTTATAATCTTATTTTTTTGGGATTGTTTACACTTGAATTTTTATCAGAGGAAATTATTTGATTATTATTGAATAAACACTTTAATTTTATTCTCCTCTGGTTATTCGTGACATTTTTTAAGTATTAGTACCATTTTTCTACTCTTTAGTACTCAAAATGTTTTAGAAAATGTTTTTAAGAAAACATGAATTTATTTCTCTCCTTAGTCGAAGAACCTATTTTCTTCTAAAAACCCATGTCTTATAAAATGTTTTTCAAAAATGTTTTTAACATGATTTAGTAAATTAATTTTTACCCTTTTTTCATTTACCAATGTTTTAAAAGGAATATTATTGTTGCCTTCTGAATAAGGCCTTTTTCCCAACCTTTTTACCATGAAAAAGGAATGTTCTTTTTACCTTGTACGACAAGTACGGATTTAATCAATGCCGCCTTCTGAATAAGGCATATTCTTGTACCCTAATTATCTATATCATTTATCATGGATGTTTTTATTTCCTAATTCATATACCATATTTTTTATGGTTTTTACTCTAAAATTTATTTTATTATTTAGGGAAAAATTGATAAATGTGTATTCTTTACTCAATAAAAATATTTGATAAGGAACTTCTTTTATTTAAATGCTTTGGACATGTACTATATGGGTTGGGGACCCATTAATGCAATACCTACAGGTTGGATACTATTTAATGAAATATCTATGGTTTGGGGATGGTTAATTCAATCCCCACGATGCATCATTAGCCTCATGGGATGAAATCGGTTTTTTAGCCTAAGCTAATGGGTTTTTACCCAATACTTTTTAAACTGTATTTACGATAAAGTTATCATGCACCTGGGAAACATGAAATCCAATAATTAATAATTATCCTTATTTAGTTTTAGTTATTATTCATCCATGATATTTTTTGTCAACATATCTATGGATACATTTCATTTTGAGTTCAATGGTTAAATGGCATGTGTTCAGTTTCTTACCTTTCCACATTGATTTTTACTTATCTATTTATTTGAGTGGAATGTGTTTTTAGTATTTACCTTTACATTTTATTTACTCACTTTATAATCATATATTGATTACATGGAATGTGTTCTAAATTATTTACCTTCTCATATTGATTATTCTCATTGATTCATTATTGCTTCTTTTATACTTTACCTAACCTTATTGTTCATTTAGGCTCACCCTTATTATGTTTCATTTCACTAGGAATCCAAAGAATACTATGAAATATGTGTAGGAATAAATTATATGGAATAAATTTATTGTTTAAGTTAATTAGAAATAAAAAAATATGTTGTAATTAGTGTATTCTTTTGTAATACAAGACTCATGTATATATCTGATTTACCAAGACTACTAAACTCTTCGGTCCTTCAGGGATTGATTCATTATAACCATTCTAATGTAATTAGTAGAATACATTGGATCTGAGCCTTCTAGGTTTAGGTCACTACATATGGCCTTTTGGATGAGAATATAAACTTTATAATATTATATTCAAAGGAAAGTCAATTTTTTCATAATTTTTTTTAACAAGAGAAATATTTTTAATATGGAGTTATATAAGGGATATGTTAAACTATAAATTGTATCATCAAAGATAAAATAACTATATAAATCCTGGTAATTTATTTATAATTTTTAGTGATAAATTAATTACCTTAAATAGTGACACACTGATGATGCAGTAATTGTTTAATGAATGGAAGACTCAAATAAATGATATTAAAAATATTAAAATAAATATTATTTGAGAGGTTTAATGTCATACATGAATTTTATTGATGTATTAGAAATTATAGTGATATTTTAGAAGTTTTATTTTGAATTTATCTTGTTTTTTCATTTTTGTATAAGTTAAAATAATGAATAGTGTAAAAATTGACATTAATGATACTTTAAAATAAATAATATTTTATTAAATGATATAAAATATATAAAAATATAAAATTAAGCCAAATTATTTGGATAATGACTAAAATTTCATCCATGACTAATTTATGGTTCATTTGTCAATTTACGGTAAATATATTAACCTTCAAAGTGTAAAAACACATATTTTCACGTTAAGAGTTAAAGGGTTTAAATAATGGTTAAAAAATATAAGGGTAAAAATGTGAACTAAAATTTTATAAATATTATTGGATAAATATTATTATACCCTTATCACATTAATGTATAATTTTAGCTATTTAATGGACACTTGTAGATGAAAATAACTTATATATTATTTAAGTCAAAGATAGTTACAAAATATCACAATTTTTGTATTTAATAATTTTTATGTGTCGACATAGGGACAAAATCAAGATATTAACGAATATAAATGTCTATTCTAGTCTAAATAAAATTATTTTCAATATATAAATTTATTTATAATTTTTATAAAATATATAGTTACCTTAAAATCTTTTTCAATGCTAAAATTGTATCTGGTTAATTAAGAGAAAAATAAAATAATTGATTTTAATAATATTAATTTTAATATATTTTGGATGGGTTAATGTGTATTAAAAAATTATATATCTATAAGATATATTAGAGATTTTTGAAAACATAATATTTTAATTCCCACTTTTTCTTCATGTATTTGAAGTCAAATTAAATGAATAGTATCAAATTTGACAATAATGATATTTTATTGAATTAATATATAATTAAATTATATAAAAATCATAAAAATGTTAAATAAAAAAAAGGGTATAATATATGGTCTCAAATATCTTACCATATTCATTTAGAGTCCATTTATAAGTCTTTGGATCTAGGATAGCCTTATTATATTTTAATATTTTGAAGATTTACAAGAGTGCCTCTTCCCTCTCTTGTAAAAGGGAAACCATTCTTCTCTATTCCTCGCACTTCAAAACCTATTTGGCTCAGCCAAAATCTTCCCAAATACATTACTATAATCTTTCTCCAGATTTTATAGACATTATTTTGGGTATAACACCCTTCTTATAGGTGTTAAGGTGTTAATCAAAGGAGATCATCTGAAAAATAGGTATCATTTTTAATTAAGTGTTTCTATTTTATTTCTTCTTCAACATCCTTAAAATATTATTAAAACATAATGAAAAAAAAAATATATTATCTTCAATATAAATATATTTTATTATTTTAATATCATAACCTAAATCCATCTCCACTTCCATCAAATGGGAAAAGAATTATCGTTCTTATTTATGGCGAACTACTACCTGACGAACCGATATAAATCATTTTCCATCACCATATCTCAAGACTTGTTATAATGATGGAATTAAATTTTATATATTATATTCATGGAATATTTATCATTATGAAAAGATAATATATTATCTATGTTCTAACCCTTCCTTGCATGTAAAATGATAGTGTCATTTGTGCGTACATGTGAACTATCACCTCCACGAAGTGATTTGATTCGTTTTTCATCACCAAATAACACGAATTTTGTATATAAATATATTTACATGATTAATATGATCTTAATTATATTTTTATAAATTTTTAATGAAAAAATAATACTTACCTTCTTTCCATAATGATCATAGAAAAATGAAAATGTTACTCATACATACGTACGGTTTACAATTTTTATAATTGTAACGTAGTTAATTTTTTATATAAATATTTAATGAATGGATTTAAAAGTATAATTGATATAAAAAATTTATTATTAGATAATTTATATTGTTGTGTATATTATTGAATAATGACCACTTTGACTATAGACATCATAACAAATTCATTTTGGACTCAAGTACCGAATATCATCCAAGCATCCAATGTGAAATTAAATAATTAAGTAATTATTATAAAATGTTATAAAAAGAATAATAAACATAAAAAATGTACTTAAGAAAGTAAATAATTAACCTAAGTTCATTGTTTAGGTATATAAAAATTGTACGTGACAAGTTGGACTCAAGGAAAGGGACTTCATCTCAATCTCCATTCATTGAGGCATATTTTGATGTTATACATCCACCTTATTTTATGAGATGTATATACAACCCTATTTGACATATCATATCATTAATTTATTTATTATAATTTTATTTAATTTTTTAAAATGTTATTCTTTCATGGGGATTATTATTTAAAAGCTCAAATTGTTATGGTCCACTTTGAGTGTTAAAAGATTTAATTTCAAAATCTTTCCTCCATGTTAATATTCATTATATTATTTTTCATTATATAAAAGTATTATAATGGACATTTTATGTATATTTTGAATTTATTTCAAAGTTTTTTAAAAATTAATCTTTTTATGTTTTTATATGGAATGTTTTGAAAAATAATGACAAAAGGAATGTTTTATTCTTGACATACATGGGGATAATAACTTTTCTGTCATTATGGACATTATTTTATTATCCTCTTCCTTTGAAATATTTAATGCTTCCTTAAATAAAAAACCATATTTATCTTTTTGTTTATTTTGGTATTGAAAATGGTTTTTCAATGAAAATGGAGTTTTGGTATTGAAAATGGGTTCTTGAAATAAAATGGTATTTTTATCCAAAAATGTTTTACATATGGGATTAAAAGAGTTTTTCAAAGTGTTTTATGAATAAAGTTTTTTATTAATAATATGGTACTTAAGAACTATATGGAATGGTTGATCATGATATATCTTATTCATGGGGTTTCCTAGATAACGTCGGGAAATCCCTTTATATCTTAATATGGGGTGGCCCATTCAGTATCGAGAAAGCTCGTTATACCTTAACATGGGGTAACCCATATTACACTGGGAAAGCTCGTTATATCTTAACATGGTGTGGTCTAGATAACATCGGATAAGCCCATAATATCTTAATTGGAAGTTGTCTATATGGTTATTCTAATTAAAAGGGTTTTGAAAGGGTTTTATGTATATAATTATCTAAGTCACCTAAATGAGTTTTCATTAATTGCTATGGGTTTTAATGATTTTCTTTCAGAAAAATGTGTGTTTTTTCATGTGAAAATGTTTTATTTAATATTCTCAAAGAAATTTTAAGATAAATTTAAACATTATATGAGTTTTCATGTTTTTACTGAACTAATGATTTCCTTTATTTCATTATCCCTTACTGATATTTTGTAATCATTATAAGTTTAAAATTTATTTCATAGGATTTAAGGAAGAATAGAGATAAGGATAAGATCAAAGAGAAAATTGTGAAGAGTTATCATGAAAATAAAACATGTTTTTATGGGTTTCTTTTGGTTTAAAAAAATGGATACTCTATAGAAGTGTCTATTTGTAATGTATGGGTTTAGTTTGTAAGAATTTTTCATAAATCACTAAAACTATAAACTAAAAGGATCTTATAATTTTAATTCTAGTTCAAAAAAACCAGAATAGGTAATTTTTTAGGTTTAGGCCTTACATTTGGTATCAAAGGATGGTTTATATAGATTTGGACATTAGTATGTATTCTTAAGAGTTATGGATATCATCACGGGTTTATAATTTTAAGGTTGGTCATAAGTTCATTACCTTAGAAACCCCTTTTGAGGATTTAAGTTATGAAATTTTAATGTGACTAATAGTATTTTTAGAGATAATCATTTCTAAGTTAATAATGGGTCATTAAATTTTTGGGATGAAAAATGAAAGGTATGAGATAATATTTAAGGTTAAAACATATTAAGGTTTTTTTAAGGATATTTTTAATAATTATTAATTTTTATAAGAATTATATTAATATACTTTTAGAAAAAGGACAACCTGTAGGATGGGTGGCAACCCATCACGTTTGGAAAGGTTGTGTGAATCGAACCCACCACCGAGGGGTGATAAGGGTGCATCACCTACCACTTGAATATGTTAATTCCTAGTTAGTATGACTTTTTATTTTTAGTTAAATGAATTTATGGATAAAGAATAAGTTGATTTTGGGAATATATGTCTTATCAAATAAATAACCTTGGGATTGGGAAATTATTTGGTGATTAAGTGATTATTGTTTTTTCAAAATATTTTTACTATTTTGGGAAACCTTTTTGATTGAGGTGAATAGAATACTATGGGATTTTATTTGACAATAAAATGTTGAATTATATTTTAGAGGAAAATATGATTTTATGGTTATTCAGAAAATGATTAACCTATCTTTGAGAATATGTGATTAGGTAAAATACTTTTTGGTATGATGTATTAAGAGTGACTGATGTTATTTGGAGATAAATGCTAAATTTATCTTGGAAGACTAAGTTATAAAATCCTTCTGAATTATGGGTTTGAATCTTAGTTTGGATTATTTTGATGAATTTTAAGGACAATTATTTATTTAATGGTCTATATTGAACTTTTGGTGTCACTATTGAATTTTGGAGATTAAAATAGTTTTTCATCATATAAATGTATATTATTTTGGGGGAATTATCTCATCTTATCGTAACGATTTTGGTTTTGGTTAATTTCTAAAGATAAGAGGAATATATTGTCATCTTTTTATGGATTTAGTGATCCGTATAAGTTGATTCTAATGTCGAGGCTATGAAAAATCATCCTAAATACTCATTCTTTGGAGAAAATGATGATTTTGTGGTGGAATTTTATTAAAGGGTGAAACTCTATAGGTTAAGTAAGTATATCTCCTTATGTTCTTATTCCAATTAGTAAAATAATTCCTCAAATCTATGAAAAGGATCTAAAAAACGTTATCTGTTTAATTTTATTACTAAGAAATAAATGTCATTTTAACTCATCACATATTTACTATTTTGTGATGGTTAACAGTATAATGACCATGTTCTATATCACTCTCCATCATAACCTGATAGTTATTTTTCTCTTCCATGTCTATGTTTTCCTACATGGAACCCTAATATGTGTTATCTCATGTGACCATTGTACTTCCTTTTCTTTCTTTTAAAGTGGAAGTTTTATTAATCCTTTTTCCAATGTGGGATTTTAGAAAAGGTATTTTGAAAATTCAAACCCCTAGTTTTTTATTGAAAGTTAAAATTATGATGATGCAATTTATTAAACGAGGGAATAATGTAACATCCCTAGTTTTTAAAAGGAATTTTTTTCTCAAAAACTATTTAAATATTCACTAGTGAATTTTATGCTAATAAATAAAAAAAATAACTCTTTTATATTTTATTAAAATAATATATATATATAATATTCAATAAAATTTTTAAAATTCATCTTATATGTTCTCCATACATGACATAAGAACAAATACAATTTTTACACATAAAAGAAGTATTTTTTTTAAAAAAAAGCAGGTTTGTCGCCTTTTGAAGGAACACTTATTTTAAATCTAGTTTTATATATTTTTATAAGTTATATTTGGAAAAATAAACTTTTTATTTGAAATAAGAGTATCAAAATTTATTTTGGTTGAATTTTTGGCATTTTTTTGAAAAGTTTCATATTTTGATGAATAGTGAAAAAATAATACATTTTAATTGAAAACTACCTTTTCATCAAATTTATTTATAGTGTTAAATAATATTTTTGAATTGTTTTAAAGTATAATTAGAGCAAGTTTTTATCATTTAATCCAATTTAGGTCAATGTAATTAATTTCACATTGAAATTGGATATAAAAACTTTGTGAACTTTTGAACGTTTTTACTTTAAAAACTCATTTTCTGGTTCCGTCAATGGGATTAACTTTTAATTAATTTCTTAAATTTATGTGTTTAGAATTTTTAAAAATGAATTCCATAATTTGAATCATAATTTATAAATTTATTAAATAGGTCCCTTTTATTTTTTGACAATATGAATAGTAACTTTAGTATAAAAAATATTACCACATTTAAGGGTAAATCAGGTAATTAAGGGTAAAAATAATATTATAAACAATATAAAATTACCCTAATTCTTGTCCTAATTTTATAGAATGAGTATTTTTCGTCCATAATAATTAAAGGATCAGTTATGAGGCCATTTATGGCCTTTTGTATGAGAATATAACCTTTATAATATTATAATCAAAGTAAAGTCAATTTTGTAATAATTTTGTTTTTAACAAGAGAAATATTTTTAATATGAAGTTATATAAGGGATATTTTTTAATATAAATAGTCTTATGAAATATAAAATGATTATATAAATCATGGTAATTTATTTATAATTTTTAGTGATAAAATAATTACCATAAATAGTGACACAATGATGATGTAGTAATTGTTTGATGAATGGAATAGTCAAATAAATGATATTAAAAATTTTAAAATAAATATAATTTGAGATATTTAATGTCATAAATGAATTTATTGATGACTTGAAAATTTTAGTTATGTTTTATAAGTCTTGGTTCAAATTTATCTTGTCGTTTTGATTTTTGTATATGAAAAAAATGAATAGTGTCAAAATTGACATTAATGGTATTTTAAAATAAATAATATTTTATTAAATGATATAAAATATATTAAAATGTATATTTTTTCCAACTGATTGGGATAAGGACTAAAATTTTATCCATGACTCATTTATGGTTCGTTTTGAGTTTTATAGTAACTATTTTAATCATTAAATTATAAAAACACATGTTGTCATGGTAAGAGTTAAAGAGTTTAAATAAAGGTTAAAATCAAAAGATAAGGGTACGAATGTGACCTAAATATTAAATATCTTATTACATATTGTTCATTGTTCTACGTGACTATAGTCTAATAATGTCCTGGAGTATTTGTCATGTTGATAAGGTCATAGCAGTTCCCTGCTATGATGAGAACCTTGAAGTGTTATGACAACATTCTTAAATATAGTTCTATAGTTGGATTCCATACTATAATGGGGAACATAGTATATAGACTGTCAGGTGCGAGTACTCATAAGCAGATGAAACTTCTTCTCATGAAGTTCTCACTCAGTAATCTCCAAGACGATAGATTATGAGAATAGACCCACCAGTAGGAATTCTGCATGTTTTGGTGTCATCAGATATTCCTATCTACGAGCATGTGTAATGATCCTTAGACTTTAATATTATCATTAATACGTGTCATGAATCACGCACTTTGATTTGCTGAAGAAATATGTCACGCAGATAGTTGGCGGGAAGTAGGGTACATTGGGTGCATCATGAATGACATGTTATTAATGGATAAGTTGAGGAAGGATTTTTCCCTTCCATTTATAAAAGTTGATATCTTGGCCCTTTGATTGATATAAAACCATCGCAAGAAATTCCATGTTGATGGTGTAACAATGAGTTTATTTCAGGTAGTCAAGAACAACATATCAAGCACAAAGGTTGAGGATTATAACACCCCAGGATTTCATAGTATGTTATCTCATTAAAGTAATTCAAGAGCTTGTGTTACACGCAACACTGAGTTCGAGCTCACCACAACTTGCCAAACTAACCGTTCAAAAAGTGTTTATGAGTAGTGTTAACTAAATTTTGAATCTTATATACTCTATATAATTTTAAAATCCATATTATGTGTTTCTTAGACATAATATAAGAACAAATTCATTTTTTTCAGATAAAAGAAGTATGTTTCAAAAAATGCAATTTTACAGCCTTTGAATGGTGAACCCTTTTTAAAACCAATATTTGACACTTTTATATATTCAATTGAATTAAATTAAATTATTCTTTAAAATCAGGACATAAAAATTTATTTTAGGTGAATTTTTGGTACTTTTATGATAACTTTCATATTTTGACGAATAGTGAAAAATACTATGTTTTAATTGAAAACAACTTTTTAGTTGAAATAATTTATAGTGTTAAATTATTCATTTGAATGGTTTTTAAGTATAATTAGATTATATTTTTATCATTTAATACAATTTAGGTCATTATAAGTAATTTCACATTTAAATTTGACATAAAGATATTTCAATCTTTTGATAGTTTTTACTTTTTAAAAACCCGCTTTTTGGTTTTGACAACGAGAATTAATTTTAAATTAATAAATTCAACTAATATGATTTGAATTTGGTAAAATAAAATTCATTTTTGAATTCATAATATCAAAATTAGATTAGGGATAATTTTTGGTATTTTTCTGAAAACTTTCAATTTTTTATGAATAGTGAAAACACAGTGTTATTATTTAAAACCGACTTTTTATTTAAATAATTATGTATTTTATTTAAATTTATTTGAAGTAAAAAAAGATATATAATACCTATATAAGTTCAATGTAATTCATTTGATTCATTTTATAATATAATTAGATGTATAAAATTTTATTGAACTTTTTAACCTCTTCTACCCACCTTCTAGGCATGTTAGCAAATTTGCATAAAACTTAATTTTACCACTTCTGTGATTTGAATTTAAAAAATCTGAGAGAAACAGTTGACATTAGTAAGTAAAATGTGATTCAATAAGATGAAAATAATTTTTGGTGAATAGTAACTTTTGACTTTTATTTACCATGGTTAGAAATAGATAGGGTAATTAAAGGTAAAAATGATATTATAATTACCCTAACACATGTCCTAATTCTATTGGATAAGTGAAATTCAACCAAAAACAACCTTAAGAATGAGATATGATCCTTTAGGTTCGCTTGTATTAGAATAGGACATTTATTGTTATTTTATTTAAAGAAGAGTTAAAAGTGTTAAATTCAAAGTTTATTAACTAAACCATTTTTAATACAAAGTTATACATAAGATAAATTACACTATAAATATTCATTATAAAGATAAAAATATTTCCTACGTAATGGTATTTTATTTATAATTTTTAGATATTAAATAATTAAATTTATTTATGACAAAATAATGATGCAATAATTACCTTCTTAATGAAATATTAAAATAGTTTATATTATAAATATTAAAATAAATATAATTCAAAAGTTTTTATGTCATCCACGAATTTTCTAGGTTAATATGACATGTTAGGGTTGATTATATAAATTTTTTTCAAAGTTATAATGTTTTTATTACTTTCCCAAAAACAAAATACCAAACAGTGTCAACATTGACATAAATTAATTTTTAAAACAAATACTATATTATTGGTTGATATAATATTCCCAAAAATATAAGGTTTGGAAAAAGGGATTAAATAATGTTATATATGTCATTAATTAACCACTTGAGGTTCTCTTGAATGTTTAGAGTAAGTTTATTAACCATATAGTGTAAGAATACAAGAATAAACGTAAAAGTTAAACTATTTAACTAAGAGTTAAATCTATAAGATAAGTTTAAAATGGTAACCTAAACTTGTCTAAAACCTATTGGTTGAGATTATTTCGACCCATAACCACCTAAGGCTAGAAATAAATTTATTTTGATCCATTATAAACTGAATATTATTGTATAATAAATTAATATTTTAATCTTTTCCTAAAGTGACCCTCACCCCTCTTATAAAAGGACACTTCCCCTTCTCTCAAAATCACATATCCAAAGCCATTTGGCTCAGCTAACCCCTACCCAAATATCCTCCCAACTTCCCTCAAATCAAACTAGAGTCCTTACTTTGATCATAAATCCAACCTGAGGATCCCTTTTAATCAACTAAAAAGGAAACACTCGAAGAAGAGGTAATAAGTTCACCACCCTCTTTCAAGTTCTTTTCTTCTTCCACTTCCTCTTTCTTTGTTGTTTACATACCAAAATAATAACTCTAGTACCTACTGCATAATTTGATGTTATAATAAATATGTTAAAACCATGTTATTCATTCTATCCATCCTATAAATGACAAAGTCACCATACGTGCGTACGTACGACTTACCGTCTCCATGTCGTGGTGTAGTTTGTTATTAAGACACTTCATTATTTGGATGGGCATAATAATAAGTATTACTGATATAAATAATAAATATAACATGTTAACGATTCTTTATATACTATATATCATCCAATTACATGCGGTTTCACCATCAATATAATGATATTGTCGCTCGTGTGTAAGTACGGATTATCATCGCCACGACGCGATGAGATTCATTCCCACGTTCACCATTCAACGATGATTATAAAAATATATATTATTAACAAGTATGTAATATATGACATAATAATTCTAATGGAGATATATATATATATATATATATATGTATGTATGTATGTATGTACTTACATATATCTTATTCGCATACTTCTGTCCAATACGTTATGAAAACAGAAACATCGTTTATACATATGTACGGCCTACTGTCACCATAAATGGTACCTTCCATTTCATATATTGTAACACCCCAAAATTTTATTAGAAAGATTATTTTTAATTTTATTGATGTATTGTGTTGTATGTTACACCAATATTAGCTTGATCTATACGCAATAATGTATTAGCTTGTAGTATACGCAACACTATTCTTGGCTTGTGTTGCATGTAAGAGAAACATTCCTCAATAGCGTGTGTTGTATGCAATACCGAGTTTCACTAAACAATGATATATTGTTATAATATTAGTATGAACTAGCCGTTATGAATAGTATTAACCAAAATTTTAATTTTATAACATTATCATTCATCTTACACATATTCTAGAACTTGGTATGACACCAAAGTTAATTTTTCTGAGAAAAGAAGTATTTTTCAAAAAAAATGCAGTTTTGTCACCTTTTGATGGCGCACCCATTTTAAATCTAATTTTTGAAAAGTTTATAAGTTTAATTTTACAAATTAAACTTATTTTCTTGATTCATGATATAAAAATTTATGTTGGATAAATTTTTGACATTATTCTGATAACCTTCATATTTTTATGAATAGTAAAAATATACTAAATTTTAATTAAAAACTTTTTCATCAAGATAATTTATATGGTTAAATTATAATATTAAATGTTTTTAAATTATAAATAGAATATATTTTTACCATTTAATATAATTTACATAATTATCATTAATTTTACACTGAATTCATAGGTAAAAACATTTCAATCTTTTACAATGTTTTAAACAAAAACCCATTTTTTCGATAACAAGATTAATTTTAAATTAATTACTGGAACTTCTATGTTTTGAATTTGAAAAAAATGGATTTAATATTTGGAATCAGTAGGTACAAATTATATTAATAGTCCACTTTTATTTTTGTCCATTACGAATAATAACTATGGTAAATTTTATTTACCATATTTAAAGGTAAATCAGGTAATTAAGGGTAAAAATAATATTATAAAATTACCCTGACACTTGTCTTAATATAATTGGATGATTATATTTCATCCTAAAATATAGTTGGGTTGAAATGGTATGTATTGGAACCCACTTCTATGTGATTAAGACATTTATTTTATCTTATTTAAAGAAAAGTTAAATATGTCTCACTCAAACTTTAATAATTAAATTATTTTTAATATAAGGTTATACTGAATATAAATTCGATTATAAATACTCATTTTAAATATAAAATTGTTTTCTTTATAATTGTTATTTATTTATAATTTTTAAGAAATATATAATTAACTTAATAGCTTGTACATTAATGATGCAGAAATTATTTATTTAGTGAAAAGTCAATAATATAGTTTTTATTAAAATACTAATACACATAAAAAAGACCAAACACTTGACAAAAAAATATTAGTAGAGTATATATAACCCATAATAATCCAAGTGTATACTTTTGGACCATTTTGATCCTTATAAAACAGATTAGGACATTTCTATTATTTTATTTTAAATGATGTCAAAGTTGTCACCTTCATAATTTAATAATCATAAAATTTTAAAAGTTGGGTTTTTTAGATAATAAATTAGACTAAAATTATTATTATAAAATTTATTATATTTATATTCATCATAGTATTTTATTTTTAATTTTTATGCAATAAATATGTATATTAAATAATTATACAAAAATGTTGTAGTAATTATTTTATTAAGAGAAATATCAAATAAATGGTTTCAAAAATATTAAAATAAATATTATATGACTAATTAATGTACTCCACTAATTTTATAGATTAATATGATTTTTTATGAATCTATTAAATAGTTTTCTTGAAAATATATTCTGTGTGGATTTTATTTAAATTCAAATAAACGAATTGTGTCAAAATCGACACTATTGATATTTTATGAAAATAACATATAAATTGTTTAAAAATCACAAATATATTTAAAAATTACAAATTAAAATTTATATGCTCTAATATTTCATAAATTATCAAATTATGTACAATTAACAACACATATTTAAGTATTTATAACCATTTAAAATTTATAACATTATTACCACAAATAAAATTAAATAGATTAAATAAGGATAAACAAAGAGGATAAGGTTTAAAATAAAATCAAAACATGTCTAAATCTAATTTTTTGATGATATTACAACCCTATATTATCTCATATCCAATTTTGAGTCACTTTGAAATTTTTTATGTGGGGTTTGAGTTTATTTAAAATTAATATTTTTGAGGATTCCAAAAGTGACCCTCTCCTCTCATATATAAGGGCACCTTATTCCCTCTCTTATTCTCTCAATTTTGAGCCTTGAAGCTTAGAAAACCCCTGAGAATTACTCTTCCCAACCTCTCAGGTTACATTATATAGGTTCTGGTCTTCTCAAAACACCAACTCTAGTGCCCTAAGAGGAAGTCTAATTGAGGCACTTTGATAAAGAGGTAATATCTTCTACTGATTCTTTCAAATTTATTTCTTCTTCTACTTTATATTGTTTATTTTTTTCATTATAAAGTAATAACATAAGTATCACTCATATAATTTTATGTTATTATAAATATGAAACAAACCTATTTCACCTTCTCCCCATCCTATGAAAAACGAAATCACTGCATGTGCGTACGTACGGAATATCATCTCCACACCGTGGTGTAATCTTTTTTTTCATCACCAACATATTTGTATGGGAATAATGATGGAATAAATTACTATATATGATTATTTTAAAGTGATATTGATTCTGAAATATTATACACCATACACTTCATTACAATTCCACAATAATGTGAATGATATCATCGCTCGTGTGTACGTACAGCCTTCTGTCTCTACGATGTGATGCAATTAATTATACATGATCTTCATTGAAGAATGATTATATAAATGAATTGAATGAATTAATATGATATATATTATACTGATAAAATTATTTAAATGATATAGCTATAACCTAAAAAGAGTAATATGAATTTATTCAACAAAACATATATAATAACATAAAATAGTTAACACCCGAATAACGAGTAACAATGAAATGTTACTAATAAATCGATAAGAAAATGACCATATATGATATCATAAAAATAAATATGATTCTGGAATAATTCAATGACATTATTTAAATCATTATACAGTAGTTTCGGATACGTACAAAGCAATCAGACCTAAGGTAAGGGATAATTTTGCAATCTCATTTTTATCTGAGATTGCTTATAGATAAGTATGTACTGGGGTTATATTTATCATCCATGTCCATGTTTTATAAAAATGTTTTTATAAATTGTTTACTATTCTTCCATGTATGTTTAAAGTCATTTTTACTCGTTGTTGACTTTTACCACATTGTATCGAAGGAATCTTTCTTTTGTTTACCATACAAGGTACTTTTTTACTTTTTCGACAAAAGTACGAGGAGAATATTTTTTTTAACTTATACGGCATGAATGGATTTTTATAGTTTCATAACGCCTTATTTATATGAAGATTACTCTAAAATATTTCATGATTATTATCAAAAAAAATTCTTTTAAAATTTCATGGCATTTTGAGAAAAGAAAATGATTTTGAATAAGAAAGGATATTTTTCTCAAGAATTCATTTCAAGTGTTTTATCAAAACTATTTTCCATATAAGATGACATTATTTAATATGGATGTGTTTCATGTATAATGTACCTATTATTTACATGGTTTTATTTTTTTATGATAAAATTATATCAATTGTTTTATATGGATTATGTTATGATGGGATGATGTATATGAAACCCATTTTATTCATTGGGTTATGACGAATGATTTATGTTTATTTTGTGGCACACAAAAGAATGATTTTATTATGAGGTTGGTGGGACCTATATATCCCTCTAATTCATTGGGTAAGGATTTATAGCTCATGATATAAACATGACTGGAATGGATTGTAAATTCGGTTCAGTAATACAGGGTTGGAACGGCAATTAAACCTGGTTCAGTAATGGACTTTGTCCACTATGATGGTATTGGCAGCAATGCCTTGGCTATTATGGAAATAATATCATGTGAATAATGGTTTTACACAATTATATGTTTTACTTACATGTTATTTTATCATGATTTATGTTGCTTTATTATTTATGCCTTATGTACTGCCAAGATTTATTTCACAGCATAAGATTTTGATGTTTAAACTTTATGTTCGTGTTTTTAAGTTCAAATGTATATGGATTGTTTTATTTTCTCCATGCTTACCCTTACTGAGCATTTGAGTTCACCCTTTATATGTTTTCTTTTCCTCAGGATATAAATAAAGGTTTTAGGTAAGGAAACAAAAGGGGAATATCTTTATGGGAGATGTTGAAAATCTTTCACCATGATTATAAGATTATGTTCCGAGTTTCCAAAGACACTAAACTATTATAGTCCTTGGGTGTCTGTTTTCATTATGTCTTAAGTATTTCTGAGAAAGTAATGTAATGTCCATGTACGTCAAGCTTGGGTATCTACAATTGGTATCAAAGGAAAGGTTTAGTCAACCTTTGGAAACTAGGATGTGAAAACTTCAATGAGATCTCTAGAGATATTTCTAAGGTATGTCTAGGTATTTCCCTAAGTTTAAGTATAAGTATAGGTTACAAGCCTAGAATTATGATAATGATCATGAATAACCTAGGATTAAACCTAATATTTAAGATATTGAAAGTACACCCCTTGATTATGTTGTTTTCCTAGTATGATTTTTTCCTCTCACACTATTCTTTTTGGGTATTAGATAATGGCTGGTAGCTGAAGGAACGATGTTAACGATCAATGCTATGAGCAATGCAATGATTGTCCTCTTGAACAACCAAATTTTATGGAAAATGGAGTGAAAAATCTTATTGCTATACTTACACAATCTATGAATCATTTTGGACTTCTAAATGAGCAGAGAAGGGAACAATATTTTATTGAGTCCTTTATGAGGTAATGCCCACCTTCTTTCAGTGGGTCTTCCGATCTACTTGTTACTAAACAAAGGATCAATACCATTTAAAATATATTTTCCATACTTCGTTGTTCAGAACATAAAAAGTCATTTTGGCTATTTACCATTTAGAAGGTGAAGCAAACCAGTGGTGGACTCTAATTAAGAATACAAGGCCCTAAGATGAAATTGAATCCATGGAATGGGATGAGTTCAAGAACTTGTTTTTTCAATAAGTACTTCCGTTTTATTCTTCAAAAAAATATGGAAAAGGAGTTCCTTGAGCTTAAGCAAAAGGATGATGAATCTGTTGGTATATACAAAGAGAATTTTACAAGGCTTTCAAGGTATGCATTTGGTTTTATCATCCAACCTGAAAGTAAAGTTGATCGATTCTTCAGTGGCTTAAAACCAAGTCTTCGAAAGAAATTAGATATAAGATACTTTAGTAGCTATGAAGAGATTGTGTGTTGTGCTATCAAGGTAGAACTTGAATTTGGTGTTACATATCCATCTCATGGTTTTGACAAGAAATGAAATATGGGGTTCAAGGAAAAATCTCAAAACTATGGTGAAAAGAAGACAAATGTTTCGTTATGCTCCAAGTGTGGAAAGAATCATGGTGGAAATTGACTTAAAGGGACTAGAAAATGTTTTAAGTGTGGAAAAGAAGGTCATCAAGTATCTGAGTGCTGAAGTAATGGAAAAAAGGTAGATAATTATGTGAATAGAGAAAAGAATACAGAGAACGCACCACCAACACTTCAATGCTACAAGTGTAAGGAAATGGGTCATTATGCTAACTGATGCCCTAATCCAAGGGTTAATGATGATCGACATCAACAACCTCTTAATAAAAAGGAAAAAGGGAAGTCACACATGATCACTATTGGTGATGTTGAATACGAAAACGAAGTGGTGGAATGATTAAGTATTTATTTAACTAGATTTCAAAATAGTGTTGTGGAATCTCATTTATAGTATTGTGGAATTTTGGAATATCTATGTATTGGTTTATTGTGGTTTTCAATAATTATATGTTACTAGTAACCATGAAAAGTGATTGAAATATATTTGGAAAGCGGATGATATGCGTATAATGAAGGGGATAAAAAGAAACTAATATGTTGGATATTATTAATGAGCTCATGACTGATATAAGGACAAATTTATATCATGATTTGAGTATATAGAATTTTTGGGATTTTGGTATGTGGAAAGAGATAACTTTTGACAACATTCATGTTTTAACTAATGTTATATGGTAATTCATGTTTCAAGAATACATGATTAAGGTATTCACATGTTTCGAATGTGACCAACAAGATATATGTTATGATATATGGGGATAAATGATGGTATTCACATGCCTGGTAGATAACCTCTCTAGTAATCTTTTTCTTTTTACTGTGAGTATATACAGAAGTATTTTGGATAAGCCTAAAGGTTGGAATGGATTAAGTTGGAAATCAGATAGTATTTTTAAGGCTAGAACTTTTTCAGATATAATTTTTGGAATGTTATAATGGTGTAGTTTTAGAAAATGGACAACCTGCAGGAAGGGTGACAACCCGTCGCGTCGGACAAGGCTGTGAGAATCGAACCCACAACCAAAGTGCGACATGCCTTTATCACCTACCACTGGCCTACAAGAAGTCCCTGGTTAGTATAGATTAGTTTTATTTTATTTAGAGGTATGATATATGAAGTATAAGTCCATTTTAGGAACCATATACAATTAATATCACCATATATGGACTGATGTATATTTGATAACATTTGTTAACCTTTTGTTTGAGACAGATGGAATGACCCATCATTCTATCACATGGTTTGATAACACTTCACTAATGAAAAATTCAACATCATTTATTTAAGATATGAAGTGGAAATTGTTCAAGGAATGACCAAAGGCGAGATTTTACCAAAATCAAGTAAGTATTTCTTCTAATTCAAAATTTTCAACTTTAGGGAAATGATATTGAAAACCAAAAATGTTGTCCTAGTACCCTCATATCCGATGAATCAAATGGTACCTTAGATCATCACAAATTTATGGATTTGTGATTGTTGGGTTTTTCATATCCATGTTCTCTTCCACTCTCCATTAGAACTTGATGGTTATATTTCTCTTCCATATCCATATTTTCACCTATGTTCTCCTATGTGGAAGCCCAGTGATGAGTTAATTTGGGTAACCATTACGTTTCATACATTAGTTTTTAAAATTAAGTTTTAGTATTTATTTTTACGATGTGTATTTCTATGAAAGAAAATTTCAATTAGTAAACCATTTATAACCCCGATGAATTTTGAGGGCGAAATTCATTTTAAGGGGGGTTGAGTGTAACACCCTGAAATTTTATGAGAAAGATTATTTATAATTTTATTGATGTCTTGTGTTGTAAGATACAACAATATTATATTGTTATATATGAAACATTGTATTAGCTTGTAGTATACGCAACACTATTCTTTGCTTGTGTTGCACGCAAGAGCGACCATCCTCAATAGCGTGTGTTGTACGCAATACCGAGTTTCACTAAACAACGATATATTATTATAATATTATTATGAACAAGCAGTTATGAATATTATTAAAAACATTTTGAATTTTATAACATTATCATTCATCTTACACATATTCTAGATCATGGTATGAGAAAAAAATTAATTTTTCAGATAAAAGAAGTATTTTTCAAAAAAAATGCAGTTTTGTCGCCTTTTGATGGCGCACACATTCTAAATCTAATTTTTGAAAATTTTATAAGTTCAATTTGATAAATTAAACTTCTTCTGTTGATTCAGGATATAAAAATTTATGTTTGATAAATTTTTTACATTATTCAAATAACCTTCATATTTTGATGAATAGTACAAATATGCTAAATTTTAATTAAAAACAACTTTTTCATCAATATAATTTATTTGGTTAAATTATAATATTAAATGGTTTTAAAGTATAAATAGAATATATTTTTACCATTTAATATAATTTATGTAATTATCATTAATTTTACAGTGAATGCATAGGTAAAAACATTTCAATCTTTTGCAATGTTTTAAAAAAACCCATTTTTTTCGACAACGAGATTAATTTTAAATTAATTACTGCAAATTCTGTGTTTTGAATTTGGAAAAATAGATTATATATTTGAAATCAGTTGGTCCAAATTATGTTAATATGATACTTTTATTTTTTTCCATTACGAATAGAAACTATGGTAAATTTTATTTACCACAGTTAAAGGTAAATCGGGTAATTAAGGGTAAAAATAATATTATAAAATTACCCAAACACTTATATTAATATAATTGGATGATTATATTTCATCCTAAAATATACTTGAGTTTAAATTCTGTCTATTGGAACACACTTGTATGTGATTAAGACATTTATTTTATTTTATTTAAAGAAAAGTTAAATATGTCTCACTCAAACTTTAATAATTAAATTATTTTTAATATAAGGTTATACTAAATATAAATTCGATTATAAATACTCATTTGAAAGATAAAATGTTTTTCTTTATCATTTTTATTTATTTATAATTTTTAAGAAATATATAATTACCTAAATAGCTTATATATTAATGATGCGGAAATTATTTATTTAGTGAAAAATCAATTATATAGTTTTATTAAAATAATAATACCCATCAAAAAGAAAAAACATGTAAGAACACGATTTTTTAGAAATGGGTCAAATTCCGACCCTGTTTAAACTTTTTGACTGGTTTTTGAGAAGTCTGGAAAATTTGAACAGTTTCTGGAAATTTCCAGACTACACGCTGTGTACCTTAAGTACATGTCGTGTATGAGTTACCCGAGTGACCGGCCGTGTGCTCGCCGAGTACATGCCGTGTGAAGACCGTGTAGAAGTTTCTTACTACATGGATTGTATTTATAGACACGTCGTGTATCCCTTACCCGTGCAAGGCCAAGTAAATGTTGTGTGGTTCCCAAGTGTAAATTTCCATCTACACGACGTGTAGTCTTCCTTGGCACGTCGTGTATCTTTGTCTCGTGTAGCGGCCGAAAACCTAGCCATGTTTTGACCGTGTACATGGTCCAGGACGTGTGCTGGACTCCACTTAAGTCGGAGTACGTAAACACATCTACACAGCGTGTACTTTGGAAATACACGCCGTGTACTTTTATTTTTCTTTGAGCGATCGAGACGTCGTCGCGTCTCATTCCCAGAAGTCCCTTCTTCTTCCCCTTTGGATGAACAGTTCATCCGAGAAACCCTGAAAAACTCAAACCCTCCCAGAATCTTCGTACGACCTCCGTTCTTCGAACTTTCGGTGGCAGCAGGACCGCATCGGAAAGGCTAACCTC
Organism: Viscum album; assembly: GCA_963277665.1. Classification (NCBI taxonomy): domain Eukaryota; kingdom Viridiplantae; phylum Streptophyta; class Magnoliopsida; order Santalales; family Viscaceae; genus Viscum; species Viscum album. The sequence goes on along the minus strand of CAUJRU010000087.1, from coordinate 150,667 downwards.
GCGCACCCTTCTTCTTATTTGATCACTCACCTGTTCCTCCATAGATTCCATTTGAACGGAATTTTCGGATTTGACGAAAATACAGATCTACCATGATTCAGTCTGATTCAAAGGCTGAAATCAAAGGAGTGTCATCGTATGAGTATTATTTGGGTGGTTCATACCTTCTTTCGTGTTTTCGTAGACAATTTGGGGGTGCGACATCCGGGCGCGATGTCGGGTGTTGAGCGAAACCCTGTTTATTTGTTGTTAATTAATTATCTTCATTGTGGGATGCCTCTAGGTATTCCCTGACCCTTTCTGTTCTAGATTAAGGCCGGGTTAGAGGTCATGGCTCGTCTAGGTCAATTAGGTCGGGGGTGCCGAAATGCGTATGTTTTGGACCAGTATTTAAACTGCTGATTTAGACTGCTTTTGTTGCTATTGGATTAAACTGCTAAGTTTGATTTGTTATAATCATTCTAGTAATTGTTTAAGGCATTTAAGACCTTAGGTATTAGTATGTATTGGCGTAAGTTAGTGTAATTAATTGTTTAGTAATTTCCTGTTTCAAGTAATGCTTGAGTATAGTTATGCAATGTGTGATATTATATGTGTTGAACTGCTCATTGTGTTGGGCGTGGCCCGGATATTTTTTGAGTGATGAGGATCATAGGTTGGGTCTTTGGATCGGATTACGTTGGGTGGTTTCTACAACGGGTTTGGGCGTCATGGACGTCGGTTGAGGTAGTTAGACTGTTAGGTTGGGCTTGGCCCGGGTTACTTTGATGACGAGGCCATCAGACTTGAGTGACAGGTTCGCAGAGAAACAAGGTGTCAGAGGTGTTGTGGATTGGGACATAATGAGGTGATTACCGCTCACCGGGTACTTTTGAGTAGTGTTCACATAGATAGAATCCGATATGAGGTGGTACGGCCACTCGCTGGGTAGAGTCCCCCGATATTTGCGGTTAGGTATTTTGGTTTGGGGGTTCTTTCCATAGGAAGCCACATGGAAGGTGAGGAGACTTTGGGAGACATCTTTGAGGCGGTCAGGTTGGGCATGGAGGCTCGCCGCGATTTGAGGGCAGACATCGCTGTCCCTCTGGTTACTATTTGGGGACAGGTATCGTTGTTCCTCCGGATGTGTTCCATGGGCAGGTTGAGCTTTCGAGCTGGGTTACGACAGCTGGGAACGCCTTTGGGATGTCGATACTTGAGACACATGGTGTCATTTGGCACGAGGTGTTGGGCTACAGACCAGAGATTCTGGCATTGGCCGAAGTAGGTGACACTTCCTGGTGGCTGCTGAGCACCAGTGAAGTCTTTGTTTACTTTTGGGCATTGCACTGTTACTATTTTTATTATTTAAGCATGTCTTCCTAAACACTTATATTAGATACACACCTATGGTTGGTATCCTATTGAGACTTGTCTCACACCCTATACGGGCCCTTCGGGACACGTGTAGACTTTATGAAATTGCTTGCAAGTAGAGGGTCAGCCTCAAGAGCTGAACTTTAGTGCTGTTGACATGGAGACTGGCATGGGCCTTGAGGTTGTGCCATGCTGGAGTTACTTGTTTAGTATTCTTTTTCTTGCATCAGTATGTTTACTTTATATTGTAGCTACTGCTGGTTAGCCATTGGCGCCATTATATATATATATTGATTGTATGACTTGTTTGGATGCATGCTTGGTTGTTTTAGCAGTTATTGCAGTTGATTGATGGTATGATGATATGTTTACTTTCCACTGTTGTTGTTTCTATATTGCTTCTGTTGTTTATTGTTATTGAATGTGCTTCTGCTATGCGGGTCTGGTTCGAGTCTGCTGAGTCATTTATTTCTGCTGTATCTCTACTATTATAATCGGACCAGTACCATTACTATTATCCTCCGAGAGGTTATAGCCTCCCCACTATACCTATTCATACCCTCACTGCTAGTCAGAAGCCTTTGTCATTCAGGGGAGGTGCGCCTAAGGTAGTGACACCCGACCCGTTTGGCACTGTTCGGGTGGCTGGCCTGGTCTGGGTCGTTACAAAGTGGTATCAGAGGAGTTCTTGACAAGGATTCAGTAGCATTGCTTTGCTGGCTACTAATGAGTTTGAGACATCTATTTTCATTTCTACTGGTTTTACTATTTGGGATATGGTATACTGGAGATAGTTTGTTGTTGGAACTTGATTTTTGAACTTGTGCTTGGGTGCCTGCAGCCCCATGTACGAGGGATGGATTGAGTTGTCGGGGGAGGGAATTGTTGTTTGCTTTTTTGCTCAGATTATAGTTGATATGATTTCCACCTTGGTGGCTCACTTGTTGTGCGATGTTATTGATTATGATATGTAAACCTTGGCCAGTATGGCAAGGGTTTCTTGCTTGGATTTTGATAGGCACATTTTAGGGTATTTCAATTTCATAACTGCACGTATTCTTTGTGAAGTGATAATACCATGTGAATAAAATCAATTGCCATGCTATGTATGCTCTGAAATGTGAATAGGTGAAATTCCTGATAGAATTGCTTGTTTATTGCAATGTGTATGTCATGCTTTGTATTTTTGTAAAATTTCATGTGTAGGACATATGGGTCTGGCTCTTATGAGAGCAGGAAGGTACTATGGTTGAGTCAGTGTAACTGTCAGGATTGGGCGACTTGGTCATTGGGATTGAGGAAATGTTGGTTGTCAGGATGGGCACAGCCTGAGGTTCTATTGATACTTGGCTCTGTTGAGGGCGGGTAAGGAGTCCGTGAGGTCAGGATGTCAAGGTCATGGGTTGTGGTGAGGGAGAGTAAGGGTGGTTGTTATGCACTGCCTTTTACTGCTTTCCTTATCTGCTTAGAATATATTTTTATATATATATGTGGGTTTTTTGAACATTTATGGTATTCAATGGGTTACTCCTTCACGACATGATGGAGCGTTAGGAAGGAGAGGATACGGTACCGCAGGATTAGGTTCAGAATCTGGTGCAGGCAGAGCATGAGCCGCAGGTACAGGCTCAGGGATAGGATCAGGTTCAGGATCCAGTGCAGGCAGGGCAGTAGCCGAGTTTTGTAGGGTTCGGACCATGTCTTGACAAGCAGCTCTGAGCTAGCCTGGTACGCGTCTTACAGGGGATTGACAGAGGCGCGCAGGGTACAGATCCTTCTATGGCGTATCTGACGCAGGAGTTTTAGTCGCAGCACCCACCGGTTTTTCAGGGTGAGGGCGGTCCACAGGTGGCAGAGAACTGGATAGAGAGTATGCAGATGATCTTCGAGCAGCTAGAGATGCCTCCAGGGTGGAGGGTTAAGCTAGAAACGTGCATGCTGATAGGACCGGCGAAGCGTTGGTGGGATGTACAGGTACAGGCTCGTACGCACGAGGGACGTGCTTGGAAGGAATTCGAGGACAGGTTCTTCGAGCACTTTTATCCAGAGACACTGAGGGCAAAGAGAGATCAGGAGTTCTTGAGTCTTCAGCAGGGAGATATGTTCTTCATGGACTATGCAGCTACCTTCACAGAGTTGTCCCGTTTTTCACCTAGTATGGTGAGCGATGACGCAGCTAGGGTGAGGTGCTTTGAGGATGGCTTGCGACACGCCATTCGGGTTCAGGTGAACATTTTCAGGTTGGGATCCTTCTCTAAGGTGGTGAACCAGGCGTTCATATCTGAGGGCAACGAGAGAGAGAAATCTCATTTTGGCAGGGTGACAGCTTTAGGTGATGGTTCGGACATTAGGAAGTGAGGGAGATATGAGTTCTAGCAGGGCGGGCAGGCCAAGGACTTAGCTAGACCACCTCGTGGAAGTTCAGCGGTGGTTTTCTTTCAGTGTGGACAGCCGGGACATGTCTAGGCACAGTGAGATAGGCCCCCAAAGGAGTGTCGAGTGTGTGGACAGGTCAGACATCTGGAGAGGTTTTCCAGGCAGCCTTCTCAGATAGCCGGCAGGCAGGGACCAAGATAGACTGTGGCATCAGGAGTTGGTTCAGGTCCGGTACCAAGAGAGGGTAGTCAATGTTCAGCTGCATGCAGGGGACGTGACAGAGATAGTAGGACCCAGCCGAGGGGTCCGTGGCCAGAGACTGGAGCAGCACCATAGGGAGGTCAGGCATCAGGCAGTCAGGCTTTAGGCCAGGTGCACGTTGTGTAGCTTCCATGGATTGAGGAGGCTGGAGAGCCGACGATGGTGGCAGGTACACCGCGAGTGTGGCCATGAGTTTCTTTGCTTTCTTTTGGAATGGCCTCTTCAGGCATGTCTGGTTGAGTGCACGAGTAGCACAGGTTACTTGTGGACTGACTAGAGACTAGTTAGTGGGATTGGAATCATAACAGATGCATTATATAGTTTATTATATATTTGAGATGCATGGCATCAGGAGCATCAAGGATGCAGGTTACTTGGGGTGTCATGGGCATCGGGACATCGTGGATGTAGGTTACTTGAGGTGCATGGCACCAGGTTTGATTTGAACATCTAGTAGATGCAGGACCTCAGGGAGGTGGACACTGATGCGGTGAGGGTTACGTTGGGTGTCGGAAGCGACACGTGAGCACCAAGGAGGTGAAGGGGTGAAGATGCGTCACGGGAGGACCATGGGTATGGGAAATAGGTTGTTGGTCCTTGCTTTTTTATTTGATTTTCTTAGAGCTTTGTTCAGGTTGAGACCGAGTAGGAAATTCCTAAGGTGGGGAGCCCCTTTAGGATTTTATCTAGAACTTTAAGACTGGGGTAGTCCGGGTTGTTTAACCGGGATGGGCATGTTCGGGTCCATCTCCTGGTTTCGTTTGGTAGCTCGTGGATGAGCTACGTTAAGGTGGGGAGTTTTTAAGAACCTGGGTTTTTAGAAACGGGTCAAATCCTGACCATGTTTAAACTTTTTCACTGGTTTTTGAGAAGTCTGGAAAATCTGGGCAGTTTCTAGAAATTTCCAGACTACATGTTGTGTACCTTAAGTACACGTCGTGTATGAGTTACCAGAGTGACCAGTCGTGTGCTCGCCGAGTACATATCATGCGAAGACCATGTAGAAGTTTCTTACTACACGGTGTGTATTTATAGACATGTCGTGTATCCCTTACCCATGCGAGGCCAAGTACATGTCGTGTGGTGCCCATGTGTAAATTTCTATCTACACGGCATGTAGTATTTCTTGACAGGTCGTGTATCTTTGTCCCGTGTAGGGGCCAAGACCCTGGCCGTGTGTTGACCATGTACACGGTCCAGGCCGTGTGATGGACTCCGCTTAAGTTGGGGTACGGAAACACATCTACATGGAGTGTACTTTGGAAATACACGCCGTGTACTTTTATTTTTCTTTGAGCGATCGATACGTCGTCGCATCTCATTCCCAGAAGTCCCTTCTTCTTCCCCTTTGGACGAATAGTTCATCCGAGAAACCGCAAAAAACTCAAACCCTCCCAGAATCTCCGTACGACCTCCGTTCTTCGATTCGTCGGTGGCAGCGGGACCGCATCAGAAAGGTTAACCCCGCGCACCCTTCTTCGTCTTTGATCCCTCACCTGTTCCTTCATAGATTCCATCCGAACAGAATTGTCGGATTTGACAGAAACGCAGATCTACCGTGATTCAGTCCAATTCAGAGGCTGAAATCAAAGGAGTGTCATCCTACGAGTACGAGGTGGGTGGTGAAAACCTTCTTTAATGTTTTCGTAGACAATTTGGGGTTGCGACCTCTGGGCGCGACATCGGGTGTTGAGCAAAACCCTCTTTATTTGTTGTCAATTAATTATCAGCATTTTGGGATGATTCTGGGTATTCCCTGACCCTTGTTGTGCTAGAGAAAGGCTGGGTGAGAGGTCATGGATCATCTGGGGCAATTCGGATGGGGGTGCCGAAATGCGTATGTTTTGGACCAGTATTTAAACTGCTGATTTAGACTGCTTTTGTTGCTATTGGATTAAACTGCTGAGTTTGATTTGTTATAAGCATGCTAGTAATTGTTTAGACATTTAAGACCTTAGGTACTGGTTTTGGCAGGAATACCTTGGCTACTAAGGAAATCATATCATGTGTATAATGGTTTTCCATAATTAAATGTTTTATTCCCATGCTATTTTATCATGATTGATGTTCCTTTATGATCTATGCCTTACGTACTGCCAAGATTTATTTCACAACACAAGGTTTTTTTGTTTAAACTTTATGTTCATGTTTTTAAGTTCAAATGTGTATGGTTTGTTTTATTTTCTCCATGCTTACCCTTACTGAGCATTTAATCTCACCCTTTATATGTTTTCTTTTCCCCAGGATATCAATAAAGATTTTAGGTAAGGAAACAAAAGGAAAATATCTTTATGGGAGATGTTGAAAATCATTCACCATGATTAGAAGATTATGTTCTGAGTTTACAAAGACACTAAACTATTATGGTCCTTGGGTGTCTGTTTTTTTTTATGTATTAAGTATTTCGCAAAAGTAATGTAATGTCCATGTACATCAAGCTTGGGTCTCTACATATATCTATCTATTATAAATATTTATATTCTAAATATATATGATATATAAATGAAGTTTTATATTTTTTAAGTATTAAAATCATGATCTTAATGATAAAAATTAAAATACGTACAATAAAGAAAGTGATTATTACCCAAAATGTTAATTTAACATGGAAATCATTATTAAATGGGAATTATAAAGTCATAAATGAATCATGTATGATATAATAAATTTGAATATGGTTCTGGTATAATTTAATAACATACTATGGTCCCTATACAGGAGGTTAAACGTACCCTCGACCAAAGGAAAGTGTAAGGTAAGGGTTAATTCCACAATCTTATTATTATCCGAGATTGTTTATGAGTAAGTATTTAGTGGGAAATATTTATCATCAATGTCCATATTTCATAAAAAATTAAAAGGATTCTTTTAAGGTTTTATGGAAGGGTCTCTTTAACTATATCATTATTTAAAATGTTATAAATATTTATTTTTCTAAATATTTTTAATTAATGTCCATGTTTTCAAAATGATTTTAAGGATTTATTTATATGGACATAATTATTTTAAAATTTAAATTCTTTTCAGAGTTTCAAAGTGGTATGGGAAACTTTGATTCAAAAATATATTTAAATGTATTCCTTTCTAAATTCTGTGACTTTTAAATGTTTTTAAAAAAAGAGATATTTTTTCAAATAGTTTTGATTTCATCTATGTCAAAATCATTTCATGGATTTTACACTTGTTTGAAGTTTATTCATTATGATACAAGTTTGGAATTATGCATTGTGATTCATGAACTAACCTAGTGTATGCCATTGTTTAGAAATGGAACCTAGTAGAAGGAATGAGAATTCTAGTAATACGCATGATCGAAAGATTAAGAAGGATCATATCTTTCATGGTATTAATCCAATATTTAAAAGGGAAATAGTCTCCCACATATTCTCATAATATAAAGAAATAGTATCATGTGTTAATAAGATAATTAAAGAATTCTTTGAGTCCTATGGATTTGAAGGGAAGCAAGAGAATAAAACGATAGAAGGGTGAAAGATGGATAAAGGGAAGAGGGGAAAGAAGGATTTTCCCATATGTGATAACTGTAGAAAGAATCACCTTGGTAAATGCTTGAAGGGAATATAAGTTTATTATAACTGTGGAGAAAAAGGACACCAAGTATGTGATTGAATGGGTAAGAAAAAGGTTTCAAATGTACAATGCTTCATCTATAAGGAGTTGGGACACTACATGAAGCAATGTCCAAATCATCAGAGTATACCCCAAATGTTGCTATTGTATAATAATCAAGTTATGATACTACCGAAGATGAAGAGGAATGATTAAGAGTTTTTATGTTGTTATTAATGTATTGTGTCATTTGAGAATTATATTAATGATGTACATGTTATAATAATTATAGAGTATATAATGATTGTGCTGCAGTACTATTTCATTAAGGACTTGAGATTAGTGGAACCAAGAAAAGTGAATCAATGGCAAGTTAAACTTTTTGGAAAATACATGGTTTAAGGAAAGAAAAAACTTTAATATGGTCCTGATACTGAGGTATTGATTTTGGAAAAATAGATGATTGATTTGGATAAATTATGTTTGATACTATTGACATCCTTGGAACTGGTTAATGGTTTGTTTTTTTCCATCATTGTTGGAGTTTACAACATTTGGATATAAGGAGTATATCCAATATTCTATAAGGAATAAGGGAGCATGAATGTAATCAATACGGTTATATGATAATTTAGGGTGTTACCATGTTTTAAAAGAATGCATGATGAAGGTATTCACATATTATTACGTGGCAAAAAGGATCTTCATTGTGCTTACCTTCCTTATAAATTTTGGACTGTGAGTTTGGAAAAAAGTATTTTGGATAAGTCAAAAGGTTGGAATCGATTAAGTTTGACGTTAAATACTATTGTTAAGGTTAAATAATTTCTTGAGATTATTTTTGGATTGTCATAAAAAGGAAAACCTGGAGGTCGGACGACAACCCGTCGCGTTCGGTAAGGCCGCAAGACTTGAACCTATAACCGAATAGTGACAAGGGTGCATCACCTACCACTAGCCTATGTGATGTCCTAGTTTGTATAATGTAGTTTTTTAAATAGTCTTACAAATGAATTATAAATTCATTATTTTTGGAACCCTATACGATTATGATAAATAGAATATTTTTGAATTCTATTAACTTTTGGAGTGAAGGATGAGTTTGTGGTAGGAATTAGTTGAAGGATGAAACTCTATATGTCAAGTATATATATATATACCCTCTTATTATATGAATAAGTTAGTTCTTAAACATTATAGAAGGGATCTTAATACCAAAAATGTGTTACCCTAATACCATATGTTTTGTTGAACCGGTGATATTTTACATCATCTTAAATTGATGGATTTGAGGCCCTCAATTTTACACTTGTTTGTGATTGATGACCTCAATAACTCCCTATAAATATTTATGTTTTCCATCCAATTATGTGTCTCTAATTTCCACTAATATTCTCCTAATCGAGATCATAATTTGGTAGTGACTTTTTCATTCCTTTTCCCTCTTATTAAGACTAAATTCTTTTAACCCAATTTCTGATGTGGGTTTTCCACAAAGATATTTTTCTATTTTTAACCTTTTATTTTTGAAGAACAATTTCAAATTGTGAAGATGCAATTTATTGAAAGAGGGGATAATGTAACACTCCAAGATTTCATAGTACATTATCTCATTAAAGTAATTCAATAGCTTGTGCTACACGCAACACTGAGTTCGAGCGCACCACAACTTACCAAACTATCCGTTCAAAAAGAAGTTATGAATATTATTAACTGAATTTTGAATCTTATATACTCTATATAATTTTAAAATCCATATTATTTGTTTTTTAGAAATAATATAAGAACATATTCTTTTTTTCAGATAAAAGAAGTATTTTTCAAAAAATGCATTTTTACTGCCTTTTAATGGAAAACCCTTTTTAAAACCAATATTTGACACTTTTATATATTCAATTTATTGAAATTAAATTCTTCTTTAGAAGCGGGAAATAAAATTTTAGTTTGGATAAATTTTTGGTACTTTTCTGATAACTTCCATATTTTGACAAATAGTGAAAAATACTATGTTTTAATTGAAAACAACTTTTTTAATCGAAATAATTTATAGTGTTAGATTATTAATTTAAATGGTTTTGAAGTATAATTATATTATATTTTTATCATTTAATACAATTTAGGTCATTTAAGTAATTTCACATTTAAATTTGACATAAACACATGTCAATCTTTTGATAGTTTTTACTTTTTAAAAACCCGCTTTTTGGTTTTGACAACGAGAATTAATTTTGAATTAATAAATGCTACTTATATGTTTTGAATTTGGTAAAATATAATTCATTATTGAATTCATAATATCAAAATTATCTTAGGGTGAATTTTTGGTATTTTCTAAAAACTTTCAATCATTGATGAATAGTGAAAAACATTGCGTCATTATTGATGGCTTTGAGGCCCTCAATTTTACACTTGTTTGTGATTGATGACCTCAATAACTCCCTATAAATATTTATGTTTTCCACCCAATTATGTGTCTCTAATTTCCACTAATATTCTCCTAATCGAGATCATAATTTGGTAGTGACTTTTTCATTCCTTTTCCCTCTTATTAAGACTAAATTCTTTTAACCCAATTTCTGATGTGGGTTTTCCACAAAGGTATTTTTCTATTTTTAACCTTTTATTTTTGAAGAAAAATTTCAAATTTCGAAGACGCAATTTATTAAAAGAGGGGATAATGTAACACTCCAAGATTTCATAGTACATTATCTCATTAAAGTAATTCAATAGCTTGTGCTACACGCAACACTGAGTTCTAGCGCACCACAGCTTACCAAATTATCCATTCAAAAAGCGGTTATGAATAGTATTAACTAAATTTTGAATATTATATACTCTATATAATTTTAAAATCCATATTATTTGTTTTTTATAAATAATATAAGAACATATTCTTTTTTTCAGATAAAAGAAGTATTTTTCAAAAAATGCAATTTTACTGCCTTTTAATGTAAAACCCTTTTTAAAACCAATATTTGACACTTTTATATATTCAATTTATTGAAATTAAATTCTTCTTTAGAAGCGGGAAATAAAATTTTAGTTTGGATAACTTTTTGGAACTTTTCTGATAACTTCCATATTTTGACAAATAGTGAAAAATACTATGTTTTAATTGAAAACAACTTTTTTAATCGAAATAATTTATAGTGTTAGATTATGAATTTAAATGGTTTTGAAGTATAATTATATTATATTTTTATCATTTAATACAATTTAGGTCATTTAAGTAATTTCACATTTAAATTTGACATAAACACATGTCAATCTTTTGATAGTTTTTACTTTTTAAAAACCCGCTTTTTGGTTTTCACAATGAGAATTAATTTTGAATTAATAAATGCTACTTATATGTTTTGAATTTGGTAAAATATACTTCATTATTGAATTCATAATATCAAAATTATCTTAGGGTGAATTTTTGGTATTTTCTAAAAACTTTCAATTTTTGATGAATAGTGAAAAACACTACGTCATTATTTAAAACCGAATTTTTATTTAAATAATTATTTATTTTATTTAAATTTATTTTAATTAAAAATAGATATATAATACCTATATAATTTCAATGTAATTCATTGGAGTCATTTTATAATAAAATTAGATTTATAAAATTTTATTGAACTTTTTAACCTCTTTTACCCACCTTCTAGGCACATCAGCAAATTTGCATAAAACTTAATTTTAACGCTTCTATGAGTTGAATTTCAAAAATAAAATAGACATGGTTGAAATCAGAAAGTAAAATTTGATTCAATAAGTTGAAAATAATTTTTTGTGAATAGTAACTTTTGACTTTTATTTACCACTGTTAAAAGTAAATAGGGTAATTAAACGTAAAAATAATATTATAATTACCCTAAAACATTTAATAATTCTATTTGATAAGTGTAATTCGACCAAAAAGAACCTTAGGAATAAAATATGATCCTTTAGGTCCACTTGGATTAGAATAGGACATTTATTGTTATTTTATTTAAAGAAGAGTTAAAAGTGTTAAATTCAAAGTTTATTAACTAAACTATTTTTAATACAGGGTTATACATAAGATAAAATCAACAATAAATATTCATTAGAAACATAAAACAATTTAATACATAATTTTATTTTATTTATAATTTTTAGATATTAAATAATCAAATTTATTTATGACACAATGATGATGCAGTAATTACCTTCTTAATGAAATATTAAAATAATTTATATTATAAATATTAAAATAATTATAATTTAACTGTTGTTATGCCATACACGAATTTTTTAGGTTAATATGACATGTTATAGTTGATTATATAAATTGTTTTCAAAGTAATAAGGTTGTTATGACTTTCCCAAAAACAAAATACCAAATAGTGTCAAAATTGACATAAATTAATTTTTAAAACAAATATTATATTATTGGTTGATATAATATTCCCAAAAATATAAGGTTCAAAAAAAGGAATTAAATAATATTATATATGTCATTAATGAACCACTTTAGGTTCTCTTAGATGTTTAGAGTAATTTTATTAACCATATACTGTAAGAATACAAGAAGACATGGTAAAAGTTAAAGTATTTAACTAAGAGTTAAATCTAAAAGATAGGGTTAAAATGGTAACAAAAACTTGTCTAAAACCTATTGGTTAAGAGGATTTTGACCCATAACCACCTAAGGCTCAAAATAAATTCATTTGGATCCATTATAAACTGAATATGATTTTATAATAAATTAATTTTTTTAATCTTTTTTTAAAGAGACCCTCACCCCTCTTATAAAAGGGCACTTCCCCTTCCCTCAAAATCACACATCCAAAGCCATTTTTATCAGCCAAACCCTGCCCAAATATCCTCCCAACTTCCCTCACATCAACCTAGATTCTTTACTTTGATTATAAATCCAACCTATGGATCTATTTTGGTCAACTCAAAAGGAAACACCCAAAGAAGAGGTAATAATTTCACCACCCTCTTTCAATTTCTTTTCTTCTTACACTTCCTCTTTCTTTGTTGTTTACATACCAAAATAATAAATCTAGTACCTCCTACATACTGTGATGTTATTATAAATATGGTACAACCATATTCATTATTCTATCCATTCTATAAATGATAAAGTCACCATATGTGTGTACGTACGGCTTACCGTCTCCACGTCGTGGTGTAGTTTGTTATTAAAACACTTCATTATTTGGATGGATATAATAATAATTATAACTGATGTAAATAATAAAGATAAAATTTTAATGATTCTGCATATATGATATACCATCCAATTACATACGATTTCATCATCAATATAGTGATATTTTCGCCCGTGCGTACATACGGATTACTCTCTCCATGACGCGATGAGATTCATTCCCACCTTCACCATTCAACGATGATTATAAAAATATATATTACTAATAAGTATTTAATATATGACATAATAGTGCTACTGGAGATCATATATGTATGTATGTATGTATGTATGTATGTATGTATATATGTATGTATGTATGTATGTATGTATGTATGTATGTATGTATGTATGTATGTATGTATGTATGTATGTATGTATGTATGTATGTATGTATGTATGTATGTATGTATGTATGTATGTATGTATGTATGTATGTATGTATGTATGTATGTATGTATGTATGTATGTATGTATGTATGTATGTATGTATGTATGTATGTATGTATGTATGTATGTATGTATGTATGTATGTATGTATGTATGTATGTATGTATGTATGTATGTATGTATGTATGTATGTATGTATGTATGTATGTATGTATGTATGTATGTATGTATGTATGTATGTATGTATGTATGTATGTATGTATGTATGTATGTATGTATGTATGTATGTATGTATGTATGTATGTATGTATGTATGTATGTATGTATGTATGTATGTATGTATGTATGTATGTATGTATGTATGTATGTATGTATGTATGTATGTATGTACTTACATATATCTTATTCACTTACTTCCATTCAATATGATATGAAAACGGAAACAGCATTTATGCGTACGTACGGACTACCGTCTCTATAAACAGTGCCTCCCATTTCATATATATATATATCTATTATAAAAATTTATATTCTAAATATATATGATATATAAATCAAGGTTTATATTCTGGAAGTATTTAAATCATGATATAAATGATACAAGTTAAAACACATACGATAATGAAAGTGATTATTACCCAAAATGTTAATTTAACATGGAAATCATTATTAAATGGGAATTATAAAGTCATAAATGAATCATGTATGATATAATAAATATGAATATGGTTATTTTATAATTTAATAACATACTATGGTCATTATACAAGAGGTTAAACATACCCTCGACGAAAGGAAAGTGCAAGGTAAGGGTTAATTCCTCAATCTCATTATTATCCTAGATTGTTTATGAGTAAGTATTTACTGGGACATATTTATCATAAATGTACATATTTCATAAAAATGTTTTCAAAAGGAATATTTTAAGGTTTTATGGAATTTTATATTTAACTATATCATCATTTTAAATGTTATAAATATTTATTTTTCTAAATCTTTTTAATTAACGTCCATGTTTTTAAAATGATTTTAAGGATTTATTTATATAGACATCGTTGTTTTAAAATGTTAATTTCTTTCAAAGTTTCAAATTGGTATGGGAAACTTTGATTCAATTCTTTTTTAAATTTCTTACTTTCTAAATTATGTGACTTTTAAATTATTTCAAAAAAAATAAAAATATATTTTCTCAAATAGTTTTGATTTCATGTATGTCAACATCCTTTGATGGATTTTACACTTGTTTGAAGTTGATTCATTGTGATATAAATCTTCCATATTTTATTGAATTTTTTTTGATATGTTTGACTGTGGATGTGTTATTTTTATACCATTAATGGTTTATGGTTAAAGTATTAACATTTCGTATGCTAGTTTTAATACGAATGTTTATGTTATGTTTAAACCTTTTCATATGAGGAATGAATTGGACTTAGTACGTGACGGGTGGAGCCAACTATAGCTCTTCGATGCATCGGTAGGTCTCATTAGAAAAACTAGTGTCTTGGCACAAGGCCTTGACAAAATCTTATTTGTAGTCATGGCACAAGGCCTTGACTATGTGGTTATGAAGTCTGGCATTATGCATTCCATCATTATGAAATTAGATATTGATATTACATGTGATTATTCGACTAGTAGAATATCCATGTGAATAAGTAAATGGAATTATTTGATTTATCTTTGTCATATTATGCTTAAGTTTAAGTTTAAAAGGCTTTTTTTTAGTTATATACATTTCCTAAAATGTTTAGGCTTATTTACGAAAGTTTCCGCTATAATGTTATCCTTACTGAGCATCTAAGCTCACCCCTTTCTATGTTTTGTTTTTTCCAGGATGCGAAAGAGTATATTATGAATGACCTGAAATGATATTCTAAGGGATATTAATGTGTTCAATGGATACAATGTTGGTGTTGTTTTTCATTTTATAAGGTAATGTAACGTTTATGTATGTAATATATTTTCCAAGACTGATAAACTGATCAGTACTTTGGGACTTTATTCCTTGTAATCATGCCAATGTATTAAAATAATTCACCGACTCTGGGTAATTAGGGTTGGGGTTTTACAATGACACGTTCATGAAACCATCTTGATGAGATATTGAGATAAAGGGATTATATTACACAGTGAGCGTTCATATGTGGATGTCATTGTTGTGACTTTAAGTTCTTTATCTTGGGTTCTATGACCCATTTCTAGATAGTACTCTTGGACTAAAGGAAATCCCACCTTATGATAATGAGAAAGAATCCTAGAGGGTCATACACTAAGTGTTTTTTGTGGTCTCGGTTAAATTCTATTTT
Organism: Viscum album; assembly: GCA_963277665.1. NCBI lineage: Eukaryota > Viridiplantae > Streptophyta > Magnoliopsida > Santalales > Viscaceae > Viscum > Viscum album. Next base: position 135,241 of record CAUJRU010000087.1, on the reverse strand, counting down.
AATTTAATTAATGAAATAAATATTATTCTCAAGAAAGTGGAATAATTTTATTCAAGTTAAAATGATACCATAAATTAAATAAATATTTATTCACTGGATTGTGGGTAAAATATATATTTATTTATTTTATTTAACATTTAATAAATATTTATTTACTAGTTTGTAAATAAAATATTTATTTAAGAGAATAAATTGTTTGTTTATTTATTCGGGTGTTAAATAAATGGAAGTGGAGTTAGAGCAGACCAAGGTTGGTCCGGTAGTAAAATAATTATTTGCAAGATGGTAAATAATTATTTAACTAGTTGGTACAAGTTAAAATAATAATAACACTCCTATTATTTTGTAACGTGGAATTTTATTTATAATTTTGTTTTGTGCAAGTTGGACCACCATAAATAATGATGTGGTATTATTATTAAAATAATGGGTTTTTTATATGGTTATGAATGTATTTAATTGTCGTTATGCAATTAAATATTGTAACTAAAGACCCATGTCAATAAATATAGATGTAAGTCTATTGTTCTATTTACTGAACTACATGCATGGTGAATTGAGAATTGTTGAGCTAAATGATTTATCTCTCGAATCCTCTTCCCACCCCTCTAAAGAACAAGAGATGTTCTTCACGGCCGAAGAACAAGTGATCAAGAAGGGCCAACACAAGACACTCGCTTCACCATGCTAGTACCCAGAGAATGAGTGGTATCGATTGGAGGTCATCGGAGCACGTGTGGATCACTACTAGAGGGATTCTAGTTTGGATCCTCGAAAGCACAACAAGACAATGTGGGAGGGTCATTTTGGATGATCAACATCGTCAACAAAGAATGTACCGAAGATCTAGGTATTCTTTTTTTATGAAATTAATTAAATTAATTATAAACATGATGTGCAAGTTCCCCTCTAAAGGTTTCAGTCCTCTTTCTTCTATATCTAAATCTTTGATTCTATTTTGTAGATACTGGTGTTCATTGTTGTATTGGTCTCAAAATAATCATTGATCAGGGTAAAAATCAAATTTGGTCACCAGCCTAACTACGCTTCTACTGCACTAAAAACCTACAAGTGGTATCAGAGCGGTTACATCATAGTTTATAATTATTTAAATAATTCGTTGGTGATTTATGGTTAAATAATTTTAGTTTGTCAATTCAAGGTTAATCGTTCTTATAATCTGAATTTCAAGATCTATTCTCCCTCTTTTCGTTAATCTCATATTTCACAGAAACTAATGCTTTTTTAATTAAAATTAAAACGAAGAACTCATCAGGAGGCACCGATGATTCTGCCCAGGTGACACGAAAGTACACGTCGTGTGTTCGGACTTACACGTCGTGTTCTTTTCCATACACACCTTATAATCTAGACTACACACCGTGTAGTCGTGTTCAGTGTATCAAGAACAATTTGACAATTAATCAAGCCATGTTCATTTATTGCACGCAGTGTAGTTAATTCTACACCGCATATTGACTAGGACAGATAGGAACATGCTTACAATATTACATGTTGTGTGGCCCACTACATATGGCGTGTAGTCACTTTGGGTCATGGGGCCAAACCGTGTATCCCATACACGGCTTCGCCTACCGGTAAACATGTAATGCAGAGACAACACAACATGTAACCCACTGTACACGTTGTGTACTCTGAAATTTCCGAAGTATTCTTCACATGCCGAGTCCCTAGTTGTGTACTTTGGGATAGATATTGAATGTATTACACCATGTAATCAGAACTACACGTTGTGTACTTTACCATATTACACAAAGCTAAAACTTTAATGTTTGTGTAATGTTCAGAACAACACATCATGTATAAATCATACTATAGGTTATTACTCAATTAATTTAAACATATTTTATGTCATATTTCATAAGATTAAGAGATTATTATAATATAATACATGTTGGGTAGATTCAAATGGGTATTCACCAGGATACCTCCAAAGTGCATTTATGTACAAATATGAGAATCTCAAGGAAATTTAGAAAAGGATTGAGATAAATGATTGATTAATTAAAGATAATAATTAATCTATTCAAGAACAATTTATATTAATAAGAACGATTAATGAATTGAATACTATTTTTATTACATGTGTACTCATTGCATGTATGTGGGTGATCATGAGCTAGACCAAGACCTTTGTATGTGATTGTTTTCCTTTTAATTTATTTTTTAAATTAATTGCTAGCCTTCCCGTCATCTCTCCTCATTAATATGTAGGGTTTTCATGCCCATGGTTTCTTTTATGTAAACCTATTTTTTACCCTTCATCTACTTGTGAGTTTAAAACGCATATGTAATGGATGGAACTCCCAATATAGTAGAGGCGGTTCAATCTATAGTTGAGATAAAACCAATCCCAGGATTTACAGAGGTGGACAAGTGGAAAACTATAAATATGAACCCAAAACATTCAAGGTGTTTTTCCCCTTGGTCATGGTTAGTTTATAAACCACTAGATAAACTAACCATTATAAAACCTCATAATTATTCCTTTTTAATTATTTTATTTATGACAATTGCATGGTTTTTCATTATGGATTTGTTATCATGATCACATAATTAATGAATTAAACAAAAATGAAAGATGGAACTAAAATAAACCAGGCTTATGCATAAATATTATCCAAACGTGGTTAATCACTTAAGTAAGTTCCACTTAATATTAACGATCATGTGATAATGATAATAATAAATTCACACATAAGAGATAAAAACCCTAAAATAAAATATTAAGTTAGACCAAGACTTATGTTACTTGATTAAGGGAAAAACTCAATAAAACTATGTGTTTGACCAACCCTTGTTGGGACACTTACTTTTATACAGGAATCCCTTATGAAAGGTTTTGAGTTGACTTAGCCATATTACATCAAAGGGATTAGCCCTTGCTATACTTGGTGTAATATTGGAGGCAAGAGTTGAGGAAATCCAAAGTCTGGATTTCAGGATTGGGGAGTCCACTCAACAGATCAAGGAGCTGCAAGCCCACAATTAGCAAAGACATACCTGCCTAAATACCTTCAAATAGATTTATGAACTCTTGTCGGGGTTATGAGAAGGGGGATATGGATGATTTACACTAGAATTTCATGGAAAATGGACATTCCGAGTTCAATGGTGAGGCTCATTGGGATTTGATAAAATAGTGGGAGACTTAATAAAACTTATTATTTCTCATAAAATGTAATAAAGAATTACTAATGATCTTCTCTTTTAATTGTATAATAAAATTAAAATCTCTTCAACCGCATTATCCCTATGATCAATTTTGGATAAAGACAACATCTTCACCGGTAGTAACTTCCATGAATGTTTTAGATGACTTTAGATTATTCTATTCTATAAACAAAAGTCTTACGTGCTGGAGTTAGAATTACCTAATCTGCCTTACCAAGAGGCAAGTAACGAAGAGTTCTTGGTCTATGAGAAACATATGAATGATGTGGTCGACGTTCAATGTTTGATGTTATCATCAATTTATAGTGATCTCATGAAGTATCTTGAAAACATGGATTCCTAGAGTATGCTCAAGCACCTCCATGGTCTTTACCAAGAGATAGAAATACAAGAATGGTTTTAAATCTCCAAGGCACTCTTTTAGAGTAAGCTTGGAGAGGGTGCCCCATCTGGTCCTCATGTAGTCAAGATCATTGGATACATTGAGCGCTTGGAGGTTTTAGGGTTTAAAATCCCTGAAGAACCGGGTACCAATCTCATTCTTACATCACTCCCTCATAACTTCTCCAGCTTTATTGTTAATTTTAATATGAACAACATTGAGAATTCTCTATCTAATCTTCCTATCCTCGTTCGCCAAGTAGACAAAGATATGAAGCATAGAAAGCTTTATGTCCTTATGGTGAATAATAGGAAAGGTAATGCAAATAGATTTAAGCCCAAAGATTCTTCATGCCCTTCCAAGAAATGTAATATCAAAGGGGAGTCAAGGGAACATGAAGTTATTTGTTTCGCATGTGGTAAGAAGGTCCACTAGAAAAAGAACTGCACCCAACCTAAGAAGAAAGGTGAAGCTTTGGGTGTATTTGTTATTGAATGTAATCTATCTGTTTCTAAAAATTAGGTATTAGATACAGATTTTGGTGCTTACATATGTATCTAAATATAAGAACCAAGTAGATTCAGGAATATTGACCAGGGGGAGGTAGATCTACAAGAAGCCAACAGAGCCAGACTTGTTGTTGTAGCTGTCGGGGACTACCACCTCACATTGCCAAGTGGAATGATCTTGGTATTAAAGGGTTGTTATTTTGTACTTTATGTTACTAAAAACAGTATTTCTATATCCGTATTAGATACATATGGGTTTGTTTTCAATTTTGGAAATGAATTTTGATTCTTTTACAAAGATAGCATTTGTTTTGGTAGGGAACATTTATACAACAGTCTTTACGTGTTGGATTACACGAACCAAGTAATGGAAATCGATAACATAGATACTTCACATGACTCATACCACACCCAAATTTGGCATCACCAGCTAGTTCATGTAAATAAGAAATGCTTGACAAAGTTACATCAAGATGGATATTTAGATTCCTTCTAACTAAAACCACTTGGCGTATGTCATGCATGTTTACAAGGAAAAATGACCAAATCCCCATTTACTAGGAAAGGAGAAAGGGATAAAGATCTTATTGAATTGGTTCATACTGATGTGTGTGCACCGTTTCTAGTTGAATCTAGGGGAGGGTACTCGTACTTCATAAATTTTACTGATGATTTTAGTAGATATGGATATATCTACTTAATGAGGTATAAGTCGGATTTTTTTGATAAGTTCAAAGAATGAAAGAATGAAGTTAAGAACCAGTTGGGTAAGAAGATTAAGAAACTCTTATCAGATCAAGGTGGAGAATATCATAATCAATACTTCATTAATTACTCATGATATTTTGGGATTCTATCCCAACTCACTCATCCTTACACGCCTCAATGGAATGGTGTGAGTAGGAACCGCACCTTGTTGGACAAGGTGAGATCAATGATGATTCATGCAAGTCTTCTATTATCCTTTTGGGGATATGCATTACAAAAAAAAGCGCACATACTAAACCAAGTACCAGCTAAATTTATAAATGGTATTCCATAGGAGTTCTAGAGTAGAAATAAATCAATTTTATCGAATTTACATGTGTGGGGAAGCGATGAATTTGTTAAGCCCTATTCAAGTAAAAATTTGCACCCCGAGGCACAAAGTGTACCTTTATAGGATACCCCAAGGAAATAAGGGGATATTAACTATAAAAACCCTCATACAAAAAGGTTATAGTGGAAAGACACACCATATTTCTTGATAGGGAGCACATATCCAAAAGAGATAGTGGGAGAGAGATAAACTTCGATGAAGTCAAGGCTCAAGGTACACAAGAGTTGGTATAGGAACAGATTCCACAAAGCCTCGTGGAAGAAAGAACTATTCAAGAGACACAAGAACTACGTAGGAGTACAAGAGAGTTTAGAGAACTGGAACAGTATTATTTTCTATTTACTGAGGATGGTGACTCATTTTTAGTTGATAATAATGATCTTGTAACCTGCAAGGAAGCAGTAATTGGCATAGATGTTTCCAAGTGGAAAGAATCCGTGAATTCTGAAATGGATTCCATGTACCAAAACCAAGTCTAGATTTTGGTAGATCCTCCAGTTGATGTAAATTCTATTGGTTGAAAATGGGTATTCAAGAAGAAAATGGACATGGAAGGACAAGTCAGTACCTATAAGGCACGACAGGTTGCAAAAAGGTTCAAGCGGTGTCAAGGAATTGACTATGATGAAACCTTTTCACCAGTTGAAATGTTAAAATCCATCAAAATTCTATTGTCCATTGCCTCTTACCATGACTATGATATTTGGAAAATGGATTTCAAAACATCCTTTATTAATGGGAACCTTTAGGAAGATGTCTACATGACACAACTTGAAGAGTTTATGACTCCAAAGGATGCCAATAAGGTATGCAAGTTGCAGAAATCCATTTACGGATTAAAGAAAGCATCCAGGTCATGGAACATTCATTTTGATGATGTCATAAAAAAATTTGGTTTTATTAATAATGAATGTGAACCTTGTGTCTACAAACGATTTAGTGGGAGTGCAGTTGTTTTCTTAATAGTATATGTTGATGACATATTACTTATTAGAAAAGATATATCATTCATATAGTCTATTAATAAATGGTTGAATCAATTCTTTTCCATGAAGGACACGGACAACGCAGCATATATTCTTGGGATCAAGATCCATTGTGATATATCCAAGAGATTGATGGGCCTAAGTCAAAGTACATACATTGATAAGATACTGAAGAGATTCAATATCGAACAATACAAGAGGGGATTGTTGCCAGCATCACATGGCATTCATCTTTCCAAGAAAATGTGTCCTCATACACATGAGGAAAGAAAAATAATGGCAAGTACTCTATACGCATTAGTGATTGGGTCAGTCATGTATTTCATGTTATGCACTAGGATGGATGTATCCTACGTATTGAGTGTGGTAGGCAGATATCAAGATAACCCAGGTGACTGTCATTGTATGGAAGTCAAGACTATCCTAAAGTATCTAAGGTGTACTAAAGATTTGTTCCTGGTTTATGGAGGATATGAGGAACTAGTCATCATTGGATATGAAGATTATAGTTTCCAGACTGATCAAGATGACATGAAGTCACAAACAGGATACATATTCACTTTTAATGGAGGTGTAGTGAGTTGTAATAGCTCAAATTAGAGTGTGGTCACATATTTTATAGAAGATTACAAGTATATCACATCTTATGAGGTAGATGAAGAAGCAGTTTGGATGCGGATCTTTCTCTAGGAGCTAGATGTAATGCCTAGAACTAAAAATCCCATCACATTGTACTCTGATAATACTGTAGTAATGTCTCTCATAAAAGATCCAAGGTCACATCACCGGACGAAGCACATACTTAGGAAGTTTCATCTCTTGAAGTATTTTTCTCAGAGTGTTGAAGTTTTAGTTAGTAGTATTTACATAGAATACAACATGGTGGACCCCTTGACTAAATCCTTGACTTAGTAGAAACATGATCATCATGTGAGGTTTAGTGGACTGAAAGTCATAGGCAGTTGGCTCTAGTCCAAGTGGGAGTTTGTAAGTGTTGGTATCCTAAAACTAACTAGTTATACTTTGATTACATGAATATTTAATATATTTAAATATTAAACATCTTATTATATATTTTTTATTGTTCTGTGTGACTATAGTGTAATAATGTCCTAGAGCATTTGTCGCATCGATAAGGTCATAGCGGTTCCCCACTATGATAAGAACCTTGAATTTCTATGAATATATTCCTAAATATAGTTTTGTGATTGGACGACATAATATAATGGGACTCATATTAGACAGACCATCAAGTGCGAGTACTTGTAAGCATATGAGACTTCTTCTCATGAAGTTTTCACTTGGTAATCTCCAAGATGGAAGATTATGATAATAGAACCGCAAGTAGGAATTCTGCATGTTTTGGTGTCATTAGATATTCCTACCTGTGAGCGTGTGTAATGATCATTAGACTTTAAGATTAACATTAATACAAGTCATGACTCACTCGTTTTTATTTTCTGATGAAAACTATCACGCAGATAGTTGGTAGGAAGTAGGGTACATTGGGTGTGTCATGAATGACGTGTTATTAATGGATAAGTCAAGGAAGAATGCGTCCCTTCCATTTATGGAAGTTGATATCATGGCTCTTTGATTTAAATAGAACCATCTCACAAAATTCTATGGCCATGTTGTAATGATGATTTTTTTTCAGGTTGTCAAAGAATGATATATCAAACATAAAGGTTGATCACACTATCATGAAATCATCTTGATGAGATATTGAGATAAAGGAATTATATTAAACCGTTAGTGTTCATATGTAGATGTCATTGTTGAAACTTTAAGTTCTTTCTCTTGGATGACTTGACCCATTGCTAGATATTACTCTTGGACTTTAGGCAAGCTCGCCTACTACCAACGAGAAAGAATCTTATAGTTCCGCACATTAAGTGTTTTTGGTGGTCTCGTTTTAATTTTATTTGAATTTAATTATTGAAATAAATATTATTCTCAAGACAGTGGAATAATTTTATCCAACTTAAAATGATTGCATAAATTAAATAAATATTTATTCAATAGATTGTGGGTAAAATATTATTTTATTTATTTTATTGAACATATAATAAATATTTATTTACTAGTTTGTAAATAAAATATTTATTTAAGAGAATGAAATATTAATTTATTTATTTGGGTGTTCAATAAATGGAAGTGGAGTTCGAGAGGACCAAGGCTGGTCTGATTGTAAAATAATTATTTGCAAGATGATAAATAATTATTTAACTAGTTGGAACAAGTTAAAATAATAATAACACTGCTATTATTTTGTGACGTGGAATTTTATTTATAATTCTATTTTTCACAAGTTGGCACACCATAAATAATGACACGGTATTATAATTAAAATCATGGGTTTTCTCTAAGGTTATGAATGTCTTTAATTGCTGTTACACAATTAAATAATCTAACTAAATCCCCATGACGATAAATAGAGATGTACGTCTATTGTTCTATGTACCGAACTTCACGCTCGGTGAATTGAGAATTGTTGGGCTAAATTATTTCTCTCTCGAAACCTTTTCTCACCCCTCTCAAGAACAAGAGACATTCTTCAAGACTGAAGAATAAGTGATCAATAATGACCGACACAAGACACTCGCTTCACCATGGTAGCATGCGGAGAATGAGTGGTGTCGATCAGAGGCCATCAGAGCACGTGTGGATCACCGCTAGAGGGATTCTGGTTTGGATCCTCACAAACCCAATGAGACAATCTAGTAGGGTCATTCCGGTTGATCAAAATCATCAAATAAGAAAGTAAAGAAGATCCAAGTATTCTTTTCTTTATGAAATTAATTAAATTAATTATAAACATGATGTTCAAGATCCTCTCTAAAGGTTTCGGGCCTATTCCTTTTTTATCAAAATCTTTGATTCTATTTTGTGGAGACTGGAATTCATCATCATATTGATCCTAGAATAATCATTGATCATGGTAAAAATAAAAGTTGGTCACCGACCCAACTGCACTTTCACTACACTCAGAACCTACAATTGGGAACTGGCCCAAGCTCAAGGCTTTCCAACTTTGGCCTCGCTGGTGATGTGTGGTGTGCAGGTGGTGATGCCACACCTATACCTCATTACTAGAATACACATTTTTTTCAATTTGATGGTGGATCAGTGGTGAAGGTGAGTGTTACAAACATGTTTTTCTTTGGGAGGTTTAGGGTTCAAATCCTGGGAGTTTTCTTTCAGGACGAGCCTCTCCCCTGGGATCCACTCGTCTTGTCGGGTCACCCAGTCTCGACTGGGTAGGAAAAATGAGGCCTGGCCCACTATGCTGATGGATTTCTTTGATGAATCATCTTCGATTAGGCTGTTACCCTCCGAGATGCTCTGCCATATCAGTTGGAAATGGATCCTTCCCCGAATGGAGCTCTATCTTCGGGCAGTGACCTCTTTGTGGGGGAGGGGGTTACCATGTGTGGAGGGTTTGAAAAGGCCACACATGGGAATTCCCTTTTTAAAAAGGAAATATCTTTTACATGTCCATATAGAGACAAAATCAAGCTATGAAAAAATATAAATGTCTATTTAAATATAAATATATATTTTTTTGTTATGTAAATTTATTTTTAATTTTTATAAATTACATAATTACATTAAAATCTTCTTTAATGCTAAAACTATATCTATTTAATTAAAATAGAAATAAATAAATGATTTTAATAACATTAATTTTGATATATTTTGGATGATTTAATGTGTCTAAATAATTTTATAGATCCATAAGATGTATTACTAATGTTTGAAAATAATATATTCTAATTCCCTCTTTTTCTTGATATATTTCAATTCAAATTAAATAAATGGTATCAAATTTGATAATAATGATATTTTATTGAATTAATATATTATTAAATTATTTAAAAATTAAAAAAATGTTAAATAAACAAAAAGGGGATAAAATATGGTCTCCAATATCTTCCCTTGTTAATTTATAGGACATTTTTGAGTCTTTGGTTATAGAGTATCCTTATTATATTTTAATATTTTGAAGGATTCCTAGAGTTCCCCTTCCCTCTCTTACAAAAGGTCACCCATTATTATCTATTCCTCACACTTAAAAACTTATTTGGTTTGGACAATCTTTACCCAAATCCCTTCCTATAATCCCTACCCATATTATACAGTCCTTAGTTTAGGCAGAACACCCTTCTTAGATGTGTTAAGGTGTTAATCAAAGGAGATTTTCCAGAGAAGAGGTATCATTTTTAATAAAGTGTTTCTATTTTATTTCTTTTTAAACATCCTTAAAATATTATTAATCCTTGATGAAATAATAACTATAGTATCTTCAATATACTGAGATTTTATTATGTTAATTTCATCACCTAAATCTATCTCCACTTCCATCAAATGGGAAAATAATTGTCATTCATGTTTATGGATAACTATCACCTCATGAACCGGTATAATTCATTTTTCATCACCATATATCAAGACTGATTATAATTATGGAATTAAAGTTTATATATTATAGTCATGACATATTTTTCATTATGAAAATATTATATACCATTTATGTTCAAACCCTTTCATGCACAGAAAAATGATAACGTCGTTCATGCGTATGTGTGAACTATCAACTCCACGAAGCGATGTAATTCATTTTTCATCACAATATAATATGAATATTATATATAAGTATATTTAAATGATTAAAATTATATTAATTATATTTTTATTATTTTTAAATGATAAAATAATACTTACCTTCTTTTTATACTGATCATAGAAAAAAGAAAATGTTACCCATGCATATGTACGGCTTACCGTCTCTATGATTGTAACATAGTTAATTTTTCATTTACATATTTAATTAATGGATTTAAAAGTATAATTTATATATATAATTTATTATTATTTCATGAATATATTTCTAGATATGATGGACTAAAGACCGCTTTGACTATATACTTTATACCAATGTCATTTTGGACTCAAGTATCAAATATCATCAAAGAGTCCAACGCGAACTTAAATAATTAAGTAATTGTTAAGATGATATAAAAGGAATAATAAAATTAAAAATGGTACTCAGAAAATTAAATAATTAACCTAAGTTTATTATTTAGGAATATAAATATTGTATGTGATGACTTGGACTCAAGGTAAAGGACTTCATCTCAATCTCCTTTCATTGAGGTATATTTTTATGTTTTACACCCACCTTATTTTATGAGGTGTATATACATCCCCCTTTGAAATATCATGTAAGTAATTTATTTATTATAATTTTATTTATTTATTTTTTAAATTTTATTCCTTCATGGGGCTTAATATTTAAATGTTCAAAGTGGTATGGGACACTTTGAGTGTTTAAATATTTAATTTTAAAATATTTCCCCCATGTCCATATTCTTTATATTATTTATAATTATATGAAATTATTATAAATTAAATTTTATGTCTATTTTTAATTTCATTCAAAGGTTTAAAAAAGTAATCTTTTTACATGTTTATGTGGAACATTTTGAAAAAAACGACAAACAAAATGTTCTATTCTTAACATACATGGTGATAATGATTTTTCCGCCACTATGGATGTTATTTTATTATCATCTTCCTTTGTAAGAATTAATGTTTCATTAAATGAAAAACCATATTTATATTTTTGGGTATTTTAGTATTGAAAAAAATCAATGAAAAGGGTATTTTGGTATTGAAAATGGGTTCTTGAAATAAAAGGGTATTTTTATCTAAAAGTGTTTTTCATATGGGATTAAAAGAGTTTTTCAAAGGATTTTATGATGAAAGTGTTTTATTAATGATATGGTACTTTAGAATTATAAGAAACATGTGAGCCTAATATAGCTTATACATGGGGTGGTCCAAATAGTGTTGGGAAATCCTATTATAGATTAACATAGGGTGACGTAGATAGTGGCAGGAAATCCCATTATAGCTTCACATGGGGTGGCCCAGATAGCGTTGGGAAGGCCTGTTATAGATTAACATGGGTGGCCTAGAAAGCATCAGGAAAGCTCATTATATCTTAACATTGGGTGGCCCAAATGGTGTTGGGTAAGCCCATAATATCTTAATTGGAAGTTGGTCATATGGTAATTCCAATTGAAAGGGTTTTGAAAGGGTTTTATGTATATGATGCTCTAAGTCACTTAAATGCTTTTTAATTACTTTATGTGGGTTTTAATGATTTTATTTGAGAAAAATGTGTGTGTGTTTTTCATGTGAAATTTTTTATTTCATATTCTCAAAGAAATTTGAAGATTAAGGTTAACTTTATATGAGTTTTCATGTTTTTACTAAACTAATGGTTTCCTATCTTTTTTTATCCCTTACTCATATTTTTTTCTCATTCCAAGTTTAAAATATCTTTCATAGGATTTAATGGATAATAGAGGCAAGTATGAGATCAGGGAGAAAATTGTGAAGAGATATTGTGAAAAAGAAAACATTTTTTAAGGGTTTACTTTAGTGAAAAATGGATATTGTATAGAAGTGTCCACTTGTAATGTGTGGGTTTAGTTTGTAGGAATTTTTCCAAATTATCTAAAATTGTAAATTGAAAAGATCCTAGATTTTTAATTCTAGTTGAAAAAAAACTATAATATCTTACATGAAAACTATGATATATTTACTACTATGAAAATCACATGTGTTGGGTGTGTCATAATTGGTATGTCATTAATTGAATGGACCAGATAAAATTTTTCCCCACTATGTTCTCAAAGAGTATATCTCTAACCCTTTGATTGATATGGATATTCCTAACTAAAATTCAAAGCCTTGGTAGTTTACAAAAAATTTTATTTCATATTGAAAAAGAAACATAGGTTAAACATATAATATGATGACATGTGTATGCATATTTTTTGATGGTACATCATCTAAAAAGGGGATTGTATTACTTAATAGCATTAATAGAAGTTTTTCTTTATGATAACTCATATTTTCTTTATGGGGTCCATGGTGTGTTGGTGGATACTACTCTTGGTCTATGGGTTAGACCTACTTCCATTAAAAAAATATCATATATGGTTGCATGATAAGTGTATCTACAAATCTCATTACATTAACTTGAATATAATGTTCAAGAATAAATTTATTACAAGTTTGGTGAATAATATTTATTTAAGTAATATTGATCACAAATAAAGCATAATATTATTCAAGATTATAATAAATGATTTTATTTTTTTATCTTATTTATTAAAAATTTAAATAAATATAATATTTATCTATTAATTAGAAAAGTGAATATTGTATTTTTTTAATTTTTTTATATGTTAAGTGAATAAAATAAATATTTTTTCACAAGTTAAGTGAATGTAAATAATTTTTTTATTGAATGCATATTTTATTATTATTAAATATTTGAAAATTTTATGGGAGGATTCAGATCTAGTAAATAATCTAATAAATATATTTTAATATCATATAACTAAAAAATTATTTATTTATGAAATTTTATTATAATAAAACATGTCACTCAAATAATAATAGTTTTATTATAGGTGAAATGGTTTTTTATTAGAGTTGAATTAAAAGAAATGATATAAATTAAATAAATTTTTTGTATTCATAAACTAATAATAAAAACTTAATTATATCATTTTGTTTTACATGTAAAGTCATTCCATCGAATTCTCCTCTTAGGATATACAGAGAGAATTAGAGATAATCCCCCATCTTATCTCATGTTTCTAGATGGATTAAGTAAAAGATATCTTTATATAATTATAAGTGAATGATGTGAAGCACTTGGTTCCCTTATCTAACACCCAAGATATAAAAAAGTGGTTTTAGAGTTTTTGGACATGTAGATATTGACAGAGAATTCATTTTTGAATTCTTGAAGTAATTCCTTTTTGGATTCTTGAAACAATGACATTGTGAAGATGATTGGTGATCAGGTCGATGACATAAATAGTGAAATCAAAAAATAAAATATCCTAGGTATTTATTTTATTTTAATAATTAATTATAAATTAATCATTTTGGTCCTATTAAAGGATTCAATACAATTTCAATGAGTTTTTGTGGAAAAACTTTAATGGTATTCCTATCCCACCAATTTTTTCCCTCATAACTTTTAGAAACATCCTTAAAATATTACATTAAAAACATTAAAAACATAATACACTTATATTTTCTATATAATTTAATACAAAAAATTGTATTCCTTCAACAATATTTAAAATATATTCTCATAAACATGAAATCATGATTACCTAGGAAGTATAGGGAAATATATATGTGATAATAAGATTAGATATTTAGTAATAATGAATATATCATAGAAGATCCAACATATTAAACATTTATTTATGACAAATGTATAATATAAATAAAAAATAATCAATAAAATTCTTTATGATAGATAGTTGATAACATAACAATGATTTATTACAATTTTTTTATCCAAATTATAATTTATGGGGGGCATTGAGTGATTCAAATTTCAAATATTAAATTTAAATATTTAAAAAAATAGAAAAAAAATCCTTATTTAATGTTTACTTTTAAAATCAGTGAATGGGAGTGATTTGGAGTTTACAAAAATATTTTTCAAAGTAATAATCATTACTCAGTTAAAATATAATTAAATATATATTAAATCATAAAAACATTTACTCACAGTAAAAAATTAAAACCACACATTAAATTTTATGTAACCTATGTATGATTACTAATTTTCAAAAAACCATTGATAAAATTATATTCTTATTGTTGTGAAATTTTTCAATTGAAGGCATAGAAAAATAAAGCGTATAATGACATTGAATACTTGAGATGATGATGGTGAAGTAAAATGTATATGGCCACTCAAAATCACACACACAATTCCATTATCATGTCACTATATTTATATATTACAAAATTCTTGATCTAATGAACAAAATTAATTCCAGTGAATCATATCCAATAGTGGGAATACAAATAATTTGGTCATATAAAGAGACTTGTTAGAAAATAAATATAACTAGTTCATTATGATTTATGACATCCACACAATTAATTTCAATTTATAACACTCCCCCTTAGATTTCATAATCCCATGGAATCTAATATAAATATTCACTTAAAAACATTATGGGAAAAACAAGTGAATCCAAATTTGTATGATTCCATCCTATGCTGCCTCATTAAAAACCTTATCATTAAACCAAGTGGTAAAAACTAATTTAAGGTAAAAAAGTAAAGCGTTGTCAAATCTCCCTCATAAAATCACAATAGGTTTTTCAGACTTCATATTCTAATTTTATAAATCAATTTCTCAAATATTGAAGTTAGAAATGCCTTTGTGAAAAAATTTGTAAGATTTTCACAAGAACTTGTTTGTTGGACATCAATCTCACCATTATTTTGATGGTAATGAGTGAAAACGAATTTGGGTGATATATCATTTCTTCTGTCACCATTAATAAAACCACCCTTCAACTGTGCTATGTAAGCAGTATTTTCTTAATATAATATTGTGGGAATATTATTATTCATATCTAATCCACAACTACTCCTAATATGATTAATCATTGATCTCATCCAAACACATTATCAACTTGTTTCATGAATAGAAATCAACTCAACATGGACAGAATAAGTCGTAATAATGGTTTGTTTTGTAGAATATTGAGAAATAGTAGTTTCACTATATGTAAACACATATCCAGATTGAGATATTATTTTGTGTGGATTAGAAAAGTTTCTAGCATCACCATAACCAATCAAATTTGGTTCTGAATATTTGGAATAAAGTAACCCCCAATCTTTTGACCCTTGAAGGTATCTTAACACATGTTTGATACCATTCCAATGTCGAATAGTATGAGAGGAACTATACCTTTATAATAAATTTACATAAAATAATATATCAGGTATTGTATTATTTGAAAGGTACATCAGTTCTCCTATAGCACTCAGATATGGTATTTCAGGACCAATTGGTTCTTCATCATCCAATCATGGTTTAAAAGTATCATTATCTCAATAAATATATTGTACAACCATTGGTGTACTTAATGGATGTGATTCATTCATATTAAATCTCCGTAGGAATTTAGAAGTATATCGTGATTGATGAATGAAAATTTAATCCTTAAGATGTTCAATTTATAATCCAAGGCATAAATTTATCTTTCCAAAGTCTTTCATTTTAAATTCTTTCTTCAAATATTCAACTACCTTGGAAAGTTCATCATTAGTCCCAATTATATTTAAATCATCAACATATACTGAAATGATCACAAATTCATATCTAATCTTCTTAATGAATACAAATGGAAAAATTGGATCATTTTTATAAGCTTCCTTCATTAAATATTTACTTTAGATGGTTATACCACATATGCCCTACACTACAAAAAAACACCTGTTTTTGTGGGGTTTTTTTGTTTTGGTGGTGGTTTAAACCACCGCCAAGTGTTTCTACGATGGTTTCAAAAACTCGCTGCAAAAGTTGGTGTCAGCATCCAACACGTGGCAGTTCCTTCCATTTTGGGTGGTTTCTGGTAAGCATTGAAAAACATATATTTAGAGGTGGTTTTTTTCATTTTATAGGTAGTTTCCCAGCCAAAAATATGGTGATGATTTAGCAGCGGTTTAAACAACTACAAAATCCTAAAGATTTTTAGATCGAAAAACCATCATAAAAACAAAAAAACCACCGCTAAATAATATTGTATCATATTTAGTAGTGGTTTAAATCAATTATAAACAACAATATGGAATATTTAACGGTGGTTTAAACTACTGCTAAATGTCGACTTAACAAAATAGTGGTAGAATCTGCTTCCCTAGAACAACCTAGGAAAAAAACAAACAATACATAGAATAGTCCATAAAAAGGAATAGATTATATTTACACCTTCCCATTTTACATGAACTAGGAAATTACATACAAAAGCCAGAGATAAATGAAATTTAAACAAAAATCTATAGTATATGTCATACTTGTAATCTTCTTTTGATGAAACTATATAAAAAGAAAAACAAGACATCTTGTAATTCAGGTTTTACCATTAACGTGAACCAAATGTTTTTTACCACTGATTCTTAGTTAAATAAGACATAAATTACAAATAATGAGGGCAATCAGTTTTTCCATATTGGTTTAATAGATCAAAGAGATCATTAATCACTACCTGGTGATGAACATTTCTCGTCACCCTCCCCATCTCCATATCTACTTACTACTAACGACACCTGCAAAACAATTATATTAAAAATTAAATAGTGTTGTATATTTATATTTAAACTTAAAACCAATAAAAAAATTTAACTAAAAGTATAGAGATCCTATACTTCTACACATAACATTACATGATTTTTAGCATAATAAAACATCATATTACAATCCAATGATTGTAAATTCTAGTGTCTTGGAATACTAGGTACATAAAACTTAAAACATCGGCCTAAAAAACACTTCTTTAATTAATATTTATAAAGATATCCTAAATTTAATTGTAAAAATACATCTTCATAGGGTATCCTAGGGATAAAATGAACAAAGAGATGGGCTAAAATCCCAGTAAGTGAAAACTCATAGTAATAAATCTTTACCACATGGGTTACAAGGTATGGAATAATAATATAAAAATGCATGGAGCATGTGAAATCATAACATATAAACATGGGTTTATATAAACATGGAGTCATAATAATATGTAAGCAATATAAAACATGACTTTATCATGATCCAAGGCTTGTTTTCACATAGAGGAGAACAAGTCAAGGTTAACCTCTAAGACTGTTGCACATGGTAGCACGAGTCAAGGTTAACCGCTAAGATTGTTGCACATAACATATCATGAGAATCAACTTTACCCAATGTATTAGATCCCTATATGGTAACACCCATCTTAAAATGTTCGTGAATATTTTTTCCACATTAATAATCATACATAATCAATCATACATAAATATAAGGGTACCCATGGAATGAAATGGGTATAATAATCATTTCATAAAGAATAATGAATGGGTGTATCATAAAAGTATCCATGAAATAAAGGAATTAAAACATACATGTGAATTAATAAGGTAAAATAAGTATATATCATAGTACATGATGTCAAACAGAATTGAAAACATGAAAGAAGATTATTTAAGGAATTTTAGCATGGAAACATTTTAGTGCGGTTTCAAGGAAAATACTAACGAGAAATTAAAATAGAAAAGGTAATAATATTTTATATAAAACCATATGTTATCCAATAATGTTTTCATAATAAAAACATTGGTTTTATAAAAAAAATGTGGCTTCAAACATATGGTACAGTTCACTTGAAATTGGGTATGAATTTGGGAAGTTCCCTTAAAACGAGTTTACTTATTTGGAAGTATTGAAGAGGGAATCACTTAAAAGCATGTATATCCCCAAAATAGAATGGATAATGGATCTTGATGCATTATTTTGGAAATTTAAACATAAATTAGAATATTTTCATAAATAGAATATAGGATTTCATTTTCGTTAAAAGAGAGTAAGAAAAAACTGAAGAAATAATGGAGGTTCGGGTAGAATCTCTTACCTTAAGTCTGATGGTGTTCTCCAATTGATATTAATGAACTGAATAATCAAATTAGGTTTGTTAATTAATAATTATAGAACCTATTTTACATGTAATTTATTTATTATAATCTTTTTGAGTTCATCTATAACCTTTTTGATTGGTTATGAGGTTCAATTTCATTTTTTCAGGTATGTTTGTTTCATGTTCAGTTTACTTATATACATGAATGGATAATAATGTAAAATAAGGATGGTTGTCTAGAATTTGAGTTATATTTTATTATTTAAAATAAATAAGGTTACATGGTTTTAAAACTCATTTGGTTACTTGGAGTGAATATGAACCATTATGTAAAACTTTAGTGTCAATCTTTTGGGTTAATTGGCAGTTTTTTATCACAACACATTTTATTTTATAAATCAAAACCATGAGTAAAAAATATTACAAAACCATAGATGATACATAATACATATATTATAGTCTGGTTCAACCATGAAAATGGTTTCATGACGAGAATTGAATATGTTAATGGAAATTGAAAACTCATCGTCCTTAAATGTGGTAAATTAACCCAACTAGGATGTTGTTTTTACTACTAGTATAAAAGAAGGGTAAATGAGAAATGATAATAACTTATTACATTATCATAAAAAATTCCAATGCATATAAGTTATTATAGTTTTCATAAAATTTGGATGAGGATAGGTAAGGATAGAAAATAAAACAAAGGAACTTGAAAGGAAAGTAAAATAATTGAAAAGAGGAATTTACCTCTTGATTTAATCTTCCTTGAGAGCCTCTTAAGGGGAGAGGATTTGGTCTCTTTAGGAGACCAAGGGATGATAGATGTGTGGGAGGATATTAGGGAGATATTTGGGTAGAATTTAGGGAAGTAACAAGGCTTTGTAGGAGTGAATAGAAGGGGGAAGTGTGGGTGGTTTTTATAGTGGAGGGGAAAAGGGTTTGCTTAATATTTTAATCATTATTTTATTATTTTTCCATAAGAGAAACAATAGTAATGATTCTTGTGACCAAAAATAGTAATATGTGCATGTTAATTTGAACCCAATGTGCTTACATCATCCATGACTCAATAAATAGTGTATTTAACGTATAATGTGTGTATACGGTAAATTACCGTATTTCACTATTCATAAAAAATTCATGTATTTCAGGAAAAAAACCCAAAAATTAACCCTAACCATTTTTAGATGTGCAGAATCCAAAAAATGAACTCCATTTTTTAAAAATAATTTTCTAAATATGATTAATTTAATTTTTAATTAAAATCATTATTTATTTGAAAAATACTAATTTTAAAACTATAACCAGTTTTATAATGTTATCAACAATTCCATAAGGTATTATAATTATCTTAAAACCAAAAGACATAAAAACAAAAATTTATGAATACATTTATGAAAATACATTTTCTTTTTTAATTATTAATTTATTCATAAATTTTTAATTAAATATTTATGACTTATAAAAATACCAACACAATCATATTTCCACTTGTAAGATGGATAAATTTTATTTATATTTTCTTTGGTAAGGTTACTATTTACTTGGCCAATTTAATATTCATAAGGGTCATATTACTATTCATAAGGGTAACAATACTATTCATTAGGGTCAGTTACGATTCAAAAAAAATAAGTTTTTTTTATCAGACTCCAAATATCTTATTGATCGTAACTGTATATGTCATATTTTCAAAATTCAAATCACAGAAGTGGATTTATTATGTTTAAAGGTCGCATAATACTTAGTAGTTCATTGTGTTGTGATTTCCTGTAATTATATGACATAATTATAAAAAATAAATTTCCATTGACAAAATATTGGGTCATTACATTAGTCCCCCCTTATGAAATATTACCCTCAAAATTTCATTTTACACTCTAATCCATAAATAGGTGCGATTACTTTTCCTTAATTTCCCCCTCCAGTGCCAGTGTTTCCTCTTCGTACTTATGGTTCTTCGATAGTACTTTGATCAGGTGAGTAGTATTATTATGTAGAAAATTATCTCTACGATCCAAGATCTTCACCGAATGTTCCTCATAAGAAAGATCATTCTCCAACTATACCACCTCTAAAGAGAGTACATGTGAAGGATGTGGTATGTACTTCCTTAATAGAGATTCATGGAAGACATTATGTACTTTTTGACATGGTAGGTGGAAGTGTCAGTCGATAGGCCACATCCATGAAACGATCAAGAATTTTGAAGGGTTTAATGTACCTGGAACTTAACTTTCCTTTCTTCCCAAACCTCGTGACCTTCTTCCATGGATATATGCATAGAAATACCATGTCTCTAACTTTGAACTGAAGTTCTCATTGAAGATTATCTACATAACTCTTTTGTCAACTTTGGGAAACGTTGATGTGTTACTAAATGGTTTTCACCTTCTCCACCATTTCTTCGACCATTTTAGGTCCTAGCAGCTTACACTCGCCAACTTTAGCCCAACACATTGGTGTTCTGCACCTTTTCCCATAAAGGGTTTCATATGGTTCCATTTGGATGCTTGAGTGGAAACTATTATTGTAGGATAATTCAGCCAATTGAAGATGTTGGACTCATACTCCTTTGAAGTCCATATAACATGCTCTCAACATATCTTCTAGTGTCCGAATATTTTTCTCATATTACCCATTAGTTTGAGGATGATAGGCCGTACTAAATTTCAGTTCAGTTCTTAGAGCATGTTGGAGACTTTTCTAGAACTTCGATGTGAATCTCGAATCTCAATCGGATACAATAGATAACAGTACTCCATGCATCCTTCCCAATTCATTGATTTATATCTGTGCAAGTTGATCTAATGAGAAGTCCTCTCGAATCACGATAAAGTGAGATGTCTTTGTAAGATGATCCACAATGGCCCATATAGCATTATTTCCTCTCGATGTCCTTGGAAGTCCAGTGAAACAGTCCATGGTGATGTTCTCCCACTTCTATATTGGTAGGGATAGTGGTTTCATCATCCCCTTAGACTTCTGTCTTTCAACCTTCACTTGTTTAAATACCAAGAACTTTAATGTGTATTCAATAATCTCCCTATTCATATTGTCCCACCAAAAGTTCTCTTGGAGATCTTGATATATCATTGTTCTCCCTGGGTGAATAGAGAAGGTTGATCTATGTGTGTCATTCAAAAGATCCTTATTTATCTTTGGATCGGATGGTACACATAATCGTGACCCAAATATTAAAAATAATTCCCCATCAATCATAGACTCAGATGACTTCCCATTTCTAATGGCTTCCACCCTCATTTGGATTTAAATATCTTTTCTTTGAGCATCCTTTATTTTATCCATGAGGGATGGTTGAGAAATCATTTGATAAAGGATTAATTTTTTTCCTCCCTTAATGATTCTCATGTCCATCCTCTGCAAATCTAAGAAGATTTGATCATTTTCAATTATCATCATTGATAAATATGCAAGATCATTTCTTCTTAGATCATTTTCCACCTTGTTTTCCTTACCGAGATGGTAGTGGATTGAGCAGTCATAATCCTTAATAAGCTCTATCCATCTTCATCAGTTCATATTAATCTCTTTTTGTGTGAATATATATTTAAGACTCTTTTTATCAGTATATATCTTACACTTCTCCCCATAGAGATAATGTCGCCATATTTTCAACGCAACGATCATAGCCGCCAACTCCAGATCATACGTAGGATAGTTTTACTCATGGATATTTAACTGTCTTGAGGTGTAGGCAATCACTTTATCATTTTTCATCATCACACAACTTAATCCATTCTTTAAATCATCACTGTACACCGCAAATAGTTCTCCAATCATTGGGAGTGTGAGTATTGGCGTAGTGATAAGCCACTTTTTCAACTCCTTAAAGTAGTCTTCACATTCTTGAGTCTAGAAGAACTTCACTCCCTTCTGTGTCATCTTGGTAATTAGGTTTTAAAATCATGAAAAGTTCTTCTCAAATCATTGATAATACCCAACTAGACCCATAAAGCTATGGATCTCCATTACATATGTTGTTCGATGCCGCTCTTGAATTACCTTTGTCTTAAAAGGGTCCACAGATATCCCTTTGTTGGCGATAACATGCCCCAAAAATGATACTTTCTCCATCCAGAACTCACATTTACTATACTTTTCATTTAGTTTATCCCTTCACAAAGTCTTTAACATAGCATTCAAATGCTTCTCATGTTCTTCCTTTCTCTTGGAGTATATCATAATATCATCGATAAAGACTACCAAATTTTTTTTGAGGTAATATCTAAATAATTTATTCATTAAATCCATGAAAATTGTTGGATAATTAGTAATTACAAAGGGCATCACTATGAACTCATAGTTTTCATACCTCGTTTGAAAGGCAGTCTTGGGAATATCTTCCTTCCTCACCTTTAATTGGTGATATCCCGACTGAAGGTCCCCCTTAGAGAAATAACTGGACCTAAAAATCTAATCAAACAAGTAATCTATCTGTTGTAGGGGATAATTGTTCTTTATCATGATTTTATTGAGCTTATGATAATAAATTAAGAGGCGTGTTGATCCATCTTTATTCTTGAAGAAGAGGACTAGCGCACCCCATGGTGAAGCACTCGAGCGTATAAAATCCTTCTCCAGATTCTCCTGCAACTGCTTCTTCAGCTCTTCCAACTCTATAGTGGCTATTCTATAAGGTTTATTTGATATAAGTATGGATCCAGGAATACGTTCAATTGAGAAATCAACATATCAATTAGGAGGATGATAAGGAAACTCTTCAAGGAATACATCAGTTTAATCCCTCACGATGGGCATGTCTTTAAGCATGATTCTATCATTTGTCTCAATAATTTGATCTAGACATGCTTGCTCATAAGGAATTAATATCCAAACTTTAGAAAATGATTCTAAATGAGATTCGTTTTCTTCCTTACACTTGTAAATAATTTTGAGAATGCATCGAGATGTGAAGAGTGATCTCTGTTTCCTGAAATTTGATGTTGGATTTGTATAAAGATAGACAATCCATGCCCGTGATAACATTGAACTCCACTAAAGGAAGTATGAAAATATTATCTAGGATGTTCAATCTACAAAAATTTACCAGGGAGGAGTTATAAACCTTTGACACAATAATATCCCCATTCGATGTTCTCACAAATAACATATCCTACAAATTTTGAAGTGGTGTTTGAATAGTTCTGCTAAACTTTCAAGATATGAAATAATGTGTAGAACTCGAATCAAATATTACATTCGTTCTTCTTGAATAAATAACTAGCATTACTATCACCACATAATTGTTCGGCTCCACCTCAGTAGTAGAGATATCATAATCCCTTCCTTGTTTCTTAGGATGTTTTTGTTGATTTCCTCTTATAACTCTTGGCTTAGGGAAATTGTTCGCATAACAACCATGTTCCTTTCAGTTGTAACACTACACCACTGGCTAATTGTTTATCTAGACCTTCCTTTCTTCTTCCAAATTAGTGGTATTCTTCATATCTCGTCAATAGTTTTTAGCTAGATATCTCATCTTTCCACATTTGAAGCAATTCCTGGTTCCCTTTAGACAGTTCCCAGGATGCTTCTTCCCACAATTTTTACACATGGGATGATAGGGCTACTTTACATCATGTAATTTATTTGAGGAACCTCCCACATTAGATTATATTTTCTTATTTTTGTTATTGGACCCACGATACCACTGAGAGTCTTTGATCCTCATTTCAACCGTAAGGGCACAATAGACAATCTCCTCATAGCTATCAAAGTCTCGAATCGCCAATTATTTTTATAGACTCAACTTTAGTCCGCTAAAGAAGCAATAAACCTTAATTTCATTGTTCATGACAAATATATAGGTGTACATTACAAGCCTTGTAAAGTTTTATTCATACGCCTTGATTGACTCATCCTCCTTCTTCTTGAGTCTGAGGAACTCTCTTTCCATATTGAGATGGAGGGTTCGGGGAAAATATTTATTTAAAAACATTATCTTGAATTCCACCCAATCCATAGAATCCATTTCCTTTTGGGGCTTCGTATTCTTGATCAATTTCCATAACTGATCAGTTTCTCCTTCAAAACGATAGACCACCAGCATAATTTTCTCTTCTTTTGAGAACTGGAGGATAGAGAATATCTTTTCAATGGAGTTAATCCACTGTTTTGTGAGGAGGGTTTCAGAAGATCCACTAAACATGGGAGTCCTTTTCTGCATGAATGATTCTATGTAATCTTTCTATTTCCTTGGGGAAGGAGGGTGTTCCAAGATATTCAAGTTATTATTTATAACTTGAGCTAGTTGATCAAGTACTCTCATGAAGTTTTGAACATACGCTCCCATCATATTTTTTACATCATTAAGGAAATATTCACATTCCCTATCATATTTATTATTGGAATGTGTTATTCTATTTACCTACATTAACTAAGAAAAATAACGTACAATTATAGGGATTAAATACTTAGTTATTGAGCATAAAAAGGAAACTTTGAACATAAAAGGATAAACTTGTAAAGAAGAAGTATATCCTAATTTGTGATTATCTAGGTTTAAATCAAGGTTATCCTTGATATATTTATAAGATTATATTCTTATGGGATCCTTTTTTATTCCCTTAATAATGGTTTTTACTAATCTTATTAAATTACTAAAGAATATCCCCTAGGAGTGTCAAACCAAGAGTGCAGCAAGGCCCATTGTCGTGCACCAGTTCTCATTCAAGTTTATCTCAAAATGGTGTTTTTGAGTTTTACCCCTAGATACATATGTGTCAGAGCCACCTCTACCTATTTTTATCCAGACATTGATTTATTTTCTTGATAAACCACTTACTTTATACTTACCAAAATTTAGAGGCGTTTTTTTATACTAAGTCTCATCCCCAAGGTTCTTACTAAAGTGCTCTATTTCTAATCTCCAAAAATAACTAGAAAATCCTATGATACCAACTATAGAAACCCTATCCTTTTACAAATAATATTTCATGTTTTTTAATATAATAAAATATCATATTACAAGCCAAGGATCATAAAGTCTAGTGTCTTGCAAGACTAGGTATAAAACTTAAAACATGGGACTAAAAAACACTTCTTTATTTAATCTTCATAAAGAGATCATAACTTCCATTGTGATCATACATCTTCATAGGGTAACCTGATGATAACATGAACAAAGGGATGAGCTAAAATCCTAGTAAGTGAAAAGTCATAGTAATAAAGCTTTAGCACATGGGTTAGAAGGCATGGCGTAATGATATAAAAATGCATGGAGCATGAGAAATTATAACATATAAACATGGGGTCATATAAACATGGACTCATAATAATATTATAGAAACATAAAACATGACTTTATCATGATTCAAGTATTGTTTCACATAGAGGAACACAAGTCAAGGTTAACCACCAAGACTGTTGCACATGGTAGAACGAGTCAAGGCTAACTGCCAAGACCATTGCACATAACGTCTCATGAGACTCAACATTACACAATGAATTGGATCACTATTTGGGTGCACTCATATTAACATGTTCATGAATATTTTTTCCACATTAATAATCATACATAATCAATCATACATAAACATAAGGGTACCCATGGAAAGAAATGGGTATCATAATCATGTCATAACGAATAATGAATGAGTGTATCATATAAGTGTCCATGAAAGAAACAAATTAAAACATACATGGAAATTCATATGGTAAAATACGAATATATCATGGTAAGTGGTGTTAAATATAATTTAAATCATGAAAGAAGATTATTTAAGGAATTCTATCATTGAAACATTTTAGTGTGGTTTTAAGGAAAATACTAACGAGCATTTAAAATAAAAAAGGGAATAATATTTTATATAAAAACATAATTGATCTAAGAAGTTTTTAATAATAAAAAAATTGATTTTATAAAAACAAATGTGGCTTAAAACATATGGTAGAGTGCACTTGAAATTGGGTACAAATTCAAAAAGTTCCCTTAAAACGGGTTTGCTTATCAGGAAGTATTGAGGGGGGAATCACTTAAAAGCATGTATATCCCTGAAAGATATTGTATAATGGATATTGATTCATGAGTTTGGAAATATAAAAATAAATTATAAGATGTACATAAATAGAATATATTATTTCATTTGGGTAAAAGAGAGTAAGAAAAAACCTGAAGAAATAATGGAGGTTTAGGTAGAATCCCTTACCTTAAGTCCGATGATGTTCTCCACTTGATATTAGTGAACTGAATAATAAAATTAGTTTCATGAATTAATAATTACAAAACTTCTTTTACAAGTAATTTATTTATTATAACATTTTTGAGTTCATTCATAACCTTTTTGATTGGTTATGATGTTCAATTTCATTGTTCGGGTCCGTTTGTTTCATGGTCGGTTTACTTATATACATGAATGGATAATCATGTAAAATGAAGATTGTTGTCTAGAATTGAAGTTATATTTTATTATTTAACATATAAAAGGTTACATGGTTGTAAATTTTATTTGGTTACTTGGAGTGAATATGAATCATTATGTAAAACTTTAGTGATGACCTTTCGGGTTAATTGGTAGTTTTTTATCACAACGAACACATTTTGTTTTATAATTCAAAACCATGTGTAAAAAAGATTAAAAATAAATAGATAAGACATAATAAATATATTATATTCTGGTTCAACTATGAAAATGGTTTCGTGACCGTAATTGAATACATTAACAGAAATTAAAAACCCATCATCCTTGAATGTGGTAAATTAACACAACTCGGGTGGTGTTTTTACAACTAGTATAAAAGAAGGGTAAAGGAGAGATGATAATAACGTATTACAATATCATAAAAAAATTAAAATAAATATAAGGTATTTTATTTTTCATAACATTTGGATGAGGAGAGTTAAGGATAGAAAAGGAAAAAAAGGAACTTGAAAGGAAAGTAAAAGAATTGAAAAGAGGAATTTACCTCTTGATTTAATCTTCCTTGAGAGCCTCTTAAGGGAAGATTATTTTGTATTTTTGAGGAGACCAAGATCTTTTGGACGTGGGGGATATTGGGGAGAGATTTGGGCATAATTTAGGGAAGGAATAAGGCTTTAGAGGATTGAATAGAAGAGGGAAGTGTGGGTGGTTTTTATAGTGGAGGGGAGGAGGGTTTCTTTAATGTTTTAATCATTAGTTTATTATTTTTTCATAATAAAATAAATAGTAATGATTATTATGAACAAAAATAGTAATATATGCATGTGATTTTTAACCCAAGGTGCTTACATCATCCATGACTCAGTAAATAGTGTATTTAACATATAATGTATATATACGGTAAATTATCGTGTTTCACTATGCATCAAAAATTCAAGTATTTCAGGAAAAAAACCCAAAAATTCACCCTAACCATTTTTAGACATGTAGAATCTAAAAATGAATTCCATTTTTCAAAAATAATTTTCTAAATATTATTAATTTAATTTTTAATTAAAATCATAATTTACTTGAAAAATACAAATTTTAAAACTATAACTGATTTTATAATGTTTTCAAAAATTCCATAACATACTCTAATTATCTTAAAACCAGAAGACATGAAAACAATAATTTATGAATAAATTTTATGAAAATAAATTTTTTTAATAATTAAATTATTCATAAATTTTTAATTAAATATTTATGACTTATAAAAATACCAATACTATCATATTGTCACTTATAAGATTGATAAATTTTATTTATACTTTCATTGGTAAGGTTACTATTTACTTGGTTGATTTACTTTTCATAAGGGTCATATTACTATTCATAATGGTAATATTACTATTCATTAGGGTCAATTACTATTCACTAAAAATTAAGTTTGTCTTATCGGACTCCAAACATCTTACTGATCGCTACCGTATATATCATATTTTCAAAATTCAAATCATATAAGTGAAAATATTGTGTTTAAAGGTCACATAGTACTTAGTAGTTCATTGTGTTGTGATTTCATGTGATTATATGATATAATTATAAGAAATGAATTCCCATTGATAAAACATTGGGTCATTACAAAATGATTTTGAAGTTGTGTGATTTACCTTTGCACCACCAGTCATCGATGCAATATCATCGGGGATAGATCCAATCATCTTCTGATATAAATCAACCAATGTTTTATGCAAAGCGAATATCGAAGTCCCCTATTCCTGAATGGTTCTTTTCATAGAAAAAAATTCTCTTTGATAATCTCTGGGTAGAGACTGACAACAAGAAGGAGTAGACGCAGATACAATCCCTGATGGCTTGCCAAAGACCTCAGATGGTAATGGTCCCAAACCCATCCAACGCACTCGACCAGGATGCTCCTTCCCAATGACATTACCAACTAGGTCATCATGGGAGACTAAGAAGGACTGTGCAGGATTGGCATCCCATAGTTCTTTCATTTTTGACCTATAAATAAAATATGATATATATTTGAAGCAATATATATTAACATAGTGACAAATAACAATAAGTTATTATAATGAAAAAATAATGCTTACCACAACTTCTTTAGAAGGATCATTAACATAACTCCCATCATATTTTTTATGAACATATAACCACAGTTCTGTTCAGGATACTTGGTTCCCTAAATTCTACGACTTCATTAAACAAAGATAAATAAATAACTTAATATATTAGACAAATAATATTATCTTATAAATATTTAAACTAATGGAATGATTACCAGATTTCATTGGTTTATGGAAAAACTCTTTGACCCGGCAGTGTGAGGGATGATTTTCTTAACTTGACTCGATACATTCTTCCTTGAAACATCCTGAAATAAATAACATGTAATTTAATAGTAATGTATGAAATGTCATCTCCTTGTCATATACATTTATAAATGTAAAATGATATTAATATAATACTATATATTTAAATACCATGTGTTTCTCATCATGATGGCTATCAACAAAAATGTTTCATTGCTCTCTAGGTACCCCATTTGGTTCCTTATCATATATTTGTTGGGTTCTTAATGAATTATCATTTAATTTGTTCCAAAATCTCTTATTAAAATATTTCCATTTCTTACCAAGATTTTTCAATGTTCGCTTTCATGCTATAATATCAACAATGGAAAGGTGGAAAAACATCTACATAAAAATATTTATTTTTAAAATATTATAATTTAATAACATAATGAATTTCAATTACACCATAATATATTGAAATTACCTTTATTTATGAATCAAAAACATCATTTTTTTACGATGAAGGCATATGACTCTAATCAGCATATATAATTGAAAGGGTAATCGGCTCCACCACTAGATGGCCTAGAATCTGGCCAGATAATTCTACAAATTCATCTGTAAGGGCCCCATAGGAGTCAAATGGGACAACTATATTTATATTGTTCATATTATAGACATCTTAAATTTTTATATTTCTCTCGGTAGAAGACTTGTTTCAATATTCTTTGAAAAAATAGTTAGTAGTATAAAAAAAGTGTGATAAATTTATTCATATTAAAATTTGTACCTATAATTATCACCCTCAAATATCCTCATGAATAAACATGAGTGACGACTTGCTCCCTCACTACTGAGGCTGATGAATGGGGGGTGTTTGTTGAGCTACTATTGGGATGCTGATGAAGGGTGTTCTAGAAGATAAAGGAATGGAGGGTGTGAGAGATAGTGTAAGGGGAAAGTAAAGTGTGTATCGAATGCTGTAGGGAGGGAGACCGATGGATCATCATCTATTGGTATGGTCAAGGGAACGTCGACAGAGAATTGACTAGGATTGGTAAAATTATTCCTCCTTTCCATTCCTATCATTTAATCAAATAAAATTAACTTCAAAACATATATTTCAAAAAAAATCATATAGAAAAAAAATTATAAATGATAAAATATGCATAGTACTAAAAAGTAATATATATATATATATAGCTATGATAATGAATGACTACACAAATAACATAAATGTTTGATAAATGAATGGATGACTACACATATAATTATTTTTTCCTTAGATCATTTCATTTTCATGATCTATCACTACTTTATATACTTCATCCACACTTTCAAGACTAATATTTTCAATATCATGATGGGAAAATAAGTTCATTTCTTATTATTAATGTTATTCAATATCATAGGTCAAATATTTCACTTCATCACCCATATCATACAAGTCTCTTTGTTTTACGTGAGCAACTACACTCCACCCTTAATTCACAAAATCTTGTACATAATATACCATTTTCACTTAGGATGAAAAGATATATGGATCATGTAATTCATAGTCACCTACATCCATTAAGTGATAGAAGTTAACATAATTAAATTTCAAGGAATCTCTTTTAACACCCCTAATAATATCGACCCAATTTAATTTGAATAAAAATACTAAAAAATTCATGTGATAGTTTAATTTGATAATATCAGTCATATTTCCATATTATCCCACTTTGAAAAACATAAATATACCACTATTCTTTGTTTTAAAACCCTATTCCTTATCGATTGTATAAAATTTAAAGGCATTCACATTATAAGCGTTAAACTTTCTAGCATGTTTTAGAGGACCTAGAACTTAAAATCTTTTGACAACTAAAATCTAATATCAGTATTCATGATCTACAAAAAGTAATATACATTATTAGATTTAAAAAATATATTTTTCAACCTAATATCCATATTGATTGTAATACTTATGAACTTACACATCATGCAAACCATTCTACAAGATCTTTGTTAACAGATTTTATTATATCTTTCTCATTTCATGTTTGGCCTATCATTTATCTCTTTGTTTGTATCCTGAAATATTCAATAAATGGATATGAAATTTCACTATTCATAAGGTCATATCTATCTGCCTGTAATAATTCCATTTCTGTCAATGTAACATTTGAGCTCCTCCCAACTGATTGGCCAATAGCAGGAAAGTTTTTTGATTTTCCATGTAGTTGAGATTGAGTCCATGTGTCATCAACAGATCCAAATAAATTGAATCTTATCTCAATATCATCCAAGTTTCTAGAAAAAAAAGATAATACACTCCTCTATCAAAGATCCTTTAGAAATATAGCCTTCAGGTTGAGATTTATTTTTTAAGTATGATTTCAACTGCCCAAGATATTTGTGAATTAAAATAAAAAAAATATAATTGTGTATTTAATAAAGTTCCAAGAATTTTTTACTGAAATGAAAAACATATAAATAATGTTCCTCTCAATTGGATACATTCATCGATACTGCATGGGGCCTCTTAATTTAGAATCCTCAACCAAATGTATAGTTAAATGCATCATGATAGTAAAAATGAAGAAGGAAATATCTTCTTCATTACATAAAGTGTCAATACAAATATCTCTTGAAGGTTGTCAAGATCAAATGGTTGTAGAGTTTTCTCACCTAGTTGTGTGATAATGTGAAAAATTGGAGTAAAACAGCAGTAACCTTTTCAAGAAATAATATATGCAATGCTAATGTTAGTAACTACTGTAACAAAATATGTGAATTGTGACTTTTCAATCCATGTAACCTACAATAAGTCAAAAATCCTTGATATGTTACTTAAATTCCCATCAGATACCATCACATGTTTTAAAATTTGAAGGAATATATCTTTATCTCTATTTTTCATTGAAAAAATCATCAAAGCATACTTTTCATTTTCATCTTCCTAGAGATCATGCTTTATGTTTATTGTTTATAAGTCTTTAAGAGCATTGAGATGGTATTTTGATTTTCTATGCTCATTAACCAATGTGAAGATCAAATTATCACAAAACTTATTCTCAATATGCATAAAATCAAGATTATGCTACAAAAAAATTAAATTCCCAATATGGAAGTTTGAAGAATGTACTTTTTTCTTCCATTGTTGCATTTTTATTTCATTTGACAATGCAATTTGACCTTGTTTTCCACTATCATTAAAATGATGCACCTTCCCAAATTCTATTTCAACATTTCCAAGTTATACCAATATTTTATAACCTTTCAACAACTTTGGAGGTGGTCTAAGGTCAATAGAACCATTGAATATTGATTTGTTCAACCGAAATATATGAGATGCATCGAGAAATCCTCGATGAAACAAGAAGTACCATTTTTTACTATGAGTTGGTCATTCAAGATCAAAATCAAAGTCACAAATAGGAAAATCTAAACCTGGTTAAGTGTTCTAACTAGCTAAATTCCCAAGTCTAGGGAAGTCACTAATGGTCAACATTAGAGAATCTTTCATTTTGAACATTGTTCTATAAGATGCATCATATTTCTCAACATCGTTGCACCATAACTCCAATGATTCTTTAATTAGAGGCTTCAAGTATACATTAATATCATTTCTAGCCATTTTTTTCTAGGAATAATCATCAAAATGATAAAAGATATTTGTTGCATACAAATCCACAGAGGTAGATTGTAAGGGATCAAAACAGCCGACCAAATGCTATAACTGGTGATAAAAGTCCCAAATGGATTAAATCCATTGAAAACTAATACCAATTTAATATTCATATGCTCATATGAGAAATTTGGGTGTAATGAATCAAATTTATTCCATGATTTTGAATCTCTTAGATGTCACATTAACACATCATTGTTATTATCTGTAGAATTCCACTTCATATGCTCAGTGGTTTTTGATGACATGAATAATATTTGCAATCTAGGATTTAAATGAAAGTAACACAAAACCTTTAAAGGTGTGTTCCTTTTATTCTTCTTCATAATAGTATGTTGATTCAGAATTCCAACATCACTCATTAACTACCATATAGAAGAAGAAAATTTTTTGCAATCTTGTCTACTTGAATCCTCTCCTCAATAAAGCATACAATCATTGAGACACACATGTATTTTTGTATAATTTAGACCAATCTTGTTAACAAATTTTTTCATTTCATAAAAATACTCAGGGATATTTTCTTTAGGAAAGGCATCATGAAACAATTTGAATATCATAGACATCATATTATTTGTAATTACACATAGGCATTTGATATTCTATAACTTCAACAGAAAAGAAAGTTTTGAATATTTCAAATATGCAGTATACAACTCTTGATTTCCATCATCAACTAAACCATGAAATGAAAGTTTTCTCTCACATTATTCTCTCCAGAATCAAGAGGAGGATCTAATGATATGTTATAATCTTGATCTGTTTATCCTGTAGCCTCAAAAACATCACAAACTAAGTTTTTATTTGTAACGCCCTCATATAGTTGTTCTGATATGTTTTGATGTTGGTTTTGGTGTCTTGCAATATCGAATGCATCGTTTATAAGGTTTTTCATTTCATTGTCCATTTTTGAAGAATATGGGAGCTCATTCTCTTGATTGGCATCAATGATAAAACTTTTTTTAATGTTTGATTCTTCATGCTAAATCCAACACAAATATTTATTAGGGGGTTGCTTCAATATCAAGTGTTCATAAACTTCATCTCTCTTCAACCATCTTCTAAATTTTCATTTAGTACATAGACATATTATTCTCCCATCAACGGATTGATTAGAAGTTGAAAAATATAAAAATTTCTCTAAACCATTAGCATACTGAGGTGTGTTCCTCAATAATGTTATCCACCTTTTATCCATATATATCACAATGTTCCTACACATTATTTAAAAAAATACATAAGTATTACTAAGTAGGAAAAGTGATAATGGTAAAATATGGTAAAGTGGCATTAGTTTTAATTAAATATATTCAAGAATTAATTAAAATGTAAATTATTTGAATGAATAGATAATCGATGGGAATATAAAGGGGTGTTGACTAGTGATTAGTTTCCCAGAATTGAGAAATATGGTAATTGGTGCTCAAAAAATAATAAAAAAATAATAATTTTATATTGGGTTTGGTTTTTGGTAAAACATACCTTATAAAAGGAATTTATAGATTAAGTCACACCTTGATCCAAATATTCCTAACCATAAACTCGTAATACAAAAAAAATACTAACAAGAATATTTAAAATCAATCAGAGGTAACACTAGTAAAACATTTAGGATAATATGTTTTTATAACATCCCATTAAAAATGGTATGAAACAATGCCACCATTATAAAAAAGAATACTAAAAACTATAAAATTATATATTTCAAATCAATTATAGGTTTCCTTTTAGAAATTATTTCTCCCATGGACCATTAAAATAGAGCTCGTTAAATATTTCATCATGTATAAATACTATAAATATATTATAGAAAATCCATGATAATAGATTTTTTAAAATTTCTATTAAATCCAGATAAAATTTTAAAAAACCATCCAATGAAATTATTTAATTTAAATACCTCATTATCAAAAAAAATAAGGCTCAATAAAGTTGATCACATAAACATTAGAAAAAACATGTAACCAACAATAAAAAACAATTGAAGAATTTTCGCTGATCATTTCATTTATATGTAATGTTATTGAATTCATTAACAACACATGTCAATAAATTATTTTAATACAAAAAGTAATTTTATCATGTTCTAATTAAATCTGAATAATTTTCAATTATTTTCAACTTAGGAAAAAAATTATGACTTATCATCTGTAGTCATATTCCATGTTAAGATTCTTAGGGCTTAAACATCTTCCCTAAAATATTTTTGTTTAAAACCATAATTATTAATTAATTCATGTATTAAAACCCCAAAAATGATACTATATATTTCAACATAATATCATGGCCAACAATATAATAACTGGGAAAATATCAAATAAATTAAAAATTAAATCCAGTTATCTATTCTAACATTGTTCTATTTTATTTACTTTTTTACTCATTATACTAGACTTAATTTTCTAACTATGTACATAAACCAGAATAACAAACACAATTCTTTATTATGTTTTAAAATTAACCAAAACAAAAAAAACACCTTTTAGAATTATTTTTTTCTAATAATATTAATTATGAACTATAATTTTAAATCATGTAATTTATGTGAAGGCACGACATTTCATAAAAAATATCAATGAGATGATGAAAAAACATATTCTATAATTTTAATGGGTCCTATATAGTGTATATATGAAAACTACCATTAAAAATTAAGGTAGTAAACATGTAATTATGATTTTGAGTACCATTCTAAAATTCTTAACATTTTTTTACAATAGATTGAATTCTAATTAACAGTTAGTTAGTTATTTCCAATTAAAGACATTACTGATTTATCTTCCAGTTAAACACCATATTCATGTTCCAGTAATCTATAAATCACATGTATGGGATAAACCAAACATAATTAAATCATGATTCAATACACATCATAAATCTTATTTACCATGTTTATGAAACTATTCATTATAAACTATTGGTTTCATCCACAATTAGTCCCATAAATTTCCAGAAAAAAAAAACATGTCATCATTTACTAATGCATATTAAATATAACACCACATGAATGTTAGAATCCTAGTGGGAAGTCTCCTTATTAATACATGATACCCAACTCTCATTAGTTAAACCCACGATGATTACATGGATATATTGTTAAATATTATTAGAAAAATATTTCATACCTAGACCACCTTAGTAAATTGTAATTTAGTATAAAGAGGTTATCCACACCTTTTTATACTATACATTTCCAATCATGAAACATCCTATATTCATGACTACCATCCTGACCCTGACCCATTTTTTGGGATGAACCTGAATGACACTAATCATAGGTGCATCCCCTGGACACCAAAAGTTGAAAATAAACTTCAAGGGTTTACAATATCATTATAAGATGATTTAACCTCATATATGAACCAACTATAACTAGAAAACCAAAAATAATAAAATGAATAAACATGATGCTTGATAGAAAATAAAACAATCCAATAGAAAATAATAACACCACAATCAGTGTCGCAGTAGTCAATAATAAACTACATACGTATACAAATCTAATGAAACAATTTCAGTTTCTTGATAAAGAGGGAAATCAAACCTATATGACCTCACCTCCAGCGTGGGCTCGAGTGAAGGCAACGAGAGAGAGAGTGCTTTAATGAGGACAATGATTCGGGCGACGGAAAGGGTGTGGGGCTATGAACATAGTGCCGACAAGGGCTTGGGGGCATGAGGATATGACCGCAGCACCAATAAAGGGCTCGAGGGGCACGAGGTTGTGACTGTAGCACCCAAAAAGGGATTGGGGCATGGGGTTGTGACTGCAGCGCCGACAAGGGCTCGGGGGGCAAGGGGTTGTGACCATAGCACCAGCAAAGGCTTGGGGGGCATAGGATGGGAGGGCTTGGGAGATTACCAAGCACCGATGAGGAGGGAAGCATGATGGTTTTAGGGTTAGGGATCTATGAGGAAAGGGATCTTAAGGGAGAAGAGTGGGGCGTGGTGGAGGGATCAAGAGTGTCAACGAGGTGGGTACTAGGGTTTCAGATTAGGGGCACAGAGGAGGCCTCGAGATCACTGGTGAGGGGGTGATGCTAGGGTCTGGGTTGAGGGGAAAGGGGAACTCAAGGGGAGAAGGTGGGGCATAGCTGAGGGCTCAGAAGTGCC
The DNA here is from genome assembly GCA_963277665.1 of Viscum album. Taxonomy (NCBI): domain Eukaryota; kingdom Viridiplantae; phylum Streptophyta; class Magnoliopsida; order Santalales; family Viscaceae; genus Viscum; species Viscum album. The sequence continues at coordinate 98,085 of CAUJRU010000087.1, read as the reverse complement.
GTCATGCTAGGCTAGGTTGGGGGGGAGAAGGGTCAGGGGAGGAGAAAGTGTGTTTCTTTAATAAAAACATAAAATTTAGCGGTAGTTTATAAAAAAACCACCGATAAACAATGAATATGTTGTAGTGTTGACTACTTTAATCTGTATAATGATTTATTCAGCTAAACTAAATAAAAATATCAAGATCCGGGCTATTTTTCTGACAATTTGAATCCTTATGGGATTTTCATGTAAACATAATTATCAATATCACTATAAAGATATGTATTCACAACATCCATCAAGCATAATTCAAGTTTCTCATGTACAAAAAACATCATGAGATACCAAATGGTTATTTCATCCATTATAGGAGAGTATGTTTCATCATAATCAATCCTGGGTTTTTGTGAGAATCCTTGAGAAACTAGTCATGATTTATACCTAAAGACTTCATTATTTTCATTTATTTTTATCAAAAATAACCATTTGTATCCAACATGATTATTCCATTTAGGGGTTTTCATGGTCGACCCAAAAACCTCACATTTAGCAAGTGAGTCTAGCTCAGATTGGATTGCGACTTTCCATTGATCCCAATCTATCCTTTCATGGCATTCATTAACTATTTTAGGTTATTGTTCATCATCCCTAATTTTAAGGGCTATATTGTATGAAATATTTTTATCAAAAATGGTATCAACTCGGTTACAACATCTTCCAGTGTTGGTAAAATCTATTGAAATTTCCTCTTGATCATGTTCATGTACTTATGGTACATTTACATTCTCTTCAGATTCATTTATATATTCAACCAACATAGGTTGTTTCTCCTTTATTTTATGGGGATTTTTATCTCTTGAATCAAGTGGTCTCCAATGCTTTAGACGTGTATTAGAAGAATTGTTGGTAATACCATCATATTGTCCTCCTGGGTCATTTATTCATACTGGTGCATTCATAGCTAGTATATTTGATTTTGTAACCCATTTTGAATCATAGAATTCATCAAGAAATTGATTGGATAAATTTTGAAAATTAATGGTATTTTGAACTTCAAGTTCACTCATATTTTTACGAGGATCAAGATGTAACAATGAAGTCATCTTCCATGATATTTCTTTTGAAGTAGATTAATTTCCCCTTTGATTGTTTGAAATAATTTTTCATCAAAATGACAATCAGAAAATCTTATTGTGAATACATATCCTGCCATAATATCAAGATATTTAATAATCAAGGGAGATTAAAAACCAACATATATCCCCAATCTCCTTTGTGGTTCCATTTTTGTTCATTGTGGGGGTGCTACAGGCATATATATATCACAATCAAATATCCTTAAGTGTGAAATATTTGTTTCATGGCCACAAGCTAATTGAAAAGGGGAATAATCATGATAGCTTGATGGCCTTATCTGAATCAGTGATGTTGCATGAAAAATTGAATGTCCCCAAACTGAAATGGGAAATTTAGTTTTCATAAGTAATGGTCTAGCGATAAGTTGTAATCACTTTATAAATGATTTAGCTAGACCATTTTGTGTATGAACATGAGCTACAGGACTTTTAAAATTTATTCCCAATGACATGAAATAATTATTAAAATCATTTGATGAATCTTCACAAGCATTATCAACCCTAATATTCTTGATGGAATAATCAGGTAATTGTGCCCTTAACCATATTATTGGGTCAAGTAATTTTGCAAATGCCCAGTTGTGAGTGGAAAATAAACACACATGAGACCATCTAGTTGACACACCAATCGTGATCATAAAATATATGAATGGTAAATGTGATGGTTTAATTGGTCCTCATATATTACCATGAATTCTTTCTAAGAAAATCAGGGATTCGGTCTCGATCTTTGATGGTGATGGATTTATGTTTAATTTTCCTTGATAACAAGTAGCACATGAGAAACCATGGGGTGTAAGAACCCTTTTATCAACCAGTGGATGATCATGCATAAATTTAATTATTTTTCTCATCATTACTGATCCGAGATGACCAAAATAGTCATTCCACGCAATAAATGTATCATGGTTGGTAAACTTCTCATTTACCATGTTTGATTCGATTATACATGTCACACCCTGACCATATATACTCCTTCATTTTATTTATTTATCGATGTTGGATATTTTGGTTGAGGTTCCGATTTTGTGTCCAACAAAAATCCTTGTGTTTTGGTGGTATTTGTTTTCTTATAACTCGATTCATATTTATTGTGAAGTTTGTGGGAAGAGAGTGGCATGTTGGAGAGTTTGTGATGCCCACAGTGTCTCCATATTGTGTTTAAAACATTCAAGGATCATTGGGTGGGATTCCCAAGTGTTTGGGGTGTCATTTTTGAGTTTTTAGAAAAACTTTCTAGTCACATGGTTTTATAATGGTATTACCAAATCATGAAACCTAACCCTTTAAGGTTTCAATATTTTTCCTAGCACTGTCTGCACAATTTGTGCACGGTTTTCCAAACCGTGCAGCCCATTACAGACTTAATAACTTTTGATGTGGAGCTATGATTTGGGTGATTCCACCTCAAATATTAATCCCTACATGTTATTAAACGACCATAGGATCTTCCCCCTTCATTCCCCATCATTTTGAACCGATTTTTGGGATATTTTTCACAAAAGTTCAGTGTTTCTTCACCAAATCTTCTCCATTCCTCTTCTCCTCTTCCCACTCTCTCACTTATTTTCTACCTTTTGGCTTGGTTCTTGTTTAGAGGAACCCTAGATATTAGTTTTGATGTTTGGGTTGTGTTTATTTGGATTTTAGGTTGTGTGGTTGGTCCGTGAGGTTTATATCTCTCCTCTCTGAAGGTTTCATTCCATTCGTACACCGGCAATGTAGGTGTTTCCAATTTTTTTTTCTAAAACACTCCACGGTCACTTGTGCATTTTAATTTAATTTTTAAATGTATTTCCCACCTATAATATATCTATGGATTGATGAAAATGGTAATTTTATATTTTTAGAATTTACTAAAAATACGTTTTCAAAGGGATTTGTGTGAAATTCCTAGGTTTATACCACCTAGGGTTGTTGTTTAAAATTCCATTGTTCTCTTAAAGTTAAATTGGGGGTTTTTATGAAATGATTAGCCTTGATTATGGTGTGATGTTTATTTATTGTTTTTGAACTTGATTTGGTGTTTATGTTTTGGCAATGTTTGGCTTGTTAAATGTTTTAACATGTTTTTAAAAGGGTTCCATGGTTATAAGGGGATTGTTTTACGTTCCCTAAATAGTGTGGATGGTCGGATGTGGTTTTAAAACAAATGGTGGGTTTTGTGGAAGAGTTTTTTGTGTTTCCTCTTGGATTTTTGGTGTACCATCAGATGTTGTAACATCCATGGGTTCACCAGTTGCACACATGGTTGTGCCCTCAAATGAATATGGTGCTTTAAACTGTTGTTTCTTAAAATATTGGTTTCCTAAATGGTTTTTGTTTTCTAAATAATGTTGTATCCTTCGTGTGGTTTCCAAATGTGGTTTAAAATGGAACCTCATAAGGTTATACCTATTTGAATTTTGTTGTGTGTATTGTAAAATGTTTGTCATGAGGGGATGTTTGGCATTTCACACTTGAAGATAGTTTTAGAAATAATTTGGAGATTTTTTGGTAAATGTATTTGGGTGTGTAAAAATAAAGTCCCATTTGGAATGTATTTAGAGTTTCATGTTTTTCCTAAAATGTGGAAAGTCTTGTTTAGAAAATTATCATGAAAGTGGTGTTCTTCATGGTTTTAGAAGTGATTTGTAAATGTTTCTATGTGAATAAGTTTTCAAGAATGGGTTTGTGATGTGAAAGTAGTGGTTTATGAAATGTGATTCTTGGTTTGGTTGATGAATTGTGTATGTGGTATCATGTGATGTGGAACTTGTTTGAGCACAAAAGGGAAACCCGGGTATATAGGTGGGTAGACATGTACTAGTATGCTAGTGATCCGGAGTGGTTTTGTCCCTATTTTATGTAGTAAGTTTGACGATGACAACACTAACTAAACTATGATGATGATGATGATGTTGGGGACCACTAGGTTATGAATAATTATCCTAGTAGTGGATCGTGTGCATGAGAATGGATATTTATTATGGTTACCTTATACTGAGATATGATGTACCTAGGGCCCATAGCTAGCTAGTGCCTAAGGGTGTTCCTATGACTAGTTCTCAATTATTATATTGCACCTCCCATTGGCATATGGTAGGTTGGGTTGGTAGTTCTAAAAGTAAGTGCTTTTTATATAAATTTTTATTCTTTGAAACTGTTTTCCATTTAAATTTATTCCATTTAAAATTGTTACTAGCATTTTTTAGTTTGTGTTTTTGTTATAAAATGGTAGTTTCTTTGAAAAATGGATGGTGGCGTGTGTTGCCTTTAAAAAGGTAAAGTTGTGGTTGTTTAAATAAAATGTGAAAAATCTACTTTTATAATTATATTTCAAACTAGTGTTAGTGGACTATTTTCAGAAAGTAAATACTTGGAATTTTTAGTGATTTCCTACTAAGATATTAGCTCACACCCTACCTATACCACTAGGTGTCGGTAGACCCAATCTGTTTTGCAGGTTTAGCATTTGTTCAGGTATCCTGGCTCAAGTTATCCTAGTTAGATAGGGTTTGGTCTAATGGTTAGAGGTGACCAAGATGTCACATGAAGATAGTGGTAGCTTGGTCTGGTTTTAGTTTGTTCTCGGTTTCATTTTGCTCGTTTTAGTCTTTAGTTTGTTTAGTCGCATATTATATCTGGATCAGCTATTTATTTATTTATGTTCGGATGTGGGTTGTTGATGCATGCTCATTTTGATTATTTTATATATTAGATCCTATTTATTGGGTTGAAATATTTCCCACTCAATTTATATCTGATGCCTAGCACTAGTTTCCAGCCTGTGGGGATCGGGAACACCCTTCGGTCCATGCCACAGATCGACTCAGGTGACCGGTTCAGAGTCGACCCGGGTTGGTTCGTGACAAAATGGTATCAGTGGAGGCCCTTTTTATTTGGTGTGTTTTGTATATTGAGACTAGGGTTGTCAGGGATCAAGAGGTAGGTCACGAGTAAGTTTCTGATCACCACCACACATGACGAGACCTGAGTTACCAGGGGTAGTTTGGGAATGAGTCCTTGTCTTTTCATGGTTCATTTTGGATTGAGGGCTGAAAATGGAGGTGATCTGGTGTCACACCATGGTCCCACATGGAGTAGTGATCCAAGTAGAATCCGAGAACACGGTTCAAGGTCCTCCTAGTGCTATTGCTTACTTGGGGTATGGCTCACTGCCATGTCTCTGAGTTAATCATAGACACTAGTTCTTCATTCTGATGGTTTGTCTTGAGACATGTTTCATTTTGATCTTGGTTGATGTGAGTAAGCTTTTAAAATTAAACCAGTTTATGAAAATGAAAAATGATTTCTTTCAAGTGGTTTTGAAATTGGTAAATGAGTATTAAAAAGGAAAGTGCTTTGGATTGAGGATTTGATAAATGATTGGATTTGATTGCATGTTAAATTTTGTGAACATTGGTATTCATTATGAATGTTCACATATGTGTAGGTATGTATGTAAAGTGAACGTTAGAACATGGATATTTATGGAATAAGAAAAAGTGGATGAACGCATATGTGGCGGTTCATTGGATGTCGTGGGTGGGGTTTTAAAATCAAAGCCTTGTTTTGAATTTTTGAAAATTATTCTCAAAATTAGTTTTTATTTTAGAATTTGGATCTTGTTTTTTGAAAAGTGGGTTTGGGTATTTTTAAAGTGGCTTTGGGAGAAGGCGGTTTTGAATTTTAAATGAAATGGTGGTTTTTAGAAAGGTGATTTTTGGTTGCATTTGTATATGATTGGTTTGTGATACATTTTTTTTGGATTGAGATATTCCTTATGATTATGATTCGGATTGATGTTGGTTTTGAATTAGTGTTCCTTTTGTTTTTTAGAGTATACCACCTAGAAAGGTCCCCAAAACTTTTAATGATTCATGTCCAGTTTTATTTTATTCCTGATAGTTGCCTATATTTTATGGTGATTGAGGTCAGTTAGAGATATTGAAGTGGCTTGAAAATATCGAATGTGTATTCAGATTGTTAGGAACTCTAGAAGCTACTAGTGTTTGTGTTGTTTTGGGTTTGTTTGAGGGTCCATCTTTGGATGAATGGGAGCTGGTTTCCTTTTATCTAGACACTAAAAAATATTTTACTTTTTCTAATAGGGACATATCTATTGGTAAAAGTGCATTTTTTGTTGGTAAAATGTTTTACCAACATATATGTCCCTATCACTAAACTGTTGGTAAAAACACTGTCACTAAATGTTTTTGAGATAGATAAAATAGTTTTGTTGTAATAATAATTATACCAACACATAATATGTATGTTGGTTAAAGTGTTTAGCAATAGCTTATGGTGAAAAATTTATCTGTTGTTAATAATGTTACAAACATATAATATATATTTGTTTATAAATTACATTTGAATAAAAATTATAAATTTTAATTTCTAGTAAATTTTCATATTATATGTATTATTTTATCATATATAACACATAAAATATGATTTTAACACATGTTCAAACTTGGAAAAAAATTAATTATATTAATAGTGAAATATTTTATACAAAAAGTTGGATCCCCCAATCCCCCCCCCCATGTTGGACCCCCAATAGGGTCCACCCCCCCCCCCCTCCAGGCGACCCATCCATGCGAGGTGAACCATCCATGCCATCTAGTTAGCTCCAGCTCCAGTGCCCCAACCATCGAGCAACTCATCCATGTCATCTACTCAGCTCCAGCTCCAATTCCCCAACCATTCCAGTGACCTATTCATGCTATCTAGTCATCTCTAACTCCAGAGACCAGCTCAAGAAAAAAGAAAGTTTAACTTTGACCGGAAATAGAGTTTTTGGTATTGTCTCATGCACATCGTGATCCACCACCATGCTGGAAGGACCATGAAGCTTTTCATACTCCACTAGAATCCATCCATGGTCTTTCAACATCAACTTAATTAAAGAATAATTCTATAGAAAAGTATTATTTCACCAAATTATATTCAAAACAACACAAAAAATAGAAACTCAAGGAGTACTTCAAGAAGTACATTTGAAATAGAAACTCAACCTATTAAACAAGTAGAAACCCAAGCTGCATATCATACTCCTATATCATCCATCCATGATCTTCCAACATCAGCTATCACTACAGTGATTCACACAGGAAATCTATTTCTCTCACGCTCCCAATAACATTAACTTTACACTTTCCAACTACAAACATTAATATACCAATGGTATATCATCATTCAATCAAAATACAATTTCATTTAATTTAAATTGTAGGTTCTTGTGTGAAAGAAGACTTACATTTTTGTAAGTGTTGCAATACATACAATTTCAACTGACTCTGCCAAGAGAGAAATAATATTTAAAATGTCAATTATTTTTTATAAGGAAAAATATGTTAAAAACCAGGTGAAAGATAACAAAAATAATCTATACTTAAAAGAGTGAAACGCTAACCAAGATGAGTGCAGTGAACTGGAGCTTGAAAGATTCCAATTCTGGGACACCGTAACACTATAATAGAATCACTAAAAACCTCTACAATTAACAACATACTCGACCTCCAGTATATTTCTTCCATCCTTATCATCTATTAATTCAAACAGATCCATGATTAAATGATAATGGAAATAAAGAGTAAAGGAAAAAAATTATAACCTCAAATCATTCATGTATTTCTCGCCCTCGGCTTCAGTCGCACTTAGTTGTCAAGCCACAAATCCTAACATCATATTGAAAATTTTCCACCATCTTTATATCATACATCATTCTAGTCATTCACCCTCAGCAGATAGAAGGGGTCCAAAATAGTAGAAATGTTTTATCTTCATATTTATAGTAAAATATTAGATCTTCAAGAATCGTCAATCTTTTTTAGCAAGAAATCGTTTTGAATATTTAGCATACGAAAGGCAGCATAAAGATCTATTAAAAAATAAAACACCCTTCTAAGGTAATCATAATCCCCAAAAGTCACTTGTTTCACAACATACTTTGGAAAATCATTGGATATGAAATAGATTCCAGTGAGGTAGTATTATAAGTCTAGGAAAAAATCTGAATCATTCAATTGTTTCCTTGAGGTGAATGTTTCTTGGTATTGGTACAGTGAAATGAGGTCACCCAACCCAAGTTGTTCTTGAGCTTCAGTGTGTATAAGAAGAGTCCTAGTTTCCAACTAGTGCAATAAATCATTGTATGAGACAACTATTTTCATCTCAGTTCTCCAATCAGCAAGATATCTGTAATATTATCTAGGAAATCCAAGAATAATTTCAGTGAGATGATCAAAGAAACAATATAAAATAAAGTTGAATCGTACTAACCATGCTGACTTTACATGGGAAAGTAAAATAAGGATAAATAACACAAGACCATGAGAAGAAAGAGTTCAATGGTGCGTCCAAATGAAATCTTGACCCGAAAAAACAATGCCTCCACCTCGAGACCCATAGCATAGAAAAATGTCAATCCGCCTCAGGATTCCCTACTGCAATGATGATCAAAAATCCACAGCCTATATCCCTCAGAAAAAACATATTACTCTTCCTTTTCCCCCTATCATCACATGGATTCAGAATCCAAGCCAATTGTTTCCACACTACACCAAAAAAATGAACCCAATGTTAATGAACACTCTAAATAATAGTCATACCTCTAGCACCACCTGCCCTTGAATAAAGACTATGAATCTAGTGTTGGAAACCCACCACGAACACTACATCACACCACTTAAAACCATCCATGAAAGCCAAATTACACCTGAAAAAACTTAAAATAAATCATTAATGCTGAAATAGAACAAGAAAAGCAACTCAAACAAAACCTGTCATAAACCATAAAAAACACACATCTAATAGGTGCATAATTGGTGATTTATAAAAGGGAATGTCATCTGTTGTTCTCAACAATCAGTAAATGAAAAGGGAGACCATGAACAACCAATTTGTCTCCAAAATACCAACCTCACGAGTAAAGATCACATGGTAAGTGATCAAACCTTCAACCTAGAGATGATGAGTGACCATGAAGAATATAAAAAATAAATTTTAACCAAAAAAACATGATGAACAATCTCCAAGAAACTAGCTCAAACCAAAAAATAATAAATAAAATAGTCAACCTAATCAAACATCCTTAATTTTTTCGAGCAATCACTCAATGACCAAGAAACAATGATTATATAAATTATTTGATAAATCCAAAAAAATATAGAATATCTAAATTATTTATTAGAATCATTTTCAAGTTTAGAAAATAAATAAGCAGTAAACCAATTCGATGACATATTCCATTCCATAGAAACTGAAAGATAACCAGGGAAAAATTGACCAAAATTATAATTTAGTTGTAGTATCAAATAACAAAAACATGCAAAGACTTATGCATGTACTACTTCTCACATGATAGAAGATTCAAAGCAACGGTATAATATTTTCCTCACCTAAGAAGTAATTTATGTTTTTTGTCCAAATGGTTGTATGAAATGAAAATCTACAAGTGAAAAAAATAATAATTAAAACAATAAAAAAAGAGAAAAAATAATAAAAAACATTAAAATACAAAATATAGAAATGTGTAACACTTAACTCACCCAAATCACCATCAATTGTTCTTCTGTAGCTATCCAATTTAGTGTTTGGAGTACTCGTACAAATCGGTTGTCGCTGTCATGGCAGCAACAAAAATTACAACATACATTGATTCATCTGTTTCTCTCACGCATCTATTGTCGCTACCGTGGTAGAGAATACGCATGCAGTTCACCCACTCATACATGACAACTCTACAATTTCCTGTCATCTTCCATGGGAATCTTGTTGAAACAACCCAACACAAACAAATACAAGGTTACAAAATTAGAATAATGGAAAAGGAAAAATGTAACATCCTAGGTAAATAATGAATATGAAATTTTCATATTTATTAATATTTTGGAATTAAATATTAATTTTAATTTAAATGGGATTCTATGTTCGATGGAATACTCGACACACAATAATGGGTTTCTCTGAAATCTCATGTTGCACACAAGGCTGAGTCATACTGAAAAATAATAATATTATATTATTTTAAATGGTAGTTAATGCCTAGTCGTTGTATTGGATATAATGAACAGAAATAACTACAATATTATTATACATATATTTTAAATGTTTTTACATTTATCCAATAAAATTTATAGGCTTAAAATGATAATGAATTCAATTTTAAGCATAAATACATTGATATTTTTTAAAAGGTAGTTTTACCTCCTTTTGATGGTGAACCCATTTTAAATATAGCTTTTTTTCACTTTTATATGTTCTATTTAAAAACCTAATCTTCATATTTAGAAGGGGGACATCAAAATTTAATTTGGGTAAATTTTTGTTATTTTTCTGATAAAGTTCATTTTTTAATGAATAGTGAAAAATACTGCATTTTAAGTCAAAACTGTCTTTTCATCTGATTTATTTATGTAGTTAGATTATCATTTTAATTGGTTTTAAAGTGAAATTTGATTATATTTTTAAAATTTAATCCAATTTTTTTCATTGGAATTAATTTCAATTTTTAATTAGACATAAACACATGACAATCTTTTGATAGTTATTATTTCTTAAAAACACGCTTTTTGGTTTTGACAACAGGAATTAATTTTAAATTAATTTCTATAAATTCTGTGTTTTGAATTTGAAAAAATTGATTCCATATTTGGAATCAGGAGGTCCAAATTTTTTAAGTAGGTAACTTTTATTTTTAGACATTATGAATAGTAACTTCAGTAAATATTTTATTTACCATGGTTAAAGGGTAAATCTGGAAAATAAGGGTAAAAAATAATATTATAATAATATTAAATTACCCTAACACGTACACTAACCCTATTGTATTATAAATTTACAACCATGGTCATACTTGGGTCGATTTTGGGACCTCATGGAGCCACTTTTAAGTGAAAATGACATTTTATAAAAATTAATTTAAAGTTAAGGAAAATGTAACATAAACATATATCGTTTAGTAAAACAATTTTTATATGGGGTTATATAAGTGATATTTTAGACTATAAATAGTCATTATAAATATAAAAATATTTTCTACATCATGGTATTTTATTTATAATTTTTATATATTAAATAAATAAATTTAATTATAACACAATGGTGATGCTAAGATAGCTTCATTAATAAAGGATTCAAATAAATGATATTATAAATGTTAAAATGAATGTGATTTGGTTATTTTGATATCATCCACAAATTTTATGGACTATAGTTACATATTATCTTTGTATTAATGAATTTTTTTCGAATAAATCACGTTTTTATGGATTTTTAAAAAGTCATGATATGAATAGTGTCAAAATTGACATAATTCATATTTTAAAATATAAAATATTTTATTAAATATTATAAAATTCAAAAAAACCTAAGATTCATCCAAATAGTTATCATAAGTCTAAAATTTTATTATTGACTCTTTAATTAGATATTTTTCATGTTTTGGTAACTATTTTATTCTCAAAGTGTTAAATGTTAGATAAAACGGTTAGAGTAAAAAAGGGTTAAATAAAAAAGATAAGGATTAACAAATATCCAAAACCTATCCAATTATTATGGGATGATTTTATTTCTACTTATATTCATATTATATTTTAATTTAATGATTTTTTGACCTTTTGAAATCGAAAATTATTTTATAATAAAATAATACTTTCAAACTTTCCTAAAGAGCCCCTCCTCCCTCTAATAAAAGGCCACCACCTCTAACCCATTATTCACACCTATCAAGCCCCTTGCCTCATCCAACCTCTCCTCCAATAAGATCCCAACATATCTATATTCCACTTAGAATCCTTACTTTGGGTATAAGGCAATTCAATAAATCCTTTTGGTTCAAATCAAAGGGAGTTACCCGATTTAAAGGTAACATCTTCTCTCAAGTTATTTTCTTTTATTTTCTTTCTACAACCCCCTAAAATATCTTTATTACATTATTTTATAAAAACATCAGTATATTCAATATACTAGAATTTTTTTATGAGATGTATTTGAACTACACTTCCACACAGCTCCATCTAATGGATATGAACATACTGTTTTTATGCATGGTGAACTACTGCCTCACAAAACGATGATTGTTCAATTATATCTTACCACCTATCATGGTGGCCATTATGATGGAACTGTATTTTTATTCTATATATATTATATTTATATTGTCTCTATGCTTCTGTATTTTTCATTTATAGCATACCTTTATGGTTTCCATAATGGGTAAATACGATAATTTCATTTGATGAAGTGCGGACTACCGCCCCCTCAAAGTGATATGACTCGTTCATGCCATATGTGGAACATATAAAGGATGGAGTTAATGAAATTATATATTATATTATACTATAATTATAATATACATATGTATTATTAAGTTTTCATTCCATTAAATACAAAATATAAATGAAAGTAGTGTTCATGTGTACGTACGGCTTATCATCTCTAGGAATGGTGCATTTCATTTCTTATCTCCAAATGTTATGTACTATTATAAATACACACACACACAGACATATATATATATATACTGGATATATATGATACATATGATATATAAATCATGAATATCATTCTGGATATAATGGAATTTTGACCACATGGACAACTTGTAATTATAAGAAGTTCATTTTTGAATCAAGTACCAAATATCAAAAAAACAGTCGTTATTAACTTAAATGATTACGTAATGTTTATAACATGGTAATAAGTGATATAAAAGGAATAATAAACTTGAAAAATGTTCTTAATCAAGTATAAATTAACTTTAGATTATTATTTTGGATATTAAAGAACGAACGATTCAAGTCAAACACGAGGTAAGGGACTTTGTCTCAATCTCCTTTCATTGATGAATACTTCGATTTATACACGACTTTATTTTATATGTTGTATAATAAACCTTTTTGAATTTCACTTTTATTCAAAAGGAATTCTTTTTTACGAAGCGTTTCACTAAATGACAAAACGAATGTTTATTTTTATCGTACGTGGTGACAATGACCTTTTCGCCACCGCGATCATTATTTGATATTTGGCTTCCTTAATAAGATGTAATGTTTTTAAAAGGAAAATAAATACCATATACTCTTTTCACGTATTTTGGTATTGAAAATGGTTTTGGTAATGGATTGATTATGTTAATATATTGAAATGTTATATTTTTATTTCAATGTGGAAATGTTATCTTTCTTTATGCTTGTTCATGTGTTATGATTATGTTATAGTTCTTGGGCATTGTTTATGCATAGGGATGGCTCTGTGCTAAACCTGTGGTGGTTGATCCCAAGATAGATCTCCAATGCATTGGGTAGCATGACAGAGGTAAACGTTAATGTTTCTCCTAAGAGATTTAGGAAATATACTATGATGGGCATTCTAAACGTAACTCCCTACGTAGCTGTGAAAGCTACAATGTAAGTATGTTATGGATTCCACAAGTTACCTTTATGATTTATTATTTCTATGTGTTATTCATAAATCTTATTATTTCATTATGTGTGTTAAAGATCTTATGTTTTGTATGTATTTATGGACTAATGATTTCTTTATTTATTTTATAACCCTTACTGAGATTTTTATGCTCATCCCAAGTTTTTGAAATGTTTTTACACTACTGGAAATGTGGTTTTTACCCATGGTTCTTTACCAACAGTTTTCTTAAACTGTTGGTAAATAAGGGCTAGGAAACCCTTTACCAACGGTTCTAGTGAACCTTTGGAAAAGGGTACCCCTTTTCCAATGGTTCCATAAAACCTTTGGCAAAGGGGTGCTCAAGTTACCATTTCCCAACAGTTTTATAAAGCTGTTGGGAAAGGAAATCCCTTTTCCAACAGTTCTGTTGAACCGTTGGGAAAGGGTACCCTAAACACCCCTTTCCCAACGGTTTTTAAAAACCGTTGGTAAAGATTTTCCCCAAATACAATCAGGCCGCTGCTCTCCCCCAGTCGCGACAGAACCCTAAAATCAATCTGGCGCTCGGCTCCTCTCTCAAACTCCCCCATCCGAACAGGTGAAAATCCATTTGAATCATCTCAAATCAGGTATTTTATTCTTTATACAAATATGCTACCTTATTTTTATTGTTATTGATCTAATATTTTAGTTTTAAGTTTTGATTTTGATGTGATTTCACCCTGACAAATAGGGAAATGAACGAATATTTTGTTAATTAATTAGTTTCCCATGGAATATCATTTGTGTTATAATGTCCATGAAAATTAAAGGGGTAATTTCATAGAATAACTTGAATAAATTGTGGATGTTGGGGTATGTTTCTTCTATGAGAGGTTTTTTGTTGTGTTTCATTGTATGTTGTAGGTTGTTGTATGGTGATTGAGGTGACCAGTTTGGCTTTATGATATGTGGGGTTGTAATGTGATGGTTAGTGGGCATGGATGTGACATGTGAAGTTGTGTGATAGTGATGATGTGTGGTGGTGTTGTTCCGTGTGGAGGTGTTGTGTGATGAGGTTGTGTTGTATGATGTGGTGAGGTGGTTTTGGTTGTGCAGTGGTTTGTGATGTGCAATATATTTGTTGTGATATGTGGTTGTTTTGGTGAGATGGTTGGCCGATGTAACATGGCGACGATGGTTATTGTGAGATGGTGAGTTGTTGTGTGGTGTTTTTATTAGTTTCCTGGTTATCTATGGAATAAATTATGTTGTTAAAAAAACAAGATAGTAAATAAATGAGATAGAATAAAAATGGATGTGTGGTAAATGGATTTAATTAATTTAACATTAAATGAATGGACAATGTAAGTCTGAATGAAGTGGCTTATAAATGAAAGTGGGAAATGCTATGTGTCTTGTGTGGTGGTGGTGTGGTGTGCTTCATATAGTGGTGAAAGTGGTTGTGATGGTTTATGTGTTGTATGGTAGTAGTTAAGTGTGTGATTATGTAGTTAATGTGAACTCATAGGTTGGGTATTTTGTGTTATCTATATATCATGTATTTTATGTAATTTCTACACATTCCCAACCAAAGTTGGATAAACTTACCAACGATCAGAGGTTTTGAGTTATGGGTATTTTTTCTAATATCTAGGATGGTGGTTATATGGTTGGATAGCTACCATGTCTTCCCTAATCTTCCTTAATAAGTGATTAACCATGTGTTTTTAGGCAAGATGCGATGTTATTGTCCATGTGTCTTCAGGTGAGATGTACTATGATTTCCCTAGTGTTTTCAGGTGAGGTGTGATGTGATAAGGATATAATAAGATGTGGCATGTGGTTGGGGTCATGTAGGGTAGGAGGATGGCACAAGGTTGATGTTATTCATGTTCATGATACCCTACTAATATGGTTATGGGATGAGGCATGATGTGATGTGATAACACATTAAGTTCTTGTTGGTTTTACATTTTTTCAATAACGCATTAGTATGTTTTTTTCACATGTGTGTTTGATACCTTGATTATTTTCTTCCTTTATCATTTACTTAAATGTATTTTCTATTAAAGTTAAATCCTATTGAATTGTTTATGACAAAATGACTTATATAAATTCTTTTTACAGAATGGACAGAAGTTGGATGTATGAAACCGATCGGATCTCAAGCGATTTTCAAAACAATTTGTAGAGATTTATAGATTTTTCATTTCACAATACTTCAGATAGTGGTCGCAAACACTGCCCATGTTCCAATTATGTTAGTAGACCTTGGATGATCCGTGAAGAAGTCAGCTACCACATAACCAAAAATGGTTTTCAAGCAAACTACTTTGTGTGGTATCATAATAGGGAGAAAATGAAATCTCAAATTGTTGATGATCTAAATGAAAGGACTAAAATGGAGAATTTGTTAGATGATCGGTTTCTGTTTATTCGTCATCATGAATGTAGAGACCCAAATCTTAACATACATGGACATTACATTACTTTTGCGGAATACTTAGTACATAACAGAAACACACACACAAGGACTGTAATAGTTTAGTGTCTTTGGAAACTTGGAATATAATCTTCTAATCATGGTGAAAGATATTTAACATCTCCTATAAAGATCTTCTCCTTTTTTTTCTTACCTAAAACCTTTATTTATATCCTGGGGAAAAGAAAACATAAAATGGGTGAGCTCAAATGCTCATTAAGGGTAAGCATGGATAAAATAAAACATACCATATACATTTGAACTTAAAAACATAAACATAATGTTTAAACATCAAAAGCTTGAGCAATGACATAAAACATGGAAGTATGTAAGGCATATATCATAAAGAAACATTAAGAATGATAAAATAGAATGGGAATAAAACATGTAATTGTAGCAACCATTAATCACACGATATGATTTCCATAGTAGCCAAGGCATTGTTGCCAAGACCATCTTAGTGGACAAAGTCCCTTTCTGAATCGAGTTCACTCCTCATTCCAGTCCTGTATTACTGAACCGGTTTAACTTGCCATTCCAGCCATGTCTATATCATGAGATATAAATCTTTACCCAATGCATTGGAGGGAGATATAGGTCCCACCCATCTCATAATGAAATCATTCTTTCGTGTGACACAAAATCATAAATCATACATCATAGCATAACCCATGTAATAAAATGGGATTCTTAAACATCATGCCATCATAACATAATCCATAAACAATTGATATAATTTCATCATAAGAAAATTAAAACCATTTAAATCATATAGACATTTTACTTGAAACATACACATATGAAATAATGTCATCTTAGATGGAAAATAGTATTAACGAAACACTTGAAATGAATTCTTGAGGAAAATATCCTTTCTTCTTTAAAATCATTTTCTTTTCACAAAATTCCATGAAATTTTAAAATATAAGAGTTTTTTTGAAAATAATCATGAAATCTTGTAGAGGAAGCTTCTTGAAAATGAGGCGTTATGAAATCGTAAAAATCCGTTCACGCCGTATAAGTTAAAAAAACAGTCTTCACGTACTTTTTCCAGAAAAGTCAAAAAAAGTACCTCGTAATGTAAACAAAAGAAAGATTCCTTACATACTATGTAGTAAAAGTCAAAAATGGGTAAAAATGACTTTAAAAATACATGAAAACACTTTTATAAAACATGGAAATGGATGATATAAATAACCCTAGTAAATACGTACGAATAAGCAATCTCGGATAAAAATGAGATTTACAAAGTTATCCCTTACCATAGGTCCGATATGCTTTGTACGTATCCGAACCTCCTGTATAATGATTTAAATAATTTCATTGACTTATTAAAGAATCATATTCATTGTTATGATATCATATATGTTTTACTTATGACTTTATATTACCCGTTCTTTTGTAAATTCCATGTTAAAGCAGCGTTTTGGGTAAAATCATTTAATTTATCGTATGTGTTTTGACTTGTCGTTCTTGATATTATTACTTATATCTTGATTTACATAATTCCAGAATGTAAAACATGATTTATATATAATATATATTCATCATATACATATATATTATAGATCGATAAAAGGAATGAAATACACTGTTCATGGAGACGGTAGGTCGTACGTACGCATGAACGATGTTTTCGTTTCCTTATTGAATTGAATGAAACTAAATAGATGACATACATATATATATATACACAAATCCAGTAGAATTATTATTTCATATATTTCATTATTATTCATTAAATAAACTTTATGATCATTCATGTATGGTTAACATGGAGAATGAATCTCATCGCGTCGTGGAGACGGTAGTCCGTACGTACGCACGAGCGATGATATCATTCCCATAATTATTGAATAGAATTGGAGTGAATGGTATAATATATCAGAATCATTATGATGTTATAATAACCATATATAGTTATTCTTTACACCATTATACCCATCCATGTAAGGTGTTGGTGGAAAAATAGATTTCACCACGGCGTGGAGACGGTATTCCGTACGTACGCACACGTGGTGATTTTGTTTTCCGTAGGATGGATAGATGGTGAAATAGGGTTGTTTCATACTTATAATAACATATCAGTATATAAGTTATACTTATGTTATTACTTCATAATGAAACAACTAAATAAGAATAAGTGGAAGAAGAAATAGTGTTGAAAGAATCGGTAACGGACATTACCTCTTCTTTGAAGCGCCTCTTTGAGACCTCCTCTTAGGGCACTAAAATTGGTCTTTGAAGAAGACCAGAACCTCTAGTATGTTTCTATGGAAGTGGAGAAGAGAATTTGTCAGGGTTTGGCCGAGCTTGAAGGCTCAAAGTGGTGTGAGGTAGAGAGGGAGGAGGTGCCCTTTTATAAGGGAGGAGAGGGCACCTTTGGAATAACTAAAAATATTATTTTATTATAAAGAAAAATTCGGTTTTAAATAGCTCCAAATTGATTTATTTAGAAGCTAAGGTGGGGATGGGTCGAAATCCTATCATCCAATAGAATTTAAACAAGTTTAGGTTCCTATTTTAACCTTATCATTTAGATTTAACATTAAGTTAGATAATTTTACTTTTACCGTGTCTTTTTGTGTTCTTACACTATAAGATTAATAAACTTAATATAAGAAGCCAAAATAACCCCAAGTTGTGTATTATTAATATATATAACCTTATCTAAGTCATTGGGAAGAACCTTAGATTTTTAAGAAAAAAAATAACAATTAATAATATAATATTTGTTTTAAAAACTATTTTATGTCAATTTTGACACTATTTAGTAATTGATTTTTGTGAAAATCATAACAGAATTATTATTTCAAAAAAAGTTAATTAAATAAATACTAACATGTCATATTAAACTATAAAATTAGTGGAATTCATAAAAAGTCTCAAATTACATTTATTTGGATATTTATAACATCGATTATGTCAATATTTCATTAATAAGATAATTACTACATCATCTTTGTGTCATAAATAAATTAAATTATTTAATGTCTAAAAATTAAAAATAAAATACCATTATGTAGGAAATATTTTTATATTTCTAATGAATATTTATAGTCGAATTTATCTTATGTATAACCCTATATTAAAAATGATTTACTAATTAAACTTTGATTTTAACTATTTTAACCCTTCTTTAAATAAATTAATAATAAATGTCCTAATCAAATCCAAGTGGGCCTAAATGGTCATATTTTATTCCTAAGGTTGTTTTTGGTCGAACTAAACTTATCCAATAGAATTAGGACATGTGTTAGGGTAATAATAATATCATTTTTACCCTTAATTACCCTATTTACTTTTAACCGTGGTAAAAAAAGTAAAAAGTTACTATTCACCAAAAATTATTTTCATCTCATTGAACCACATTTTACTTACTGAAATCAACCTTTTCTCTCGTATTTTTCAAATTCCACTCACAGAAGCGGTAAAATTAAGTTTTATGTAAATTTGCAAATTCTTCTAGGAGGTGGGTAAAAGACGGTGAAAAGTTCAATGAAATTTTTATATATCTAAAATTATTATAAAATTACTCCAATGAATTACATTGAACTTATATAGGTATTATGTATAAATTTTGACCTAAAATAAATTTAAATAAAATAAATAATTATTTAAATAAAAAGTCAGTTTTTAAATAGTAACCTAGTGTTTTCACTATTCATCAAAAATTGAATGTTTTCATAAAAATACCAAAATTTCACCCTAGGTTAATTTTGATATTCAGAATCCAAAAATGAAGTCCATTTTGAAAAATAAAATTTATAAAATTTCAAAAATTGGGTATTACTATTCATAACGGCTAGTTCATAATAATATTATAATAATATCTCTTTTACTGAAACTCGGTATTGCGTACTACACACGCTATCGATGAAGGTCGCGATTACGTGTAATGCAAGGAAAGTCAGGGATGCGTGTTGTGCAAGCTCCTTTTGGTGTAGCGTATAACACAGGAGATTAATTAAAAAGAATAAAATCTCGGGGTGTTACATTCTACCCCCCTTAAAATGAATTTCCCCCTCGAAATTCGTCGGGGTTATAAATGGTTTACTACTCGAAAGTTTTTTTAATAGAAACACACATCGTAAAAAGGAAAACCAATACTTGGATTTAAAAACTAAAGTCTGAAATGTAACGGTTACCCAAATTAACTCATCACTGGGTTTCCACGTAGGAGAACATAGGTGAAAATATGGATATGGAAGAAAAATCTAACCATAAAGTTATGATGGAGAGTGGTAGAGAACATGGCTATAAAAAAGCCATCAATCACAAAGCCATAAATTTTTGATGACCTAAGGTACCATCTGATTCATCGGATATAAGAGAACTAGGACAACATTTTTGGTTTTCAAGATCATTTCCCTAAAGTTGATGAAATTGGAATTAGAAGAAATACTTTCGTGATTTTGGTACAGTCTCACCGTTGGTCGTTCTTTGGACAATTTCCACTTCATCTCTTAAATAAATGAAGTTGAATTTGTTATTCGTGATGTGTTAGCAGATCATGTGATAGAATGATGGGTCATTCCATCTGTCTCAAACAAAAGGTTAGAAAAGTTATCAAAAAATACATAAGTCCATCTATAGTGAGATTAATCGTATATGGTTCCTAAAATGGACTTATACTTCATATATCATACTTCTTAATATAATAAAAGTAGTTTCTACTAAACAGGGACTTCCTGTAGGCCATTGGTAGGCAATAAAGGCCAGTCGTACTTCGGTTGTGGGTTCGATTCCCACAGCCTTGTCCGACGCGATGGGTTGTCACCCATCCTGCAGGTTTTCCTTCTTCTAAAACTATATTACTATAACATCCCATAAATAATATTGAAAAAACTTCTATCCTTAAACAATACTAACTTATGTCCAACATAATCCATTCCAATCTTTAGTCTTATCCATAATACTGCAGTCCACTCTCATAATATAGTGAAAACAATTACCAGAGATTTAATACCATCGTTGATCCCCATATATCATAAGATATGTCTTGTTGGTCACATTCCAAACACTTGAAGGCCTTAATCATGTATTCTCTTGAAAAATGAATACCCATTGAACCTTAGTGAAAACATGAATGCAGTTAAAAGTTAACACTTTCCACATACCAAAATCCTCAAAATTCTATATACTCAAACCACGATATCACTTAGTCCTTATATCAATCATGAGCTCATGAATACAATAAAACATCTCATTATCTTCTTATTCCTTCATTATGAGCATATCATCTAATTTACAAAAATATATGAATAACCTTCCATGGTTACTGGTACCATTCAGCATATACTTTCAAATACTTTTAGGAAAAACAATAGTGTAACTATACAACATAACTCTTGATAAACATACAATCATTCCACTACCTTCTAAAACAACTTACTGATCTTAAACACTTATTTTAGCTCATATATCATTTGTAGTCTCCTCATCATCATCCACATAAATACTACCCATATGACCATGCTGATTCTCTTCATGAGATTTTACATTAGGGCATTGGTTTGCATAATGCCCGTATATTCCACATTTAAAACATCTAATCATTGTTGATGTCGCAGCAATACCATTATCCTTGTCCATGGTGTTAACTAAACCTTTTCCTTTGCACTTACTGGCTTTGTGTCCTTATTTTCCACACCCAAAGCATCTTCCAGTTCCTTTGAAACAATCTCTCTGATGCCTCTTCCCACATCATTTACATGAGGGAAATTGAACTTTCTTTCCTCTATGATCATCATGAAACTCCATCTTTCTCTTATTATTTGAGTCGTGAAACTTACCAAAGTTGAGATTATTGATCATATTATGAGATTGATGATTAGGAATAATAACTATGTTTGGACTTCCAGATCCCATTTCATTTGGTTTCTCATGAAGAAAATCATTCCATTGTCTATTATATCCTCCATTATCGTGAATCTTCCTGTTTCCAACCATTTTCTAAAACCCAAAAAGAATAGTGTGAGAGGAAAAAATCATGCTAGGGAAAACAACATAGTAAAGGGGGAGTATCCTCAATATCTAAAATCTTAGGTTAAATTCTATGATCATTACCGTAGTTCTAGGACTATATCCTATACATATACTTATCCTTAGTGACATCCCTAGATATACCTTAGAAATATCTCTAGGGATCTCACTAACGTTTTCGCATCCTAGTTTCTAAAGGTTGACTCAACCTTTCCTCTGATACCAACTGTAGAGACCCAAAGCTTAACGTACATGGACATTACATTACTTTTGCGGAATACTTAGTACATAACAGAAACACACACACAAGGACCGTAATAGTTTAGTGTCTTTGGAAACTCGGAATATAATATTCTAATCATGGTGAAAGATCTTCAACATCTCCCATAAAGATCTTACCCTTTTTTTTCTCTTACTTAAAACCTTTCTTTATATCCTGGGGAAAATAAAACATAAAATGGGTGATCTCAAATGCTCAGTAAGGGTAATCATGGATAAAATAAAACATACCATATACATTTGAACTTAAAAACATGAACATGATGTTTAAACATCAAAAGCTTGAGCAATGACATAAAACATGGAAGTACGTAAGGCATATATCATAAAGAAACATTAAGAATGATAAAATAGCATGGGAATAAAACATGTAATTGTGGCAACCATTAAGCACATGATATGATTTCCATAGTAGCCAAGGCATTGTTGCCAAGACCATCTTAGTGGACAAAGTCCCTTTCTGAATCGAGTTCACTCCCCGTTCTAGTCCTGTATTACTGAACCGGTTTAACTTTCCATTCCATCCATGTCTATCTCATGGGATATACATCTTTACCCAATTCATTTGAGGGAGATATAGGTCCCACTCATCTCATAATGAAATCATTCTTTCGTGTGCCACAAAATCATAAATCATACATCATAGCATAACCCATGTAATAAAATGGGATTCTTAAACATCATGTCATCATAACATAATCCATAAACAATTGATATCATTTCATAAAAAGAAAATTGAAACCATTTAAATCATAGACACATTTTACTTGAAACATACACATATGAAATAATGTCATCTTAGATGGAAAAAAGTATTGATGAAACACTTGAAATGAATTCTTGAGGAAAATATCCTTTCTTCTTTAAAATCATTTTCTTTTCACAAAATTCCATGAAATTTTAAAAGATAAGAGTTTTGTTGAAAATAATCATGAAATCTTGTAGAGGAATATTCTTGAAAATGAGGCGTTATGAAATCGTAAAAATCCATTCACACCGTATAAGTTAAAAAAACATTTTTCTCGTACTTTTTCCAGAAAAGTCAAAAAAAGTACCTCGTAATGTAAAAAAAAGAAATATTCCTTACATACTATGTAGTAAAAGTCAAAAATGGGTAAAAATGACTTTAAAAATACATGAAAACACTTTTATAAAACATGGACATGGATGATAGAAATAACCCCAGTAAATACGTACGAATAAGCAATCTCAGATAAAAATGAGATTTGCAAAGTTATCCCTTACCTTAGGTCCGATATGCTTCGTACGTATCCGAACCTCCTGTATAATGATTTAAATAATGTCATTGACTTATTAAAGAATTATATTCATTGTTATTATATCATATATGTTTTACTTATGACTTTATATTACCCGTTCTTTTGTAAATTCCATGTTAAAGCAGCGTTTTGGGTAAAATCATTTAATTTATCGTATGTGTTTCGACTTGTCGTTCTTGATATTATTACTTATATCCTGATTTACATAATTCCAGAATGTAAAACATGATTTATATATAATATATATTCATCATATACATATATATATTATAGATCGATAAAAGGAATGAAATACACCGTTCATGGAGATGGTAGGCCGTACGTACGCATGAACGATGTTTTTGTTTCCTTATTGAATTGAATGAAACTAAATAGATGACATACATATATATATACACACAAATCCAGTAGCATTATTATTTAATATTTTTCATTATTATTCATTAAATAAACTTTATGATCATTCATGTATGGTTAACATGGAGAATGAATCTCATCGCGTCGTGGAGACGGTAGTCCGTACGTATGCACGAGCGATGATATTATTCCCATAATTATTGAATAGAATTAGAGTGGATGGTATAATATATCAGAATCAGTATGATGTTATAATAACCATATATATTTATTATTTACACCATTATACCCATCCATGTAAGGTGTTGGTGGAAAAATAGATTTCACCGCGGCGTGGAGACGGTATTCCATACGTACACACGCGTGGTGATTTTGTTTTTCGTAGGATGTATAGATGGTGAAATAGGGTTGTTTCATACTTATAATAAAATATTAGTATATAATTTATACTGATGTTATTACTTCATAATTAAACAACTAAAGAAGAAGAAGTGGAAGAAGAAATAGTGTTGAAAGAATCGGTAACGGACATTACCTCTTCTTTGAAGCGCCTCTTTGAGACCTCCTCTTAGGGCACTAAAATTGGTCTTTTAAGAATACCAGAACCTCTAGGATGTTTCTATGGAAGTGGAGAAGAGAATTTGGCAGGTTTTGACTGAGATGTAAGGCTCAAAGTGGTGTGAGGGAGAGAGGGAGGAGGTGCCCTTTTATAAGGGAGGAGAGGGGCACCTTTGGAATAACTAAAAATATTATTTTATTATAAAGCCAAATTCGGTTTTAAATAGCTCCAAATTGATTTATTTCAAAGCTAAGGTGGGGATATGTCGAAATCCTATAATTAAATAGAATTTAGACAAGTTTAGGTTTCTATTTTAACCTTATCATTTAGATTTAACATTAAGTTAGATAATTTTACTTTTACCGTGTCTTTTTGTGTTCTTACACTATAAGGTTAATAAACTTACTATAAGAAGCCAAAATAACCCCAAGTTTTTTATTATTAATATATATAATCTTATATAAGTCATTTGGAAGAACCTTATATTTTTATGAATAAAATAACAATTAATAATATAATATTTGTTTTAAAAACTATTTTATGTCAATTTTGACACTATTTAGTAATTGATTTTTGTGAAAATCATAACAGAATTATTAGTTCGAAAAAAGTTATTTAAATCAATACTAACATGTAATATTAAACTATAAAATTAGTGGAATTTATAAAAAATCTCAAATTACATTTATTTGGATATTTATAACATCGATTATGTCAATATTTCATTAATAAGATAATTACTGCATCATCTTTGTGTCATAAATAAATTAAATTATTTAATGTTTAAAAATTACAAATAAACTACCATTATGTAGGAAATCTTTTTAAATTTATAATGAATATTTATATTCGAATTTATCTTATGTATAACCCTATATTAAAAATGATTTACTTATTAAACTTTGATTTTAACTATTTTAACCCTTCTTTAAATAAATTAATAATAAATGTCATAATCTAATCCAAGTGGGCATAAATGGTCATATTGTATTCCTAAGGTTGTTTTTGGTCGAATTAAACTTATCCAATAGAATTAGGACATGTGTTAGGGTAATAATAATATCATTTTTACCCTTAATTACCCTATTTACTTTTTACCGTGTTAAAAAAAGTAAAAAGTTACTATTCACCAAAAATTATTTTCATCTCATTGAACCACATTTTACTTATTGACGTCAACCGTGTCTCTTGGATTTTTGAAACTCCACTCACAAAAGCGGTAAAATTAAGTTTTATGTAAATTTGCAAATTCTCCTATGAGGTGGGTAAAAGACGGTGAAAAGTTCAATGAAATTTTTATATATCTAAAATTATTATAAAATTACTCCAATGAATTACATTGAACTTATATAGGTATTATGTATCAATTTTGACCTAAAATAAATTTAAATAAAATAAATAATTATTTAAATAAAAATTTGGTTTTTAAATAGTAACCCAGTGTTTTCACTATTCATCAAAAATTGAAAGTTTTCAGAAAAATACCAAAATTTCACCCTAGGTTAATTTTGATATTCCGAATCAAAAAATGAAGTCCATTTTGAAAAATAAAATTTATAAAATTTCAAAAAGTGGGTATTACTATTCATAACGGCTAGTTCATAATAATATTATAATAATATCTCTTTTAGTGAAACTCGGTATTGCGTACTACACACGCTATCGAGGAAGGTCGCGATTGCGTGTAATGCAAGGCATGTCAGGGATGCATGTTGTGCAAGCTCCTTTTGGTGTAGCGTACAACACAGGACATTAATTAAAAAGAATAAAATCTCGGGGTGTTACAATGAAAAAGAAAGGATTTCGACTCAAGAAGACTTCGATATGAGGACAGCTGGTGCATCTAGTGAAAATGATGATATTGATAGGGTAAAAAAAATGAATGATGCTACCATGACTCCAGTATATCGACAGTGTGATAAAATGAAAAAGCTGGAATTTTTAATCCGATTGTTTCATGGGAAAACTATGTATGGGATTTCTAATACAGCAATCGATTACATTCTTACCCTCTTGAAGGATTTACTTCCAGATGATACAGATATTCTCTCAAACCACTATATGGAATGGACATTAGTTGAGGAACTTGGATTTTCAAGAAACAGAATTCATGCTTTCCCGAAAGATTGCAGTTTATTCTGGGAGGAAACCGCTGAACGAAATGATTGTATAAAATGTGGCACATCCCGCTGGAAGTCAAAATCTGATGGAACACCATCCTGTGTTCCACAGAAAGTAATGTGGCACTTTCCATTGATCTCCAGACTCCAGAATCTTTTTATGTCTGATGACATATCAATAAAAATGATATGGCATGATACCGAGAGAAAGAAGACTAATGATGAGTTGGTTCATCCTGCAGATGGATTTTCATGGCAGTGATTTGATGCTCGACATCCTGATTTTGCAACTGACGTGCGTAATGTGAGGTTGGGCCTTTCATGTGGCGGTTTTAATCCATTTGGGAAGATGCTTACTTCGCACAGCACATGGCCAGTTTTTATACACATTTATAATCTTCCCCCATGGTTTTGTATGAAAAAACATTTCACTTTCATGAGTATACTCATATCTAGTCCTTCTGATCCTGGCATTGATATTGATGTATACATGCAACCTTTAATAAAAGAGTTGAAACTTCTTTGGGATGTGGGTGTGTGCACATACGATTCATATTTGAAAGACATATTTTAGATGTGTTTTGCGCTTATGTGGACGATCAATGATTTTTCGGCTTATGCAATGATGTATGGATGGAGCACGAAGGGAAAACTGTCATATCCAGTTTGTATGAAGAATACACAATCCAAAAGACTGAAACATCGTTGTAGTTTCAATTTTATGGGATATCGACGATTATTTCCAAAGGATCATCCGTATAGAATGAATCGTCGAAGATTTGATAATACCATAGAGACTGATGATCCACCTCAGCGTATGTCTGGAACTGACGTGCTTAATGAATTGAAAGATTTCATTTTTTCATTCGG
This sequence comes from Viscum album, assembly GCA_963277665.1. NCBI lineage: Eukaryota > Viridiplantae > Streptophyta > Magnoliopsida > Santalales > Viscaceae > Viscum > Viscum album. The sequence goes on along the minus strand of CAUJRU010000087.1, from coordinate 70,660 downwards.
TAAGGGTCAAATGAAATCTGGAAAGAGAAAGAATGTTTCCACTGAAACCACTTACAATTGGAGGAAGAGGAGTATCTTTTTTGATTTTCCTTATTGTTCAACCAATTTTTTACGTCATTACTTAGACGTAATGCATATTGAAAAGAATATATGAGAAATGTTGCTTTTGGTTCTTCTAAATGTCAAGGGGAAGACAAAAGATGATTTATGATCTCGGTGTGACTTGGTGGATTGGGGCATCAGACCAGAATTACATCCTGTGCGTATTAGTGAAAATAAATGGCAACTTCCATGTGCTTCTTATGTGATGACACCTACGGAAAAAAAACAATTTCTGGAATTATTAGAGACTATTAGAGTTCCTGATAGCTATTCAATCAACATGTCTAAACGGGTCAACAGAAGAGAGTTGAAGCTAAAATATTTGAATACTCAGGATTATCACATTCTACTGCATGAGTTGCTTCCAATAGCAATCCGTCATCTTTTGTCCAATAATTTAAGGGTGGTTGTTATTCGTTTGTGCCATTTGTTTAGAGATATTTGTGCTAAGAAGTTGTCCAAGTATTTCTTGCAAAAAAATTTGACAGATGCCCCATTAATTTTGTGTGAGTTGGAGAAAATATTTCCTCCATCATTTTTCACATGCACGTTGCATCTGACTATCCATATTCCCACTGAAATACTTCTCGGAGGACCTGTTTCTTTTCATTGGATGTATCCAACTGAAAGAAATATGTTCACATTAAAGTCTTATGTCCAAAACAGAAATCATCTCGAAGGTTCTATCATGAACTTTTACTTGGCTCAAGAATGTATGGATTTCTTCTCGATGTATTTGTCTGATCTTACTAAAAGATTGAACAGACCAATGAGAAATGAAGAAGAACAGTATGAGAAAATTGAACCCAGTTTTCCATCACTTCCTCAAATAGGAGGAATTCCTGGATCATATACAATGAAGAAATTAATCCATGAAGAGCGGGAGATGGCACATCGCACAGTTTTGTTCAATTGTGATTTGTTTGATGACTATATCAGGTAACTAAATTGATTATGTATATCTTACATATATATCTGTTAAAATATTCATATTTTTTATCTACAGGGAACATAAAACAATGATAAATAGGAAGCATCGTTCTTTATCTTTGAGAAGGAGAGAGAATTTTCATAGCAAAGAGTTTTCTTCTTGGTTAAAATTGAAGGTAAAAATATTAATGTTTAAAATAATTATATCAATATTTAATTAAGTTTAATAGTCATTTAGATTGTAGGTATTGAGTTTTTCTGCTGACTCTGTCTCTGAGGAAATAAGATCTTTGGATTTTGTTCCTAATACCGTGGTTCATGACTGTAAATCAATTGTTATCAATGGGTACGAATTTATTGTCACTGAACGAGCAAAGAACCTGAGAACACAACATGATAGTGTTATGGTTACTGCCACAACAGATTGTTATTCCAGTGCATCAGATAGTAGACTGCAATTTGAAAATGTGGTTTATTATGGAGTTGTTGAGAAAATAATAATATTAGATTATTACTCTCATGGACGAGTCACAATGATGAAATGCCATTGGTTTGATTCGATGATGAGACATGGCACATTTATTGATGATTGTGGATTTCGAGTAATTAATATGACTCGCACTCTTGCTACTGAAGAACCATATGTGTTGGCATCAATGGCTAAACAAGTTTTTTATGTCAAAGACCAAGTTCGACCTGAATTTGGTGTCATAGTTGAAGTAATTCCAAGACATATTTTTTATGATGGTGATGATGGAATTGACACTGTCCCTAGTGCCATTAGAACCAATCAATTTATTTCTTTTGATGACTCCAATAGCTCAATTGTCATATTTGATTGTGAACCTGAAGTTGTGGTTGAAAATATATAGAATCATTCATCCATTTTCTCAATTATTTTGGTTTACCTTGAGTTGGGTTGTTAAGGTTGGTAATATTCAAATTGATTTAGTATTGATCACAAATATGTTTTAGCTGACTTGACCGTTATGTGAATTTTCAATGTTTATTGGTTGTAGTTTTATTTTAATTGCATTTTCTAATTTGGAATTGAACTGTATTCAAACCTAGTCAAACAATATTTCTAACTTGGTGAACATTACAACTTTTATGATTTATTAAATCCATTCAAGATCTTATAAAACAATTGATAGCTAAATTACCAATGAATCCCCCTATTCCCTCTTATATTTAGTTTTTTGGGTTACACGTTAGTTTCCTTTTTCTAATTAATTACATATTTGTTTTCAAAAGAAGGAAATGAAGCCAATTGAAGAGAGACGAAGGACAAAATGATGGAGAACAATCATCGAATGACGGAGTTGGGAATTCCATCATTAGTGCCTGTAGTGAGTAATTTATTTCAAATTGATATATTTAAAGAATATATAATGTCATGTGATTAATTTGTTTGTAAACATTTTTGTTGGATCCACCTATACGTTGATAGTTATTCGACGAGGAGCCTAGTATTGGTCCTAGTACTTAGGCTGGTGGTACGAGGAGGGTTCGTACCAGTGGTGGACGAGCAGCTGCGCATACCCGACTAGACCCTGCCCCTCCCACTGACATGTCATCCTTCCCACATTCTTATCCCGGTGTGTCGTTAGGGACACAAGGGATATTTAGGCCTCCCATGTTTTCACTACCTTCTGCATCTTCTGGCCCATCATTTTCACATCCCATGATGATTCCCACTCCCTAGTCAGAATCCGGTCAGACAGCTGTCCCATATTCTTTTCCTTCTACTTCTGTCTCTCTGAGCTTCTATATTCCATATTCTTCGACTCATGTTCCACCACAGGGTGTTCCATCAGTTTCTGTGGATCCAGCAGTGCTCAGCGATCAAACCGGCACAGGTATATTTATAGAACCCTAACAAATTTTTATAGCAATATTTATTTTCATTATAAAATGTTTTGATAAAATATTTGTTTTTATTTCATGACAGATACATCTAATGAAAGGAGGCGTGGGTGGGGGCGTACACGTATGCGTTCGGTGTGGAACCTCCACACACAGGTTATGGTGGATTATAATGAAGACAACCAAATGGTTGAGAAAATAGGGCAGCAATGTCGGAGTTTTTTGGCGATGCTTTCCAAATACTCCGACATCATTCCCGTCAGCCCGCTATCGTGGAGACATTTGCCACATGAGGTCAAGGATAGAGCTTGGGCAGAGATATGGGGAAAACAATCTGTTCTATTTAATGCCATGAATTATTTTTGTATTTATATGAATTAATATTTTAATGTCATCTTCGATTTAATTTTCCCAATGGTGAGGGTGCACGATCGGAACGTCTAAAGGATTTAGGCAAGATTTGGAGAGCCTACAAGCATGAGTTGTATATTAGCTAGGTTTCTAGAGTTGGCACTGAGTTAGAGGCGGTACCAGTGGTGGATTATTGTCCTATAGAGCAGTATCGTCAGATGATTACTCATTGGACGAGTACCCAGTTTAAGGTATTAATTACATTTGAGGAGTTTAAATAATAACTTTCATGTTTTGAATTAATACTATCTGTTGCATTTTAGAATTTTATTTAGGAATCATCTGGAAAAAATAAAAAGAACATTGATGCAAAAAAATACCTCCACACACTGGGACGCACTACGATGTCTGATCATGATAGGAAGCAGGTATGACAATTGTTTATAAGTTTTCTTTTCGACTTACACTTTCTTTTGTTTACTCAATTATTTAATAATTTGCTAAATTTTTCATATAACTTTAGTTTTCAATGTCATTGTAGATGCAAATACAAAATATTTAAGGAAACGTGCCTCGAGCAAAACTGTTTTGCTCGAGTAGACGGAAAAAGGATGGAAGTGTTGTCAACGAAGCGACTCAGCAGCAGATTGTAAGTTTTAATCTGTTGAATTTATATTTTAATATCTATTTTGTAACTTAATGATATATTTATATTTTTAACAGGCTACTTTAGAGGCCCTCGATGCCCAAGAACCAGACAATTTTAGGCCAACAGATCACTTACATCAGGTGTTGGGAGAGGAGCATCCTGGCAGAGTATGTTGCCAACCTAGGATAGCCCCGATGAGGTATTGGCCCTCCTCAGGTACGAGCTGTAGTGCCACCGAGCTACAGCAAGTTAGGGAATAGGCAGAACAAGCTGAGAAAAGGTCCGCATAGATGGTAGAACAGTCTTCTAGAGAAAACAGTGCGTTTATGAAATTTATTGAAGTTCTATGTCCAACACTTCCAGTAGAGGTCAGCCCAACTTTTGATGAATATATGTCGTCGATACGTTCTATATATAGTGCACCAGGTGGAATTTATAGTGGTTTTCAAGACTATGTCCAGATTGACGATGATGATGGTGAGGAGTTTGATGCGGAAGAGGAGGGAGAGGAGGAGGTCGAGGCGGGTGGCGAGGGCAAGGAGGAGGGAGAGGGCGAGGAGGAGGGCGTTGAGGAGGGTGAGGACAATGATGGGGATGAGGAAGAGGGTGATGATGATAGTGATGATGGTGATGGTGATGTGGGACAAATTGATCCATTACATTTTTGACTAATATTACTGAGATTTGATATTTAATCTATTCTAGTTGTTGGTTTTATCTAGACTCGTAGTATAGTATTTGAGTTGAGTTATTTATATATATATCTATTTTTATGGATGTTGTTGTCTTTTAGTGGTTGTGTGTTTGGGAACCCCCCTCCTTCTTGGACACTGGAAAACCCCCCACCATCCTCCTTGGACCCTGGACAGCCCTCCGGACAGCCCCCCCACCATCCTCCTTGGTCCCCAGACAGCCCCTCGGACAGCCCCCGGACAACCCCCCGAACAGCCCCCCGGACAGCCCCCCCCCCCCTCCTCACTGGACCCCAAACAGCCCCTGGACAGCCCCCCCCCCCCCATACAGCCCCCCGAACAGCCCCCCACCCTCCTCCTTGGACCCCGGACAACCCCCCGAACACCCCCTGGACAGCCCCCCACCACCCTCCTTGGTCCCCGAACAGCCCCCCGGACACCCACCAGACAGCCCCCCGGACAGCCCCCCCGGATATCCCCCCCACCCTCTTTGATTTTATTTACTACTATAAAATCTATAATATATATATTTTATTTATTTTCATAATGATAATCAATGTAAATCACATTTACACATCTAATCAATATCATAGATTCTTGGTATGTTATAAAAGGGATGTATTCATTGGGCATGAAATTTTTAGCTCTGAAATGTTTCATAGCATGATAAACTAAAATCTATTCCATACTAAGAATGATATAAAAATATTCTATATGAATTTCCATAAGATTTTAAGTAAATACCATTCCACTAATAGACACATGAGGATTCTCATAAATCATGTTTACCTTAATATTTCCACCAGGATTTTTAGTAAAAGGTTTATCTTCTATTAATTTTCTGATATTATCATTTTAAATGTAAATTTTTCATAAATAAATTAATTTAAAGACCCATAGTCAAATAGTGTATTTGAATAATGTGAATAAACAACTAACATACCACTCTAACTATGTCTCTTTTGTTTAAAATGGACAGGACTATAAGTGAAACGAACAACTGGCATACGGAAAACTGACCAAACGCATTCAGATTCTGTTGATAATTTATCACAATGATCCATGGGTCATATGTTCCATGTTCAAGCCAACCCGGGCTAAATCCGAGGCACGGTGTGGCCGGGATCAATCTAAGTGGCTCCCCTTTGTTTAAAATTGACAACATTTTAAGTACATATGGAAAACTGACCAAATGCATTCAGTTTCCATTGAAACATTAGGAGAACGATCCATGGTTCATATGTGACATGTACCATGGATCATTCTCCTAATGTTTCAATGGAAACTGAATGAATTTGGTTGGTTTTCCATATGTACTTAAAATGTTGTCCATTTTAAACAAATGGGAGCCACTTCAGAGGTGGTGTAGTGGTGAAGGAGAGGGGTACAACAACTCCGTTCTTTGGGAGGTACAGGGTTTGAATCCTGGGAGTTCACTTTCAGGGCAAAACTATCCCCGGGGATCCACTCACCTTGCCGGGTCACCCGGTTTCTGATTGGGTGTGAAAAATGAGGCGCAACCCACCCGTGCTGACGGATTGCTGACGAACCATCATCGCCCGGGTTGTCACCCTCCGGGATGCTCTGCCATCTCGGCTGGCAACAGCTCCTTCCCGGCTGGGGCTCTCTCCAGAGTGACCTCTTCGTGGGGAGGGGGGTTTCCTTGTGTGGAGGGTTCGAAAAGGCCACACAAGGGAATTCCCTTTTCTGAAAGATATGTGTTGTGTATGAATCAACCCTGCCTCAATCGGAGATGCGGTGTGGCTGGCACCACTCAAAGTGTATGTCTTTTGTTTTAAAAGGACATCATTTTAAGTGAAAAACATCAACTGGCATTCGGAAAACCAACCAAACGCATTTGGATTGTGTCGATACTTTAGTAAAACGATCCATGGGTCATATATGACATGTACGAGTCAACCCCGCCTCAATACGAGGTGCGGTGTGGCCAACACCAATCATAGTGTCTCTCTTTTGTTTAAAATGGACAGGATTATAAGTGAAAAGAACAACTGACATACGAAAAACCGACCAAAGGCATTCGGATTCTGTTGATAATTTATCACAATGATCCATGGGTCATATGTGACATGTACCAGTCAACCCCGCCTTAATCCGAGGTATGGTGTGGCCAGGATCACTCTAAGTGGCTCTCTTTTGTTTAAAATGGACAACATTTTAAGTACATACAGAAAACTAACCAAACGGATTCTGATTGTGTTGATACTTTAGCACAATGATCCATGGGTCATATGTGACATGTATGAATCAACCCCGCCTCAATCGGAGATGCGGTGTGGCCAGCACCACTCAAAGTGTTTGTCTTTTGTTTCAAAAGGACATCATTTTAAGTGAAAAACATCAACTGGCATACAGAAAACCGACCAAACGCATTCGGATTGTGTTGATACTTTATAAAAACGATCCATGGGTCATATGTGATGTGTACAAGTCAACCCTTCCTCAATCCGAGGCACGTTGTGGCCGACACCATTTAAGTGTCTCTCTTTTGTTTAAAATGGACAGGATTATATGTGAAAAGAACAACTGACATACGAAAAACTGACCAAACGCATTCAGATTCTGTTGATAATTTATCACAACGATCCATGGGTTATATGTGACGTGTACAAGTCAACCCCGCCTTAATCTGAGGCACGTTTTGGCTGAGATCACTCTAAGTGGATCTCTTTTGTTTAAAATGGACAACATTTTAAGTACATATGGAAAACTGACCAAACGGATTCTGATTATGTTGATACTTTATCACAACGATCCATGGGTCATATGTGACATGTATGAATCAACCCCGCCTCAATTGGAGACATGGTGTAGCTGGCACCACTCAAAGTGTCTGTCTTTTGTTTCAAAAGGACATCATTTTAAGTGAAAAACATCAACTGGCATACGGAAAACCGACCAAACGCATTCGGATTGTGTTGATACTTTATCACAATGATCCATGGGTCATATGTGACATTTAAAAGTCAACCTTGACTCAATTCGAGGTGCAGTGTGGCCGACACCATTCACAATGTCTCTCTTTTGTTTAAAATGGACAGGATTATAAGTGAAAATAACAACTGACATACGAAAAGCCGACCAAACACATTTGGATTCTATTGATAATTTATCACAATGATAAATGGGTCATATGTGATGTGTATGAATCAACCCCACATTAATCTGAGGAATGGTGTGGCCGAGATCACTCTAAGTGGCTCTCGTTTCTTTAAAATAGACAAAATTTTAAGTGCATACGGAAAACTGACCAAATGGATTCTAATTGTGTTGATACTTTAGAACAACAATCCATGGGTCATATGTGACTTGTATGAATCAACCCCGCCTTAATAGGAGACACAGTGTGGCCAGCGCCACTCAAAGTGTCTGTCTTTTTTTTCAAAATGACATCATTTTAAGTGAAAAACATCAACTGGCAAATGGAAAACTGACCAAACGCATTCGTATTGTGTCGATACTTTAGAAAAACTATAAATGGGTCATATGTGACGTGTATGAGTCAAAACCACCTCAATCAAAGATGCAGTGTGGCCAAAACCACTCAAAGTGTCTGTCTTTTGTTTCAAAAGGACATCATTTTAAGTGAAAAACATCAACTAGCTTACGGAAAACTGACCAAATGCCTTCGTATTGTGTTCATACTTTAGAACAATGATCCATGTGTCATATTTGACATGTACGAGTCAACCCCTCCTCAATACGAGGCGTGGTGTGGCTGACACCATTCACAGTGTCTCTCTTTTGTTTAAAATGGACAGGATTATAAGTGAAAAGAACAACTGACATACGAAAAACTAACCAAACGCATTTGGATTCTATTTATAATTCATCACAACGATCCATGGGTCATATGTGATGTGTACGAGTCAACTCTGCCTTAATCCGAGGCACGGTGTGTCTGGGATCACTCTAAGTGTCTCTCATTTGTTTAAAATGGACAACATTTTAAGTACATACAGAAAACTGACCAAACGGATTCTTATTGTGTTGATACTTTAGAACAACGATCCATGGGTCATATGTGATGTGTATGAATCAATCCCGCCTCAATCAGAGATGCATTGTGGCCAGAACCACTCAAAGTGTCTATCTTTTGTTTCAAAATGACATCATTTTAAGTGAAACCCCTCAACTAGCAAATGGAAAACCAACCAAACACATTAGGATTGTGTAGATACTTTAGCACAACAATACATGGGTCATATGGGACGTGTAAGAGTCAACCCCGCCTCAATCGGAGACACAGTGTGGCCAACACCACTCAAAGTGTCTGTCTTTTGTTTCAAAAGGACATCATTTTAAGTGAAAAACATCAACTGGCATATGGAAAACTGACCAAATGCATTCGGATTGTGTCCATACTTTAGTAAAGATATCCATGGGTCATATGTGATGTGTAAGAGTCAACCCCTCCTTAATCCAAGGCACGGTGTGGCCGGGATCACTCTTAGTGTCTCTCTTTTGTTTAAAATGGACAACATTTTAAGTATGTATAGAAAACTGACCAAACACATTTGACTTCCATTGAAACTTTAGTAAAATGATCCATGGATCATATGTGACATGTACGAATCAACTCTGCCTCAATAGGAGATGCAGTGTGGCTGGCACCACTCAAAGTGTCTGTCTTTTGTTTCAAAAGGACATCATTTTAAGTGAAAACAACAACTAGCATACGGAAAACCGACCAAATGAATTCTAATTGTGTCGATACTCTAGAAAAACGATCCATGGGTAATATGTGATGTTTACGAGTCAACCCTGCCTCAATCCGAGATGCGGTGTGTCCGACACCATTCATAGTGTCTCTCTTTTGTTTAAAATGGTCATCATTTTAAATGAAAACAACAACTGACATACGAAAAACTGACCAAATGCATTCAAAATGTGTTGATGCTTTAGGACAATGATCCATGGGTCATATTTGATGTGTACGAGTCAACCCCACCTTAATCTGAGGCATGGTGTGCCTGGGATCACTCTAAGTATCTCTCTTTTGTTTAAAATGGACAACATTTTAAGTACATACGAAAAACTGACCAAATGCATTCAGTTTCTATTGAAACTTTAGGAGAACGATCCATGGGTCATATGTGACATGTATGAATCAACCCTGCCTCAATCTGAGATTCGGTGTGGCCGGAACCACTCAAAGTGTCTGTATTTTGTTTCAAAATGACATCATTTTAAGTGAAAAACATCAATTGGCATACGGAAAACTGATCAAATGCTTTCAGAATATGTTGATACGTTAGGACAACAATCAATAGGTCATTTTTGACGTGTATGAGTTAACCTCGCCTCAATCTGAGGCACGGTGTGGCCGGTATCACTCCAGGTGTATGTATTTTGTTTAAAATGGACATCATTTCAGGTAAAAATATATGGTATACAAGAAACCGATCAAATTATGAATTGAATTCCGGATTCCCCATATAATTGTCATCTAAATTTTAAATTGAATTATAAATGAATTATGTATGTTTATGAATTCTAATTTAATTGTGGTTGTGTATAGTTCCAGGATGCATTATATGTTAAATGTGTATGAATTTGTTCTCTATATGTAAGTTTTAGTTGGTTATTGCAGGTACAATAATTGTACATGTATGTGTTAGTTTATTGAAGGTATAATAATTGGATTGAAAATGAGAGGGAATGCACAAAATGAGGCATGTTGTGCAAATTGCATAGATGCTGTGCAAATTGCAGGCTGTTGTGCAATTTGCACAGCATTTTTTTACCAACGGTTCAATGAACCGTTGGTAAAAAACCTTTCCCAACGGTTTGGAAATCGTTGGGAAAGAGGAGAGTCCTTGGGATTTCCCAATGGTTCAAACCAAACCGTTGGGAAAAACTATCCCAACGGTTTGGCACAACCGTTGGGAAAAACTATCCCAACGGTTTGGCACAACTGTTGGGATAGGTAAGTTTTTCCCCACCCTATCCCAACGGTTCATTGTAAACCGTTGGGAAAAGCTTTCCCAGCGTCTTACTTCCCTATGGTTTTCAGAACCGTTGGTATAACATATACCAATGGTTCTGCAGCCTTTCCCAAGGGTTCAGAACCATTGGGAAAGACTGTATTTCCAGTAGTGTTCACAGGGTATAAGGCGGGGTAATAGAAAGGAAGAATTCAAGAAGATTTATATCAAGAAAATAATTATTTTTTTCTTTTAAGAGTTTTTATTTTATGAAAAAAAATTGATACTAAGTAGAAGTGTCTACTTTGTAATATTTTAGATGTAATGTAATAGTTATGGCCAAATTATCTAAAACTATAAACCTGAAAAGATCCACAATGTGAATTCTTGACTTTGCTCAAGATTACATAATGTTTATGGTTGGGGCCTTATAGTTGGTATCAGAGGTTGGTTTAGACAAATTTAAGAGTTGGGATATTGTTAAATTAATATCCATAAATTAATTCATGGTAATATTGAAATGATATAACATTTACAGATTACCATGTTGCTTTGCCTAAGATATTTATGTGATCAGAATGGTTTTCCATAGAGGAAACAGGGCAACTATGATGGGACGACATCAAGAGAAAAACAACCTTCCAAATCAGCAGCCTAATATGGTTGGAATCGGAACTGAATAGTTTTTTCCAGTGATGGAATAGTTGACTCAGGCTATAAATGGTGGTGTTATTCATTCATGAGATCATCCAGATCAACTACAGAGGATCATGTCAGTAGTGGAGCATTTCATGAGGCAACATCCCCCGTCATTCAGAGGATCATCTGACCCTGTTCTAGATGAAGGGTGTATTAAAGCACTGGAGAAGATTTTTGATGTCATGGGGTGTTCAGAACATCAATAGGTTAGTCTTACTATTTACCGTTTTGAAGCTAAAGTCGATCAGTGTTGGTCAATGGTGAAAAATATCAAGTATAGTGAGGAGATTGATGCTCTTTATTGGGATGAACTCAAAGGTATGTCTCTTGAGAAATATTTTCCTAAGGTGGTTCGTCTTAGGTTGGAAAAACAATTCCTAGAATTGAGGCAGGAGGATGACTATGTGGCTGCTTATGAAGCAAAATTCACTCGACTGGAAAGGTATTCTCCAAATTTCATACGAGATCTTAATAGTAAAATCAATTGTTTTTACTCAGGATTAAAGCCAAAGTATCGAAGGGATTTAGCTTCTTATGAGTTAAAAAGTAATGAAAAACTTTTTCAATGTGCGTAGAAGGTGGAAATGGAGTTTTTCAATGATCGGGTGTTCTTTGAAAAACAATAGAATAAGAGGTCTAGGTGGTAGATGAAAGGGAAGAACTCTTCAAAAAAGTATAATGGTAAGAAACTTAAGTTTACAGTTTGTAAAAATTATGGTAAAAATCACATAGGGTAATGCCTTCTGAATTCTGGTAAGTGATACCGATGTGGTAAAATGGGGTATAAGGCAAATAATTATATTGAAAAGGATCAAGATAATGGTAAGACAAAATCTGATTTATAGTCATTAAAATATTTTAAGTGCAATGAAATGGGTCAGTATGCAAATGAGAGTCCAATGAAGAACTCAACTGAGGGAAATTAGTCAGACTACAAGCACAAAGGGGTGGTGAAATCTTTTGAAACTACTTCAGTAGATGTTGGGCCATCGAATGAAGTAGTACCAGGTACATTGTTTGTTTATTCATATTATGCCAATGTATTGTTTGATTCAGGGTCTACACATTCATTCATTTATAAGAAATTTTCTATTAAATTAGGAATTCCATCTCCAGATATGAATCATAAACTTATGGTAAAAACACCAAGAGGAAATGTTGAGACAAAAATAAATTATAAGAACCTTTAGGTCTTTGTGAGCGGAAAGAATCTACCTACAAACCTTATTGTTTTTCCTCTAGTTTAGTTTGATTTTATTTTGGGTATGGATTGGATTTCTGTTTATCATGATAATATTGACTGAAGAGATAAAGAGGTTTATTTTTAGAAATAATTTCAATTTATGTACAAGAATGAACCCTTACTTTTGATAACATATCAAGAATCTAAGAAAGTAGTAAAATGTGGAAATGAATTTTACCTTGCACATATTGTTGAAAACAAAGGAACTGTTTAGATTAATGATGTTCCAGTGGTAAATGAGTATCTTGATGTTTTTCCTGATGAGTTTCATGGTATAATACTTGACTGGGAAGCTTAATTTACTATTGACTTAGTTCCTGATGCTAAGCCAATTTCAAAATCCCCTTATCGAATCGCTCAAATTGAACTTTTAGAGTTAAAGAAGAAATTACAGGAGTTATTAGATAAATGTTTCATTCAACCTAGAACATAACCATGGGGTGCTCTTGTCTTGTTTGTTAAAAAGAAATATGGTTCAATGATAATTTTCATTTATTATAGTTCATTGAATAACATCTCTGTTAAGAACAAGTTTCTTTTTCCTCGTATCGATGATTTGTTTGATCATCTCTAGGGAGCTTAGTATTTTTTGAAGATTGACTTGAGGTCAGGGTTCCATTAGTTGAAAGTAAAGGAATCATACATTCCTAAGACCATGATTCATACAAGATAAGGCCATTATGAATTTGTAGTTATGCCTTTTGGGGTAACCAATGCACCTACTATATTCATGGATCTTATGAATAGAATTTTATATGAGTTCTTAGATAATTTTATGGTTGTGTTTATTGATGATATTTTGGTTTATTATAAAAGTAAATAGGAACATGAAATTTATTTAAGGGTGGTCTTGAAAACCTTAAAAGAAAATAAATTGTATGGGAAATTCAGTAAGTGTGCGTTTTGGTTACAAAAAAAATCATTCCTTGGTCACATTGTTTCAAAAAATGGCATAACTTTTGATCTTACTAAAACAAAATTTGTTAAAGAATGGCCAAGACCCAAAAATATAACAGAGATCCATATTTTTCTGGGTTTAGCAAGTTATTACCAGAGTTTTTTTGAAAATTTTGCACGGTTATCTAGCCCACTGACTAAGTTAACTTGAAAAGGTGTTATGTTCATTTAGACAAAATAATGTGATGATTTTTTTCAGGAATTGAAAATAAGATTGGAGAATGCTCCAGTTTTGGAATTACCTTATAGAGATGGTGAATTTGTTATCTATAGTTATTCTTCATTGAAAGTTCTTGGCTATGTCCTTATGCAGAATGATCAGTTAATTTCTTATGCTTCATGTCAGTTGAAACCTCATGAGTTAAATTACCTTACACATGATTTGAAATTATCTATTGTTGTTTTTTATTTAAAAATTTAGATGCATCATTTGTATGGAGTAAAGTGTGAAATATATACTGATCACAAAATTTTGAAGTATATATTCACTCATAAATAATTAAGCATGAGATAGAAAACATGGCTTTAATTAATCAAGGATTATGATTGTACGGTCCATTACCATTCGGGAAAGGAAAAAAAAGTGGTTGATGCTTTGAGTCAAAAAAATTAATGCTATGTTAACCATGTTATGTTTGGAATAAGATACATTGATTAACTATTTGATGACATTTAGTATAGAAGTTTTTGGTGTAGAATATTCCTCTATTCTGTTTCAGGTTTTAGTACAATCATCTCTAGCAGACAGAATAAAGAAAGCGCAGAAAAATGACAGTCAGTTGCAGAAAAAGGTATAATTGGTTCAAAAGGGTAAGTTACTTGAATTTAACAATGATAAAGATTGTTTTCTGAGATTTGGAAAGATATTATGTGTGCCTTGTGATTCACAGATGAAGAAAGAGTTGTTATGAGAAGCTCATAGTTCTATGTTTTCAGTTCATCCTGGCAGTACTAAGATGTATAGAGATCTTTGGGAATATTACTAGTGGGATGGAATGAAAAGAGATATTGTTGACTTTACCCTGATATGTTTGATTTTTCAACAAGTTAAATCAAAGTGGTGGTTACTAAAAGGGATGCTTCAGCCTTTACCGATGCTAGAGTGGAAATGGTAAAATATATCCATGGACTTCGTTATGGGATTATCGAATACATCTCGAGGTAATAATACAATTTGAGTTATTATTGATCGATTTACTAAATATACTCATTTCCTTCCTATTCGAGATACTTTGTCTCTAGATCAACTTTCTCGGTTGTATGTTAAAGAGATAGTCAGTTTTCATGGAGTTCCCCTCTCCATTGTATCTGATCGTGATTCTAGGTTTACTTATAAATTTTGGAAAGACCTTCAGAATTCCTTGGGTACTGAATTAAATTTTAGTACATCTTTTCATCCTCAATCAAATGGGCAGTCAGAATGAACAATTAATACATTAAAAGATATTCTACATGCTTGATCAATGGATTACCAGGGAAGTTGGGACCAACATATTTCTTTGGTTGAATGTTCATATAATAATAGTTTCCATTCTAATATATAGATGGCTCCATTTGAGGCATTATATGGAAAGCGGTGTTGAACTCCAGTTTTTTGGTATGAAGTAGGTGAAAGGAAGTTGATGGGGCCAGAATTGGTAGAAGAGATGGCAGAGAAGTTCAGTTGTTTCGGAAGCATGTGAGAACAGCTCAGAGAAGGCAGAAAGGTTATGCGGATAACCAGAGGAAGGATCTTTCTTTCGAGGTAGGTGATCATGTCTTTCTAAAAGTTTCTCCACGGAAAAGTGTGATGCATTTTGGTAAGAAGGTAAAGCTAAGTCTAAGGTTCATTAGACCCTATGAAATCCTGGAGAAAGTTGGATCAGTTTCCTACAAAGTAGATTTACCACCAAGTTTATCCCAGGTACACAATGTTTTTCATGTTTCAATGTTGAGAAAGTATATACCGGATCCATCTCATGTTTTGAGTCCAGAGGTAGTTCAGTCATAAGAGAATCTTTCTTATGAAGAACAACCAATCCAGATTCTTGACCGAAGAGAGAAACTATTGCAGAATTAGGTAATTCATTAGGTAAAGGTTTTATAGAAAAACCATATGGTTGAAGAGACAATGTCGGAATCTGAAAATTTTATGAGGGCTAAATACCCCCATGTATTTAATAAGTGAATAAATTTGCGAGGATGCAATTTCCAAAAGGGGGGAAGGATGTAACATCCTAGGTAAATAAATAATATGACATTTTCATATTTATTAATATTTTTGAATTAAATATTAATTTTACTTTAAATGGGATTCTATTTTCGATGGCGTACCCAACACCCAACAATGGGTTTCTCCGAAATCTCATATTGCACACAAGGCTGAGTCGTACTGAAAAATAATAATATAATGTTATTTTAAATGGTAGTTAATGCCTAGTTGTTGTATTGGAAGGAATGAATAGAACTAACTGAAATATGATTATACAAGTTTGTTAAAAAAATTACATTTATCTACTAAAATTTATAGGCTTAAAATGAGAATGAATCCAATTTTAAGCATAAATACTCTAATATTTTTTAAAAGGTAATTTTACCGCCTTTTAATGGTGAACCCATTTTAAATATAGTTTTTGTCACTTTTATATATTCCATTTGAAAAAATAAACTTATTCTTTAGAAGAGGGACATAAAAATTTACTTTGGGTGAATTTTTGATATTTTTCTGATAAAGTTCATTTTTTAATGAATAGTGAAAAATACTACATTTTAAGTCAAAACTGTCTTTTCATCTAATTTATTTATATAGTTAAATTGTCCTTTTAATTGATTTTAAAGTTTAATTAGATTATATTTTTACCATTTAATCTAATTTTGTTCATTTTAAGTAATTTCACTTTTTAATTAGACATAAACACATGTCAATATTTTGATAGTTATTATTTCTTAAAAACACGTTTTTTGGTTTTGACAACGGGGATTAATTTTAAATTAATTTATACAACTTCTGTGTTTTAAATTTTGAGAAATGAATTCCATATTTTGAATCAGGAGGTCTAAATTGTGTACATAAGTAACTTTTATTTTTAGACATTATGAATAATAACTTCAGTAAATATTTTATTTACCATAGTTAAAGGGTAAATCTGGTAAATAAGGGTAAAGAATAATATTATAATAATATTAAATTACTCTAACACGTGTCCTAAACCTATTGGATGATACATGTCCGGCCATGGTCATCCTTGGGTTGATTTTGGGACCCCATGGAGCCACTTGTAAGTGAAAATGACATTTTATAAAAATTAATTTAAAGTTAAGAAAAATGTAACATAAACATATATCGTTTAGTAAAAAAAATTATATGGGTTTATATAAGTGATATTTTCAACTATAAATAGTAATTAGAAATATAAAATTATTTCCTACATCATGGTATTTTATTTATAATTTTTATACATTAAATAAATAAATTTAATTATGACACAATGGTGATGGAGTGATTGCTTCACTAATAAAGGATTCAAATAAATGATATTATAAATGTTAAAATAAATGTAATTCGGTTATTTTGATATCATAAATGAATTTTATGGATTATTGTTACATGTTCTCTTTTAATTAATGATTTTTTGTCGAATCAATCAAGTTTTTATGGATTTTAAAAAAGTTGTGATGTGAATAGTGTCAAAATTGAAATAATTCATATTTTAAAATATTAAATATTTTATTAAATATTATAAAATTAAAAAAATATAATATTCAGAAAATTAGTTATAATAATTTAAAAAAATTATTATTGACTCTTTAATTGGATATTTATCATGTTTTGGTAACTATTTTATTCTCAAAGTGTTAGATGCTTGATAAAACGATAAGAGTAAAAAATGGTTAAATGAAAAAGATAAGGATTAAAAAATATCCAAAACCTATTAAATTATTATTGGATGATTTTATTTCAACTTATATTCATCTTATATTCTAATTTAATGAGTTTTTGACCTTTTGAAACTAAAAAAAAATTATAATAAAATAATACATTCAAACATTCCTAAAGACCCTCTTAAAAAAGGCCACCACCTCTAACCCATTAATCACACCTCTCAAGCCCCTTGGCTCATCCAAGATCTGCTCCAATAAGATCCCAAAATCCCTCTCTTCTAGTTATAATCCTTACTTTGGGAAGAATTAAATTCAATAAATCTTTTTGGTTCAAACCAATGGGAGTTACCCGATTTAAAGGGAACGTCTTCTCTCAAGTTCTTTTATTTTATTTTCCTTCTCCAACCCCCTAAACTCTCTTTATTACATTATTTTATAAAAACACCAGTATCTTCAATATACTAGGATGTTTTTATGAGAATTATTTTAACGACACTTACACACGCCTTCATCTAATGGATACGAACATACTGTTTCTGTGGGCAGCGAACTATTGCCTCACGAAACGATGATTGTTCAATTATCTCCTACCACCTCTCATGGTGGACATTATGGTGGAACTATATTAATATGTGATATATATTATATTTATATTGTCTTTATGCTTCTGTATTTTTCATTTATATCATACCTTTATGGTTTTCATAATGGGTAAATACGATAATTTCATTTGAAGAAGTGCGAACTACCGCCCCCTCAAAGTGATATGACTCGTTCATGCCATATGTGCAATGTATAAAGTATTGAGTTAATAAAATTATATATGATATTATACTGGAATTATAATATACCTATTTATCATTAAGTTTTCATTCCATTAAATAAGAAATATAAATGAAAGTAGTGTTCATGCGTACGTACGACTTACAGTCTCCATGAATGGTGCATTTCATTTCTTATCTCTAAATGTTATGTACTATTATAAATATATATATATATATATATATATACTGGATATATATGATACATATGATATCAAAATAATGAATATAATTCTGGAGATAATGGACTTTTGCCACATGGACAACTTGTAATTATAATAAGATCATTTTTGACTCAAATACCAAATATCGAAAAAACGACCGTTATTAACTTAAATGACTGTAATATTTATAACATCGTAATAAGTGATATAAAAGAAATAATAAACTTGAAAAATGTTTTGAAGCAAGTATAAATTAACTTTAGTTTATTATTTAGTAGATTAAAAAATGAACGAGTCAAGTCGGAAACGAGGTAAGGGACTTCGTCTCAATCTCCTTTCATTGAGGCATACTTCAATTTATACATGACTTTACTTTATACTCTGTATAATAAACCCCTTTTACATTTACTTTTATTAAAAATGAATATATATTTTTATGAATCATTTTACTAAATGACAAAAATAATGTTTCTTTTTAACGTAAGTGGTGACAACGACCTTTCTACCACCACAAGCATTATTTAATATTTGGCTTCCTTAACAAGTTGTAATGTTTTTAAAAGGAAAATAAATACCATATACTCTTTTTATGTATTTTGGTATTGAAAATTGTTTTGGGAATAGATTTATTATGTTAATATATTGAAATATTACATTGTGATTGTAATGTGTAAATGTTATCTCTCCTTTATGCTTGTTCATGTGTTATGATTATGTTATGGTTCTTAGAAATTGTTTACGCATACGGGTGGTTTCATGATAAACCAAGGATGGGTGAGCTCGAGATAGCTCTCCAATGCATTGGGTAACGTGATGGAGGTAAACATTAATGTTTCTCCTAAGAAATTTAGGGAATATACTGTGATGCGTATTCCAAACGTAACTCCCTACGTAGCTGTGAAAGATACAAAGTAAGTATGTTATGGATGCCAAAAGTTACCTTTATGATTTATGATTTCTATGTGTTATTCATAAATCTTATGATTTCATGATGTGTGTTAAATAGATAGTGTTTTGTATGTATTTATGTACTAATGTTTTTTTTCTTTATTTTATAACCCTTACTGAGCTTTTTATTCTCATCCCAAGTTTTTGAAATGTTTTTCACAGGGTATAAGGCAAGGTAAGAGAAAGGAATAATTCAATAAAATTTATATCAAGAAAATAATTCTTGTTTTATTTTTAAGAGTTTTTATTTTATGAAAAAAATGGATACTGAGTAGAAGTGTCTACTTTGTAATATTTGAGATGTTATGTAATATTTGTGGCATAATTATCTAAAACTCTAAACCTGAAAAGATCCTCAATGTGAATTCTTGACTTAACTAAAGATTATGTAATGTTTAAGGTTGGGGCCTTATAAAAAATGTCTTTTATAAAATTATAATGAAGAAGGGTTCACCTGAGTAATACCATCCCTAACAAAGGAAATGAATTCTAGATTTATGAGAACTTTTAATGTGCTTCCATGATCTAGAGATTCACAACAACACATATAAAATTTAAATATTGGAACTTTAATTAGATGACACTTCAAATAAATACTTTGCTTAAATAATAAAAATTATCAAAACAAGACACCATTTTTTTCAAACTCGTATAGTTTATGGACACAACACCTTTTTTACATGTTTAAATGTTCCTACACTACAAAAAAGAGAACCCTACAAGGACTGTTATAATACAAGAATCCAAGACTCCAATTATCCACATCAACACAATGTTCCACACTATCAACTATATAAAACACTCTAAAAATATATATCAATGTCATATGTTTCCAATATTACAAATTTCTATCATATATACCCATAATAAATTTTTCCATTTATCACTTGAATGATATAAAATTTAATGAGGTTTAATAAAGCTAATAAATAACAGAGAAACATCACACCAAGAAAAACCCACTCCACAATAATTAGTTGCAGCATCAGTAGATTTTGAACATTGCTTCTCTAATCATGAACACACCAGGTGTGAGTTAGGGAATAAGGTGCGCCTTGATAATATCCAATCATAAAAGGATATAGCTAACATAATTTTCACTAAAAGGGTCTATAGTAATTTTTCAAGCCTACAACAAAATATCTAAAGGATTAAATTGTAGTTCTCGACAAGATTATGATGCATGTCAATGTGAATGATCATGTTTTAATGCTTTGATAGGTGAAGAGTTGCATTGGTACAAATTTACTAGACAATTTAGGGATCTCATATCAAATTTAGCACTTGATGTTATGACAACAGTTTTCATGGACCTTCGTCTAGGTTTTCAAGATCTTGACATTATGTATATAAAGGTTGAATAAGTCTTTGGCTTCTAATTAGAGGATTCAAAGGTTCTTAAAGGTGTAATGTTCAAAAAAGTCTTTATTACCCTTGAAAAAATGAGAAAAATGGTTGTGAACCCCTGCATCATTCTTCTTGATTTACCTCTGAAGTACAAGAATTTGGAGAACCAAACAAATGTAGAGTTGGTGAGAGAATATGTTTTGGGAGTATTAAAAATGAAAAGTAAATTGAGAATCTTGACATATAAATCCAAATTTCAAACCTGATTTGGCTATAACCAAGAGAGGGATGAGTGATTTGGAATGCCATTACTTAATAAAATTTGGAATCATTGTCTTTATATGATTAATAATAAAAGAAAACAAGGTAATTCAGTCTTGTGTAAATGTGTTTTCTAAATAGACCCAATGAACAGGAATCCTATGTGGGAACAAAAGTTGGGATTTTTTAGGTTAAGTGGATTAGTGACCAATTTTTATCTTTTATCGTGGAGCATTTAGAGCCAAAATCTTGCACCATTATAATAATGGGTGCTATAAAGGATCTTCTAAATAAAGTTTAAAAAAATTCATGTTTTTATACCCTAGGAAGAAACATTCTCAAGGATCCAAAGTTCATACCTAGTGGTAGTGCTACTGGGATTACCATGTATTCCACTTTGATGTAGAAGAGATTGTCTATTAAAGGCATTGAGAATTGGCCCTATGAATCTACTGTTATTTCTTTTGAGGCATTAACCATAATTATAGCACAAAAATTGTTGTTAATGTGATTAGGACTATGACCGCTCTACATGTAAATCATGTGAAAAGTGAAAATGCATGGATTAAAAAAGACGGGTGTACGGGTGTCATTGCTGACATGAAAGAACACAAGATATGGGATGCTTATAACCTAAAGGAGAAAAATATATGGGATACTTTCAAGGAAAAATCTGTTAAAAACATATGAAAAATAAATATTACATTCTAGACATGAATAATGTAGTGATTACCAGGCGAGTGTAGTGAATATGAGCCTTAATGTTTCCAATTCTGGGAAACCATAACACTAAGAATCATCAAAAAAACCATGAATAACATCATATAAGATATATCATATCATATTTTCATTCATGTCATCACAAGGAAATTGTTGGGCAAAAATCCCTCAAGGTATCATTGAAGCCTTTTTGAGGTGATTGTGTTTGTTGACAAAGTGGACATCTGAGTTGTGATTGTTGACAAAGAGGATTTCATGATGGAATGTCGAGTTCAAGAGCTGAGGTCAACGATCCATGTTTGATTCAAGAATGTCGATAAAAGGAATGGAAGATCTGGAGGCGGTACAAAAGAACAGATACAAGGTGACGCTGTTTTCCAGTGTTTGCCAAATTTTTGGGCCTGAAAATCGGAAAATGAAGAAAAGTGTTTTTGGCAAAGGGACTTGCGCACCGTGGAATTGGAGTATAGGAAACTTGCGCGCCATATGTTTTTCAAGATCATAAGATCAAAATATGGCTAAGGAAATAGGTTCGCGCAAGTTTGGGAGTTGGTCGCGCAAGTGTCTAAAAGGAGAGAAGACTTGCGCGCCGAGATTGGGTCGCGCAGGTGACTTGCGCGCCATCGCGCAGGGTGGTCAGATTGCCTATAAATACTGGACCACCCCTCCTCATTTCTTACCGGAGTTCAAAATGAGAGCTCCTGTCGCGCAGGTGTGGTGGTCGCGCAAGGGGTGTGTGTGGTCGCGCATGTGGGACTTACGCGCCAGTGGTTGGAGTTGTGCGCTGGTGTTAGAAGTTGCGCGCCGGTTGGCAGTTGCGCACCAATAGTGGTTTGGGCGTAAAAGGTAGAGAGACGCGCAAGTTTGGAGTTGTGGAAGCTTGTGTCGCGCAAGTGTTAGAGGGTGACTTGTGCGCCGATACTTGCGCGCCGAGGTTGACTTGTGCGCCAAGTAAGGTTTGTTCCAGCAGTGTTTTTCGGGCTGCGTGGAAGCTGGAAGTTTGCCCGATACCTTCGGTGCAAAGAGATATTCATCAACGGGTGAAAGTTAAACTTCAACAGAGCATCTACATACAAGATAAGATACATTATTTCATGAAAATGAAGAGACCTACAGGTCTATAAACTGTGAGTGGATTCCATCCAAGAGCAGTGAGCTTAGGAAGAGGAAGAAGGTGATCCTCTCCACCGGCAGTGAGCCAGAGAGAGAGAAGCAGGGAGTGACCCTTGGGAAAGCAGTGAGCTGACCCTAAACTTTGTATAGGCAGTGAGCCTGGGCATAGAAGTGATCTAGCCCGAACATTGTAATCCACAGCTAGTGAAGTCTAGTGGAATTTGGTACGAACCGGCAACTTGTCGGCGTATGCTCCTTGGACGTAGCCCTTAGCGGTGAACCAAGTAAAAATCTCTGTGTCTGCCTGTTAATTTTCCTGCATTACATTTAAGGAATCATCATCAGATAAAGGAGAAAGTAAGTGATCATAACATACACACAAGTGCAAACAAAGTGACCCTTGTAACAAAGAGGTCAAGATCCAGCGGGGCAGAGAGAACTTTGAAAAAGAATATCCATACCCTGATTCACCCCCCCCCCCCTCTCAGGGTATATAGGCCCCTATTGGCCCTAACAATTGGTATCAGAGGGACTGGTTGCTTTTATCAGATTTGTTTGCTTTAACTTGGTGTATCGATCTGTGTAGTTGAAGATTTTGTTTGCGCTTATTTCGGTCTACCATGGGAAAAAGAAAATCTTCAAAGAAGAATCAGAAGTCAGGTGGTATCCCTCAGTGTGGAAGTGTTTTTGGAAAAAGTGTGATTCAACTAAAAGAATCAAACAGCTTACTGAAGGAATCATGCAGTGAACAGAAAAATGATTTGGATAAATCATACCACAAAAATACTTACTCAGTCAATGATGCTAATGGAATGAGTGAAGAACCTGACTTTCCAAGTGACGTTGGAACCACTGACGGTGAAGAATAAGAAATTGAAGGAAGAATTGATATGCGAGCTGAATTGGAGGCTGCTCTTGAAGAGATAGATGTTTGGAGGGCCAAAACCAAGAAAGCTAACAAAATTGTTCGTGATTCCAAACTCTATATGCAGCAGCAAGAAGAAGAGAAGTCTGAGATGATGGAAGAAATTGAGAAACTTAAGTTATCAACATCAGAGAACTCAGAATCAGTTAGTAAGTATAAGATGAAGGTTGAAGAACAGAAAAGAGAGATTTATGGCCTGAACAAAAAGGTGGAATTTGTCCATGGGGCTAAAGAATTGGATCAGAAATCCACTGAGGAAATTAAATATAAAGTCATTCGGATCCATGATCTGGAAACTGAGATCAACAAGCTAAGAGGCTTAAATCAAAGGCTTATTGATATAGTTACTGACCTAACAGAGAAGAATGATTCTCAAGGTGAGCAACTACAAAAGCTGTCTAAAATGAAAGGAAAACAAAAGGCTAGTGATTATGAAGAGAATCAAGAGTCCGATGATGTTCGGAATCTGAAATCCAAGAGTGATGATTTGGCTACACAGCTATCTGAACTAGTTCAGAAGCATCAAAGACTACAGCAAGAGAATGCATGTTGCTCTGATTCTGTTGCTCAAGAAAAATTGAAGGTAAAGAAGCAAAATGACATGGTTGATGAGTTGAAGCATGAACTGGAAGATGAGATGAGTAGAGGGAAGCTTCTCAAGGAAGAAAATGATGTCAAACTTGAATCAAGGGATATGAAGATTCAAAAGTTGGAAGAGGAGCTAAAATCAATGAAGAAGGAAATGGAAAAAGGCAATGCTGAAGGAAAGCCTAAAATGAAGGATGCCTTGCACCTATTATTTGATTATCCTTCAGCAGGTGATGATAAAATGAAGTCCAAATATGCTGCATCAGAGGAGAAGCATGAAAGGATTGTATCTTCCCAAAGGTCATCCTTTTTGGGAAAATCTAGAATTGGATATGATAATCCCACTCCTATGGCTGATAAGAAAAATGTAGTGAAAAATTCCAAAGGTAAGAAAAATTCTATAGGTGCTAGAGATAGGCCTATGAGGATAGTTTCAAGGAGTGATGATATGTGCTATTTCTGTGGAGTTCATGGCCACACATCAAGCTTCTGTACAGAGGCTCTGGAGTACATCTCAGGCTGTGAAAATAGAAACTTCAATAAATCTGAGAACATGAAGAGGTACAATGACAAATCAGAGAGAAGAGTCTCTCAGAGGAAAGCATATGTTAGATGCTATTACTGCGGAAGAATGGGACACACAATGAGTACGTGTCAGGAAGCTCAAGAGCCCAATATCAAAAGAAGAACTCAAGGTGCATCAACATATCAGCAGAGAGATGATGAAATGAGGTATGCCTTTGAGGGAAAATGTTTTATATGTTCTCACTATGGGCACATGGCGAGACATTGCAGTAAGAAGAAAGCAGGAAAGGGAAAGGAACAAGAAAAAGGATCTCCACCACAGGAAGTGTACAAGAAAGAAGCCTGTACTAGGAGACAAAGTGGTAAGGAGAATAATAGGCTTAGAGCCTCGGGGAAGTCACATGGAGCTGAACGAAAGGTGTATCAGTCACCTCCTCTATCGTACTCACAACAGCTCTCAAGGAGAGAATGTGAACAAACCTGGAAGATTAAGGGAAGATCTACTCCAGTTGTGATAAATAAGAATGAACGTTCAGTGGAGGACCCACCACCAATGCAAAATAGGGTGGCGACTCATAAATCTGATAAAAGGAAGATAAGCAAAGAATGCATTGCAAAATTCGCCCCGCAACGAGAAGTGGAAGAAAAAGGCAGATCCCTAAAATGGACAAAGAAGACAGGGAAGATGATAAGAAAGGAGATTCCTGCACCGAGAAACAATCAAGGGAAATGGAATTTCGGTAGAACATCAAAGACTGAAATGTGTACCAGTGGGTCTAAACCCCAAATGGTGAGAAAGGCTAAGTCTACCGAATGTACAGATCAGAAAAAGGCTCAGCATGTGGGTAATGAATGCTTAGTCATATGGCCAGAGCAGTTGAAGTTGACCAGGCAGCTAGAGGAAGCAATAAAGGAGTGTGATGCACTCCAGGAAAGAATCAAAGGGTTGACCCATCAGGATCAACCACAATCCTCATCTTGAGGAGTCCAGAAGAAACTCCCCTCTCCCTATGTATATAAATGCTATTAACTGATGATCTGTGTGTTTCAGGATTTAGGGAGATACAATCCAAGGGGAAGTGGCATATAAGGATGCGAAGTGGATATGTGATATGCTCTACAGTTTCAATTGAATCAAATCAGGTACAAGAGTTGAAGAAGACAGGGAGAAACAGAGTACAACATAATGTGATTGTGTTGTTAACTTTGTCTCTTGTTTCCTACACCGAGTTTCAACTCAGTAGGCTTAGAGATTTTGTTAATGGCTCAAATCTGAGTGGAAGATGAGAACAAATGATTCAGGAGGAAAAGACGTGTTATGGGTCTAAACTGTTGGGCCTAACAACTTGAAGAGTCTCATAACACAGGGGGAGCATTCTATATCCTAATCAGATGCATGGTCTCAATATGATATGAAGGATGAATGTTTATGCTCATGAAGAATGATCTGTGTAAAAGCAGCAACACACGAGTTTTCATGATTATCTATTTTGTTCTAACAATGTGGTATCAACTGACTGCTTTCAGGATACCAAGAAGATGCCAGAGAAAATCCAAGTGAACAAATTCTTGATGAATGTGTTGAGGAAGAAAGCAACACAAGGGGAGAAGAAGTGGATGATGCTGATTAAGAAGAAGACGCTGATGATGAACATGAATGTTTCAAGTGTGTGTCTACAAGGATGCCAAATAGATGAGCTGAAATTGATAGACATAATATCATTGGTGATCAAACAGCTACAGTTCAGACTCGAAGAATGAAATCATCACAGCAAGCATCGTTTTTGTCTCAAGTGGAGCCGAAATGTTTTTCTGATGCAGCTGAAGAGGAAAACTGGGTTCAGGCCATGAACGAAGAGCTTGATCAGATTGAGAAGAACCAGACATGGGAGATTGTTTCGAGGCCAGCAGACAAGAATGTCATCGGGACTAAATGGGTCTATCGCAACAAGATGAATGAAGATGGCACAGTGATTCGGAACAAAGCACGACTAGTGTGCAAGGGATACTCCCAGATAGAGGGAATAGATGTTGATGAGACATTTGCACCGGTTTCAAGGCTGGAGACAATCAGATTATTTTGGCCATAGCAGTGCAAAGAAAGTTCAAAGTGTTCCAGATGGATGTCAAATCCGCATTCCTGAATGGGGTTCTGGAAGAAGAGGTGTATATTGAACATCCAGATGGTTTTCTCATTCATGAGGATGAAAACAAAGTTTGCAGGCTGAAGAAGGCGTTGTATGGGCTGAAACAAGCACCAAGGGCATGGTACACAAGGCTTGATCAGTACTTGAAGAAGCTTGGTTTCTAGCGTGGAGGAGTTGACTACAACCTCTATTTTAGCAATGAAAGTAATCAAAGGATGATGGTGCTAGTGTATGTCGATGACATAATTTTTGGCGGATCAGATGAAGCTCAGTGCAGACAGTTTTCTGAATTCATGAAAAATGAGTTTGAAATGTCAATGATTGGAGAGCTAACGTTTTTTCTTGGACTACAGGTGACGCAAGGAAGAAATGGAACTTTCATTTCTCAATCCAAATATGCCAAGGAGGTTTTAAGAAGGTTTGGAATGGATAATTCCAAGGAAATGAAGACTCTGGTTGCTACCCGGATGAAATTATCAAAAGATGAGGATGGCAAGGCAGTTAATATCACAGAATACAGGCAAATCATTGGAAGTCTGTTGTACTTAACCGCAACAAGGCCTGATATTGTTTTTGTCACATGCCAAGCAGCAAGATATCAGAGTAATCCCAAGGAGAGTCACATGCTTGCAGTGAAAAGAATACTTCGGTATATCAAGGGCACAGTGGACTTCGGGCTGACATATAACGACAAGTCTCAGACAGAATTATTGGGATATACTGATGCAGACTGGGCCGGTTCAGCAGATGATAGGAAATCAACATCTGGAGGTGCATTTTATCTTGGCGGACTATGTATTGCTTGGTTGAGCAAGAAACAGGATTGCATTTCATTAAGCACCGCAGAAGCTGAGTATATTGCAGCCACTCAAGCATGCACACAGTTATTGTGGATGAAGCAGCAGCTTGAAGATATGGGAGTTGAAGTGAAGTCTCCGATCGGAATCTAGTGTGACAACTCAAGTGCTATAAATCTTAGCAAAAATCCTGTCCATCATTCCAGGACAAACCACATTGAGATCAAGTATCATTTCATCAAGGAGAAGGTTGAGCAGGGCATCGTGAAGTTGGAGTATGTGCCTACAGAGCTACAGGTTGCAGACATTCTGACAAAGGCCTTACCCAAGGAAGCTTTTGAGAGGCATCGACTGGCTCTGGGAGTTCAGTCGATTCCCCGCACTTAAAATAGTGTGGATGTGGGACCCCACCCCCTCTCCCCGAGGTATGCTGTGTTTTCCCTACTGTGCTAATGTGTTCTCTACTATGTTACAGACTACAAAGGCGTGACCTTTGGGTTTGTTGACAAAGGGGGAGAAAATAGTGGTTGTTCAAGGGGGAGACAGTGCGGAGATTTGATAAATCATGAATGATATGGGGAGAAGCTGACAGGTGGAGCAGCCAGATAGGGGGAGTTGAAGCTAGTTGAACGTGCTTAGCCAGAGCTTAGCTTGGACAACACAGGAAATATGGCTAAAGAGGTGTTGAAGCTGTGAGCAGAAAGGGGGAGAATATTAAATCTGACGATGCTAGAAGTGATCGATCAAATAATAGATATCACGACAGCTGAGGATCGTGATAAAAGCAGAAGAGTGGTGTTGGACAGTGTTTGGTGTCAACAGTGGATGTCAGAGATAAAGTGATTCATTGATGAACTTTTCATTTACTCTTGTTTCTCACGCCGAGCATTGCTCATGTGGGCTTAGAGTATGTGTTGAGTAAATCCTTGGTCGCTATCAGAATCGCAATGAGGCGAACGGAGGCTGAAGAATCAATGACGTATCTTTGTTTGGAAGAGTTGTCAACAAACCCAAAGGGGGAGATTGTTGGGCAAAAATCCCTCAAGGTATCATTGAAGCCTTTTTGAGGTGATTGTGTTTGTTGACAAAGTGGACATCTGAGTTGTGATTGTTGACAAAGAGGATTTCATGATGGAATGTCGAGTTCAAGAGCTGAGGTCAACGATCCATGTTTGATTCAAGAACGTCGATAAAAGGAATGGAAGATCTGGAGGCGGTACAAAAGAACAGATACAAGGTGACGCCGTTTTCCAGTGTTTGCCAAATTTTTGGGCCTGAAAATCGGCAAATGAAGAAAAGTGTTTTTGGAAAAGGGACTTGCGCGCCGTGGACTTGGAGTATAAGAAACTTGCGCGCCATATGTTTTTCAAGATCAGAAGATCAAAATATGGCTAAGGAAATAGGTTCGCGCAAGTTTGGGAGTTGGTCGCGCAAGTGTCTAAAAGGAGAGAAGACTTGCGCGCCGAGATTGGGTCGCGCAGGGTGGTCAGATTGCCTATAAATATCGGACCACCCATCCTCATTTCTTACCGGAGTTCAAGACGAGAGCTCCCGTCGCGCAGGTGTGGTGGTCGCGCAAGGGGTGTGTGTGGTCGCGCAGGTGGGACTTGCGCGCCAGTGGTTGGAGTTGTGCGCCGGTGTTAGAAGTTGCGCGTCGGTTGGCAGTTGCGCACCAATAGTGGTTTGGGCGTAAAAGGCAGAGAGACGCGCAAGTTTGGAGTTGTGGAATCTTGTGTCGCGCAAGTGTTAGAGGGTGACTTGCGCGCCGATACTTGCGCGCCGAGGTTGACTTGCGTGCCAAGTAAGGTTTGTTCCAGTAGTGTTTTTCGGGCTGCGTGGAAGCTGGAAGTTTGCCCGATACCTTCGGTGCAAAGAGATATTCATCAACGGGTGGAAGTTAAACTTCAACAGAGCATCTACATACAAGATAAGATGCATTATTTCATGAAAATGAAGAGACCTACAGGACTATAAACTGTGAGTGGATTCCATCCAAGAGCAGTGAGCTTAGGAAGAGGAAGAAGGTGATCCTCTCCACCGGCAGTGAGCCAGAGAGAGAGAAGCAGGGAGTGACCCTTGGGAAAGCAGTGAGCTGACCCTAAAATTTGTATAGGCAGTGAGCCTGGGCATAGAAGTGATCTAGCCCGAACATTGTAATCCACAGCTAGTGAAGTCTAGTGGAATTTGGTACGAACCGGCAACTTGTCGGCGTATGCTCCTTAGACGTAGCCCTTAGCGGTGAACCAAGTAAAAATCTCTGTGTCTGCCTGTTAATTTTCCTGCATTGCATTTAAGGAATCATCATCAGATAAAGGAGAAAGTAAGTGATCATAACATACACACAAGTGCAAACAAAGTGACCCTTGTAACAAAGAGGTCAAGATCCAGCGGGGCAGAGAGAACTTTGAAAAAGAATATCCATACCCTGATTCACCCCCCCCCCCTCTTAGGGTATATAGGCCCCTATTGGCCCTAACAGAAATCAAACAAACTCACCTCCAACATATACATCACTTCAATGACCACTCTGATAAACAGTACACACAACCCCTGATTCCTAAAAGCACACTCAAAAATGAGATAAAAATATCCAATAAAAAATAGCTAAATAAAATAAAATTGAACCAGAGAACAAAGGTGTACCCATCTTAATATTCTCATCAAAGGGAAACAAATAAAGGGAACATTAAATCCAGTCGAGGTTCGATCGGAGATGATAGGGAAGAAACCCTAAAAATAAAACACCAATATAAACTTAAATAACATTAAAATCACCATACAAGAACAAACCTACACAGCATCACCTCCAATTGAATATTTTTATATTTTCAAAGAATCTCTTTATGGTGAGAACCACACAAAATTCAAAACATCCAATACGAAATTCAAACAAAGGAACCTTTCAACCAATTTCAAGCAATAAAAGGATGCAAATTTCAAAAGTAGTTCAAATTAAAGAAAGTAATATGTCAAATCCTCATACTGCAAACTACCTAGAGCTTCACACTCTAACTATCACCTTCCCAAGGCTGTATCACTATATCATCAATGTAAAACATCCACCTTAGAACCAAAATCAAGTCACCGGAATCCATCATCACCATAATTGAACCACCATCATCGCTTTCATTTATGAATCACCACAAAGAAAACATCCACAAAACCACCACCACCACCACTAGGAACGCAAACAACATGTTGAACCAAAAATAAGGAAGCCATCACCGTCATTACTAAGTGTCACCGAACAAAACCAGTAACCAGAAAATCTGAAATTGAACCAAAATAAAAAAAACACATAACTTTGGTCATACAACCAGAAACATGAAGCCATGATGAGTGAAAATCGATGCCACAGAATAGAAACAAACCAGAAAAAGACCCCAAAAATAAAAAGGAATGTGAACTAAAGAGGGAAAAGGGAGATGGAAGAGTAAACCAGAGAGGAATAGGCTAGGAGACTCGAGATCCATCTAAAAGAAACCCATAAAAAATGAAATAAGGTGGTGAGATGAAGAGTTTGGTCGTAAAAGACCAACCGAAAGGGAAGGATGAAGGAATTAAAAACCCTAAATCTAGACAAAAAATTAGATAAAAACCTCACTGGATGCCACCGGGAATCCCAAATCACCAGAGTTACATCGATTTAAACCAAAATGAGGTTTATTCTCGATGGTTCCAGAAAAAAAAAGAGAAAATTCATAGCAACCGAGGCATGTGAAGAAGCAAAAAAATATAGAAATTTCAATCTAAATGACCAAAGAAACTAAAGAAGGAGATGAACCATGACAAGAGGTAAACATGGGGACAAGCATGAGAAATGAGTAGCACGCTGGAGAGAAACCACTCACCACGAGGGTGGTGATAAGAGTGAGGGAACGACAACACTGGGAAGGAACCCTAGTGTGAGGAGAATCAGGAGACCCGGGGAGCGGGGAGCCATACCTGTACAACATCACATTCAATAAGAGGAACACATAGCTGAAAGCGGGTGAAGAGAGAACCGAGCAAGAAGTGGAAAGCCATGGGGGAGAGATCCTTTCCTGGGGAGAATGATGATGAACCGGGTTTGTGAGTGCGAGAAGATCACTGATGTGGAGGCGGTGGGAAAAAAGAAGTGGGGATAATAGAGGCATAGGGAATACGTGAGGATTGGGGGATTCTCGGGTGATGGGAGGCGAGGTTGAGGTAGGATGTGAGGCAGGGCGGCAGGAGGCAAGGTGGGGCAGTGGGACAGGTGCATGGGCGGTGATTGCAATGAGGAATAGTCAATTAGGGTAGTGTTTTTTTATAAAAGTTAATTAAATTTTTATTAAATAAATAATATTGAAAAATATAAGAATATTTAATGTTTAGATAAAATTGAATAAAAAATATTGAAAAATATAAAAACATATAAAATTTTGAGAAAGTAAAAAACTAAAATCAATTATGATATATTATTAATAAAACCTCGGGAAAAAATTACTTTTGTTGTAAAAATAATATATATATATATATATGTATTGTGTTTATTTTAATTGGTTATTGATAAATATTTTTTTTGTTATTGTATAGTTTATTGTAACATTTTTTATTGATGGAAAAATATTTTTTGGTAATAGTCATTATTAATAACAGATTCATGTGTTGGTAAAACAAATGTTGGTATTAGTATGATAAAACAATAGATTCAACTATTGGTAAATGATATGTTGGTATTGAACAACCAATTCCAATAGATATATCTGTTGGAAAAAATAAGTGTTCATATTAAAAATTAATACCAATAAAACATAATATCTATTGGAAATACTCATTTTTACCAACAGATATATTATCTTTCAATAAATTTTTGTTGGTATAATCCATTTTTTGTAGTGAGAGATAGATGGTAATACAATGTCTCTTTCTTCTCATGAAGGTTCCCCGTCTGGAAAAGATTGTGTGCCAAAGGATCTTATTCAAGATAAGTCCCTTCATTTGGTTTTGGCTTCTAGTTCATCAGTTCGTTTGGGTATGTGCCACCAGTGTGGCCGGTTCGGGCATTTTAAGCCCTCTTGTTGAAATCCACAAAAGACATACCATTGTTGCGCCTGTCTAGGTTATCTAGAGAAGTGTGAAAGGAATCTTCTTTGGAAGAGGATGTTGTGACCGAAGGATGGCAGTGCCTGACTGTGAGGTAGAATATGCTTCATCCATTAGAGTCTCAGCCATAGGTCTTTGGGTGAAGCTCTCACACAGTCATGGGTGCCAAGGGTGTGAAATCGCGACCTAGTTTTGAATTATATCACCTATATCCCAAGTGGTTGAGTCTATATGAAGGTTTCCTTTGAATTTTTTCATTTTTCTTTGAGTGTGTCTTACCTTTGTGTAGGTTAGTCTCAGTTTTATATTTTTTTAGTGTTCTTTTGGAGAAGCTAGTGTTTTGAGGAATTGATGTGTGGTGGATTAGGTTCATGTGTGATGGTGATGCACCCGATTTTTGTATCCATTTTCATATATATTATCGAAAATAAAAACATGTTTTCAGAAAATATATGTTTTTTCATGAGCATATTCATTGATTTTGGTGACTCTGTTTTCTATCAGGAGCTTTCTGGCTAGAAGACACAAATCAAGGGAAGTCTGTGAAAATTTTGAAACTACACGGCGTGTACTTTTTATACACGCCGTGTACATCTAGACAGGGACACGAACTGAAGGAGGGAGTACATGCCCATGTCACTGGACAGAAGCTACATGCTGTGTGCGGCAGCATTACACACCGTGTACTACATTCTAGAAGTGGTTGTTGCCGAGAAGGTTCTACATGCCCATGTGGCCGTTGAAGGAGACACGGCGTGTTCCATTTCTACACGTTGTGTATGATATTCTAGAAGGAGTTGGTTGCCAAATTTTGACACTACACGTCGTGTATGGCGGCGCTACATGCCGTGTACACTCAACCACCAGGCGGCGCCATGTTCATAAGTCAAAGATGGCGTGTTAGGCTGCCTACCCATGGAGAAATTGGTGCCAAAGGACGTTGACAAAAAGTACACAGCGTGTACTTTCTATACACGACGTGTACTTTATTTTTCTATAAAAAGAGGCCTTGGACTATAGATTTTAAAAGTTGGAAACCATTGGAAGGGAGAGAAGCTCTGCTACTACCATTCCCAAAACCACTGAGGTGTCGTCGTTCCGCCTTCCAACACATTACCTCAACGCTTACACGATGAATCCGTCAGGTATCACGTGTGTCATTTTTCTCATGCTTTCTATGTGTAACTAAACCCCTCGTGTTGGGGCTGTGGATGAAAGGATCATAACTTGTGTGTTGTTTTATATAGTTGTGTTTGCTCGTTGTAATTCTTCTTACTCTTCTTAATTCGCTGTCAAATATAACTGATAATTCTGAGCCGGACCAAGGGAAGAATTCTCAGCGATACAAAAGAGAAGTAACGGTGAAAACATCCATGACCATTGGAAATATTTCACCGATTCAAATAAATTGACTGAACTTAATAAAGAATTAATAACACTAACTACCGGACCAAGGAGTCAACTTCTCTAATTCCAAACAAGAGGAACCGGACCAAGGAAATCTTGTAATAAAAGGAAATCCAGAATGTTGAATTATCATGAACAACACAACCATTTAAGCAATTTGCATAAGCACTCCTTAATCACCACAGCCCTAACACGTCTTTTCTTCCTGTTTTAAACTCTTTAAATTCACCTGTTGTTTTCTTTAAAACTATTAATCATTTCTTAAAAGTAAAAAAATATAGTTTTAATCCAAAACCAAAATCAAACCAATCAACTCTAAATTCTGTATACTTCACCTAATTAAGTATTAACTCAATTGAATTCACGCACGCCATAATTCCCTGTGGATCGACCCCAAACTTATGCTATACTAAAGTTCTAATAATGGGTAATTAATTTGGGACGCATATAACTTCAGTCAACGACAAGAGAGACCAAATTTTGGCGCTGTTGCCGGGGAAGTTTTTCCAGTGCTAAAATTTAAATTGTGTTAATAATTGATTTAAGTGAAAATAAAAAATCAAAAATTATCAAAAATCTCTTTTCTAATCCCATTTCAAATTTTCTATTTTACTTTTCTCTTGTTACAACTGGTATTTGTGTTGTGATTGTGCAGAAGCTTAAAGTGTATGAATTGACGCCCTACACGGTCCAGGAGTGCCGAGTCATCGGAACTACTTCCGCTCAACCCGGAGATCGAACATACCCTGCTTTGTCGTCGGCGTGCACTAAAAGAAACTCACAACCAGCAACCCTCTACCATGGCGAACACAGAAGAGGGAGCACCAGCCGTGGATTCTACGGCTGAGCAACAGTACCAAGATCAGCAGCCTCCCGCTGCTGGTCTACTAGAGAAGGATCCTGGAGGCTTCGTGGAATTCCTTCTGAGGGATTACCAACAGCCGTCGCAGCAACCTCCTCCGGCGTATGGCCAACTGCAATAACCGCAGCAAATCTTCCAAGGGCCCTATTTTTTCCCTCAGGAGCAGCACTATCTGCAACCTCCACCCCCTCAGCAGCCACCTCCAAGACGTACTCTTATGGAGTACGGTCTTCCTTCAATCCACAGAGCTGATACGGGCATCGTCTGTCCTCCGGTCTAGGCCCAGCACTTCGAGATCAAGCCTGCAATCATGCAGCTGATCCAGAACACCGTCCAATTTAGAGGCCTGCCCAGTGAAAACCCGAATGCCCATCTCTCACACTTTCTGGAGATCTGCGACACATTTCGTTACCATGGCATGTCCGAGGATGCCATCCGTCTTCGCATATTTCCCTTTTCTCTACGGGACAAGGAGAAATACTGGATCAAGGGGCTGCCACAAAGATCCATCCTCACCTGGGAGGAGCTAGCCCAAGCGTTCCTCTCCAAATACTTCCCACCATCGAAGATGGTGACGCTATGGAATGAGATCCATAACTTCCAGCAGCACGACTCTGAGTCATTGTACGAGTCCTGGGAACACTTCAAAGAAATGTTATGAAAATGCCCCCACCACGGACTCCCACTCTGGATGAAAGTCCAGACCTTCTACAGAGGACTTACAACAAATACCAAGTCTATGGTGGATGCTTCTGATGGAGGTACGGTGATGTGGAAATCCCCCAAAGAACTATTTGAACTACTGGAAGACATGTCAGCCAACATATTCTAATGGCACTCTGAGCGGGGGGCTCAAAAGTGAGGTATTCATAGTATTGATGTCACCACTATGTTAGTTACTCAGTTGGACATTGTGTCCAAGAAAATCGACGCATTGAATCTCAAAGGAGTATCTCAAGTTCCTGTAGTGAACCATCCAGCATGCGGCGACTGTGGTGATAACCACATCATGGGAGAATTACCAGGTTCTTCTGGAGGCCCTTCGATGAGCGAGGTGAGTTATGTTTCCCAAAATCGAGGGCCCAACCAGTACCAGTAGTACCAGAACCCAGCATAGCGAGATCAACAGAACACAGGTTGGGGGAAACAACAGCAAAACCCTCCGCCCCAGCAACCGCCTGGCTACAATCAGCCTTAGTACCAGAATTAGTTTCTGAGACAGCAGTTCTAGCAGGGTTCCTATCAGCAGCAAGGGTACCAGAAGCCTCGCCCGCAGCAACAAAGGCAGCAACCACCTCCACCACCTGCCCAGCCATCTCAGAAAGAGAACACATCAAGGTTAGAGGACCTGATGAATAAATTCATATCAAATACTGAGATGAAATTTTGAAACCAGGAGGCTTCCATTAGAAACTTCAAGAATCAAATTGGCCAGATAGCAAACCAGCTATTAGGGAGGCAGCCCGGTTCACTATCGGGAAATACTAAGAAGAATCCGAGGGAGGAGGCCAATGCTATCACCTTGCAGAGTGGAAAATCATTGCCACAGAAGGAACCAACCCACCAGTCAACTGCACCTCCCTCCCCTGTAGATAAAGAAGGTCCAGTTTCAGATCCCTCTTCATTTGAAGAGCCATCACCAGAGGCTCAATTAGAAAAAGGAAAATAATTCTTCAAACCATTTGTACTTGCATTACCTTTCCTAGAAAGAATGAAGTAGAGAAATCTGGACCACCAATTTGGTAAATTCATGGACGTATTCAGGAAGCTCCACATCAACATACCATTTGCGAAGGCTCTAAAAAATGCCTACATGCGCCAAATTCATGAAGGACATCCTTTCCAATAAGCAGAAGATGGAGGATCTGGGCGTTATAGCACTAACAAAGGAGTGCACCATAGTCATTTAATACTCCATTCCTCCAAAGCTCTAGGATCCATGTAGTTTTACTATTCCCTGCATAATTAGACCTTGTGACTTTGGAAAATCTCTATGCAACTTGGGGGCAAGTGTCAACCTCATGCCATTCAGAGTTTTCCAAAAACTCGGGCTCCATGATTTGAAACCAACCCGAGTAGCCCTTCAACTTGCTGATCGATCCATTAAGTATCTGAAGGGGCTACTGGAAGATGTACTGGTGAAAGTGGGATGATTGATCCTCCCAGTAGATTTCATCATCCTCAATATGGGGGATGATCCAGAGACACCACTTATATTGGGAAGACCTTTCCTAGCCACTGGGAAGACACTCATTGATGTGCACCAGGGAGAGCTGATTTTCCGGGTAGAAGATGAGAGAGTCTTCTACAATGTTCTCAAAGCCATCAAGCAGACATCATCGTCCGATCATGAGGATTGTTCTGTAATAACTACCATTGATGATCACCTGGTGGATGATCTGGTATGTTCCTATATTTCTGATAACTTTAACATTCCAGACATTCCTATTGAAGAAGATCCAGAGAACTTGCAACTCCTAGATGGCTAGGGAAGCCACTATTGGGACCATTATCCACCGTAAATATCAGGTAAGCAAGGTGATAAGGTCGATCCAAACGACCTAAAACAAAGGTGCTTCATGGGAGGCAACCCAGAGGTTACACGCTGTGTCCCACTTATATACACGGCGTGTACTTATCTTTTTAATTTATAATCTTAATAGTATAAATCTATAACATAACAAATAAATAACTAGGGATAATGCCGGTGCTGATGGTAAAGTCACTGGAGTTTATTCGAGCCGTCCCCGGTTTGAATCCTCCTGACCTACCTTCGGCACGGGGTACCTCATTTTATTTACACGGCGTGTGTGGTATTTTCCATATATATATATATATATATAAATGAGTTTAAATATAATAAAACCCATGATGGGGATGGGCTGGTTGGCTAGAATCGTAACCCAGTTCCAAAAGACCTGGGTTCGAACCTAGCCAACCGTCCCATTTCCAACATTTGTACTTTTAATAAAACCACACGACGTGCATTTCAATATACACCGTGTGTGCCGTAATTTTTCCATATAAATTAAAAATGTTTTCAAAATAAGAAATAACATGCGGGTGAAGTTGGTCGATTGGAAAAGTCTAAGCACCAGTTTCAAAAGACCCGGGTTCGAATCGCGCTAATCTCCCCTCTTCATCCCCATCCTTTCCTAAATAAAAACCACACGCCGTGATTTTCTTTATTCCCATGTGTATAGGCTATATAGAATAAAGATATATATATATATATATAATAAATATGGGCAGCAGTACAACCTTCGCTCCAGTGGTTAAGGGATTCCATTCGGAATGACCGATCGCCGGTTCAAACCTCGCCTCGACCACCGGACCAAAGGTTGTACTTCTCTTTTTCCAATTTTTAAACACACGACGTGTATCTGCACACTACATTACGTGTATGATTATATTTTCTTTTAATTCTGTATATACATATATATACCTATTTTATTTTTATTTTTAATTAATTGATATTAATTATTATATGGTATATTTAATGTATTAAAAAATGGGAATACATGGTGTGTAGTCCAAACATACATGACGTGTACCCTAGCTATATAGGTCACGGGCCACTGGGCTTGAGCCCATGTCGCACGGCTCCCCATTTCCTCCCTTCTTCCCATTTCTTCTCCCGAAAGCCACCTGCACCCCCATTTCACTGATCTGTCGATTTGGTGCGTTTCAAGTTCTGATTCTTCGTGCACTGTGATCCTCGGTCAAGGTACGCCATTCTACACCCTCTCTTTTAAGTTTTTAGACTCGTTTAGGGTGTTTTTCAGATCGTCCAACCGTTCGGCTTCCGCCAGTACATGGCCACGAAATGAAGAACACACGCCATGTAGTTCTGTACACAGACACACACAAAATACTTCGAATTTGAATATACACGGTGTGTATGTTCGGTACACACCGTGTCCTTTTCATCATGCCCGAGTACACCATTGAACACGGCCACCCACACCATTTTCACATAAACGGCGTCTTTGTTTGGTACACGCCATGTATACCCTTTCCTTTGGCTCCTCCATGTGTGGCACCTAACACGGCCTCTTACCCCATGTTTCTATACACGGCGTGTGTGTTCGGTACACACCGTGTATGTTATTTCTTTTGGCCCTCCGTGTGTATCAATTGGCACAGCCTCTTACCCCATGTTTGTATACATGGCGTGTGTGTTTGGTACACGCCGTGTATACCATTTTCTTTGGTCGGCCCGTGTTTCACCCTCCACACAGCCATGTTCTTCTGGTAGATAACACGTCGTGTCCTGTATATACACGGCGTGTTCTTTATTGTTAAACTTTTTCACAAACATGGTCGTGTCCTTTATGAATACATGACCACCTACACTTTGAGTGAACACGGCGTGTATGTTCGGTACACGCCGTATACTTTTACATGGTCTATTTTTCACCCTCGGTGTGTCTCTCCAGAGAACACGGGATACTCTACATTTTTCACTACACGTCGTGTACTCTGGAGTAAACGTCGTGTACTTTTAATTTCCAGTTTTATCACATTTTCTTTGTTTTGTTTTCTTTCCTTTTTATTTTTCTTTTGTTTTGTTTTCTTTTTCTTTCTATTTCAGGATATGGCAGATAGAGATCCTTCCCGAGGGAAGCGGCCGGCCTCCACCACTGAGGGCGAGGGGTCCATCTTTCGTCGGATCTAACTCCGACCACCTACACAGCCGGACCCAAATGCTTCGGTCTTCGAGCTCCCTCCTTTGGCTATTCTACTGCCACTCACTCCCTCAATGGAGGTCGGGTCTACTTCTGCTGCACCTCCACCTTCCGGCACCGAGCTTCTGAGCACCACCATTTCTGCTCCACCAACTTTCGTTCTACCTACGCCATCTTTTTCAGCAGTTGGTCCCTCCTCAAG
This sequence comes from Viscum album, assembly GCA_963277665.1. Classification (NCBI taxonomy): domain Eukaryota; kingdom Viridiplantae; phylum Streptophyta; class Magnoliopsida; order Santalales; family Viscaceae; genus Viscum; species Viscum album. The sequence continues at coordinate 30,780 of CAUJRU010000087.1, read as the reverse complement.
CACCCCATCCACTGAGCCACCCTCTACCTCAGTAGATCCATCCACAGAGCCATTCGCTGATGCTGCACCTTCTCATGGGCCGGTACCTGCAGGTGCTCCCTATCCCTACATGGTATTCCCAGTCACCGACCTCGCATATGACAGGGTTCGACGCTTCTCTCGTCGGCCGATACTGTTGAGTGGTCGATACCTCAACAGCATAATTCCACAGTAGCTTGGTATTTGGGAGGACTTGGAGGAGCTTCTTGGGCACACCTCACTCCTAGATATTTTCCAGGTCAGCACTCCTATTTTTTGAGATTTATTTTTGGAGTTCGCGGCCTCGTTTGAGTTTGACGGAGCGGAGTACCGGGAGACACCTCGTGATGCGGTGCCCGTGGTACGCTTCCAGCTAGGCGGCCAACGTTTCTCCCTCACCATGACCGATTTTGGCCGAGGGTGTGGCTTTTACCCCCATCCCATCACCCCACCTCATGTTTCTACCCTATCCAGGCCTGAGCGCTCTGAGCTCGTTACCATGTGGCGGGAGATCGCTGGGCCTGACCACCGATACTCCCCCACTTCCCAGAAGAGCACTCTTATAGCTGACCCCATCATCTGCTTCGCCCACTGATGCTTCAGCGCCATTATTTTCCACCGCCATGAGGATATGGGGGTCGTGACCAGCTGTGACATGGAGCTACTTACCTGTGTCATCCGGCACGACTACCCAGACCTCCCCTATCTCGCCGCCTCCTATTTCCACTCCATGTTTACCGGCCATCAGGGCAACCTGAATGGCGGGTTTTACACTACCCGTCTCGCCCACCATCTTGGGGTATTCGAGCCCTCTTTGCCTCACGACCTATTAGTTTTACCCTAGTGAATGGACTTTCTCATTCTCATTCGCATGGGATTGGTCTGGAAGTAGGGGGTGCTACATCCTTGCTCAGGCTCGAACCTCACCACCCGCTGACCTTCCTGACCCAGCTGCTGACCCAGCTGCTGACCCTGCTCCTCCTTCCCCACCCCCTCCAGCTTCTCCACCTCACCCACCTCCTACTGACCCCACTTTTTCTGACCTTCCTTCTTCTGTCCCATCACCCATCCCACCTACCCCCGCACCCTTGGTCGATCTTTCCCTTTCCCACCGCCTAGCCGCGATGGAGTAGGTCTCGGGCCGCTTGGACAGCCGACAGGTTCAGATGGAGCAGCATTTCATTCGTATCATCGGCCGCCAGGACACCATTGCGCAGCATTTGATTCATCTTGACAGCCGCCAGGACCGCATGGAGCAGCTGTTGGAGCATATTGCTCAGCATCTTGGTTTTCTGTTGCCACCACCACCTGTCTCTGCCTCAGATCCTGGCCCTTCTACTGCTACTCCTACCGCCACCACTGCTGTCGGTCCAGGGCCTGCTTCTGAGCTTCCTTCACCACGTCTAGCACCTGTGGGTCCTACTTCTCCACCTACCCTTCCTGGTGTCGCATCAGAGCCTCCCGCTTCCACTACTCCTGCACCGTCTCTACCAGCCAGTTTTGTACCGGATGGGCCCTCCCCTGAGGCAACCCCATGATAGTGACATTTTTCTTTATCTTATATATCTCTTTTGTCATTTTCTGTGCTGTTATGTTATGCTTTTTTGCAGTTTTCTTTTTTTCTCGATAGTCACGAGTATCATGGAGCGCCTTGGGCATCACTTTTCACGAGGGGAGTATTTTTCCATTTCTATTTTATTTCTTTTTGGATTTACTTCTTCCACTGTTTCCCTCATTTTTTCCCCCATCTCTCACCCTTTACCTTAGTATTACTCTTGGAGGACCATGTGCAGTATTAAGTGTGGGGGAGCATCTATCTCTTTCACCTTTGTCTTTTCCCTTGAACTAATCTAGGATACATCATTATTAGATTATATATTTGTAAATGTAAGGAAATTTTGGTTAACCATTATTATAAATGCTAGAGTTATTCAGTAGGAACTTTTTGAGGGTTGCATGCTTATTCTGATTCTTAAGTGTTTTAAAATGATTGTTGATATAGTTTAAATTGCAAATTCTAATCCTTGATTAATTACATTGATTAGGCTAATAATTTATATGCATGTCATGACCTGATTGTCCCTTTATTATTTTTCCACTCTTGAGAGGTATTCTAAACCATTTTTCATATTTCTTTTCTAATAACCTCTTTCTTGAGAGGTTCTTAGGATATACATCACTACCATAATTTGCAAGCTTTTATTTTTGTAACATGAAGAATTTTTGAATTGCTTTAAAATGATTTTGAGGCACTAGATTTTTTTCACCCCTTTATCTTGAGACCTACCCTACATTTAATCTTCGTTAATCCCATAGAATCCATGAACAACCTTTATAGGAAGCTACATTACAAGCCTATTTTCCTTCCTACCCTATTTCTTTTTGAACTTTGCATGATTATTAATTTTGGAGTTTTAAAGAGGGAATTGGCAATACATGGCATATTTTTGTGCACAGCCATGAAATAAAGTTTGGGGGAGTGCCTCTTGACTATTTGGGGCAGAAAGGATTCCAAAAAAATTTTTGTTGTATTCATAAGTGTTTCCCTTGATTTCTTCTTAAAAAAGAGAAAAAAAAAGAGAAAAAAAGAACAAACAAGAGAAAAGGGGACTTTATGCTTATTTGCTCATGAACCCTACTTGACTAAGGGAAAAGGTGGTGATTACAACAGCATTTGACTGAGCTTGTAAAGGATACATTTTTATTGAACTTTACTTTGAATATCATGCAATGTTGCTTAAAGGAATTATCCTTCCTTTTTCAAGCCTCAGAATTTATTTTTCACATCTGAACCTACCAACCTTAAGCCATAGAGACATTTGAACATTATTGATAAATCCCTCATGATTTTAGTAATTCAAATTTTTCTGAAGTAGAGAAAAATATGTCTTGAAAACCTATGGATAGAGTGTATATATTTTAGATTGAGCATAACTCTAAATAAAAACATATTGAGTGTGTAGTGTGCTTTTAATTGGTAAGGTAAATTATCAAGTGGCATGCTTATTTTTGAAAGGTTGAAAATGTGTTGAAATAGGATGAAAGTAGTTAATTGAAGTATATATTAGGCATGATTTTAATATCTTATGAATTGAATTTGTTTGTGACTTTTAGAATTTTCCTCAGTAACTTTGTCATTTATACTTTTGATTAATTAAAATGCCTTCCTTTTAAAAGTATGAACCCTTTTAATTAGATGTTGATATTTTTCTTGAGGACAAGCAAATGACTAAGTGTGGGGGAATTTGATGCAACCGATTTGTGTATACATTTTAATATATATTATCAAAAATAAAAACATGTTTTCAGAAAATATCTATTGTTCCATGAGCATATTCTTTGATTTTGGTGATTCTGTTTTCTATCAGGAGCTTTCTGGCTAAAATACACAAATCAAGGGAAGTCTGTGAAAATTTTGAAACTACACGGCGTGTACTTTTTATACACGCCGTGTACATATAGACAGGGACATGGGCCAAAGGAGGGAGTACACACCCATGTCACCGGACAGAAGCTACATGTCGTGTGCGGGGGCATTACACATCGTGTACTACATTCTAGAAGCGGTTGTTTCCGAGAAGGTTCTACACACCCATGTGACCGTTGAAGGAGACACGGCGTGTTCCATTTCTATACGCCATGTCTGATATTATAGAAGGAGTTGGTTGCCAAATTTTGACACTACACGCCGTGTATGGCGGCGCTACACGCCGTGTACACTCAACCACCAGGAGGCGTCGTGTTCATAAGTCAAAGACGGCGTGTTAGGCCGCCTACCCAGGGAGAAATTGGCACCAAAGCACATTGATGAAAAGTGCACGCCGTGTACTTTCTATACACGTCGTGTACTTTATTTTTTTATAAAAAGAGGCCTTGGACTACGGATTTTAAAAGTTGGAAACCATGGAAGGGAGAGAATCTCTGCTACTACCATTCCCAAAGCCACTGAGGTGCCTCCATTCCGCCTTCCGACACCTTACCTCAACGCTTACATGATGAATCCTTCAGGTATCACGTGTGTCATTTTTCTCCTACTTTATATGTGTAACTAAACCCCTTGTATTGGGGATGTGGATGAAAGGATCGTAACTTCTGTGTTGTTTTATATAGTTGTGTTTGCTCGTTGTAATTCTTCTTACTCTTCTTAATTCGCTGTCAAATATAACTGAGAATTCTGAGCTGGACCAAGGGAAGAATTCTCAGCGATACAAAAGAGAAGTAACGGTGAAAACATCCATGACCATTGGAAAGATTTCACCGATTCAAATAAATGAACTGAACTTAATAAAGAATTAAGAACACTGACTACCGGACCAAGGAGTCAACTTCTCTAATTCCAAACAAGAGGAACCAGACCAAGGAAATCTTGTAATAAAAGGAAATCCAGAATGTTGAATTATCATGAACAACACAACCATTTAAGCAATCCGTATAAGCACTCCTTAATCACCACAGCCCCGACACGTCTTTTCTTCCTGTTTTAAACGCTTTAAATTTACCCGTTGTTTTCTTTAAAACTGTTAATCATTTCTTCAAAGTAAAACAATATATTTTTATTCCAAAACCAAAATCAAACCAATCAACTCTAAATTCTGCATACTTCACCTAATTAAGTATTAACTCAATTGAATTCATGCACGCCATAGTTCCCTGTGGATCGACCCCGAACTTATGCTATACTAAAGTTCTAAGAATGGGTAATTAATTTGGGATGCATATAACTTCAGTCAACAATAAGCGAGACCAGATGATTTCCTGTTTCAATGGAAGTGATGTACATCTTGTATATGGTAGTTTGGGTTTAAGACCCAGTCAATATTTTTGGTTTTTAGAGTTTTTGGGATATTTTTTCAGGTGAAGCACGATTACCGCATGGTTAGTCAAAATCGTGCAGCCCAGGTCGTGCTGACAGAACCAACTATGTGCCTAGCACATGGTTGTGCGGTAGGTCCCAAGTAACCATGCAGCTTGGTTCCTTTCAAAAAGTTTCATTGGCATAGTTTGCTCATGGCTCGTAAACCGTGCAGCCAAGCCGTGCGCGATGTCCATTATAGACAGTGAGGGGTGCATGGTTGGTGCACGGTTTGGTAAACTATTTGACCAAATTTTGCGATATGCTCAGTAATTTTAAATGTTAAAGTCCCTAGTTCTCGTTTAAGTCTTGGGGTGTGTTTGGAATCTAATGTTTCTATTCTAGTAGAGTTCTTGTGGTGGGGAGAACCCTCTTGTGTTCTCCCCTCATCCTCATTCTTATGATGTGATTTCATCTTGATCAATTGGGTGTGACTTGTGGAGTGGATATTCACCCCGGGGTTCATGTTTTTCTTGGTTTTGATCAGGCATGGATCTGAGTTTTGGTTATCTTTCGGCTGTGTAACTTTCTGGGGGAAGAAAGTGTCTGTGGTTGGGAGAATTATCACACCCCGACCTCGGATACTCCTTCATTTTATTTATTTATTGATTTTGGATCTTTTGGTTGAGGTTTGGGTTGGGTTTCTAACAAAAGTAATTGTGTTTTGGTGGTATTTGTTTTCATATAACCCAATTCATGGTTATTGTGAAGGTTGTGGGAAGAGGGTGGCATGTTGGAGAGTTTGTGATGCCCTCAGTGTCTCCATATTGTGTTTAAAATATTCAAGGATCATTGGGTGGGATTCCCAAGTGTTTTGGGTGTCATTTTTGAGTTTTAATCCAATTTTTCAGGTCACGTGATTTGAGCATGGTTTTCCCAAACTATATAACCAAACCCTACAAGGTTGCAAGAGTTTTCCCATCACTGTCTGCACGGTTTTCCAAACCATGCAGCAAAATAGTGCATCCCATTACAGACTTAATAACTTTTGACGTGGAGATTCAATTTGGGTGATTACACCTCCAAAATTAAGCTCTACAAATTGGTAATCGGCCAGAGGCACCTCCCCCTTCATTCCCCATCGTTTTGACCTATTTTTGGGACATTTATGACAAAATTTCAGTGGTTCTTCACCAAATATTTTCCATTCCTCTTCTCCTATTCCCTCTCTCTCACTTCTTTGCTCTCTTTTGGATCAGTTCTTGTTTGGAAAAACCCTAGAGATTAGGTTTGATGTGTGGGTTATGTTTATTTTTAGTTTAGGGAGTTAGGTTGTTCCATGGGGGTTAGATCTCTCCTCTCTGAAGGTTTCATTCCATTTGCACACCGGTAAGGTAGGTGTTTCCAACTTTTTCTTTTCAGGAACACTCTACGAACACGTGTGTTTTCTTTTAATTTTTAAATGTCTTTATCACCTATAATATATCTATAGATTGATGTGAATGGTAATTTTGTGTTTACATAATTTACTAAAAATAGGTTTTCAAAGGGATTTGTTTGAAATTCCTAGGTTTATAGCACCTGGGGTTGTTGTTTAAAATGCCATTGTTCTTTTAAAGTTAAATTGGGGGTTTTTATGAAATGTTTAGCCTTGCTTATTGTGTGATGATTATTTATTTATTTTTAACTTTATTTGTTATGTATTTTTTTGGTAATGTTTTAGCATGTTAAACTTGTTAAAATGTTTTTAAAAGGGTTTCATTATTATAAGGGGATTGTTTTACGTTCCCTAAATAGTGTGGATGGTCGGATCTAGTTTTAAAGAAAATGGTAGGTTTTGTGGAAATTTTTTTGGGTTTCCTCATGGATGTTTGGTGTACCATCGGATGTTGTCACATCCATGGGTGCACTAAGTGCACACATGGTTGTGCCCTCAAATGAAGATAGTGCTTTAAACTAGTGTTCCTTAAAAATATTGTTTTCCTAAATGGTTCTTGTTTTCTAAATAATGTTTTATCCTTCGTGTGGTTTCTAAATGTGGTTTAAAATGGAATCTCATGGGGTTATGATGATTTGGATTTTGGTGTGTGTGCTTTGGAAATTGTTTGGCTTTAGGGGATATTTGGAATATCACACTTGAAGATGGTTCTAGAAATGATTTGGAGATGTTTTGGTAAATGTATTTGGGTGTGTAAACATAAAGTCTCGTTTGGCATGTTTTTAGAGTTTTATGTTTTTCCAAAAATGTGGAAATTCTTGTTTAGAAAATTCTTAGGGAAGTGGTATTCCTCATGGTTTTATAAGTAATTTTTAAATGTTTTGATGTGTATAAGTTTTCAAGAATGGGTTTGTAATGTGAAAGTGGTGGTTTATGAAATGTGATGATTGGTTTGGTTGATGAATTGTCTAAGTGGTATCATGTGATGTGGAACTTTTTTGACCACAAAAGGGAAAACCAAGTATCTAGGTGGGCAGACATGTACTAGTATGCTAGTTATCCAGGGTAGTTTTGTCCCTGTTTCACGTAGCAAGTTTGATGATGAAAACACTAACTAAACTATGATGATGATGATGTCGGGGACCACTAGGTTATGGATGATTCTCCTACTATTGGATCATGTGCACGAGAACAAATATTTATTATGGTTACTTTACACTGAGATACGATGTACCTGGGGCCCATAGCTAGCTAGTACCTAGGGTTGTTCCCATGACTAGTGCTTAATTATTATATTGCACCTCCCGTCGGCATATGGTAGGTTGGTTTGGTAGTTCTAAAAGTAAGTTCTTTGTCTTTAAAGTGGTATTCTTTGAAACTATTTTTCTATTTAAAGTTATTCCCTTGAAAATTTTTACTAGCATTGTTTAGTTTTAGGTTTTTGTTATAAAATGGTAGTTTCCTTGAAAAATGGATGGTGGTGTGTGTTGGCCTTTAAAACGGTAAAGTTGTGGTTGTTTAAATAAAATGTAAAAAATATAATTTTATAATTGTATTTCAAAATAGTGTTAATGGACTATTTTGGGTAAGGAAACACTTGGAATCTATGGTGATTTCCTACTGAGTTGTTAGCTCACACCCTACCTATACCCCTCAGTGTCGGTAGACCTGAGCTGTTTTGTAGGTTCAGCATTTGTTCAGGTATCCTAGCTTAGGTGCTTGTGGTTGGAGTGGGTTTAGTCTTATTGTTGGATCTGAACAAGCTTTCACGTAGAGATATTGGTAGCTTGGTCCAGTTTTAGTTTTTTCTTAGTTTCATTTTTCTTATTTTAGTCTTCAGTCGGTTTAGTCTCATATTGTATCTGGATCTGTTGTTTATTTATTTATGTTCAGTTGTGGGTTGTTGTTTCATGATAATTTTTATTAGTTTATATATTTGATTCTATTTATTGGGCTGAAATCGTTCCCATCTGATTTATATCTTATACCCGGCACTAGTTTCCAACCCATGGGGATTGGGAACGCCCTTTGGGCCATGCAACGGATCAGCCCGGGTGATCGGTTCAGGGTCGACCCAGGTTGGTTCATGAAAAAATGGTATCAGAGGAGGCCCTTGTTATTTGGTGTGTCTGGTAGATGGATACTATGGTTGTCAGACTCGGGAGGTAGGTCACGGGTCAGTTCCTAATCACCACCATGCGTGACGAGACCTGAGTTACTGGGGTAATCCAGGAGTGAGTCTTTGTCTTTTCTTGGTTCGTTTTGGATTGAGGAATGAAAATGGAGGTGAGCAGGTGTCACGTTGTGGTCCCACATGGATTAGTGACCCATGTAGAATCTGAGAACATGGTTCAAGGTCCTCTTAGGTTTATTTCTTACTTAGGGCATGGCTCGCTACCATGTCAACGAGTTAGGCATACACACTAGTTCCTCATTCTGATGGTTTGGATTGGGAAATTTTTCATCTTGATCTTGGTTGATGTGAGTAAGATTTTAAAATTAAACCGGTTTATGAAAATGAAAAATGATTTCTTTCAAGTGTTTTTGAAATTGGTAAATGATTTTTAAAAAGGAACGTGCTTTGGATTTAGGATTTGATAAATGATTGGATTTGATTAAATGATAAATTTTGTGACCATTGGTATTCATTATGAACATTCACATATGTGTGGGTATGTATGTAAAGTGCATGTTGGCACATGGGTATTGATGGCATAATAAAAAGTGGATGAACACATATGTGGCGGTCCATAGGATGTTGTGGATGGGGTTTTGAAATCGAAGCCTTGTTTTGTATTTTTACAAATGATTCTATAAATTGGTTTTTGTTTTAGAATGTGGATCTTGTTTTTTGAAAAGTGGGTTTGGTTATTTTTAAAGTTTCCTTAGGAGAAGGCGGTTTTGAATTTTAAATGAAATGGTGGTTTTTGGAAAGGTGATTTTTGGTTGTGTTTGTATATGATTGGTTTGTGATCCATTTTTTTTTCTTGAGATATTTCTTCTGATTGTGATTCAGATTGATGTTGGTTCTGAATTAGTGTTATTTTTATTTTTTGGAGTATACCACCTAGAAAGGTCCCCAAAACTTTCAATGATTCATGCCCAATTTTATTTTATTCCCGGTAGTTGCCTATACTTTGTGGTGATTGAGGCCTGTTAGAGGTATTAAAGTGTCTTGAGAATGTCGAATGTGTATTCATATTGTTAGGAACTCTAGAAGCTACTGGTGTTTGTGTTGTTCTGGGTTTGTTTGAGGGTCCATCTTTGGATTAATGGGAGATGGTTTCCTTTTATCTAGAGGTATTCGGTAATCTGATGTCTCTTTTTTTCTTACACAGGTTCCCCATATGGTGAAGATTGTGTGCTAAAGGATCCTATTCAAGATAATTCCCTTCATTTGGTTCTAGATTCTAGTTCATCATGTCGTTCAGGTCTATGCCACCAGTGTGGCTGGTTCGAGCATTCTAATCCCTCTTTTTGATATCCACAAAATACATGCCATTGTTGAGGCTGTCTGGGTCATCTGGAGAAGTGTTGCAGGAAGCGTCATTGGAAGAGGACGTTGTGACAGAAGAATGAAAGTACCTGACTATGAGGAAGGAGATGCTTCAGCCATCATATCCCTAGACACAAGTATTGGGGTGAAGCTTGCACACGGTCATGAGTTCCAGGGGTGTGAAACCTCGACCTAGTTTTGAATTAGATCTCCTATATCCCAAGTGGTTGAGTCTATCTGAAGGTGGCCTTTGAATTTTTTTTCATTCTTCTTTGAATGTGTCTTTCTTTTGTGTAGGTCAGTCTCAGTTTTAACTTTCAGTAGTGTTTGTTTGGAGATATTAGGGTTTTGAGGAATTGATGTGTTGTGGATTCGGTTCCTGTGTGATGGTTCCTTGTTTTAGTGATAGTAATGTACAGTTTGTATATGGTAGTTCGGGTTTAATCCCCAGTCCATATTTGTGGTTTTTTGAGTTTTTTGGAGATTTTTCTAGGTGAATAACGGTTACCTCACAGTTAGTCAAAAATGTGCAGCCCAGGCCGTGTGGATATAACTAACTACATAGCTAGTGCATAATTATGTGATAGGGGCCAGGTAACTGTGCAACTTGGTTCCTTTCGTACAGTGGCATTGTCATGGTTTGCACACGGCCCATAAACCATACGTCCAAGTTGTGCGCGGTGTCCATTATGGACAGTGAGGGTTGCACGGTTGGCGCATGGTTTGTTAAACCGTGTGACCAAACTGTGCGAGATGCCCAGGAATTTAAAATGTTAAAGTACCTAGTTCTTGTTTAAGTCTTGGTGGTGTGTTTGGTCTCTGATGTTTCCATTCTAGTTGAGTTCTTGTGGTGGGGAGAACCCTCTTGTGTTCTCCACTCATCCTCATTATTATGATGTGATTTCATCTTGATCGGTCGGGTGTGACTTGTGGAGTGGATATTCACCCTGGGGTTCATGTTTCTCTTGGTTTTGATCAGACATGGATTCAATTTTTTTTATCTTTCGGTTGTGTTACTTTCTGAGGGCATAAAGTGTTTGTGGTGGGAAGAATTGTCACACCCCAACCTCAGATACTCCTTTATTTTATTTATTTCTCGACGTTGGATCTTTTGGTTAAGGTTCGGGTTGGGTGTCCAACAAAAGTTCTTGTGTTTTTGTGGTATTTGTTTTCTTATAACCCGATTCATGGTTATTGTGAAGGTTGTGGGAAGAGAGTGGCATTTTGAAGAGTTTTTCATGCCCTCGGTGTCTCCATATTATGTTTAAGAAAATTCAAGGATCATTGGATGGGATTCCCAAGTGTTTGGGGTGTCATTTTTGAGTTTTTATCCAATTTTTTCAGGTCACACGGTTTGAGCATGGTTTTACCAAACCATGCAACCTAACCCTACAAGGTTGCAAGAGTTTTCCCAGCACAGTCTGCACAGTTTACGCATAGTTTTCCAAACTGTGCAGCAAAACTGTGCAACCCATTACGGGATTAATAAATTTTGACATAGAGCTCTGATTTGGGTGATTCCACCTCCAAAATGAATCCCTATCAGTTAGTCAACAAACAGAGGAGCCTCCCCCTTCATTCCCCATATTTTTGGACTAATATTTTGGAGATTTCTCAAAAACTTTCAGTGGTTATTCACCAAATCTTCTCCATTCCTCTTCTCCTCTTCCCCCTCTCTCACTTCTTTGCTCTCGGTTGGCTCGATTATTGTTTGGAAGAACCCTAGAGATTAGTTTTGATGTGTGGGTTGTGTTTATTTGTATTTTAGGGTGTGTGGTTGGTCCGTGAGGGTCAGATCTCTCCTCTGTGAAGGTTTCATTTCATTCGCACACCGACAAGGTAGGTGTTTCCAACTTTTTCTTTTCCGAAACACTCCACGAGCACTTGTGTGTTTTAATTTAATTTTTAAATGTAGTTTTTACCTCTAATATATCTATGGATTGATGTGAATGGTAATTTTGGGTTGGTAGAATTTACTAAAAATAGGTTTTCAAAGGGATTTGTGTGAAATTCCTAGGTTTATAGAACCTAGGTTTATTGTTTAAAATGTCATTGTTCTTTTAAAGTTAAATTAGGTTTTTTTATGAAATATTTAGCCTTGATTATGGTGTGATGGTTATTTATTGTTTGTGAACTTGTTTTGGTGTGCATGGTTTGGTAGTGTTTTAGCTTGTTAAGCACGTTAAAATATTTTTAAAAGGGTTTCATGGTTATATGGGGATTGTTTTATGTTCCCTAAATAGTGTGGATGGTCGAATGTGGTTTTAAAGAAAATGGTGGGTTTTGTGGAAAAGGTTTTTGGGTTTCCTCTTGGATGTTTGGTGTACCATCGGATGTTGGCACATCCATGGGTGCACTAGGTGCACACATGGTTGTGTCCTCAAATGAATATGGTGATTTAAAACAGTGTTCCTTAAAATATTGGTTTCCTAAATGGTTCTTTTTTCTAAATAATGTTGTATCCTTCGTGTGGTTTCTAAATTTGGTTTAAAATGGAATCTCATGGGGTTATGCTATGGGCGTAATTTCGGCCCGGGTCGAGCTTACCCTGTAAAAAATCGGGCCGCTGACCACTATTCGAGACGGACCGGCCCGGCCCGAACAACCTCATGAGACGGCCCGAGCCCGGCCTTGGGTCGGCCCAAACCTTTGGGTTGGGCCGGAATTTTTCGGGCCGGGCCGAGTTTTTTCAAGTCGCGCCATAGTGGGTTTTTATTATTTTCAAAATAATTGTTTATTTTAAAAAAAATTAGAACATTTTTTAACATTTATTTAAAACATTTTTTTACATTTATTTTTAAATTCATGTTTTTTAGATGTATTTTTTTAAATGTGTAATATGTGTTTTAAAATGTTTATTTTATTTTTTATTAACATTTTACAGTGGGTGGATATGTTATTTTTTTTGTCTAAATAGATTTATATATGTGAATCTATATATATTATGTGAAAATTGTAAAAAAAATAATGAGGGTTTGGGGGATTCGCAATAGTGGGTGAGTTTAAAACATTGTTATTTAAACATTTTTTTAACTTATTTATAATTTTTTTAAGCGTTTTTTATTTTTTTATTTAAAATTTTTTATTTAAACAGTTTTTTAACATTTTTTTAAAACATTTTTTTACATTTATATTTAAATGATTAATTTAAAATGTTTTCTGATTTTTTTAATGGATGATTTTTACATGTATTTTTTTAAAACATTTAACTTTTTAAAAAAAAGTAATATAAAAAGTTTTTTTAAGTGTTTGTTTAAAAAATAATAATTTAAATGTTTGTTTTGAAAACTTTTTTAAAACATTTTTATTTAAACCGTTTTTTAACATTTGTTTAAAACAATTTTTATATTTATTATTAGACATTTAATTCAAAACATTTTTTAACGCATGTTTTTACATGTATTTTTTTAAACATGTTTTATGTATACACATTTTTTATTAACATTTTACAGTGGGTGGATATGTTATTTTTTTCAAAATAGATTTATATATGTGTGTAAATTTATATATATTATGTGAAAATTGAAAAAAAATGAGGAATTAGAGGATGCGCAGCAGTGGGTGGGTTTAAAGTGTTGTTATTTAAACATTTTTTATCATTTATTTAAAATATTTTTTTTAACATTTTATGAAAATTATTTTTAAGCGTTTTTTTAATTTAAAACATTTTTTTAAACAATTTTTAATTTTTTTAAACACATATTTTTTACATGTATTTTTATTAAGCGTTCAACATTTTTTTTGTAAGAACGTTTATTTTCTATTTTATTAACATTTTACAGTGGGAGGATATATTATTTTTCTTCTAAAAAAATTTATATATGTGAATTTATATATATTATGTGAAAATAAATAATGAGAGGTTGGGGGTGTGTATTTGTGGGTGAGTTAATTTTTTTTCTAAATAGATTTATATATGTATATATAGTATATATAATATATGGAAGTTTTATCATATTAAAAATAATAATAATGAGGTTGGGTGTGTGCGCACATCATTGGGTGAGTAGTTATTTTTTTGTTAATATATATATGTGAGAAAATTCTAAAAAATAATTAGGGGTTGAGAGGTGCGTCGTCGTGGGCGGGTTAATTTTTTTTCTAAATAGATTTATATATAATATATGCAAGTTGCAACATACTTAAAAAAATTAATGAAGTGGGGGGCGTGCACCAACATCATTAGTTGAGTATGTTATTTTTTTATTAATATACAATAAGTTATTATATATACAATATTAAATCATTGATATATATATATATATATATTAATAACTTTGTTTATATATATATATATTATTAATGGATTTTTAAAAGCCACACTTAATTGATATATATATTATTAATGGCTTTGTTTATATATATATTGTATCATATCATTGATATATATATTATTAATAGATTTGTTTATATATATATATAAATATATAATATGCAAGTTTCATCATATTTAAAAAAAATTAATGAGGTTGGGGGTGTGTGTTTGCGAACATCATTGGGTGAGTGTGTTATTTTTTTAATATATAGTAAGTTATTAAATATATATAATGTTAAATGATTGATATATATATGAGAAAATTGTAAAAATAAAAATTAGGGGTTGTGGGTGCGCCGTAGTGGGCGGGTTAATTTTTTTTCTAATTAGATTTATATATGTATAGTATGTATAATATATGCAAGCTGCAACATACTTAAAAAATCAATAAAGCTGGGGGACGTGCACGAACATCATTAGATGAGTGTGTTATTTTTTTAATTAATATACAACAAGTTATTATATATACATAATATTAAATCATTGATATATATATATATTAATAGTTTTGTTTGTATATATATATTATATTAAATCATTTATATATATATGTATATTATTGATGGATTTTTAAAAGCCACACTTAATTGATATATATTATTAATGGCTTTGTTTATATATATACATATATAATTATATATCGTTACACAGACACACATTATAATTATATATAATAATAGTTATATGTATATATATTATTTTTTGTTAATATATAATGATATATATGTATATATATCGAGTCTGGTGATAATATAACAAGTGCAGCGCCTGGGTCAGTTGGTCCAGGCGCAGCCTTGGAATCTCGAGGTAGGGGGATCGAATCTCCCTACCAGTAGCTTCCCGTTATATTTTTTTACAGTGAGCCGGGATTCGTACGGGCTAGTAGGGTGGGCTTTTTTAGGCCGGGTCGGCCTGGCTTGTGGGCATTCTTGGACAGGCCCAAGCCCGGCCTGATGAGCCTACGGCCCGACGCGGGCTTTGCCGGGTGGTCGGGCTGCTCGGGCTTTCGGGCTGGGCCTCTCGAGCTTTCGGGCCGCTAGGCCAAAATTACACCCCTAGGTTATGCCTGTTTGGCTTTTGGTGTGTGTGTTTTGGAAATTATTTGGCTTGAGGGGTTATTTGGAATTTCACACTTCAATATGGTTTAGAAATGATTTAGAGATGTTTTGGTAAATGTATTTGGGTGTGTAAACATAAAGGCCCGTATGGCATTTTTTTAGAGTTGCATGTTTTTTCTAAGATGTGGAAAGGCTTGTTTAGAAAATTCTTGGGGAAGTGGTGTTTCTCATGGTCTTAGAAGTGATTTGTAAATGTTTCGATGTGCATAAGTTTTCAATAATGGGTTTTTTATGTGAAAGTGGCGGTTTATGAAATGTGATGCTTGGTTTGGTTGATGAATTGTGTAAGTGGTATCATGTGATGTGGAACTTGTTTGAGCACAAAAGGGAAACCTGGGTATCTAGGTGGGCAGACATGTACTAGTATGCTAGTGACCCGGAGTGGTTTCTTCCCTATTTCACATAGCAAGTTTGACGATGACTACACTAACTAAACTATGATGTTGGAGACCACTTGGTTATGGATGATTCTCCTACTAGTGGCTCGTGTGGAAGAGAACAAATATTTATTATGGTTACTTTACACTGAGATATGATGTACTTGGGGCCCAAATCTAGCTAGTTCCTAGGGGTGTTCCGGTGACTAGTGCTCAATTATTATATTGCACCTCCCGTCAGCATATGGTAGGTTGGGTTGGTAGTTCTAAAAGTACATGCTTTTTCTTTAAAGTGGCATTCTTTGAAATTGTTTTCCATTTAAAGTTGTTCCATTGAAAATTGTTACTAGCATTGTTTAGTTTGGGTTTTTGTTATAAAATGGTAGTTTCCTTGAAAAATGGATGGTGGCGTGTGTTGGCCTTTAAAACGGTAAAGTTGTGGTTGTTTAAATAAAATGTGAAAAAACTACTTTTATAATTGTATTTTAAACTAGTGTTAGTGGGATATTTTGGGAAATGAAACACTTGGAATCAATGGTGATTGCCTACTGAGCTATTAGCTCTCCCCCTACCTATACCACTCGGTGTCGCTATACCCGAGTTGTTTTGCAGGTTCAGCATTTGTTCAGGTATCCTAGCTCAGGTGCTCGTGGTTGTAGCGGGTTTGGTCTTATGGTTGGAGGTGACCAAGATGTCACATGGACATAGTGGTAACTTGTTCCAATTTTAGTTTGTTCTCAGTTTCATTTTTCTTGTTTTAGTCTTCAGTCTATTTAGTTGCATGTTGTATCTGGATCAGTTGTTTATTTATTTATGTTCAATTGTGGGTTGTTGTTGCATGCTCATTCTGATTATCTTATATATTTGATCCTGTTTGTTGGGATGAAATCATTCCCACCCGATATATATCTGATTCCCGACACTAGTTGTCAACCCATGGGGATCAGGAACTCCCTTTGGTCTATACCATGGATCGTCTCGGGTGACCGGTTCAGGGTCGACCCGGGTTGGTTCGTGACAGTACAAATATTGACAAAGTACAATCCAAAAAAAAGTCTCAAAAGCTTCTCTTGAATCAATTTTTGCTCATTTTAATGCTTGTTATATAGAGGTAATCAACGCCTCCTTCATCCATAGTCTCGATGTGATATACATTGTTATGAATATCTTTAAAACTTATAAAATTGAGTCGAGACTTGGGAGAAAACAAAGCATTATTTATCATAATTATTGTACCACCAAGTAGGCATATTCTTTCTATTTTGACGCCTTTGATTAATTGCGCACTATCGGTTAATGTACATACATGAGCACTCCCCATTTTAAAGGTGATAAAATATTTCTCATGTTTAAGAATTGTGTGTGTCGTTGCGCTATCGATGAAAAAAATATCTTCATCGTGTAAATTATTCCCAACAGACTAATTTATATCATCCATTTCTATTAAAGAAAATAAACACACATATAAGGAATAAAAGAAATAAAATGAAACATGAAATATTTAAAAATATTACAGAAACCAAAAAATATAGTTCATTTCAACCACAAGTATATAAAAACCAAAAATAAAAATTCAATTCTATCATGAGCATTCATGATTGATCTATATGCTCATCACCTTTAGGGTGTGAAAAATAATCATAAATATCAAATTTTTCAATATCATCATCATATTTCAAAACCTAGTCAGCAAAATTTTATTCAACATTATTTTCCTTTCCTTTGATATATTTTTGATAAAGATCAACAAAATGCTTTGGCATATGAAAGATACACGGCCAATTCCCCTTCATTCCACATCGAAAACAATTACTTTCATTGCTCTTTCCTTTATTTATTTGTGGTTGTTCAATATTGGACCACTTCTAGTGGTTCCCTTTCCTCTTTTCATTTGGTGGATGACCACCTCAAGAAAATAACTTTCCTCGGTCTCGATTGCATTGATTCTTCCCATGACCTTGATTAAAAGTATTCATATTCGCTTCAGGGAATGGAATCACACCAATAGGTTGGGATTCATGATTTCTCATCAAGAGTTCATTATTTTGTTCAGCGATAAGAAGGAAAGAAAGTAATTGAGAGTATTTTGTAAAACTTTTCTCATGATATTGTTATTGTAGAATGAAATTCAAGGCATGGAAAGTAGAAGAATTTCTTTCTAATATATTGGTATCAATGATAGTTTCTCCGTATAATTTTAGTTGTGGTGTTATTTTAAACATTGTGGAGTTGTATTCACTTGCCGATTTATAATCTTGGAATCGTAAATGACTTTACTCAAACCTTTCTCTTGGTAATATTAAAAATATAATGTGATCATACTAATCCTTGAGATTCTTCCATAGCACCAAATAAGAGTTACTCATTCTTCATATCCTCATGGAGGTGATGGCGGATGAATATTAGGGCTTCGGCACGGTCTTGAGCAGAAGCGTGATTGCAAAGTTTAGTTGCTTCACCAAGGTCGTTTTCATCAAGGTTTATCTTAGCATCTAGAATCTACAACATATAATTCTTTACAAAAAATTTAAAGAGGTAGAAATCCATGCTTCGCAATAGAACATAAAAGAAATAACACAAGTATATGGTTACTCAAAATCACACACACAATTTCATCAAGGTTCTCTTACCCGTATGACCAACCTTTTTACATCAAATAGTAGTCATGCTGATAACATGTTGTGAAATCTTTCTATTAAAGGCATAGAGAAACAAATCATACAATGATATTGAATGATCAAGAATCACAATAGAACATAAAAGAAATAACACAAGTATATGGTTACTCAAAATCACACACACAATTTCATTATCATGTCACCGTATTTATATATTACAAAAGGCTTGATCCAACAGGAAAAATTAATTCAAATGAATCATATACAGCCGTGGAAATAAAAATGGTTTTTCCATATGAAGAGACTTGTAGATAAATGAATATACCTCGTTCATTATGATTTATGACACCACACAATTAATGTGAAGTTATAACACCTAAAAATACAATTTATCTTAATTCAAAATGAAGTAGAAAAGTGGTATTAATTTTAATCACTCAAGATTCCTCATTGAGATTAAAAGATTCATGGAGGATATTGAAGAGCCCTTTTTGAAAATTGGATAATAAAGAAATTGAGGTAGTGAGACTTGGTCATCATATTATAATTATTAACACTGGGAGATGGAGTTATCTCAAAAACATTCTGTATCTCTGGTAATGTGGTGGTAGAATTGATAGGGATTGAAGTCAAGCCTATGAATCTTTTCATCAATAAAAAATTTGTTATAGCCTTAATGAAGAACTATGTTTCATTTCATTTGTGAGTGTAGAAAGAGGGAAAATTACAGTTGATTTTTTTTATGATGGGCATGGAAGAGAGATGATAGAGATTATTTGGGCACATCAATTGGAGCCTATGTGTCTTCTTATTCTTCATTGTTGCATTATTTTTGTCTCCCCAGTTCTTCTCTCAGACTTGGGCTATTTCTTGCTGGGTAAGAGAGAAGCAAAGGGAGAATAATTACACCTTTCTCTGCAGGGAGATCAATAAGACCACTCTTGAGGGAGATGGTAACGAACATCCTGTGGAGGCCTTTGTTTATTTTCAGCATCTGCAAAGGATCCATCAATCAAGAAAGCAAGCAAGCTTCAATTTCAATGGATTTGGGGGGTCCTGCAGGCTGAGCATTATACCATGATGTCAAAGCCCGGTGTTACCACTGGTTTCTGTAGGTCAACACAGAGCACTGCCCACGTCTCTTGGGTTCAGCTTCAGAGCTCGCATTACTCTGCCCAGCACCAGAGTCATTGAACACCATGCCCATTCAACCACACTGATTATAACATGGACGACGGGGGTGGTTTATTTGACTTAAAGTTGGTGTTGAAAGCAAACATGGTTTTTTGGTGGATTGGGTTTCTTCTCCGATCCCCAGTGGTAGGAAGACGTCGGTCCCTCCGATCAAACCATTGTCGGTGGTGAGCCCTCTACCACCCATGAAAATATCCACCATTTCCGAACTATCCGGCACACTTGGTCCTATCCCACCAGGCTTATCATGGCGCTGCCGACATATTCCTCCACTGGTGGACCCACCGTGGCCTTTCCGCTTCCCTCCATGCTTGCACGTCATCTCAGTTTTCTCCACCCTCCCTGGCAGCTTCGATGTCGTCTTCGAATCCAACAGATCCTTCAAAATCACATGTGATGACGTCGATCATTGATTATCAAGCAAAGGCAGAGGCCTCAGGAGCACCGGTGTGGGGGTGGTTCTAGGGTTCAGGGTCGAGGGGGAAGGGGAGATCGAGGGGAGAAGGGGGGCATGGTGGAGGTCCCATGAGTGCCAGTGTACTAGGGTAGGTTGGGGCGAAAGAGAGATCAGGGGAGAGAGAAGGGTCAGGAGAGAAAAACATGTTTTTTTAAGAAAAACATAAAATTTAGTGGAAGTTTATAAAAAACTACCTCTAAACAATGAATATGTTGCGGTGATGACTAATTTAATCTGTATAATGATTTATTCATCTTAACTGAATAAATATATTGAGATCCATGATATTTTTTCATTAATTTGAATCCTTCTAGTATTTTCATGTAAACATCATTATCAATATCACCATAAATATATGAAATCACAATATCTATCAGGTTTAATTCAAGTTTCTCATGTACAAAAAACATCATGAGATACCAAAAGGTTATTGCATCCATTACAGGATAGTATGTTTCATCGTAATCAATCCTAGGTTTTTGTGAGAATCCTTGAGAAACTAGTCGTGTTTTATATCTCACGAATTCATTATTTTCATTTCTTTTTCTCACAAATACCCATTTATATCCAATAGGCTTAATCCCTTCAGGATTTTTCATGATCAACCAAAAAACCTAATGTTTCGAAAGTGAGTCTAGCTCGGATTGGATTGCGACTTTCCATTGATCTCAATCTGGCCTTTCACAGCATTCATTAATTGTTTTAGGTTCTTGATCCTCATCCCTAATTTTAAGGGCTATATTGTATGAAATTTTTTTATCAACAATGGTCTCCACTCAGTTCCAACATCTTCCAATGTTGGTGAAATTTATTGAAATTTCCTCTTGATCATGTTCATGTACTTATGATACATTTACATTCTCTTCATATTCATTCATATCTTTAACCAGCATAGGTCGTTTCCCTTATATTAGATGGAGATTTTTTTCTCTTGAACCAAGTGGTATCCCATGCTTCAGGTGCTGATTTGAAGCATTGTTGGTAATACCATCAAATTGTCCTTCCGAAACATTTATTCTTTTTGGTGCATTCACAGCAGGTATATATGATTCTGTAACCTGTTTTGAATCATTGAATGCATAAGGAAATTTATGGGAGGCAAGTTCGAGGCAGGATGTGAGGCAGGGTGGCAGGAAGTAAGGTGGGGCGGCGGGACAGGTGTGTGGGCAGCGATTGCAATGAGGAATAGTCAATTATGGAAGTGTTTTTTTATAAAAATTATTTAAAAGTTTATTAAATAAATAATATTGAAAAATATAAAAATATTTAATGTTTAGAGAAAATTGAATAAACAATATTGAAAAATATAAAAACATATAAAATTTTGAGAAAGTAGAAAACTGAAATCAATTATGATATGTTTTTAATAAAACCTTGAGAAAAAAATTACTTTTGTTGTAAAAATAATATATATATATATATATATATATATTATTTTAATTTTAATTTCTTATTGATAAAATGTTTTTTTTATTGTATGGTTTGTTGTAACATTTTTTATTGACAGAAAATGATTTTTTGGTAATAGCCATTATTAATAACATATTCATGTTTTGGTAAAAAAATGTTGGTATTAGTATGATAAAGAAATAGATTAAATTATTGGTAAATGATATATTGGTATTGAACAACCAATTCCAATAGATATATTTGTTGGAAAAATAAGTGTTGGTATTAAAAATTAGTACCAATAAAACTTAATATCTATTGGAAATACTCATTTTTACCAATAGATATATTATCTGTCAATAAATTTATGTTGGTATAAGCCATTTTTTGTAGTGAGAGATAGTTGCTAATCTAATGTCTCCTTTTGCTCATGAAGGTTCCCCGTCTGGAGAAGATTGTGTGCCAAAGGATTGTATTTAAGATAAGTCCCTTCATTTGGTTTTGGATTCCATTTCGTTAGATCATTTGGGTATGTGCCACTAGTGTGGCTGGTTCGGGCATTTTAAGCCCTCTTGTTGAAATCCACAAAAGACATGTCATTGTTGCACCTGTCTGGGTCATCTGGAGAAGTGTTGTAGGAAGTGTCGTTGTAAGAGGATGTTGTGACCAAAGGATGACAGTACCTGACTATGAGGCAGGAGATGCTTCAGCCATTAGAGCCTCAGTCACAGGTCTTGGGGTGAAGATCGCACACAGTCATGAGTGCCAGGGGTGTGAAACTGCGACCTAGTTTTGAATTATATCACCTTTATCCAAAGTGGTTGAGTCTATCTGAAGGTTTCCTTTGAATTTTTTTTATTCTTCTTTGAGCATGTCTTTCCTTTGTGTAGGTCAGTCTCAGTTTTAAATTTTAGTAGTTTTCATTTGGAGAAGCTAGTGTTTTGAGGAATTGATGTGTGGTGGATTAGGTTCATGTGTGATGGTTCCCTGTTTCATTGGTAGTAATGTACATTTTGTATATGGTAGTTTGGGTTTAATCCCCAGTCAAGATTTTTGGTTTTTGGAGTTTTTGAGAGAGATTTTCAGGTGAAGCATGGTTACCACACAATTAGTCAAAATCATGCGGCCTAGGCCATGCTAATAGAACCAAATTCACAACTAGTGCATGGTCATGCAGTAGGTCCCAAGTAACCATGCGGCTTAGTTCCTTTCAAATAGTGTCATTGGCACAATTTGCACACGACTCGTAAACCGTGTGGCCAAGCTGTGCGCGGTGTCCATTATGGACAGTGAGGGGTGCACGGTTAGCGCACGGTTTGGTAAACTATTTGACCAAACCATGTGATATGCTGAGGAATTTTAAATGTTAAAGTACCTAGTTCCCATTTAATTCTTGGTGGTGTGTTAGGACTCTGATGTTTCCATTCTAGTTAAGTTCTTGTAGTGGGGAGAACCCTCTCGTGTTCTTCCCTCATCCTCATTCTTATGATTCAATCTCTTCTTGATCGGTCGAGTGTGACTTGTGGAGTGGATAATCACCCTAGGTTTCATGTTTCTCTTGGTTTTGATCAGGCATGGATCTGAGTTTTGGTTATCTTTCAGTTGTGTAACTTTCTGGGGGCAGAAAGTGTCTGTGGTTGGGAGAATTATCACACCCCGACCTCGGATACTCCTTAATTTTATTTATTTCTCGATGTTGGAGATTTTGTTTGAGGTTTGGGTTGGGTGTCCAACAAAATTCCTTATGTTTTGGTGGTATTTGTTTTCATATAACTCGATTCATGGTTATTATGAAGGTTGTGGGAAGAGAGTGGCATGTTAAAGAGTTTGTGATGCCCTCGGTGTCTTCATATTGTGTTTAAAACATTAAAGGGTCATTGGGTGGGATTCCCAAGTGTTTGGGGTGTCATTTTTTGAGTTTTTAGCCAATTTTTCAGGTCACGTGGTTTGAGCATGCTTTTCCCAAACCGTGCAACCTAACCCTACAAGGTTGTAGGAGTTTTCCCAGCACTGTCTGCACGGTTTTCCAAAACCGTGCAACAAAACAGTACAACCCATTATAAACTTAATAATTTTTGACGTGGAGCTCCGATTTGGGTGATTCCATCTCCAAAATTAAGCTATACAAGTTGGTCATCGGCCATAGGCTCCTCCTCCTTCATTACCCATCGTTTTGGAGTGATTTTTGGGATATTTATAACAAAAGTTTAGTGGTTCTTCACCAAATCTTTTCTATTCATCTTCTCCTCTTCCCCATCTCTCACTTCTTTCCTCTCTTTTGTCTCAATTCTTGTTTGGACGAACACTAGAGATTAGGTTTGATGTGTGGGTTATGTTTATTTTTATTTTAGGGAGTGTGGTTAGTCCATGAGGGTTATATCTCTCCTCTCTGAAGGTTTCATTCCATTCACACACTGGCAAGGTAGGCATTTCCAACTTTTTCTTTTTCAGAACACTCTACAAACACTTGTGTGTTTTCTTTAAATTTTTAAATGTCTTTATCACCTATAATATATCTATGGATTGATGTGAATGGTAATTTTTTGTTTGTAGAATTTACTAAAAATAGGTTTTCAAATGTATTTGTGTGAAATTCCTAGGTTTATAGAACCTAGGGTTGTTGTTTAAACTTCCATTGTTCTTTTAAAGTTAAACTGGGGTTTTTATGAAATTTTTAGCCTTAATTATGGTGTGATGTTTATTTATTTATTTTTTGAACTTGATTTGGTGTGTATTTTTTGGTAATTCTTTATCATGTTAAACTTGTTAAAATGTTTTTAAAATGGTTTCATGGTTATAATGGGATTGTTTTATGTTCCCTAAATAGTGTGGATGGTCATATGTGGTTTTGAAGAAAATGGTAGGTTTTGTGGAAAATGTTTTCGGGTGTCCTCATGGATGTTTTGTGTACCATCGGATGTTGGCACATCCATGGGTGCACTAGGAGCACACAAGGTTGTGCCCTCAAATGAAGATGGTGCTTTAAACTAGTGTTCCTTAAAATATCGGTTTCCTAAATGGTTCTTGTTTTCTAAATAATTTTGTATCCTTCATGTGGTTTCTAAATGTGGTTTAAAATGGAATCTCATGGGGTTATTCCCATTTGGATTTTGGTGTGTGTGTTTTGGAAATTGTTTGGATTGAGGGGCTATTTGGAATTTTACACTTGAAGATGGTTCTAGAAATGATTTCTAGATGTTTTGGTAAATGTATTTGGGTGTGTAAACATAAAGGCACGTTTGGCATGTTTTTAGAGTTTCATGTTTTTCCTAAAATGTGGAAAGTCTTGTTTAAAAAATTCTCAGGGAAGTATGATGTACTTGGTCCCATAGCTAGCTAGTACCTAGGGGTGTTCTCGTGACTAGTGCTTAATTATTATATTGCACCTCTTGTCGGCATATGGTAGGTTGGGTTGGTAGTTCTAAAAGTTAGTGATTTGTCCTTAAAGTGGAATTATTTGAAACTATTTCCCATTTAATGTTGTTCCATTGAAAATTGTTACTACCATTTTTTAGTTTTGGGTTTTTGTTATAAAATGTTAGTTTCCTTGAAAAATGGATGGTGGCGTGTGTTGTCCTTTAAAACAGTAAAGTTGAGGCTGTTTAAATAAAATGTGAAAAATCTACTTTTATAATTGTATTTCAAAATAGTGTTAATAGACTATTTTGGGAAAGGAAACACTTGGAATATGTGGTTATTTCCTACTGAGTTGTTATCTCACACCCTACCTATACCACTCGATGTCGGTAGACCCGAGCTATTTTGTAGGTTCAGCATTTGTTCAGGTATTCTGGCTCAGGTGTTCATGGTTGGAGTGGGTTTAGTCTTATGGTCGGATGTCGTGGGTGGGGTTTTGAAATTGAATCCTTGTTTTTTATTTTTACAAATGATTCTAGAAATTGGTTTTTGTTTTAGAATGTGGATCTTGTTTTTTGAAATGTGGGTTTTCAAATTTGTAAAGTGGCCTTGGGAGAAGGTGGTTTTTAATTTTAAATGAAATGGTGGTTTTTGGAAAGGTGATTTCTGGTTGCGTTTGTATATGATTGTTTTGTGATCCATTTGTTTTGTCTTGAGATATTCATTCTGATTATGATTCGAATTGATGTTGGTTTTGAATTGGTGTTCCTTTTGTTGTTTGGAGTATACCACCCAGAAAGGTCCCCAAAACTTTCAATGATCCATGCCTAGTTTTAATTTATTCCTGATAGTTGCCTATATTTTGTGGTGATTGAGTCCTATTAGAGGTATTGAAGTGTATTGAGAATGTTGAATGTGTATTCAGATCACTAGGAACTCTAGAAGATACTGGTGTTTGTGTTGTTCTGGGTTTGTTTGAGGGTCCATCTTTGGATGAATAGGATATGGTTTCCCTTTATCTAGAGGTATTTTGTAATTTGATGTCTCTTTTTGCTCACCTAGGTTCCCTATCTGGTGAATATTGTGTGCAAAAGGAGCCTATTCAAGATAAGCCCCTTCATTTGGTTCTGACTTCCAGTTCATCGGGTCGTTTAGTTCTATGCCACCAGTGTGTCTAGTTCGGGCATTCTAAGACCTCTTATTGAAATCCATAAAAGACATTCCATTATTACGGCTGTGTGGGTTATCTGGAGAAGTGTTGCAGGAAGCATTGTTGGAAGAGGAAGTTGTGACCGAATAATGACAGTACCTGACTGTGAGGAAGGTGATGCTTCATCCATCAGACCCTAGCCACAAGTCTTGGGGTGAAGGTCGCACACAAGCCAGAAGTGTGAAACCCTGGCCTAGTTTTGAATTAGATCTCTTGTATCCCAAGTGGTTGTGTCTATCTGAAGGTGGCCTTTGATTTTTTTTTCATTCTTCTTTGAGTGTTTCTTTCTTTTATGTAGGTCAGTCTCGGTTTTAACTTTCAGTAGTGTTCATTTGGAGATGCTAGGGTTTTGGGTAATTTATGTGTTATGGATTCAGTTCGTGTGTGATGGTTCCATGTCTCAGTGGTAGTAATGTATGGCTTGTATATGGTAGTTCAGGTTTAAGCCCCAGTTGAGATTTTTGGTTTTTTGAGTTTTTGGGAGATTTTTTCTAGTGAATAATAGTTACCGCACGGTTAGCCAAAACTGTGCGGCCTAGGCCGTGTGGATAGAACAAACTACACGGCTAGTACACAATCATGAGGTATGTCCCAGGTAACTGTGCGTGTTGTTTCCTTTCGAACAGTGGCATTGGCACAGTTTTCACATGGCTTGTAAACCATGCATCCAAGTTGTGTGCAGTGTCCATTATGGACAGTGAGGGTTGCACGATTGGCGCACAGTTTGTTAAACCATGTGACCAAACCATGCAAGATGCCAATTAATTTTAAATTTTAAATTCCATAGTTCTTGTTTAAGTCTTGGTGGTGTGTTTGGAATCTGATGTTTCCATTCTAGTTGAGTTCTTGTGGTGGGGAGAACCCTCTCGTGTTCTCCACTCATCCTCATTATTATAATGTGATTTAATCTTGATCGGTAGGGTGTGACTTGTAGAGTGGATAGTCACCTTGGTATTAATGTTTCTCTTGGTTTTGATCAGACGTGGATTTGAGTTTTGGTTATCTTTCGGCTGTGTGACTTTCTAAGGGAATAAAGTGTCTGTGGTGGGAAGAATTGTCACACCCTGACCTTGGATACTTTTCATTTTATTTATTTCTCAACGTTGGATCTTTTGGTTGAGTTTTGGGTTGGGTGTCCAACAAAAGTCATTGTGTTTTGGTGGTATTTGTTTTCTTATAACCTGATTCATGGTTATTATGAAGGTTGTGGGAAGAGAGTGGCATGTTGGAGAGTTTTTGATGCCCTTGGTGTCTCCATATTATGTTTAAAAAATTCAAGGATCATTGGGTGGGATTCCCAAGTGTTTGGGGTGTTATTTTTTATTTTTTATCCAATTTTTCAGGTCACACAGTTTGAGTATGGTTTTACCAAACCATGCAACCTAACCCTACAAGGTTGCATGAGTTTTCCCAGCATAGTCCACATAGTTTACACACGGTTTTCCAAACTGTGCAGCAAAACCGTGTAGCCCATTACATAATTAATAACTTTTAACATAGAGCTCTGATTTGAGTGATTACACCTCCAAAATGAAGACCTATTAGTTGGGAATAGAACATAGGTTCCTCCCCCTTCATTCCCCATCGTTTTGAACCAATTTTTGAGATATTTATCACAAAAGTTCAGTGGTTCTTCACCAAATCTTCTCCATTCCTCTTCTCCTCTTCCCCCTCTCTCACTTATTTGCTATCTAGAGATTATTTTTGATGAGTGGGTTGTGTTTATTTGGATTTTAGGGTGTGTGGTTGGTCTGTGAGGGTCATATCTCTTCTCTCTGAAGGTTTCATTCCATTCGCACACCGGCAAGGTAGGTGTTTCCAAATTTTTCTTTTCTGAAACACTCTACGAGCACTTATGTGTTTTAATTTAATTTTTAAATGTCTTCTTCACCTCTAATATATCTATGGATTTATTATAATGTTAATTTTGTGTTGGTAGAATTTACTAAAAATAGGTTTTCAAAGGGATTTTTGTGAAATTCTTAGGTTTATAGCACCAAGGTTTATTGTTTAAATTGTCATTGTTCTTTTAAAGTTAAATTGGGGTTTTTTATGAAATTTTTAGCCTTGATTATGGTGTGAAGGTTATTTATTGTTTGTGAACTTGATTTGGTGTGTGTGGTTTGGTAATGTTTTAGCTTGTTAAACATGTTAAAAAAAATTTAAAAGGGTTTCATTGTTATATGGGGATTGTTTTACGTTACCTAAATAGTTTAGATGGTCGAATGTGGTTTTAAAGAAAATGGTGGATTTTTTGGAAAAGGTTTAGAGTACCATCGGATGTTGGTACATCCATGGGTGCACTAGATGCACACATGGTTGTGTCCTCAAATGAATATGGCGATTTAAACTAGTGTTCCTTAAAATATTGGTTTCCTAAATGGTTCTTGTTTTCTAAATAATTTTGTATCGTTCATGTGGTTTCTAAATGTGGTTTAAAATGGAATCTCATGGGGTTATGCCCATTTGGATTTTGGTGTGCGTGTTTTGAAAAATATTTGGCTTGAGGGGTTGTTTGGCATTTCACACTTTAAGATGGTTTTAGAAATGATTTGGAGATGTTTTGGTAAATTTATTTGGGTGTGTAAACATAAAGGCATGTTTGGCATGTTTTTAGAGTTGCATGTTTTTTTCTAAAATACAGAAAGGCTTGTTTATAAAATTCTTGGGGAATTGGTGTTCCTCATGGTATTAGAAGTGATTTGTAAATGTTTCTATGTGCATAAATTTCAAGAATGGGTTTTTTATGTGAAAGTGGTGGTTTATGAAATGTGATGCTTGGTTTGGTTGATGAATTGTGTAAGTGGTATCATGTGATGTGAAACTTGTTTGATTAAAAAAGGGAAACCAGGGTATCTAGGTGGGAAGACATGTACTAGTATGCTAGTGAACCGGAGTGGTTTTGTCCCTATTTCACATAGCAAGTTTGACAATGACAACACTAACTAAACTATGATGGTGGTGGTGGTGATGGTGATGGAGACCACTTGGTTATGGATGATTCTTCTACTAATGGATCATGTGTAAGAGAAAAAATATTTATTATGGTTACTTTAAACTGAGATACAATGTACTTGGGGCCCAAAGCTAGCTAGTGCCTAGGGGTGTTCCTGTGACTAGTGCTCAATTATTATATTGCACCTCCCATCGGCATACAGTAGGTTGGGTTGGTAGTTCTAAAAGTACATGAATTGTCTTTAAAGTGGCATTCTTTAAAAATGTTTTCCATTTAAAGTTGTTCCATTGAAAAATTTTTCTAGTATTGTTTAGTCTAGGTTTTTTGTTATAAAATGGTAGTTTCCTTGAAAAATGGATAGTGGAGTGTGTTGTCCTTTAAGACGATAAAGTTGTGGTTGTTTAAATAAAATGTGAAAAATCTACTTTTATAATTGTATTTTAAACTAGTGTTAGTTGTCTATTTTGGGAAAGGAAACACTTGGAATCTGTGGTGATTGCCTACTGAGCTGTTAGCTCACACCCTACCTATACCACTCGGTGTCGGTAGACCCGAGATGTTTTGCAGTTTCAGCATTTGTTTAGGTATCCTGGATCTGGTGCTCGTGGTTAGAGCGGGTTTGGTCTTATGGTTAGAGGTGACCAAGATGTCACATGGACATAGTGGTAGCTTGTTCTAGTTTTAGTTTGTTCTCAGTTTAATTTTTCTTGTTTTAGTCTCCATTCTATTTAGTCGCATATTGTATCTGGATCAGCTCTTTATTTATTTACGTTCAATTGTGGGTAGTTTTTGCGTGATCACTTTGATTAGTTTATATATTTGATCCTGTTTATTGGGCTGAAATCATTCCCATCTGATTTATATCTGATGCTCGGCACTAGTTGTCAGCCCGTGGGGATCAAGAATACTCTTTGGGCCATGCCATAGATCGGTTGGGGTGGTAGGTTCAGAGTCGACCCAGGTTGGTTTGTGATAGTACAAATATTGACAAAGTACAATCCAAACAGAAGTCTCAAAAGCTTCTCTTGAATCAATTTGTGCTCATTTTAATTCTTGTTATATAGAGGTAATCAACGCCTCCTTCATCCATAGTCTCGATGTGATATCCATTGTTATGAATATCTTTAAAACTTAGAAAATTGAGTCGAGACTTGGGAGAAAAAAAGCATTAATTATCATAATTATTGTACCACCAGGTAGGTATATTCTTTCTCTTTCAATGACTTTGATTAATTGTGCACTACCGGTTAATGTACATACATGAGCACTCCTCATTTTAAAGGTGATAAAACATTTCTCATGTTTAAGAATTATGTGTGTCGTTGCACTGTCGATGAGGAAAATATCTTCATCATGGAAATTATTCCCAACAGACTAATTTATATCATCCATTTCTATTAAAGAAAATAAACACACATATAAGGAATAAAAGAAATAAAATGAAACATGCAATATTTAAAAATATTATAGAAACCAAAAAATATAGTTCATTTCAACCACAAGTATACAAAAACCAAAAATCAAACTTCAATTTCGTCATGAGCATTTATGATTGATCTATATGCTCATCACCTTCAGGGTGTGCAAAATAATCATAAATATCAAAGTTTGCAATATCATCATCATATTTCAAAACCTGGTCAGAAAAATTTGCTTCAACATTATTTTCCTTTCCTTTGATTGTTGATAAAGATCAACAAAATGCTTTGGCGTATTAAAGATACGCGACCAATGCCCCTTCATTCCACATTGAAAACAATTACTTTCATCGCTATTTCCTTTCTTTATTTGTCATTGTTCAATATTGGACCACTTCTGGTGGTACCCTTCCCTCTTTTCATTTGGTGTGTGACCACCTCGAGCAAATGATTTTACTTGGTCTTGATTGCATTGATTCTTCCCATGAACTTGATTAAAAGCAGTCATATTCGCTTCAGGGAATGGAGTTGCACCAATAGGTTGGGATTCATGATTTCTCATCAAGAGTTTATTATTTTGTCAGCAATAAGAAGGAAATAAAGTAATTCAGAGTATTTTGTAAAACT